>CP141147.1:38437524-39037524 GCA_035235625.1 Saururus chinensis
AAACATGGATACAAATGAATACTGAACAAACGGATACCATTTATACCCCTACCTACATATTCAAGAATATTATCCTCTGGCCACTGCTTCTTCACCTTCTTTTCTCTCCTGATTACGAGTGGATTTCTCCTCGTCGATGGTATGGTATGATATGAAAGTTATTTTTTTTCATCAGCTTAACTATACTTGCATGTTTGCTAGAAATTGAACTGCAAACATGTTTGTAATTATTTTGAAGTTCCTTATTGTTCCTATCCACCTCAATAAATTAGGATGTTATCTTTATGTTATAGAAAATTATGGTGGTTCAAGAATATTACAGGTTGAGTTAAATTCTATTATATGTATGCTGTTAATTTAATTTTTCACATGTAATCTATTTACATATTTTTCAAATTCATTTATGGCCTTATGCAATTTTTTTAAAATTATATTATCTAAATCATTAACTTATTTCATGTCAAGGTTAATCTTTCCATTTAATGCCTACGTATCGTAGGCTTGGACTACTTGTATAAATCCAAAACACTTCAGTATGTTCATATGGGATTCTCTTTATTGTTTAAAATTACGGATGATAAGTCTGCTGGCCCCATTTTTATCTAGCCCACCTTTTTAAATTTTCAGATCTACCAACTGAAGGTGGGGTGGGTGGATAAAATAAAGGATGGTGGACTCCTAATCCTAAAATTACCGTATGTACAAAATTTCTCTTCTAACTGAACCACTCTCCTGACTGAACTATAGAAAGTCCGGATCATTCTGTCTCTACCGAGGCAGAACTCCATTCGGGATTGGCAGATGGGTGGGAAGGCTTGCTTGGTTATATACTATTTGTCGGTTGTCATACTTTTCGACTGCTCTATCGTTAGCTGCCCACAAGAAAGATAGGTTCTTTGATACCAGTGTTATAAACTCTAAAAGATGGGTATCATTGGGTTCTTGTTAGACTATAGAAAGTGGACGAAGAAAGAAGAGGTTCAACTGGTCCAAGTCGAACTGGTCAAAGACGAAAGGGGAAAAACTTGAGACCACGAGAGGAGAGGGCAGGAGTTAGGGCTAATTAATTCTTGATTAACTCAAATGAAAGGCTCTAAACCTTTTATATAATCCTGACCTAAGTAGGCCTGGGTTTTTATTAGCCTACATAACAATGAGCAACCTAATAAAGGCCTTATGGGCCAACTATAATAAAAGAAAACAACAAGAACCCATTCATAATAAAAACCTTTGCCATATCATATCTTAATTTTTTCGAAATTGCCTTATCTCGTGTCGTATCCCCATATATGTGTACGTGCTTCCCATCACTTAGACTTTTACGTAATCCTACCCTAAGTGGGCCTGGGCTGTTATTAGCCTACATAACAATGAACTAATAAAGGCCTTATGGGCCATCGTACAAAAGCATTACGGGCCAACTATAATGAAAGAAAGCTAATCTGAAATAGAAATGGACGACTCAACACAGTGTTTTTGTTTATTTATATTTTGATGAACTTCGAGTTTATTTTTGTTTCTTTTCTCTTCGAAGGTTTTGCAATTCCCTTTGATGGTGTGAAGCTTGAGTTCAGCAGAACAGTTGAACAGGAGCAGCTGTAGCAGAGAAGGTAGCAGCAAAATTGATGCCGCCCCGCAGACGCCGACTTCCAACCTTCTCCTCCTTTGCTCGTTGTCTTGCTCATGTCCGCTCTGCTTCCAAGTTCAAGCGCCCCACCTCTTCCCCAAGTCATGTCCCTGCATCTGCTTGTAATCCGTCTCGGTCCTCAGGTACTTCTCAGCTTTTTGCCTTTTATCTGGTTTCTTCCCGTTGCCCCCTCTTTAATTCCACTTTGAAGATGACCCTCTCCCATCCTCTTGAGATCATTTAGGGCTTGTTTGGTGGCAACTAATTCATAGGTGTTTTAAATGGAGATTCACCTTAATTCACTTTGTGAGTGTTAGATCATCATTGTGCCTCAAAGTCTGTAAAACCCATTTCTCTGCTATTTGTTGGGAAATATCCTCTTGGTCAGATTTCCTCACAAAATAGAATTCATGCTTTTTTGGCCCAACACCCAATTTAGAGGCACAATTATGGGGAAATGTAGGATTTGTCTTGTCCAACAAAAAAACACTCATGCCATTTGTGGATAAATTAAATCACAAGTAAAAAGGTGCATCCAAACTGGAGTTAGGGCAAATCTTTCACACATGCTTCACGAATCTGTTGGCAAAAGAGCCCCTCATTACGTAACTTATGAAACATGATTTTTCCGATTCTGCTATTTATGGTTTCACTCCTGTGTTTCCAAAACTTTTAGCCCGAGCCCAATTTAATGGGAACTATGGTCTAGCATGTGGGGAACATGTTGACCACATTTAAACTGTTGTACAACACTGGGGAATTATCCATACAGTTGGTGATTATCCAAGGATGGATTGCGCTTTGCATGGATTGAATGTTCGTTTGCATGTGTTGAAGGGCTGTTATCCTTTTTGATGTGATAGTAAGTGAATGTGTGAGAAGCAATTCTCATATTTCTATCGGTTATCTGGAGGGTCATAATTCTGGGTTTCTGACAGTTGAAAAGGCAAATGAAAATTTTGGAATGTCCAAAGAAGTTGCATAGCTGAGTGTAAAATCCAAAAAAGTGTAAACTTCACTTGCACTTGGTTTCTTTTTTTTTTTTCCTTTGGAAAGCTTGGGCCTAGTAAGCATGGATGTCTAACATCTAATTCCAAAGACTGATGACAAACGCATTTCACCTGATTACAAGGACAATGAGGGGACTTACCATTTTAAGAATTCAAGTAAACAAATATATGGAAAGGATTAAGTTATGGAGGCTTGTTCCTGTTAACGTCTGTAACTTCATTCTTCATCATCTGATTACTGTCAAGCTGTATATCTTAATTGCCTCCTTTTAATTTCAACGGTCAATCAGTAAATCCGGTGGTTTTTCTTTATTTTCATGTATTTAACCCAAGTGTTTTATTTATGGTGTCAAGAAATGTATAAATTCATCCAATTTAAGCACATTCAAGGTTGGGATTGCTGTACCATATTAGAGTTCCATCTGTCACGTTTGTTTCAGGTGCAGGAATACGTGCTGCAACTGCAAAGAAAAAGCAGAAATCTTTGGAAGTTTTGAATGAACATGAATACGAGGTAAGCAATTTTTAGATGTTATACACCATTGAAAATTAGATATTTTGAACATTTTGTTTTCGTGTCCTATTCTCTTATCCCATTATCGTCAATTTCACATATTTGTAAGGATGTCGTGCAAGCAGATTTTGTCTTCTGTGATCCCAAACCTGGTGATTTTCATGGAGTTAAGAATTTGCTGCAAAACTATCTTGACAAAATGCAGTGGGAGTTGAGCAGATTTGTTGACTTGATATTGGGCCAGACAACAGTTGGCTCGGTAGTAAAAATTGAAGATGACGAGGATGATAATATATATTCTGTTGTTTCTGCCATTAATTTGGACCGATATAAGGCGAGTGCTACTTCTTTTCTTATTGGTGTTACATCATGATCAATGCTTTTAATATGGTTAGTAATGATGAGACTCCTATCAACTGTATGTCATTTAGGATGTTCTCATTGTGGAAGAGTTTGTAGGCAACCTTAAGCCTGTAGTTGAATACTCCATATTGGTTGGGCCTAGTTAAAAAAAATGCTGAATTCATTGACACGATCAGCAAAATTGTCAGATTTTTTTTCTCACATTTGAAAAAAATTGGATTTGTTATATTACTCCGTAAAATCGTTTTTGTTTATTATGGAGTTTTATGAGGCCCTGGATAGGTTCAAATGCATGCTTACCTATGAAGACAAACATGAAAATTGAGCATGACTATGCGATATGTTTGCTTTTTTGTGCCAGGATCAGCGATGCATTATGGAACTCAAGGAATTTCTTATAAAAGTTTGTCATGATGCGGATATAAAAAATAATCTGGCATTGTTATTGAGAGAGCAAGGCCAAGAAGTAGGACTTCTGATCTCCCAGCGTGTGATAAACCTTCCTCTTCAGCTTCTCCCTCCACTCTATGATGGGCTCTTTGATGAAATCTCATGGGCAACAGAAGATGAGGTCTAAATCATTCAGTTGAATATGATTATTTCATAGTTTTTCGGCACTCTGTCTCTGAAAATCATTATACATTGTATTTTCTCATGAAGCCAACTGAGGAGCTTCGGAAGTCATTCAGCTTTAAATATTATTTGGCTATTACAAAAATTTATAAGGTAAACTGAAAATTGTATTTGTGTGCACAGAGTTGTTTTTGTTTCTGTAACCTAAAGATTTTATTATTTTGTCATTGCAAGCATAGATTAAAGATCCTAATCAGTGCAAAGCAGGGGACAATGAACCAGTTCTATATATTAAGGCAGAGGATGAAATTTTCTTCAAGGTATTGCTTACAAAATGTTTTTGTATATAGTTTGCAGTTGAAGATAGATACTAACTTTATATGTTCTCATAATAATATTTTAGCTTAGCTCATGGTCTTTCATATTTCCTCTTTGCGATCAGATGTTGATACCTCATGAGGTACGCTACTCTTTTCTATGCCTGCTTTTCTTCCTCCAACATATGTACTAGTAAAATTTGAATATGTAGAAGGATAAATTCTATATTCATTGGTCCAAGGAAACTAACACAGAAAGTGAAATAATGCTTACGTAGTAGTAATATTTTCTTCCTTCCTCGTCATATGTTACATAGTAGAAAGTGGAATCAAGCTGTTTTAAGTTAGTGAAACGGATAATTTGCTTGTTTTCTCTGAAAGTTAATTGAAGTAATTATGGTGTTCTAAAGTTCCATAAGTCCAATGGTAGCTTCTGAAGCAGTTTTTTACCAAGCGCGGAGGTTTCTTGAAATTTCTGGCGATATGAGAAAATTACAAGAAGTTTCTCCTGGCCTGAAATATTAAAACCCTGATGAGATATAAACTTGAATTCAGCCATTTCCTAGAATAATATATAGGATGCTCTGCATCAACAATGACATTATTGTTATTAGGGTCACAAGATCTTGACTGCATGCAGTTCTGCCTATTATTTTAGGTGAACTTTCTGGACAAATTCTTGGCTATGGAGCAGCATATATTGTGCTACAGTTGGATAATTGACCAAAATATAATTGTGCTTATGCGTTCCAGCATGCTGACAGTTTTTGTCAAGTATTCATCCTTAGTTATTGTACTATCCTCATCATTTTTTATGCGAGAGATGCTGTTTTCTTTCCCTTTTTTTTCAATTGAAGTTTTGTTTCCTCTTTTGGACCTGCTTTTTGGTATGCTATATTATTTATGTTCAGATTATAATCTTTTAAACTATGCTATGTTTACAATAATTGCATGTTGTGTTGCTTTTTATTGCAGCTGAGGAATTACAATCAAATGGGCCTAGTCATGCTCATAAAAGAGGACAAAATTCCTAAATTTAGGGAAGAGTTAAAATCGTTTATAATGGAGTCATGAACAGGTCAGTGGTAATGATTTTACCGAAGTAGCAAGAATTATTCTTAGCACTATTCAGTCAATGCAGTATCTAATGTTGGGCAGTTCTGTCCAATGTTCTTTCAGCTCTGCGCAGCAATTTGGTACAAGATGGCAGCTGCCAAGCTTATCTTCCAGATGATTGAGATGCTTCGCCCTAGATGCTGCTAACAACTATCTTAAAATGCACTTAGCATTTTCAACATCTAAAGTGCCGGATTCAAGTCCAACTTGTTAGCATTGAACAATGCTCCATATTGAGGGAGAAAAGGGTTTTTCTTTGGAGATGGCACCTGTCATGTGGGGCATGTCAGAGTTGCATTTGCATCATCTGGTTCAACTTTATTTAGTGCTTGCGATATGTGTTGAAGATAGAGTCACTTGTCAAATGTTGTCAAGAGAGGTTACTGTTTTTGTTAGCTGTTGTGACGTGGCAAGGCCCCGGTATTTCTTACTCTGGCTTGAAGAAAAAATAGGGATCAGTGCGCAAGTGATAAGAGGGGCTTGTATGATACCCTCAATTGGTGCAAGTATGCAGAAGACATACTCTGGTGGCAAACAGCTCGACAATGCCATCGAAATAAGTGCTTAATATCGATAATGGACGGAAATTGCATTTTTGTCATGACTATAAGTTACTTGATTGCAAATTAGCAGTTTCTAATATAAATTCCAAATTTTATTTGTGAAATTTGAAGAGATTCGTTGTGTGAAATATATTTCAGATATTGGAAAGTATTCCTTTTGTCCCATAATAATAGCTACATTTTGAAAAATGGGGACTTTTATTGAATGACGAAATTTACATGTAAGAGAAGGAAAATAAGGTTATGATACTCTTTTTTTAAAGTATCTAATTATATAAATTTAATAAAATGAAGTTATTAATATGAAACAAATTATTTTATCAAATAAAGTTATTAATTTAGGATGGAAATAGTATTTTTCAATATGTTGGGTTAGTTTTGATATCTATTGATTGGTGAGTTAAGTGGGAATTTTTGATGGAAATGGATTTGGAGGTTGGTGAGATAATTGAGAAGCAGCCAATTTGATATTTTCTTGCTCCACAACAAGCATTCTCCATAACTTCCCTAACACATTAAGGGTAACGAGGGAAGCAACGCTATTGTGGTATCCCTAGCCATTTTGAATAGAAAATTATATTTTTATATCTATTTTTTAATATTATAAACTTTATATTATTTTTAATTAGATAGGGAAGGTAAGTCTTACCCACTTAGATTCACTTTTCTTTATAATGGTGTATTGTCTAAGTGTAAAAAAGTTAGGATTTTTTTCTATATTGCTTGGTCAAAGAATGAAAAATTCTATATTCTTTGGATTTTAAACGGAAATGTCATTAAACTTGGAATAACACAATATAAGGTAAATATTAGACTAAAATACCCCTGACTGGATAAAGTTTTATATCGTATAAAACCCTCACTAAGTCACATTCATTGGCATACAATTTCAAACACTAGCAATTCCTCTTATTGAAAAGGCCTTTCTGATTGAAAACTCCATTTTGACCGGAAGATCCTCTGATTGAGCAATGTTCACGTAGCATGTGAGAAGATTTTTTGACATATTTGACCAAACATTGAAGATTAGGGTTTTTTTTGTTCTGGAATGATTGTGAGAAGAACACTCTGGTGTTAGTTCTAGAACAAGTTTTTTTTCACAAGTTGAGTTTGAAACTGTACGCCCCAAAGTTGGTTCTTCTTTTCTACTGAGGTTCCGTTTGCACTGATCCCAGTAAAGGAGTAAACTTTTTCGGCCGAATGAGTGGTTAATCCGGCTTGCAGAACATTAGCGGTGGTTTCATGGTAAGGCCTCTTGGATATTTGTATGCACGATTTTTTATTTAGCATGTATGAGAGCACACGTTATAGGCAATCGAAGCAGACTATCGTTGGGTCAGAAATATGATGAGTCATACATCGTGTGATCAATAAGACGCTGGAAACATGCTGTTTAACCATTATGATATCGTGTATGAGAATTCCTCTTAGTGTATGCTCGAGCATACAATCAATTTACTTATCATATAACTAGAAGTTAGTTAGATAATGTGAATCGATGCGACTATTGATGATGGTCATGACCTATTGTTAATTTACATATATTTATCCAATTTTGCAGATGCAAAGTTAAGAGTATTACATCAAATGACAGAGTGAGTGAAGACAACGGAAGAGAAGAAGAAAATCTACAGGCGCAGGCCGGGTCTTAGAACTAATAGTTTCCCCGCTGGACTGTGTTTGTCAAAAGACCTTGTAGATTTATGTCTGGGATGTAAGGCTATATTGGTGGAGATTGGGTTCTACGTAGTATATGATTGTGAACCCATCATCATCTCCAAACCGCTATTGGATGTTCTCATTAGTGAGTGTTGGGACAACTCACATGAGGTCTTCAACATAAGGGGCAAAAGACTACCCCTTAATGTGGATGACGTGGCTATGATCACGAGTTTGAGAGGAAAAGGGAACCTATGTAAATTGGAAAGTAGCGAGGGGAAGGCTGCCCAAGGTAAGGAGAAACTCTACAAGAAGTTCTTCCAAGGGAAGTGCCCGGAATTCTCGTTGGGGCTTTATTAGTGCTCTAGGTAATGCTCGTATGATATATACCACGCTAAAGGCCATTAGTGTCTCTCTAATGATACGATATGTTTACACACACATACATATCACTGTATCGCTCACACAATACCAAGTCAATCGTGTTATCAGACATATGACATATAATATGCATATAGACCTATCATGATCTCAGTAACACGACTAAGTGTAATATTGTGGATTGGTCATTACAAGATGGGTAAGTATTGTTTTATCTGAATCACGATGTGGCTCCAAGTGTGTTATTTGTAACACGACTAATTTTTCATGCTTACGATACTAACCATTTATACTACTGACCATTTTCTTTTGTATTGTTCGCCAGGTATGGTTTTATGAGCATACCTCCATATGAGCTCCTAACGGTCTTCCATGCAGCCTGAGGTACAAGAGGTGGCATGGATTTACCCAACTTTTGAGCGACGTGAAGAAGGCCGATAAACTTGACCTGACCGATAAAAATGGGAGGAAGGAGATTCTAGCCTATCACCGGATAAGGAAGTGTTACGAGGAGGTCTTCATGTAGCTGAAGCTAGACTCGCAAATTATAATGCGAATCACACCAATTGCCGAAGAGGCGTACTTGATGGATGGCCAACGGGCGACCCCAAAGGCTAAGAAGGTGGGTACGTAGACTTTTCGGCCAATGAGACCCGCGCATGTCCTCCACGGTGAGACGTCGAGGCATGTACATTCTGGCTAGGACGTCATTGAATCATTCGTCATGCCAGTTGGTGTCATGATAGGAATTTGTGATGTTGTTTTGGAGAGGGTTGTTCTCTACGGTGAGCGGGGATGGAACACGTAGCGAGTTGAAGCTGCAATCTAGCGTATTAAGAACAATCTCAAGGTGACAACTAGCCTCATAGAACATATGCATCACCCAGAGGAACCAGAGATAGAACAGCCGCATGAGCCCCCTTAGCTGGATGTTGCCCAAGCATCAACCCTTCCTCCAAGAACCGAAGGATCGTCGTCGGTTTGTTTAAAGGCAAGAGCTTCAAAATCCAAAGAAGCTCGCCAACCATATGCTCCATAAGATCAACCAGTACATGTCCCTCAGATGGTAGATGAGGGATTCATTTTGAGTAAGTACGACATTTTAATGTATTGTGTTTCGTTAAGGGATATTCGTGTAATCGAGTACACGATAGACTAAATAGCCATGTATTAAGAAAGACAATTTCATTACAGTTGTGTCATCGATCACACAATCATTGAAGCAACCATTACTTCTGAAAACAATCTGGTTGTGGTCGTGTGATCGTTAGCACAATTAGTCCCCTTTTTGTTTTTCCATCAATACGATATGCGGTTTCATCGTGTTTGGTAAGAGATGATTGGCATGCATATTGTATGTTTACTAACACGATTGCTTATTTCTTAAATACAGAGAAATGACAACCGCAAGCTGCCACCAAACCAAAGCAGACTGGTCTGAAGTTGCAAAGGACTGTAATAACTGGATTTTTAACGAAACTAAATACGGAATTCATAGAATAACCACGGGAGGTCGTGGAACCACCCTGGGAGGTCGAATAACAACCCCGGGAGGTTGAAGAACAACCCTAGGAGGTCGTGGAAATGGACCTTCCCTGGGAGGTCATGGATCAAGTCCTTGATGGGTCGGAACAACCCTGCGAGGGACTGGCAGAACAACTGGAGATATCGGGACAACCCTTGGAGGGACCGAAATCACCCCAAGAAGCAAATAAAGGAGTAGTTACGAAACAAGCAATAAAATTCAGATTCAGGCGAAAAGCTGCTACTGGCGCTCCCTTCTTACATTCTGTGCCACGAAAGTCGAGGTACACTGCTGTTGAACCACTTGCTCAATGTGAGGAGGCAGTGAAGAAAGTCTCTACTCAAGGCTCGAAGAAGCTGAAGCATTTTAGCAGCTACATTGATGAGAAGTTAGCCAAGTTTGGACACATTGCCCAGCCTGCAAAGCCTGGTGATGAAATTCCTCTGACAATTGGTCCCTAGCCCATGCATTATCTGTCCGGCACATCCAAAGTCTCCCACCCCGAAACCAGCAGTCTCAAACGCCGGCTCTAGTGGTAGTACTTTATAGGATACTCCTCCAATAGATGTAGAAGTAATGGAGAGTATCTGCAATGTGATAGAGGTCGAAGTTGATACTGCAACTAAGACTAATAAGGAGGATATTGCAAATAAGGAAGAGCTCAGTCTGCAGCTAAAGGATTATCTTGACACATAGTTGGTGTTCCACATGGAGCTTTAGAAGGAGGCAGATAAGGACATTATCATGGAATTTCTGTCGAACATATAAAAGGCATGACCCATAGAAACACTCCTCTACACTAACTACCTATCTCTATTAAAGAAGGAGTGCATATGAATGAGGTAATATCATTTCATTATTCATACAATTTGACCTCTATTGTGCTATCAAACAAACAATTGAATAACTAATGAAGATGTACAATTGATTATTGTTTTATCAATTACGCGACCTATGCTCATATCATTGTTTTCCTAATATGCTGAGTTTCAACTGTAATGGCTAAAGTAAAACTAGCGTGTTAATTAATACATGACTTGTAAATGTGTCTTGTCATTCATATGATATAATCGCTAATCATGTAAAAGATGTCACGATATGTCGACTATCATGTCAGTTTTAACACATTTGGTTTTGTGTAGGTCATATACGTCTTCTTCCAACTTCTTGATGAACAAATTTTGAGAACTCCAGGAAGGTACCCCAACTATTTTTTTCACAAGTTCGCCATTCAGCACTATTTTAACGTTGGCACGGCCGAAGGGCTGGTGGAGAAAGAGGGCAAACTTGTTGGCATATTGTTGAGAGGCCTGAATGTTAACACAAAGAGCGGTTTCATTCCTATCTATGTCACGTGCCACTTTTTCTTGCTTATTGTCCGTTGCAGGGAGAAGCGATTTAGATGGTACAATCTCCTAAAGGGTGACCATGGTCACCACTTTGCAGCGGCGGATAGTGTTAGGAAACATGTTGCCAATGAAATGGAGAAAGCCCTTAAGATAAATGATGCTCGGTAGTGGCCAATGACTAAGATCAACAAATGCCCGTACCAGGAAACAAACAAAGATTGTGGTTTGCACCTCATGTACTACATAGCAAAGCTGGCAGGGGGCGTCCTTCAGCCTAATTTTAGACAACTCGTGATAACGGGCTTGGTCAGGCCATAGATCTGTGTTGTTATTCTTTGGGCCTGAATCGACAAGGATTTCAATCTGAATACAGATGAATTGTAATTAAACAATAGACTTTTTCACTATGCGATTAACTGACAAATTTCTTTAATTTTGACCCCTTATTTTTTTATTATCCACTGGAACAGAAATATATGTTGTTCTCATGTTTGTATTTGCACGAAGTTGCATTCAGCCAGATGGAGTCTATTAGATCAAACGATATGTACCAATGTCGTGTCATCAAAACTGCGAAACGGAAGTACACATATATCCAATCGTATAATAGTTCTCACGATCTCCTATTAGGTTGTGTTATTGCATACACGCCATCTCATATTAGGTCATGTTATCGCATACAAGACACCTCCTATTAGGATGTCTTTGATGTCATGTAATCAAACAAACGATATCGATGGATGTCGTTTATCCTAAACGACGACCAAACAATCTCGCAAACGAGGATGGTCACAGGAAAGTTTCAAACAATAATCCAAATCAAATAATGTTCTTGACGACCACTTTCGAGGATGTTGATGACCGATATGTCACGAAAGTGACGGATCATTGGAGCAATCTCTCTTATGATCCATCTCTGCAAAGAATATGAGTGTGTCTATGACTTCATGCACACTCCACTGATAGGGTGCAACTGTGACAGATCATTCAAGGCATTGATATATCATTGTCTAGTGATCATAGCCACTTTCCAGTTTACGCGGGTTCCCTATTTCAGTTTACACGGGTACCCTTTTCCCCTCAAACCCGTGATCATAGCCACTTCATTCACATTGAGGGGTAGTCTTTTGCCCCTTATGTTGCATATCTCTTGTGAGTCATCCCAACACTCACCAATGAGAGCATCCAACAACGGCCTAGAGATGATGATGGGCTTGCAATCATATATTAGGTAGAACCTAGTCTCCACCAATATGGCCTTACATCTCGGACATGAATCTACAAGGTCTTTTGATAGATGCAGTCTAGTGGGGAAACTATTCGTTCCCAAACCCGGCCTTCGCCCGTAGATTCTCTTCTTCTTCTCTTCCGTTGCCTTCACTAATTCTGCCATTTAATGTAATACTCTAACTTTACGTTTGTAAAATTGGATAAATATATGTAAATCAACAATAGGTAATGACCATCATCAATAGTTGCATCGATTCACATTATCTAACTAACTTCTAGTTATATGATAAGTAAATCGATTGTATGCTCGAACATACACTAAGAGGAACTCTCATACACGATATCATAATGGTTGAACATCGTGTTTCTAGTGTCTTATCGAACACACGATATACGACTCATTGTATTTCTGACCCAACGATAGTTTGCTTCGACTGCCTATGTCATGTGCTCTCATACATGGCAAATAAAAAATCGGGCATACAAACATCCAAGAGGCCTTACCACAAAACCACCACTAATGTTCTCCAAGCCGGATTAACCACTTGTTCGATTGAAAAAATTTACTCCTTTACCGGGATCACCGCAAACGAAACCTCACTACAAAGAAGAACCAGCTTTGGGTTGTACAGTTTCAAACTCAACTTGCAAAAAAAACTTATCCCATAACTAATGCCAGAGTGTTCTTCACACAATCGTTCCAGAACAAAAAAAAACCCTAATCTTCAATGTATGGTCGGATACGTCAAAAAATCTTCTCTCACACAGCGTGAACCCTGCTCAATTAAAAGACCTTCCAGTTGGAATAGAGTTTTCAATTAGAAAGGCCTTTTCAATCGGAGGAATCGCTGGTGTTTGAAGTCGTATGCCAATGAATGCGACTTAGTGAGGGTTTTACACGATATAAAACCCTATCTCAGGTCAGAGGTATTTTAGTTCAATATTTACCTTATATCATGTTATTCCATGTTTTCTGGTATTTCTATTTAAAATCCAGGGAATGTGGAATTTTTCTCTATTCGGCCAGGCAATATGGAAAAAACTCACAAGTCGGTGTAAGAAGTTTTTTCCATTTTACCTGGTCTAAGATACAAATATTCCATATTCCCTAATTTTGTATAAAATATTTCATAGAACCTGGATTTATACGATATTTAGAAACAATTGGACCAAAATACCCTTTCAACAAGGTTAGGGTTTAAAATCGTGTAAACTAGTTGTGACAACGCATAAACAAAGAGGAGATTGGAACACAATGATGATTTGTGATTTTCGCCAGGTGGTTTTCATCAACAACAAATTCCAATTTCTATTCGGCAATTGTTGGTCTCCTCCACTTCATTGGTGATCACTCTTTTCTGATTTTTGTCCAAAATTTTTTAATCACATAAATTATTTATCCTTACAAAAGGAGATCAAGATATCACTGCAAACTCAAAAAATGAATCTTGAGGGACTATTTAGGGAGAACATGGCTATATAAGAATGAAGAATGATATAGATGCAGAGGAAGGACACTCTAGTATGATTTTTTATATGCAAGTTTTAATATGTAGAACATCTTATGTATGCATGTACACGATCTCAGAGGTTTTTATCCCTGATTTGATGAACAATTGCATACATAACAAATATTGGCGAATATCGTGTTATCAATAACACGCTATGATGAATATCGTGTTATTGATAACACGCTGTGATGAATAACCTATTATAGTATATGCGATATAGAGTATTATCATTAACACGTATTGTTGGCATATCGTGTTATCAATAACACGCTATGTCAAATATCGTATTATCAATAACACACTTTGACAAATATTGTATTATTGTATATGTGATATAGAGGGTATCGTACAGTATCGTATTATCAATAACACATATTATTGGCATATTGTATTATCGATAACACGCTATGGTGAATATTGTGTTATCAATACACGTTATGGTGAATATTGTGTTAACGATGACACACTATGACAAATATCATTTTATAGTAATGTGATATAGAGGAAAATAAATAACATGTCTTGTTGGCATATCGTGTTATCGATAACACGCTATGACGAATCTCATTTTATTGAAAATACGCTTTGGCAAATATCGTATTATCGTATATGCGATATAGAGGATATCATAACATATTGTATTATCAATAACACGTATTGTTGATATATCATGTTATCGATAACACGCTATGGTGAATATCGTGTTATCGATGACATGCTATGACAAATATCATATTATAGTAATGAGATATAGAGGAAAATAAATAACACATCTTGTTGGCATATCGTGTTATCGATAGCACGCTATGCCAAAATATCGTGTTATTGATAACACACTATGCCACAATATCGTGTTATTGATAACACACTATGCCACAATATCGTGTTATCGATAACACTCTATGCCACAATATCGTGTTATTGATAACACACTATGCCATAATTTCGTGTTATCGATAACACTCTATGTTGAATCTAATGTTATTGATAATACGCTATAGCAAATATCGTGTTATTGATAATACGCTTTGGCGAATATCGTATATGCGATATAGAGGATATCGTAGCATATTGTATTATCAATAATACGCATTGTTGGCATATCGTGTTATCGATAACACGCTATGGCGAATATCATGTTATCGATAACACGTTATGGCGAATATCATGTTATCGTATATGCGATATAGAGAAAATCATATTACGGGTTGTTGGCTCAAAAAATACATATCATATTATCAAAAATATGTGTTATTGACATATCGAGTTATCGTACATGTGATATGGATTAAGTGTTGGACACGGGCCATGCAGAGCGAAAGATCTTTGGTTCGTTTAGTGGGAGTCATCATCTCGTTTTTGCATTATCGGAAGTCTCACGAGTCATACAAAATGGATGTACTCTACCCGATTTCATTCGGATTCGTTGTACTCTAAAAAATCTTTTCTTTTTGTAACGTTCAATCCCCATTTTGCGGCAAGTCTATGGAATCCTTCAATCCATTTTAAAATTAACCCAGTTTTTCAGATTGCTGGAACATTCTGTTTGTTGTAATTCAGCAAGTACTAAAGTGACTTCCTTTGATTTCCCATTTTGAATTTTGTTATTTTTGTCTTTTTTTATCTAGGAACCAATTTTTTGATTGAAACCGAGAGCTCGCCCTGTTATGGTTTGTTCTCTAAAACAAAGGATGGTGAAGGAGAATTTTTTTACTTTCTATCAATTATCTTTATGTGGGTAATTTATTTATTATATGCTAAGTATTTTAATTTGGCTCATATAAATTTGTGCCATTATTGATAATTTTTTACCATTAATGAGTTAAGAACTTGGGTATAAATTTAATTGTGACCTAAGGATATATTTATCCTAAACCAAGTCATATGAAATTAAGTGTCAAAATTCAAAAAGTATAAAATAGGTAATATGGAAAAAACACTATGAGTATTATGAAGGAGTCTTGTTTATATGAGCCCGGGCTCACGCGTGTTGGTGTGCGCTCGGGCTCATTCGGTTGTCAGATTTATATCCGACGACCCATCAAACTCACGGGGCATTTAAACCCATGAGTTTGATGGAAACCGTCAGATATAAATCCGACGGCTCAATGAGCCCAGGAGCACGCTGGCGCGCGTAAGCCCGGGCTCATATTAACTTTTGAGAAATTTACCTTTAAGTCCTAACTATTATGGTTAATGAATATTAGATCCTGACCAAAGTTTAATTGCTCAGCGTGTCCTTTCTATTTATTTGTCGTATCCTTTAAGTCCTATTTTACTACAACGATGCCATTATTTTTTTTTAAAATCCCAAAATTAACCCTCACATGCATGAGCTTCCATTTCTTCTTCTTCTTTGTTTGCTCCGTGCTTCTATCATAGTCTGCTCTCTTCATTTCCCAGATCCTCTGCTCCATTCCCCTCCCTCTTGCCATCTCCTCCCTCAACCACCCCAAAGTAATGAACATCGATGAGTACCTTTTTAGCCCGTTCTCACCATCATGAACTCTGTCTATCTAAATCCAGAGGTCCAAACTGAACCACTGGCTCATTCAGTGGCTTGCCCCCAATGAGTATGAACCATAGTGGCCTGGGCAAATCGTTCAAAGCTTCCACGTCATCGCCAGGGCTCAGCAGAAGAAAGTGATGAGCGGTCTTCGCTGCAGCTGACGGGGGGCTCCCGAAGACACCCTCGCTGTCAAGGATGTAGATGAAGACGTTCGAAGTGGGAGGGACGAGGTGGCGGAGGTGGACTTTCGGCTGGAGGGTGAAGTCCAAATACAAGGTGGAAATTCTTTTCCCTTCTATTCTTCGGTAGCTGAAATTTATTCTCTGCTAGCTACTCTCATCAATCGTTTCTGTTCTCAATCCTAAACTGTCTTTAGGATCAAACTTTACATCTATAGTAGACAATGTACCTGAGACAATAGAAGTTGCAACTAAACTGGAAGCGACAACAGTTTGCTCACTCATTGATCCAAAATTTTCATTCCCTCCAACAACTTCAAAAAGTTTTGCCTTCAGAGAATATATGGCACCCGCTACCTCTACCTCGTTCTCCTCTTTCCTGGATTTAGCATCCTTTACCCTATCAGGCAAAACAACTTTCTTCTCCTCATTTGTCACAATAAATATATACCTTGTGTTTTTTACATCCACCACAAGGCAGAATAGTAAATATATACTCTGTGTTTTCTACATCCATAGAATAGAACAGTAAATATATACTATGTGTTTTTTACATCCACCATAGAACAAAACGGTAAATATATACTTTGTATTTTTTAGATCCATAGAACAAAACAGTAAATATATACTCTGTATTTTTTACATCCACCACATAACAAAATAGTAAATATATACTCTGTGTTATTTATATCCACAGAACATAACAGTAAATATGTACTCTGTGTTGTTTACATCCATGGAACATAACAGTAAATATATACTCTGTGTTGTTTACATCCACAAAACAGAATAGTAAATATATACTCTGTGTTTTTGACATCCACATGATAGAACAATAAATATATACTCTGTATTTTTTACATTCACAAAACAGTAAATATATACTCTATGTTTTTTACATCCACAGAACAAAACAATAAATATATACTCTGTGTTTTTAATATTGTTCTATATTAATTGCTTCATTTGTTTAATTTAAGCTATTAGATATGTCTGATAAGCTTCTCACATAGCTTCTGGTTGTAGAGACCACCGAGTTGACGTCATTGTTCTCTTGGACTACTAGTGGACGTACTGTCATTTTCAGTGGTCTGAACCTACGGTGAATGAGCCAGAGGGAAGCGCATGTGATAGGAATCACAGTTTGACGATTCACAGGGCTAATCTGGACTCTCCGAGGAGCAAGAGCAGCAAAGGGGAGAGTCGGAGCAAAATCCGATGCTAGAGAAGGAGCATCTAGATAAAAAAGCGGAGATAAAGGCGTCAGAGGAGAGGATGGCACCGAATTCGGTGCTGGTCAGAGCAAACAATGGAAATGGAGAAGAAGATGTTTGGGGCGTCGATGCCTGGGGCGAGGAGGGTGACGACACCCATGGAGGGGGAGAGAGGCGAAGGTGGGCGGAGAGGGTCGTGACGATAACGGAAAAGTGGGACTGGGCGGACCATTTCTCGTTTATTAGCTGTAAAACTCTGAATCCCTGAGAGATGAATAGGATTCGAGACCAAAGTCTCTAATTATAGGAATTCAATTCAAAAAAATAGAAAGGTATTTTAAAAATTTTAAAAGTTACATATACCTTATTTACCTATTAATTAATTTTATAATAAATAAAACTTAATAATAATTAATTATTAAACTTAATCTTAATAGGTCATGCGCCCTTTTTCGTTACGAAGAAATCGTCTCTCTTATTGCCTGCAATTTCCTCTCGCGAGTGTCCTATGTCCTTGGACCATGAGCCGTTGGGCCGAACCAAGTTAGTTGGCGCGCCGTTCTTTCAAAAAAAAAAGAAACGCGCGAGGCACCGTGGCACCCACCGGTTCAATAGACTTGAAAAACTCCGCTTCCTAAACACACGGGTCGTCTCCCTCCCTCATCCCCTGCAAGCCTATAGCCGGACGGAGTGGAGCCCACGGACGGAGAGGAAGGCGACGACCCAAGTAGAAGGAGAAGATCCTCCATAGATAATCTTCTGCATGAAACAACAGGTTTGAGAAGAATTAGTGGGAAATTTTGAGGTATTTGATCGGCGAGTTCGCACGGTGAGATGGCGGAATTCGTGGACCTGGAGGCCCAGGACGGGGTGCGGATGCCATGGAACGTGTTTCCAGGGACGAAGGAGGAGGCCTCCAACTGCGTGATCCCACCCTCGGCTGTCTACACCCCGCTCAAGCCCCTCCCTAACCTCGCCGTCCTCCCCTACGCCCCGCTCCGCTGCCGCACCTGCCGATCGGTCCTCAACCCCTACTGCGTCGTTGACTACGTGGCCAAGATCTGGATCTGCCCCTTCTGCTTCCAGCGCAACCACTTCCCCCCCAGCTACGCTTCCATCTCTGAGACATCCGTCCCGACGGAGCTCTACCCTAACTGCTCCACCGTCGAGTACGAGTCTCCCGAGGCATCCCCCTCCGTCCCCCCTGCTTTCCTCTTCGTCGTCGATACCTGCGTCCTCGAGGAGGAGCTTGTCTTCCTCAAGTCGGCCCTGT
This sequence comes from Saururus chinensis, assembly GCA_035235625.1. NCBI lineage: Eukaryota > Viridiplantae > Streptophyta > Magnoliopsida > Piperales > Saururaceae > Saururus > Saururus chinensis. The sequence continues at coordinate 38,456,438 of CP141147.1, forward strand.
CCCAGGCGTTCGATCTGCTCCCTGATAATTCACTGGTCGGCCTCATCACGTTTGGGACCTACGTCCAGGTCCACGAGCTTGGGTACGGGATCGTTCCCAAGTCCTATGTCTTCAAGGGGACCAAGGAGGTGACCAAAGATCAAATCCTGGAGCAGATGAACTTCTTCGCCAACAAGCCCAAGCCTGCCATCGGCGTCATAGCCGGACCTCGCGATGGTCTTTCTATGCAGAGCATATCAAGGTTCCTATTGCCTGCATCGGACTGTGGTTTCATCTTGAATTCAGTTAGTGTTCCTCCATTCCACTTCTTCTATCAATACTCACTTTGTGCTATTAAGCTCTCTTTCGTACTATCTAGTATATGTCTGCTGTTGAACCGTGTAGCTTTCTGCACAAGCTTACAATCAATTGAATGTAGAAGGGAAAATACAGCCTCTTTCATAACTTACTCCAGTGTGTTGTTTATTGCTTCTCGTACTAGCTTATTGAGGAATTTCAGAAGGATCCCTGGCCGATCCCGACTGACCAGCGGGCAACAAGATGCACAAGTACAGCGCTAAGTGTTGCTGCTAGTTTGTTGGGAGCATGTGTCCCTGGCTCCGCTGCACGAATTATGGCCTTCATTGGTGGGCCATCTACAGAAGGTCCTGGTGCGGTTAGTATCTTTCTTTCATGTTTCCTTCTTGCATGTATATTGATCTATGAAAGCTTGTAATGTAATGAAATGAACTTTATTTTGGTCTATTTTCACTGTTTGAACTTTGAACGGTAATGAGGTATTGCCGCTTTCATATTTGCTTTCTAAATTCTTTGGATTTTTTTCAAGCCGTTTGTCCACCTATTTCCTTTCTTTTTTGTTATGGAATTCATTACATAACCAGTGCATATACTTGACAAACACATCCTTAGGCTTAGGTTCTGCTCCATCAAAAGTTGCAGTGGGATTTGTAAGCTGGTTTCCCAGCTCCTTGGACTTCTTCATTTCTAAGTAGGATGCCTTTTTTTTTAAGCTGCGCGCTGCTTATTCATATTATATAAAAAAAACATGAGCTATTTGTGAAGTATTTTTATTTTGCATAAGAGGTTGTTGTGTGACCTATAACTCTAAGAAGCCGCTCTTTCAAAAACAGCCTAAAGCTTTCTCTAATAGGTTATATGTATTGAAATTATTTGCAGATTGTGACAAAGAATTTATCTGAACCAATTCGGTCTCACAAGGATTTAGATAAAGATTCAGCTCCTCTTTATCATAAAGCTGTTAAGTTCTATGAGGGGCTCTCAAAACAGTTAGTGAATCAAGGGCATGTGCTAGATCTGTTTGCTTGTGCTCTTGACCAGGTTTGTTACTCTCTATGGTTTTTAGTTCCACCTTTTTTGTGCCCTTTAAATAAGAACATTCACTGCCACTCTAGTAATATTCTTTCTTATTTTTGCTTCTGTGCAAATCATATTTTTCTTTTTATTTTATAGAACAACCATGCATATAATGCTGTTCATACATCAATGCTCACATCTTGAAGTGTAGCTATGTATAATAACGAAGCTGAAGATTAATGCAGGTTAATATTGGTCTAGATCTAGCTTTCCTTTTATTAACGATCTTATTCTGAAGGTGAAATCTAGTGCATAAACAATCAGCATAAACAATGATAGTTTGTGTGGTCATCGGGTGACCTTATTTATGTAAATATTGTGGCATCAGTGTACCAATCATGCTCTCAAAATTCCATTTTGTGTTGTATATGTTGTATCCCGCTTCAGCTCACATATTATTAGCATAATTTCTTTTATAGCTTGAGCATTATGCCAAACGATTGTGGTACTGAGTTCCTGTATCAAACCAAAAAGGGGAGAGAGAGAGAGAGGTTATGGTGCCAATAACTGTACATGAACAGGTCTTTTGTAACCTCTCCTCCCCTCCCCTCCCTGCTCCCTCCCTCATCCTCTCTCTTTCCCGTTTTAAGCAAATAATTACTCTATATGTTAGTTCCACTTAGGGCATGGTTCTCTGTTTATGTCATGAGCTTTTGTTACATATGTTATCGCAGGTGGGTGTTGCAGAACTGAAAGTTGCAGTTGAAAGGACTGGGGGGCTTGTTGTTCTTGCTGAGAGTTTTGGGCATTCAGTTTTCAAGGATTCTCTCAAACATATCTTCCAAGCCAGTGACTATGACCTTGGGCTTTCTTTTAAGTAAGATTAACTTGATTTATTTTGACCAGATCTTTTTATCATGTTTTGATCAGATTTTTAGTGCTTCACTATTGGTGCATGTATAGCACTGCTGGTCCATTTCTGTTTAGCCACAGAGTCCATTCCAGTGACCAGGACTTTGAACTACAAGCTCAATCAAGTGTGAACTATTTAGTCTATGAAGGTTACTCTTTTGGATTTGTGCATTAATAGAGTTATATGCTTTAGTAGTAGAACTCTGAACTATAAGCTCAATCAAGTGTCAACTATTCAGCCTATGAAGGTCATTATTTGGGCTCTTGTTGAATGATAACTCTTCATCATCAATTCCTTATTTTAATTTTTATACGGTCAGCAACATTAATGATGCTTTACCATTTATGAATCTAACCTGTACATTTTCAAGTTGTTTCTCACTAACTTCTTCTCGCCTTCTATTTGGCCTTCATCACTTACTTCTAGAACCTCTGCAAGCTGCTCATTAGAATCTCTTATCGGTGTTATTGAAAGCCTACCTTGTGCATGGACAAGCTGTTTTAACTAATTTTTCTGAATTTATTACTAATTGGTCATTTATCATCCCATCCGTCCCCCAAAATCATGTGAGATCTAATGGCTTGTGATGTGCCTCAGTGCATATTTGAAATATGCGCCTTACACATATTCATTGTTTCCTAACTATTAGTATCTTAAAATTCTGTGATAGAATCCTTCTCATTAATATTTATGCTTTATATATATAGACAAAGGGATTGATTTGCTATTTAATTTTCCTTCAAGCGTATTTCTGACTCATGACTTGTTGACGATTGATGAAATAGCAAATCAGTCCCTTAGTTTGTGTTGTGACTCATACGGGGCACTCAAAAGGGGCCCCACTTAAGCCACAGGTCCTCCTTTTTTAGGAATTTAGGTTTCTTAGTTTAAGTCAAGTCTAATTAAAGTCATGTTTTATTAAAGGTAATATTCCTAATTGATTTACTTAGTAGTTAGAGTTTTCTATTCCTAGTTGACAATGGCTTACTGCCTGTAAATTCTGGTCATATGTTTCTGGTGTAGACATTCAGAAGTGATTAATGAGAATAGGTATGTTATAGTCATCTTCCTCTTAGATGATCCCCATCTCCCTAGGTTGAATCTCTACAACAGTTTGTCTACTTTTATAATGATAACTTTAATCATCATAATTTAGATTATATCTTAATCCACGCATTGTGTTATACTTGTTTTCCCAGTTCTGTCTTTTAAAAAGTTTGAAGCTTTTTTTTTTCCTGGGGCTTCTGAACGTGCTTTTGCTTGTTTTTGCAGTGGTATATTTGAAATGAACTGTTCAAAGGATGTCAAAGTTCAAGGTGTTATTGGTCCTTGTGCATCTCTTAATAAGGTGTTCTGGAAAATGTATCTTTCTTATATTATTGTTTAGCTTTTTACAGCCATATTTTACCTTAAACTGATCCATGGACTAATTTTATTTTGCACAGAAAGCTCCTTTATGCTCTGAAACAGTTATAGGCCAGGGTGGTACAACTGCATGGAAGATGTGTGGTTTGGACAAGGCAACAAGTTTGTGTTTGGTTTTTGAGATTGTGAAAAAGGAGAGCTCAGATGCAATTGGTCAGCCTATGAGCAATCAATACTACTTTCAGTTCTTAACTTAGTATGGCTTCTTAATCTGTACTAACTTGAAACCACAAGCTATCTGGAACCTATGCATATAGTGATTTTTCTCACGAAGTTGATAAACTCCCTGCAGTTACCAGCACAGTAGTGGTCAAATGAGGCTGCGTGTTACCACACTTTCCAGAAGATGGGTAGTGGGGCCTGGCAGTTTGCAGGTAAAATTTTATCTTGTTTTTTATCAAGCTGCTGTTTTGAATTAATAGATTTTGACGATTTTAATCTTTATGTAGCTAAGAAAAATCAAGAGCAGTTGGTTATTGTGTCTGTTTTTGCTAGTTTGTATTTGCAATTATCAAAATCATTCAGTTCTTTATGATACCAAAAGAGGGAGACATAAGAGAACTTGGATGGATTTAATATGCTAGAATGGAGGTGTAAGATCCATCTCCATGTTGCTGGCCTCAAATTGTTGGAAAAAAGTGCTAGTTGATTATGATTAATGAATTATATAATATCAATGGAAATTTTTCTCAAATTATTTTCTGATCAATCACTTGTAATTAAGATTTTTCAGTTGTTCAGGATTTGGTGGCTGGATTTGATCAGGAAGCTGCTGCTGTGGTCATGGCACGTATAGTCTCTTTTAAAATGGAAACTGAGGTAGTGCATCATGTCTGGTGTTAGGATATTTTAACCTATCCATATTACAAGGGGAGTTTATAGCAATTGCAATATGTTTTCGTTTGTGTGTTTTTATGCGTGTAAAAAAATGAGTACTAGTTAGCTGTTATTGATATGACTGATGCTATGCAGGCTGAATTTGATCCAGTCAGATGGCTGGACAGATCGCTTATACGTTTATGTTCACGATTTGGAGAGTATCAGAAAGATAGTCCTTCATCTTTCAGTTTATCCCCACGTTTCTCAATATTTCCACAGTTTATGTTCCATTTAAGGAGATCTCAGTTTGTGCAGGTAGAGCTCAGATACTATGTCAAATAATTTTGACATGCTGGTTATGAATCTGTGGTTGTTGTCAATTATATTTTTTTTCTAAAAAAATAAATTTTCTGTGCAGGTTTTTAATAACAGTCCTGACGAAACTGCATTTTTCAGAATGATCCTCAATAGAGAGAATGTAGCCAATTCTGTTGTGATGATTCAACCTTCATTAATATCCTACTCCTTCCATTCAGTTCCAGAGCCCGTTCTCCTGGATGTTGCTGCTATAGCTGCTGACAAGATTCTTCTTTTGGACGCTTACTTCACAGTTGTTGTTTTTCATGGATCTACCATTGTTCAATGGAGAATTGCTGGCTACCAAAACCAACCAGAACACGAGGTTTTCAAAAATATATATCTAATTCTTTGTCTTAACAAATTTCAATTAACCAATCAATGCTTTGTTAGTTGCCTGTTCTGTAAATGGAAAATCATTCTTAACTTTGCTTGAGAGTTCTCATTTCATGATTGTGAAACTTTTTGTCCTCATGGTGTATGATGTAGATGTGATAAAATTCATTTTCTTCGTTTCCAAAGTTCTTTGTTGCCCTTATACCAGTGAATAGTATGTGTTTGTTGCCTTGTGCAAGGGGTTGTATTTTTTTATTTTGTTTGAGAATCTCGGCTCTGCGGCAGAAAAAAATGAAGCAGATTAGCATGGTTTTGGTTACTTGTTCATTATATTCTTATGGAATATTTGGCAAGTACTCTTAAGTTCAATGATCAAAGGCATGCCTTGGATCTGCTCTTGAATTAAGCGGGCCGTAGTTTTTCTTACCTTCTTGAGATGTTTTTACACACTGTGATTACTTCACCACTTTTGGTTATTCTTTAAGGTTTTTGCTCAACTGTTGCGGGCCCCTAAGGATGATGCTGAAGCAATAATCAAGGAGCGGTTTCCTGTTCCGCGCTTAGTCGTATGTGATCAACATGGCTCCCAGGTTTGCTTTCAGGATTGTCGTGATAGTATCATTTTAGTAGTTGTGATAAAAAGAAGTCATTTTGGTACTTTAAATGTAGCTGCAAAGCTAATCTCCTGTCTTGATATGTGGCTTTGATGTCGATGACAAATTTCATTACAATCGCATGCAAACAATAATTTCTGCTGCAATTGATGTAGGCCCGTTTTCTCTTGGCTAAACTGAATCCATCTGCCACCTACAACTCAGACACGCGTGCAAATCCTGGAGGGGATATTATATTCACTGATGATGTCAATCTGGAGGTCTTCCTGGATCACCTTAGGAAGCTAGTTGTTCAATAATTGGTGCAAGAGTCGCCAAGTTTCAATTTTGTGAGGTTAGACTTGTTGATTAGTGTACAGTAAGATGCATATGATTAATTTATATTAATAATATTGGTATTATAGTCTTCTTTGCTTTTAGTCCCAAATTTTATGATTTCACTTATTGGCACACTGTTTTTGAAGGTTCTAATTTTGGGAAACGTTTTTCGTGTTCCTCACTGACAATGAGCCTAACATTGGTCGCATATGGGAGCCCTTCATCAATGAGATTGATGGCGTACACAATAGCAGACATTAGCGTACATGCACTAGTGTGTGTCATCAATTTTAAATGTCAACGGTTCCCATGCGCGGCTTATACTAGGCTTATTGTTAGTGCAGAGCATAAAAAACACTTCCCTAATATTAATGAGACCTTAAATGCTTCTCTATGCGAGTTTGTGCATGGATTTTCTGTTGATCTCAACATTAGGCAAAGGTTTATATGTTTATATCAAACTCTATCATTCAAAACCTCCATTTTGTAGTATTTATGTGTTAATTTTAATCTCTCTCAAATCTCAAAAGTATGCCACGCAGATTATTCCCTACTTAGCCAACCGACTAAAGTGAAATCTGAAATTTTTAGGTATAAATATCGAATGGGGCCCTAAACAATAAATTAAAATTTAGGTTTTGTATCTTATTTTTTTATGGGCGGCCAATAGTACCCATTTACATCATACAGGTAAATAAGAGGCTAATTCTATCTTATTATTATTTAAATAGAACACTTACAATTTTTTTTTAATATTTATTTATTTATTGCCTGTTTGCCATATTTATAAATAGTAAATATTTATACCTATTAAATTTATATATAATATAGAATTTATTTTTTAGGTTTATTCTATAAATAATATGTTTTATTATAAATTTCTATTTACCTTTCTACCTCATCTAAAACCATTAGGATATCCCCAAGCGATTGAGCCCCATCTAGAATATTATGAGAGTTCTAAGATTAATAAAGTTTGTGGTTTATTTATTTTACCAAATATGTTATTAATTTTTATATTCGTTGTGTTTATTATGTTAAATTGTGAATTTTTATGAAAAGGGTAATAGATAATGATTATTTGATTAACTGGCTGATTATTAATAAATGAAACAAATATAAAAAAACTTATACCATTACATAATAAAATAGTTATAGATAAATATTTGAAAAATAATTATAATAATAAAATAAATTATATCTGTATAATTCTATTTACAGCCTTACTTAGAAATAATAAATAATTATACTTCTTTATTAGTAATGGTCCAGTTGTCAAGTGTAGCAGAGGTTCAGATCATGGAATGGCGAAATACTCCATCTGTCCCCCAGTGAGTTATGTTTGGTTTCGAAAATGAGCGCTATAATAGTCAATAGACGAGTAAATGCAAAAGAATGAAGGAGATCAATGTGCATAACGTGAACACTTGTAAGACATGTACATGTGAGGTGCAATTCCAGAATTTCTTACAGCATATAGTATGCAGCCAAAGGAGCTCAAGAGCCACATAGTTGGTCAAAAGTCCAAGAGGCTTACAACGAGTGTTATTAGAGGACAGCAAAACAGCTATACTGGCTTATAGTCGTCGTCATCACAGTAGACGTATTATCTTTCTTTCTATGTATACGATGGAATGATGCTAGGGGAGCGAAAAGCACTCCCTCAGCATAGAAAGGGCTAGCCACCGCACCAAACAGTCTAAGTGGGCTGCGGCTTGTCAACATCCTCAAGGGGCCGAAACCACACTTGCTGTTCGAGGACCGACCCATTAGCCGGCATAGCTCCCTGGGCGACTGGGCCCCTTCTGGCAGTTGCTTTGTCTGGGCTGAACACTCCTGTCGTTGGGTTGGGGGCCCAGTACTTATCTGAATGAGGCTGGATCACATAGTCCGGCACCACCGCCGGACACACCGAGTCCTCCACGTTCTTGTCGTAAACAGAGGAATGGGACTCCCTTCTGCAACATGCAACCACATTGGCATATTAGTACCACCTTCTACATTAATTTGTTTTATATTCTTTCTGTCTTAAATTAATAGTTTTATTTAGTGTTTTAAAATAATTGAAACTATCAATGACAAACGAAGGAAGTATATATATATAATATAAGTCCCGTTTATTTATATGAGCTGAGGCTCATATAGCCTACGTAAGCTTTGGATTTATGGCCACCGGATTTATATCCAATAGCTTATAATACTCGTGAGTTTAAATGCATATTAATATTATGGGCCATCCGATTTATAGAGCCCCGGGCTCACATAAATGTATATGAGTCCGCGCTTATATAAACCTTTCCCCTATAATATACACAGTAAATAAATAATTCTACGGTCCAAGCCGGCCTACAGGCGGAAGCCATATCCCATTAGGATTTCGAGGAGGAATGCAAAGAAATGCTAAACGACGAGACGTCAGAAAAGCGGATAAAAATGTCTAAATGGTCCACATCTACAAAGTCTCATCAATCAGCATTTTTATCCTCATCATATATAAAGAATATTATGTTTTCCACCAAGTTGACAGCAGCCATATATAGCGTCGCTACAGTGGTACGGGAAATCCGATTTTTCCTCAACGGCGACAAAGAAGAGCGTCAGCACTCAGCCATTGATTTCAGATACAAAATTAACAGCGAATGCAAGGAAACTTCAACTAGGCCCCAACGGCTTGAGGTGATATCGCGATCAAAATCAGTTGATGGACAATTTGAGCCGAAAGTAAACAAATTCGATTTGCAGTCAGTAAGTAAGCCAGCACTGAGTGAAAAATGTGAACTGCAAAGAGATTCCTCCTCAGCAGCTCTACTGAGCAATTAGGATTCCCTTAAGAGAAGACAAGTGAGTGATAACCCGGAAACACAGACTCAAAAGATGATGACTCCACTCACTACAAAGACTCGAAATCTCTGGCTTGCAGATCAAACATCACGCACTTTTGATGAATCTTTACTACAAAACCAGATCTCATGCCACACAAAAAAACATACGCAGACACAAATAGCGAAGAACAAATCAATTCAAACACAGAGCGAGTATAAGAGTAATTAATTATTTAATTATGAAAAAAAATGAAGAGATGAAACGTGCCATTAGAGATTACCGAGGAGCGAAAGCCCGAGCGGCGACGCGGAGGTTCTCAGTCCAGCTTCTGCCGACACTCGCGAGCCCACGCCTCTGCAAGTTGGCCGCCATTAAACCAAGGAGGGTGACGAAGTAGCACAAGAGAAAGAGAGGTTTTGAGTGGAGGAAGCGGAAAGGGCAAATGCTATTTATAGGCGTTAGGGAGGCTAATCGCTCATTTTCAGCTCACTCCGTCAGTGGGGTCCCCTCCGCCTCCGCCTCCGCCGTAACTGACTTCCCGTTCCGTGTCGGAAAGGCGTAGGGTTGACGTCCCCCGGAAAATGCATGCTGACGGCCGTCTCCTTGGCCGTTTGGTTTTTCGAGGCCCTTGGATGGGTCCGAGCTGGAAAGATGGCGTGGTGATGATTAGTAACCTGATAAACGCAGTTGACCGGAGGGTAGGACCAACGAAGAAAGGCAGGAAAAAACGTGCTTGGATTGCTTGGTACGTAGGTCCTGACATGGCATGCACATCTCTCTGTATACGTAGGGAGGGGGGAATTTATCATGTACTTCTCAACCATTTCACCACAATCCACACGTAACACATGAATTCAACAAGGTCTTATAGCTCTTAGCTGCAAGAGTTTTTTATGCTTCTCTTGGACAAATGAGTCCTGCTTTAAGTAGTATATGTGAGCTTTTTATATTTAAGATCTACAATTCACATATTGACGCATGTTAGCTCTAATACTACTCATGTTAATATATATAAGCGTGTGCATTCTCGGTCTCATAAATGAAAAACTTTTATATACGTATGTGTTCTTTACATTTTGTCATTGTCGAAGTAGAGCATTAAAAACGCTTCCCTCTAAACTAGGGCTACGTGAATTTGTATGTCTTCTCTCGTTTTTGAGCTGTCCGCAGTAGCTGTCCATGGAGAAACCAGTTTCAGCTGGTTTTAGGGTTGAAACATCTGAGTTGATGTGGTGATGCTGCACGTATATATGATCTATGTCATGTTCCATGCTGAGGAAGATTGAGGGGTTTCCCCTGCTTAATTAATGCCACCCGAGTGGCATGGCTCATGCCGAATGCACCTTCAACCGTCGCCCCTATTCTCTCAGCACTCATACATCTCAGCAGTACAGGCATGAGAATAAGTGACGAAGACACCCACAATCCTTTTTCCTCTTAATTAAAGAAGAATCCAAGAGGGGAAAAAGATGTAATCTCCCTTGGATTAACTTAATTCTCCTTTCAAATACAACAAAAAACGCGCAGGATTATTACATATAAAAACTTATTATATGCATTTGATCATGTCCAGGTGAAAACCAACTCCTTTTTTATGTGCGCCAAACTGTTTTTTTCTACGTAGAGAAGGTAAGTTCTCGCCAGTCACGTAGATAATTCCTAAAAAGCCTTTCAGGTTGTTGGAAATTAATCAGGTTTTGCATATTGGGTGCCACACATAAGGGGATTTTAATCTTTAGTCGACAAATATATGACTTCAGTTTTCTCCCGTTCCTTTCTTATTCAATTCTTCCCCAAATAAACTACCAAACTTTCAGCCACTGTCAGCGCCAAGGAACCTTCTTTGTACCTTCATCTCCTTCTCATAAAATTGCAAATTCCTTTTTCGATTTGGAAGAAGCTGAAAAGCATATGCATTTTGTGAAGGACTTCAAAAAAGAAACTAATGTTCTCATTCCACTTTTTTTATATTGGAAGCATACTTGAGCCTCTTATTACACAGAGAAGGTGTTACTCGACAATATAAAAATTCACTTTTCCTAATCTAATCAAACTTTAAGTAAGTTTTGGTATAAAAAATTAGAGTAGGTATATAATATTATCTTCGTACTTATGCCTTTATTGTGATGCAAAATGTTACTGGAATGTTTATGATTGAATTAAGCAATTTGCCCTGTACTTAAGGCAGAATTCACCGTCTTTACTGGTGCTTAGGACTCTTGGGCGTCTGCCTCCCAGGATAAGACGATCAACACCATATACCATAGGAACACCTCCAACACGGTACATACAGTGAGTATGCTAACAAAAAAAAATAAAACAGACAAAAAATCCCAAATCGGATTAGTGCAGAAAACGATTTTCAAATCCCGTTAAAGACAACCTTTCCCGTTCAAACGGATGCGAAAGCAAACCAGACCCATTTTGATCCAAACCAAATTAAATAGAAAACCGAACCAAATAAATTTGTCCCAAAAATATTATTTTGTTGAACCAACCCAACCCGACCCAAACCGAACCGGCTGGACGGCGGCGACGGCACGCGCGGGTTAGCCCACCTAGGTGCATTGGTCCAACATCTCTCTCCCCCATAAAAGTGGGTTGGCCCAAGGGCCTAACATAAAAGGTCAAACTAAAGCCTTATATACCAACATCATCACCTTCACCTAGGCGATGTGAGACTATTCACTCCTTTAACCAATTCACATGTGTTATTCTTATTAAATATGAAGTGGGCTTGGGCTTTCTCTACCAAATGGGCTTGACCCACTTGAGTAATATGGGCTTGACCCACATATATAACCATTATCATGCCCATCTAAATAATATGGACTTAACCCATTTAATAATGCCCACTTCTAACAAAACAAAATATTTATAAATATAACACTGAAAATGGTCATTCAAAGATAAGATGGTTTTAATAGTCGATCATGATAAAAAAGTTGTTGTGTCAGCTCTTTCTTTCTCATTGTTGTTGAGTGGTCAGCCCACAGCGGAAGACTTAGTGGAGGAGGTGGTGCATATAAAATTCAAAACTTTATAAGAGATCAACACAATACATGCAATAAACTAATAACAATTAGTAATATCAACATGTATATGATCAAATCAAGCATGTGAATATAAAATATTGGATAGATACACACTAACCTGGGCTTGATCCAGCCCTAACACGCCCTTCAATTTAACCTTCTCGCATCAATAGCAAGATCAATAAGAAGGGATTAAGATTTACCTTTCTAATGTGCAGATCCCTCAACACCGTGCTTGGATTGATGAAGAAACTCAGCAAGATCAGCCCAATATATCAGCCTCCACGTCCAAGCCTAAGAAGAGAACCTTCTTCTTCTTTCAGTCTGCCAAACACACCTTGGAGGAGGGAGAACCAGGGTGGCCAGCAGCTTTTCTCAAAGAAAGAGTAGGCCGCACCAATGGAAGATGAATGGGGGAAAAGAGAGGGGGCGTCCATGCATATATGGTATTGAAATCAAATCCATTTATTCTCTTTTAATTCACTCCCTTAAATACCCTCCTTCCTTATTTAGGCGGTTCTTGAATTGAGTATCCTTAAATGGGCTTTTGAGTGGGCTGAATTAAATGGGCCAACCTACAAAAAATTCTTCTCGGTTTCACTAGAGGGTCTAACACAACGGGAGCGGGTTTTGTCCCATAGAGCCCGCGGAGGCCTGGACCCCCTGCACACGGCCAAGCCCATGACAGGGTCAACCCCTCGCTAATCACGCAGGTCCCACCCTCAACACCTAATTTGCGCGACTGAGCCCCACAATGTGTAAATACACACCTAAATATATGTCTAGTGTACGTGTGTTACATATATGTGTCCCACTCGAATTATGTGTAATGAAGGTACATGTGGGGTCGGCACGACTACCCCCACTACCCTTAGACCCCGTGGCCCATACCAGCTCACCCGGACCGCAACACCGTTGGACCAAACCGGGCCCAAGCCCATACTATGGTCCAACAATTGTGGCTTTTGTTTTCAACTTTGCGTGCTTCATCTATCTTTGTGAGTACATCTTTCAGTTCTTGCTATATATGCTCATTGCTTACAAGTGTACTTGGGTCAATTACGTAGAGTTTGTAACTTTCTTACTCTACTTACTTTTCATTCATCAGATTTTTTATAATGACGTTTAGTTACCATTGGCATGCATTTTCTTAACCGTTGATTTTATGTTGAACTGCATGTATCAAGCAAAACATCCTTTGTAATTCATCATTTGATTTAATTATAACTCAAACATATCAGATCTTAGAAGAATGCTAAGCAAATTTATTACCTGAAACTTCAGATAGAAGCGTGAATGAATTTGTAAGAGGGGGTTGTATTAGATGCCTCTCGCAATTTTCATTGCAGGTATTTGAGATCCTAGGAGGGCACATACTCTTCATTAATACACTAGTCTGTTCATAGATTGATTGTTTCTATATATCCGTTTCTTCCTCAAACGTCCATTACTTCCACCTCACATTCTTTTTCTAGTCACAAACGTTCGAATTCTACTTTAACATATGCAAATTAACCTTTCATTTTTTCTCATCACTTATGATGTACTGTCCGAAGGGACAATTAAATTAGTTTGATCAAATGCTTTAAATTGGTAGACTGGGCCAAAAACATCAAATTGTTATACCAAGCTAGTGCACTAACATGATCATCACCTAAACAATATTGAGCATAATATCGCATTTGCGAATGTTGTGAAATCTCAATCTTCTGCTAAATTCTTAGATACATACATGAAAGCACTTTAAGGCTTAAGCACGAACCAACCAAAAATAAAATGACTGTTAAGATCACTCTCACAATGAGTTACAACATTGATTAGAAGAGTAGAATATAAACATGTGTACAACTAGTTTTGGGCCTCGTCGTTGACCTGGACCATATGAAAACATACCCGAGTTCATTAAAATTTAAAAACACGGTGAGAGAGAAACTTCAAAATGAGATCCAACAATTCCCCTTACATGTCCATTAGTCATTCGATTTTGCAAAATTTTGATTTTGTTACGCACATATTGATGAGCCCAGTCAAATATGACTTGGGTAAATTATCTTAAACTTTTTAAAACAAACCTACCGATATAAAATGTTTTTTTGAGACTTAGATCAACGTAAGGGATATGACAATTCTAAAATGGTAGAATCCATAATCCTTAAATTATGAGGTTGGCAGATTTATTGAGGTGATTTAGTGATTCAAAAGTCAAAATTGGCCCCAAATCTCTTCTGTTAGTATTTATAATTTCATACAATCTCTCCATCTAACTTTAATTCCGCTAAATCATGATGAAATTATGCTGAAATCCCAAAATCAGAGGGCAATTTCATACCTAAACAACCCTTTAAAGAGGTTGAACTCTTCTCAATAAACAACGCTCAACCAATTTATTTCTTTTATTCTATTTACTAAGCTATTTAAAATCAATGTTTGTGTCCCAAATCATGTAAATTCTTTTTTGTTAAAGAACTCGGAAAATGAACGCTACATCTTCCGATTCATGAAGGGTTAAAAAACAAGATATATATATCTATTCATACCCTTGTTTCTTCTAAACATAACACAAAATCAGTGCCAAAAGTTGTCAAAGCTTTGTTGGATGTAATTTTCCACAGCAAGCTAACCCGTTTATCCCGATGAGGATTTAAGCTAATACGTCCCAACGTGTTTTTTTATCAGCTTTTTGCCTAACCCCTCCACTTAGAAGACAATTAAACAGAAAGCGTCTTCAAGACCACTACAATTCTCCTTTGTTGCATTGGTTTCAAACCCAGTGGAGGGCGAGCCCAAGAGGCTTCCGGACGGCCTATTTGATGGCCCATATAAGAGAATTATTCTGGGCCCGACCTGTGACTCTCCAGCCCAATTTGTTTCACGTGTGATCAACTTCCGAACCACGTGTGACGAAACCTAAAACAAACGGAACTTTCCCGCTTCTGGGGTTTCTGTTCTTAGCTTCACTTCTCTCCGGTCTACTCTAATGCAGGGCGGCGAGCGTCACCACCTCCGCCACTGGGCCGGCGCTCGTTGGTCGGCGCAGCCGTCTCCGCATCCTCCCCTCTCCTTCTCGACCCCAAATCTTCCCAACCCTTATCTCCAAAATCCCAACCCCTCCGTCTACTACCAGAACCCGGCTATCTATAACCAATATCATAACCCCTACCCCCAAAACCCTGCTTTGTCTTCCAACTATGTCCCTCCCTCCGTCCCTGAACCGCCCGCGCCGCCGGGTGTTGCCTTCCCTGCTTCTTCCTCCTATCATGCCTCCTTCGCCGTCCGTGAACCACCGGCGCCGCCGCCCACGCCAGAGTGGCTGCGGAAGAAGGTGGATCGTGCCGTCTCAAAGGCTCACCGGGACCTGTTCGCAGCAGGGGATGGCGTCTCGGCCTGGAAAGTCTCCCAGTCAGCCCTGATGCCCCTTCGAATCGATTCGTGGAGCTCGTTGGGGCTTCAGTTGCAGGATGTTCCTGCTCTTTACAGCCTGATGGTCACCGAGGGCAAGGTGAATTGGTAGATAGTTATTGTTCTGTAGCTAAAAGTACAGAATGGATGGAACTTGATAATTATACTCGTTCTGTAAGACAATCTTCCTTTGAAAGAGCTATGGAGAGAAGATTTGATAAGATATCTGGGCAATTCTCTTCCTTGAGTGGGGGTTTTGGAGTCAAGCACATCAGGTTCGATGCATCTGGTTCAGAGGAGGAAAATGGCATCAATAATAATATTGAGAATCCAGAAAGTTATGATCATAGTTCAGACATCCAATGTCAGAGTATATTACAGAACATAAAGGAGAATGATCATCGTGTGAACAGCTGCCCTTACCCATCATAAGCCGAAGAAATGCTGCGCCTCAGAGGCAAAATTAGAATGGATGGTGCCACATCTTTGCCTAGTGTTAAGTCTGATGTGGCTGAAAAATCTTCAAAGAGAAAGTTGGAAGATGTAAACAGCAGTCTAAAGTCCTCATATGAATCGCAAAGTTCAGACAAGGTTGGAAGTGGTGATCTTTTTGAAAAAAGTGAAATTTTATTGGTTTCCAATAACAAAGAAGCAGCATCTGTTGAAAGATCATGATAGTAGTATAACAGGCCAGTACGAGAAAGATGCACAACTTCAAAATAAGGGTCATGTTCAGACTGTAGATCTGAGGGTAGCATGTTCAGTCCACGCTCTCCACATTTTAAAGCGACCAAGAAAAACTAAGGGTAATGTTTTTGATAGAAATAGTATGGAGAAGTTTATAGCATACTGGAGCCCCGAATTTAAGAAGCACTCCGATTTTGAGGTACTTTAGTTATTGTTCAGGGTTCAGCTTATGGGCTTTTTTATTAATTTATATTGTATCTTTTCTCGAATTACTTATGATAAATGCACCATATGCCTTGGGATTTGTATACAGATATTGGCCATGCCGAGTTCCCTTAAATGCATCATCCTGTGATGCCAGAAATTTGATCTATGTTTAGGCTGTCCTTGATTTAACTTTTTCTATTAAATTGTAGGTTCTTACAAAGATGGCGAACTTCTATGGTTTAAAATCAACAAAAAGAGTTAGGATGATAAGTGTGTTTTCATCATACCCTGCTCTTGGGCTACTTAATGTAGCGGTAAGTCAAAAGTTGATGTTTAGCATAAAATTTTAATATAAGATTCATTCACTGCTAAACCTGTTATCTTCTCGGATTGTAAAATGTGTTAGTTGAACATTATTGATGAATCTTGTGTTGAAGTGTAAAATTATGTCTTATACGACACTTGGAAAGGAATATTTGTGATCTAACAGGCTGTTGGTTTGCTGAGTGTATTTGACAGTCGATGGTTATGTAAAGAGAAATATGGGATAACTGCTCTGATACCTTAGAAGCTACTGATGAACCTGGATTTAACATTGTAACTTCTACTCATCATTCTGAGATGATAGATGCAGACATGTTAAGAAAAAGAGATGCATTAGCAGTTCTAAATAAGCTGGCTTCTAGAATTGGATTCAGTATGGGACTTTCCCTAATGAAGAAAACTTCCACTTCTTTTATTTGCTTTTTGGTAATCTTATCTTGCTCTGCCTGAGTAGTTAGAAGTGTCTCAATTGTTAAATCTATTGCTTCTGGTGTTCTTTAGTGTTTGCGGTTCCTTTCTTCATTCTAAATTTTCAGTTTAACTTGGCATGTGTTTGCTCATTTTGTTCTGATTAGCAATGGTCATTTTAAGTTAGTTACTTTTAAAATGGTAATCCCTTACTTTCTCATGGAAGAGCCGATATTGAAATAAGCATTGAGCTTGTGAGCAGTTTGGCTCAATGTTTTAGAACCCGGCCTGACCACTAACTTGGATTGGTCGCCGACCTGTTGATGACACCAGCAATTAAAATAAATTTACCCCCACATAAGTCCAATAATTTATAAATAGTTGGGTACTAAATGTGTCACAAAATTACTGTAGCCTGGCTGGTAAAAGCACATGAAGTGTTTTGACAGGACTTAGGTTTGAATCCCTCCCGGAACAAATTTTTTTGCATGCCCACCTCCCATAAATCCAATAATTTATAAAGAGTTGAGTAACAAGTATATCACGAGTGCACTGTAGCTCAGTTGGTAAAAGGCGCATGCAATGTTTCAGGGGTCTGAGGTTTGAATTCCTCCTAGAACAAATTTTTTGTTGGTGTTCACCCACATGCAAAGTCTGGATCGGCCTGGATCAGCATGTCATAGTTCAATTGGCAGAGTCAGCGTGACCCGGCCGGGCCAAACTGGTCCAGATGCTCGGATGAACCGGCCCGTTTTGCGGGTTGAACCTGTTCTGGATTTAAAAAACTGGTTAAGTTTAGAATTTCTTGCGGGATAGATAGTGAAGCATTTTTGTGCATGATTGTGTTTGAAAATTACGATCAAAAGTTGTTTACATTAAAATTAAAAGATTTTACTCACAGAGTCAACACAGCTGTGTCTCAATTATAGTCATTACAATCGTAAGATGATGGGTCAATGGCTTGTGGAGGCCACTAGGAGAAAATAGGTATGACTAAGGAGAAACTTGAAGAGTACAGTGTGACCAGATTTGGAGATTAGTTGGATGAAGAAATAATCTATATAAAGAAGCTGAATGACACAGCATTATCCCTGTCCCGACTGCATACAATTGGGATAGGCTGTTGATGAATTGTCATCACCATTGACACGTAGCTGAGAATGGTGACTTGCTGCATGACATCGATATTATCTGTCATAAACTTCTAAACTAATTTCATTACATATTTCAACCATTTACATGGTTTACCATTTGAACTTCTCCAAAATAGATTTCTTGCAATATTCATACCTACAGTAATAAAATCTTTTAGTTAATGGAGAAATGTATAAAATTGATATTGTACTTTGTATTAATTCCTTTGCCTTTTCAAATACTTAAAGACTAGTTAGGTATGAAACTAATGTTTTGTGGTGCTAATGTGGAGATGGCCTCTCTCATGGAGATGTATTAATATGATCATCTTTCAGCATAAGGCGTGTAATATTAAAACCAATTGCTTTAAAGCACAATGAAATTTTTGTTGGTAATGTTATTTAGAATTTCCAATACCAAAACAATTGACTCTTAGAGCTATAATTATAGAAGGAAGAAGCTAGCCAGAGCATGCTTATGATAATTCTTATTTCATATATATAATATACTAATATCTGGTTTAAAGTTACTTGAACCTCAAGCTGACTAGATCTAGGCAAGAGCAAAAACTTAAAAGTCAAGTTATGAGTTACCTTGACTTATTAGCTTCACTTTTGGAATTGTGTGCAGATATCTCTGCTGGTGACATCACTGAAAAAATTAAGACGTATTTGGAGCTTGATCACAATGTGACTAAAGAAGGAAAATCCTCATTAGAGAAGTACCTCATATCTTTTAAAATTTTGCGTGATTGCAAGAAATGGTTGTCAAAACAGTTTTCAGTTAAGGACTTCAGCTTCTTGGGCCATGGTGAATTTCTTGCATTCTTAGAGACACATATTTCTATGATTCCATCTAAACTGCTCGAAGGACTGGTTGATAGCCACTGTGAGAAGGCCCTGCTGGCTACAATGTCTCAGAAGCAGCTGCTAGTCTTCTTGTCTCAAGCAACACCTACTGTGGGGAAAAACTCTGATTTTCACAATGAACAAATTTCTTCACTTTTAAGAAGGCAATTTCCCATGATTAGCTTTAAATTGACGGGAAACAATTTCAATCTATCAAATTTAATCAGGAAACAAGTCGATACTTCCAGCTTTGTCTTATTCTCAGCCATATTGTTGCCAGATGCCTGCGAAGGAGAGTCATGGGTGGTTCCTGAAATAGGTTCAAAAGAGAAATTTGAAAGCGAAAGAGTTGGTTGTCTTGGATCAATGTTGAGCAGTGATGCTCTTGATTGTTTACTTAAAGCACCAATGTTGTCAAACTTATGTTTGTGGTCTCATTGGGACCTCATATATGCCCCTTCTCTTGGTCCTCTTTTGGATTGGTTGTTAGCTGAGGTCCGCACAGAACATTTAGCAGGCATGCTGACAAAAGATGGAAGGCTTATCCGGATTGATCCCTCGGTGACTGTAGATTCTGTTCTGGAGGCTTTACTTAAAGGATCCTCCTACGAAGCTGCAGTAAAACTGTTGTCCCTATTGTCTCTGTACAGAGGAACAAAAAATGTTCCAGTGTCCCTATTGAAATGTTATGCAGTCCAAGCATTTGAAGTGATCATAAAGAATTATATGGATACTACAAGAGTGAAAATTGATGGTCGAAATTTCAGACAAAATCAAAATGTGGGAAGTGAATGCCCTGAAAACCTTTTATTTATTGAATGAAGCTCTTGCTGCTGCATCTAGGTTTGTTCTTGACTGTCTCTACCATCTTCCTCATGAATTTCGCAGTTATGCTGCAAACATATTGCCTTTTGGAATGTTATCCTTTACAAAAGATGCTGCAGGAGTTATTTTACGGGAATGTGGCCAAAAGGACCAACTTATTATGCTTCAAGATATAGGTTTGCCTTTAGGAATTAAGGAATGGATTGGAAATTATCATATGTTTGGTTCTGGAACTGATGCCAGTTCCTGTTTGACTACCGAGAGCAACAAGGTCCCTCCGAGTCCTTTAGTCATGATTCGATCGAGGCATTCACCGGAGGAGCATGCAATTGCAAATGGTAAAATGGTGTCCCATGAAGACTCTAGTTTGTGATAGCAAAATCAGAACTAGGGTTATGAACCATAGAAAATGAAGAGCACTATATTTCTCAGAATGGAATCATACACAAAAAGGAGAACGATCCTCACATTAAGAGAGATCGATCAAACTAAAGAAAGAAATATCCTAATTGCCCTTCACTTAAGTGAAGGTTTATAAAGAAGAAAATAGAAAATAATCTAGAATAATTAAACTACCCTCTATAGTATGAAGATTAATATAAACACTTAAAGACAAAAAATAGAATATATACTCTAACACTCCCTCTCAAACTCTAGATGTAGTGATCATCGAGAGTTTGCTCAACATAAATTGAAAGCGGGCCACCGTATGAGTCTTGGTGAAGAAGTCGGCCAATTGGAGAGACGACTGAATATACGGGAGGGAAACGGTCCTAGCATGTAAATGATGACGCACAAAGTGGTAATCAATCTCTAAATGCTTGGTACGTTGGTGGAACACAAAATTGTGAGCAATCTGAATGACACCCTTATTATCATAGTACATGGGAGTGGGAGCAATGATAGACACCCTTATTATCATAGTACATGGGAGTGGGAGCAATGGTAGGGACACTCCTATCAGCCAACAACCAACGGAGCCACACAATCTTAGCAGTAGTGTTGGACATAGCCCGATATTCAACCTCAGTGGTAGACTAAGGAACAACATCCTACTTCTTGCTCTTTTAGGAGATGAGAGAATCACTGAGAAAGACAATAACGAGAAGTAGATTTGCGATCAACAACATCACCAACCCAATCAACATCAAAGTAGGCAAGAAGAGCAAGATCAGACGAGGAGGAAAGAAGCACACTATAATGTAAAGTACCCTGCACATAGCAAAGTATGCAAAGAACTACAGCCCAATGTGTAGAGGGTGGAGCCGAGGAAAATTAATTGACTATGTACAACATGTTAAATATCAGGGCAAGTGACCATGAGATAAACTAAAGAACCAATAATTTCCCGATACTGAGTAGGATCATCAAGGGAAGTACCATCCAAGAAATCCAATTTCAAGTTGAGTTCCATAGGAGTAGCCACAACACGAGAATTAGATAACCCAAAGTGAGCAATAACATCAGAGGCATACTTGGACTGAGACAAAAGATAGCCCCGAGAAGAGCAAGCAACCTCAATTCCCAAGAAATAATGAAGGAACCCAAGATCTTTCATCTCAAACAACTTCATCAATTGTTGTTTGAGAGAAGAGATACCAGCAGTATCACTGTCGGTGAGAATCATATCATCAACATACAAAAGGAGAACAATACGCCCAAATGAGTGTCTTTGAGGAATAAAGCTGAATCATGAGCATTGACAGTGAAACCCAAATGTAGTAATGTTGCATTAAACTTCTCGAACCAAGCACGTGGGGCTTGCTTGAGACCATACAAGGCACGTCGAAGACAAAAAACTTGTCCTTGCTTATGTGGAAGGCCGGGAGGAGGTTTCATGTAAACTTCCTTAGACATATCATCATTGAGAAATACAATTTTGACATCCATCTAATAGAGGGGCCACTTATGAACTGAGGCAACAGATATAAGTGTGCGAATAGAAGTCATTTTGGCAAATGGAGCAAATGTTTCCTCATAATTAATCTCATATTCCTGAGTAAATTCTTTGGCAACTAGCTGAGCCTTGTACCTTTCAAGAGAACCATCGGACTTAGTCTTGATCTTGAAAACCCACTTACACCTAATAACATGCTTACTAGGTGGAAGAGAAACCAACTCCCATGTTCCAGTTTTGTGCAAAGCAGATAACTCGTCCTGCATAGCCTGCTGCCAATTGGGATCACTAGAAGCCTCTTTGTAGGACTGAGGCTCATGAAGAGAGTGAATGACAAACAAAAAATTAAGGAAATGGGAAATATAGAAAGAAGAGGAACACACATACCAAGCATTAGAAGACACAAGGGGACCAACAAAATCTGAAAGCAAAGAGGCAGCAAGGGGAGTAGGTAGAGCCGGAGGAAGGCCAGCCAAACGTAGACTACGTCTAGGCTCTTGCCAGCCAAGTGCACTAGTTTGATCTACATCAGGGGCAACTGGAGGAGGTAACACCAATGGGGCCGTGGAACTTTGCATTCTACGTTGGTAAACTTGCGTAATAGTTGGATGAGAAGGAACAAAAGTAGACACATCCACAGACTTATTACAATTATTAAAAATACATGGAGGAAAAGGATCAATGTAAAGCAAATCTGAGCGATCAACAAGAGAATCACGATAAGGGATCGCATAATAAAAGCGACGTTCAACAAACACAACATGCCAAGAAATATACAACTTGTTGCACAACGGATCATAACATCGATACCCTTTCTGACCAACACCATATCCTAAAAATATCTATATCTTAGATTGTGCAGATAGTTTTGGATG
The DNA here is from genome assembly GCA_035235625.1 of Saururus chinensis. Taxonomy (NCBI): domain Eukaryota; kingdom Viridiplantae; phylum Streptophyta; class Magnoliopsida; order Piperales; family Saururaceae; genus Saururus; species Saururus chinensis. The sequence continues at coordinate 38,478,996 of CP141147.1, forward strand.
TTCAATAGCAGGAAGTAAAACATAACAGACACAACCAAACACACGCATAGACTGATAATCAGGTTTGGTATTGTATAAGCATTCAAAAGGGGACTTACCGACCATCAAGGATGAAGGAATGCGGTTGATCAAGTAAATAGCAGTAAGAATAGCTTCACCCCAAAAAATAGAAGGAACAAAAGCAGAGAGGAGCAGTGAGCGCATAGTTTCCAAAATGTGGCGATGCTTCCTTTAAGCAACATCATTCTATTGTGGCGTGTGAGGGAAAGATAATTGATGTGTTGTCCCTTCAGTTGTTAGAAGAGCCTAAAATTCAGAAGATAAATACTCACCACCCGAGTCAGAGTAGAAGTACTTAACAACTGCATTGAACTGAGTAAGCACCATAGCAATAAACTCATGATAAATCAAAAGAAAATTAGATCTACGACGCATAAGTTAAACCTAAGAATAGCGAGTACAATCATCTACAAACACAACATAATATTTGGAACCACTTTTGACAACAATCGGAGCAGGTCCCCACACATCAGAATGAACCAAATCAAATGGATTAGCAGAAAGAGAATCACTTAAGGGTAGGGCTGGTAATCGGGCTGACCTCAGGCCTGCTCGAGCCCGTTAAGCCCGACTACTCACAACCCATTTAAAAGCAAGCAGTCATTAACCAGTCATGGGCTCTTAACAGTCTATAACTACATTCAACTCAAAAAAAGTTATTTTTGACCTCATAATAAGATATAACTTCAACATACCGTATAATTTGATTATTATAGTCAAATATTTATTAAAATTTTTTATTTTATTATTTTTTAAATAAAAGATAAATATGAATTCTTAAATCCTATTTAGATATGAAACCATCTCAACGAATTAGGCCTACTTAATACATTTTTTAAAGGGGATTTAATTTCCTTTGCCTAATGTAGTTATTGTTTCATATTTTTAGATTGTTACGAGGCTAAAGGTAATTTAGATGTTATGCAATACTTAAAACACACTTAAAGATATGGAAAACAGTATCGGTCAATACGGGGCCATATTGACCGATACGTACTCATATAGGTCAATACGAATTGAGACCGATGCAAATACATGGGTAGTATGCCCCCCACACCAAAAGCCAATATGTATCAGTCATACCATATCGATATGACCGATACATATCGATACGATATTAAAACAATCGTTGATGATTTAGATGTTATTTTTTTTTCATACCCATGCTAAACATATAATTTCTTTTCATGTATACTAATTGATTGAGATTATTAACATATTTTCCTTGAAACAATCATTGTCCAGTATTCACTAACCAATTCCTCCAAAGCTGCAAATCAATTTTTATTTGAAAAGGAGCCACAAGTTTAGAAAGCCATATATAACAAAAAGAGTCCCGTTTATATGAGCCCGGGCTCATATTTGCGAGCCCGAGCTCTATGGGCCATCGGATTTACATCCGACGGCCCATAATACTCATGGGTTTATAATACTCATGAAACCTATGAATATTATAGGCCACTGGATGTAAATCCGATGGCCCATAGAGCCCGGGCTCATATAGGTATATATGAGCCCGAGCTCATATAAACTTTTTCCTAACAAAAATATATAAACTACAAACTCTTGTATGATTTTTTAAGATATTCAAAGTGTACATGCAAAGTTGCCATACTCACAACTAATTTTATTCATTTAAACGTCTATGGAACTCTAGCAATTATGGACTAAAAATAAGATCATCCACAAACCGTGCTTACTTTTCAAAGAAGTAATACAAAAAATTGCTCTTTTAGGACTCGTTTGGGTACGGAATCGTGAAAAAATTCCAACGATTCCATCACAATTCAGCATTGAATCGTTGGAATCTTGTTTGGGTAGTGAATTATAACGGAGACAAAAATTCCGTCGGAAACGTCCAGAATCACCGAATCTCCTCGTGAGGAGATTCCGTCGTTTTCGTAAAAACATGTAAAATCGGAAACACGCGTTATTGCGTATTTCCAGCCTTTACCCCTCACTTCGATTTGACTCCATCTTCCCTCTTCCAAACGTCTTCCTTCTTCCCAAACTCTACCCTCAAGCCGCAGTCCCCGGTAGAGGTCCACCGCCCGCTTCCGCCATCTCCCTCTTCCCAAACTCCTTTCCTATCTTCGGCTACATCTACCCCGCCCAAACCCTTAATCCAGTCGTCTGCCTCCCTATTCCCAAACTCCACCTTGATCATCCCTTCCGTAGTTCGATTCAGCTATTTTCCTTCAACAATCCGCCGATCACTGTCCGCTTCCGCCATCCGCTTCCAGCGTATGCTTCCGCCATCTCCCTCTTCCCAAGCTAATTTCTATCTTCAGCGAGTACCTACCCGGCGGAGCTGCATCTCTCCCGGCGCAGCAGATCTACACGGTTCCGGTCATCTCCAGATCGCTTCTGGTCTTCTCTAGATCGCCCACAATTCCTTCTGGTCGTCTCTTTGGCATCTCAACCGGCGGCGCCGTTCTGCCAAACAAAACAGATCGCGGCTCGATCTGATCTGCTTCCAAAACGGTAAAGCCATTTTTTTTCCTTTTCTTCTCTTATAATTTGATTTTTCCTTTTCTTGATTGCTTAGTTTGGCCTTTGTATATGTTGAATAGGGCGATTCCCCCAAATCTCTATGCTATCTAAGAACCGAATTTTATTTTTACGATCTGCATACAATTTGGATCAATGTTTTGTTTTATTTTTCCATCATATATGGCTGATTGTTATCAAATTCATGTTAAACAAGTTGCAAGATGTTTCTAATCGTGAATGGTTTGTGAATTTGTTGGGTGTAGTTCGATTTTCGGCAACTCATTGATTTGGCGTCTTTGTTTTGGATGGTGAATGTCATCTGTTTGTTGGGTGCTTGTTCTGGCCGCTGGATTTGGAGGATAGGTGGATTTTTGTGCAATGATCTGGCGAATTTGATGTATGTTCTGAAAATTGGAGGGTTTTTCAATCTGTTCTTGTCATCTGGTTACCAGAGATCTAGATTGTCTCTGGTCGGGGGGTTTCTTTGTCATCTGGTTACCAGAGATCTAGACTTCAGTATGACTGAATTTTTATGTCTAAACTATGTCATGCATGGACAGAAAAATGTGGCTATGCTGCATTATACAAAAGTTCGAAATGAACTATCTTAGATTGTCTTACCCGCTTTTGTTCTTCCATATTGGCCTTGATTAAAGAATAGATTGCAACACCAGCTATGGCAATAGCTGTACCAATACCAGTTTGAGTGGAGATTCTATTGCCTACACAAATTTGCAAATTGTCAGAACAAAAAAAACTCATAGAATTATTTAGTTACAACAGGAAAGCATTTTCCAAAGAAATGCTCGACAACAGAATATGCAGACACATTCATTCAATAGGTTTCTGATTAATGCAAGGATAATAGAATTGGAAATTTTGTGACTCTCATTGGGTATTTTTACTAATAGCTTTATATTTATTTGGAGAAAACAATGGTTAGGCACATACCATGCAAAAAGAAAAGCAAAATCCAACTTCACATCTGAACTGTAACATCTATTTCTCATATTTATGATTGCGAGAGTATAGAAAGATAATTAATTACCAAACACCACAATTGAAAATCCAATCACAAAAACTTGCTTTAGTACATTCCCAACTGTGTGGGTGAGGGGCACAACTCTTCCTAAAGTGTTTGTAGCAATCTGTAAAAATAGTGATAAATCAAGTGGTAGAAACCTAATATCAGAACTAGACCCACAATGGTTCCATATAAAAGTCATAAGTTATTGAATTAAAAGATAAGTTGATGAGGGGAGTAGTGATTCTTGTTCTTACTTGATTGTACAAATGGTAAAACATCCCTATCCAAAACAAATCTGAGATGAACTTTTGCAAGCCTACTTTAGCAATTGCATTAGCAAACCCATGTTGCATCAGTTGTGGTCCCTCAATCTGAAAATTGAGATGTAGAAATCTAAAACAATCTACTAGGTAAAAGTTCAGGGAAAGGAAACTTTACTATAAAAAAATTGGCACAATTTGTAAATGATACTCACAATTACAGCTGGAGGGATGCACACAAGGAGAGCTATTATTGAAATGTATGCGTACACATTTGTACTATCCATATTAGTCTACTTAAGAATAAAAAGAAAACAAGTTAGGAATCCAGCCAAACTAACCAAGAAACCATGTATAGAGTTTTTAAATTCGAAGTAGAAAAGCTCAAGTAGATAAGTGGTTATATAAGAGTCATAGTGTCATACCATGGCTTTTTTTGAATAGATGCTTCTGTAAGTGAAGGCGATGTTCGAGATCATAGCACTCACGAAACCAGTCCAGTTAAAAGAGAGTTCAGTCAAGGAAGTCATTGATACACCTGATGCAGAGAAATATAGAGTTACAAGAAATTAAACATCCAATCGAAATAATACTAGGATTATCATTCCATACAGAGTTAATGGGCACTAAGTAACTGCTAGGAGACAGAAACTGGAACTTTTTGCACTGACGTATAATAACAGGTGCTAATGACAACCATAGAGCTACTGGAATTTGATGTCCCAAAACAAACTGAGAAGTAGCAGCACTGAAGAAAGGCTCAAGTGCTGGAGAAGAACATAAGTAACAACCAATTAGTAGAAAAGAAGAAATTACATAGGAAGAGTAATAATAATCTACAGTTCCTACATCAGTCTTTCCCTTTCTGAAAAGAGTACTTCCCTAACTTGCAGAAGGTCACCAGAAGCAGATACCATACACTACTATTAGATGAAGATAGGATGTAGGTACCTTTAATGGTGTGAGTAAATGACACAGCAACTATGCTAATGCAAAGCAATGTATTTGACCATTTCTCTTGAAGCTTGCTGAAATCTATCAGAAACATTGTTTATTATCGTGTTTGTGAGTAGAACCTTGGTAAGTAATAATTAGTTGAAATTTACTTGTATATGTTAACATTCTGAAGATGTATAGTATTATTGGCAGATGAAATTTTGTTGATATTGTTGTTGCTATTGTTGTTGCTATTATTGTTGTTATTATTATTATTATTACAATTGTCATGCTTTTCATTATTATTACTGATGGATTCATCATCATCTTGATTATTATTATTAGTACTGCTATTATTATGTTATTATTATTACTAACTATTATTTTGGGGAAAGATTCATCTAATTTTTTCTCTATATTCTATTGTATGCATATTCTTGCAGTGCATTTTTTTAGTTAAACATGTTTCTTAGCCTCTCTTCCATTTTGTTTATCCTCTTCCAGTGTCTGTCTTGTGATAAACATATTTTATGTGGCATAAAGTTCTGAATTATGCTATTATTTGCTACGTCAGCCTGTTTGCATTACATTGGCTTATTTGATCTTGGCTTTGATCTCTATTTTACAATTTATGGCTTTTAGAATAAGAAGTAGCTCATTGCTTGATTTTTAGCCGTAGTCACCAATTATAAATTTTTTTTAGACTATGGCTGCACCATCTGCTCAAGTAGGAGGATCCCCTAAGAAATTTCATAGAAAGATTGATTGGAATTAGCGGGAACATTATGCCTTTTTGAGCCAAGTAGTATTTGCCATCAATAAGGGCCACAGGAGGAATAATACGCTTGACAAGGAAGGGTGGGATCTAGTGATAGATAGGTTGAGAACTGAGAATAAAATCAATATCGACTTCGCTACGTTAAAAAATCACTATGACAAAGGGAGGAAATTGTGGCAAGGGTGGAATGATCTCAGGGGATACACTGGACTTGGCTAGAACGAACACACAAACACTTTCATATGCCCCCCACACGTGTGGCTGAACTTTATCAAGGTCATAATACGTGAACTCTATCTTGTTTTTTTATATATTTTATATATTTTATTTAAATTATATTTCTAACACTTTGTTTGTCCTCTTGTAGAGACATAAAGCATGTAAACGGTTGAAGAATTGGGGGTATGATGTCGACGCCGAAGCTAACTTATATGCTGTTTATTCAAACAACCATGCATCTGGCCGATGGAAGGATTCTGGCATCTCTGATACCATCCCCCACATGGATAATACTTCAGGCCCCTGTAATGATCCAACTGCACCTCCCCATTCACCTCCACCTTTAACCCCCAATGCAACTCCAGCTGTAAACACAGAATCTCAACCAGATGTGGAATCGTATGAATGGCCGGCAGGTACTCCATGGGCATACGATCCGTATAATCATCGGGACTTGAATGAAGAGAATTTAGGAGATGATGATTTGGCTCATGAGGGAGTGGGGAATTCTAGTGTTGTTCCATGCTTGGGTAGGACAAATCAGCCCCAAACACATGGTTCTACCACACAGGCGACAGGTGGAAGCTTGTCCCAACCTCCTCCACCCCCCTCGAGGAGGGTTCAAGGTAATAGGACGCCAACCACCAGTCAGCGGTCTACAAAGAGGAAACAATCATATGTGGAGGTTTCATCAGGGTTGCAAGCTTTGTCCGAAGCAATGAAGGATAGAAATGAGATCGTTCGAGGGAATAGGGAAGAAGAAATAGATGATTATAACAAGTGCATCAATTTGTTAGAGAAACTTCCGGGTTATGACGATGATGATGAATTGTACTTGGGTGCACCATCATTCTTCCTAGATAAGAATTTTCGTCTTTTGTTTCTTGCTATGGGACGTGACCCGGTTCGTGCAGAGAAATGGCTTCGTGTGCACTATAGGGATCATGGGCCGAAACGTTAGGTGATATTTGATGATGTGTTCGGACATGTTTTATTTCTTTTTCGTGAGTTTATTAGCTAAGTTATACAATTTCAGGACGTGAACACTTTAGGATGATGGTGTATAACTTATTTGATAACTGAACTTTAGGATGATGGTTTATAGTTGTATGTTATGAGAATGATATTTGTGTACTGACATTCGTGTACCAATTAAAGGCTCTTGCGACTTTAAGCTCTATATCACAAGGGGATCCAATTAGGGTGAATTTTTATATGCCAGATGAAGATTTTTTCCTGCTTTTGGTTTTTATAACTTGTTTTGGGAAAAATGAGACCTTCATTTTCTTCACTTTGTAAAGTTCTTTGAATAGTCAATATGATGAGTGCAATAATTTATAATATTTCAGCATTGTGTCTTTTTAAAAGCTGTTCACAGAGATTCTACCTGCTTTTTATATGCCAGAAGAATTGTTTTCCTGCTTTTGGTTTTTATAACTTGTTCTGGGAAAAATGAGACCTTCATTTTCTTCACTTTGTAAAGTTCTTTGAACTGTCAATATTTCAGAGTGCAATAATTTATAATATTTCAGGGTGCTGCTCGTTTGTTTAGGTCTTCAAATACTGCCAGTGATTTAATTAGGTCTTTAATTGCTGCTAGTGATTTAATTAGCGTATCAGGGGTAAGTTCTTTTTATACTGGTTGGTGTTCTTATTTTCAGGGTAATAGCCATCACTTCTCAATTAGGATTCATGTAGTGTTTTGGTAATAGCCATCACAATATGAATAGTGACTTGTTTAATGATAGGGCTAAACGCTTTATTATAATCTAGTCCTTCAAGCTATTGCAAACCCTTAGCAATTATGCTTTGTAAAGTACAATGGAACCATTAGGATGCCTTTTGATGTGGTATAAGCATTTACAACCCACAATATTAATATTTGGAGGTACTAGTTCTCATGTTTCCTGACTGTAAAGCTACAAATGCAGACTTCATAGCCTCACACCACTCAGGATGTTTAAAGGCAAAGAGACATGGGTTGATAGTTTAGATTGTGGTGGTAATCGGAAATGGGTGAAAGCATGCAATGTGAAAGAAATTTGGGGCTTAGTAATTCCTGATTTGGTCCTAGTTTGCGTGGATGGAAAGACCGAGGTAGTGGAAGAAGAGGAGTGAGTGTAGAACTATTAGAAGATGAAGGTGAGAGCAAGGGTGATGAAGGGCTAGGACTAGAAGGAGCAACATGGTTAGGAGTTGACGAGAATGAACTGTTACAGTAGGACATATCTCGATTAATACGGTGAAGTAAGGTGACTAGAGATAATGAGGCAGAAAATATAGGTGGAGAACATCCCATAATACTAGGAATATAGTGAGATAATGTAGAGGACAACGAGGGAGTTGGACTGAAATAGAAACTATTTCAAAATTTCGCACATCTTAAAATGTAAACTTTGTTGGTAAACATATCTAAACACCTAAACCAGAGGACAAAGAATATCCAAAAAAAGCACATAAGGCTGAGAGAGGATCAAGTTTATGCCTTAGACAGGGGTAACATTTACAACCAAAAAACCTTTAAGTATGGTCAAGAAGTTTATGAAAAAGAGTCTCAAAGGGAAACTGATTTTGAAAGACAATGGGAGGCAGCTTATTGTAATAAGCATAGAAGCCGAAAGTAAAAGTGAAATTTGATAGGATATAGGACAATGATTGCCCAAACGCCCATCTCGACCTCCTCGGACTGATGACTGATAGGAATCAAGGTACTTCTCCTACTGCACATATCAGAGTCCGGATGCACATCATTAAAATGAGACCATTTTATAAAACAGATCGACTACAATAATCTTAAGTAATATAATTCAGTTCAGTTTTACCTGTAAAAAGAAGATTATTTCTTCTCAAAATTAGCTTCTTTACACCCACATTATTTAAATAGATCTAGATTCGAATCAAAGTTTACATCGGTTTTAAATCTCTGTCAGAACCAGATCAGAGAGCAACCTGATCAGGATACTGCCCACACCTACTTCTCACAACAACAAAATTGAACCCAAAAAAATTGAATGTCACATATAGCAAGTCCGGATATAAGGTAAAAGAAGAAATGTATGTGTATCAATTCTTAAAATTAACCAGGATTTTAATAATAGACAGACTTTGTTTGCATACTGTGTATTAGATGATTTTATTCAATAATTTAGTTTGCTTAATGTGCATAAGAAGCGTTCGTTAAGCTACTCATGCACACTGGGTCAAACTGTCAAAATATGTACAGAGGACCACATATGATCCACTGACCCCTACAGGCTTGCCACTGGTCCAGCAATATTTTGACGAAGGTACCTAGGCATTTAGGTGCCTACAGGGGGTGACACCCTCATACAACAACATAAGAGACACCTTTACATTGCTTACACCACTATTTACTGTTATTGTATTGCTTATTGTTTACTCTACATTGCATAATGATTAGTGGTTACCATTCACAGTTTCAATGGTACTGTTCAATTAAATTAGTTCACTGTTAAAAGTGTATTATAAACAATATTGTTCTATACTGCACCTTTTTAACTGGAAAACTAAGTCATTTTTTTGTCTATTGTTTTTTTTCTTGTTTACCACTGAGTTTCATAAATCTCACCATAGTAACCATGTAAATTTTAACTGTGCAGGTGCGCAAGAGTAGACAGGAGCAAGGTAAAAATAAGATAGAGCTTGAACCAAAGTTTTATGTTGAGTTCATTAGTGTTATAGTTAAGGAAAACTGACTAATCAAGATTCACAAAAAAATTTATTATTACAGTTATTTTTTTTGACATGGCATTATGGCTATCCTGGAGATAAGTAGATAGTTCACGTTTACTAATAAGCTTACGTTTTCACTACATTGTTTTTTATGCACAAGACTGGACAAGGAAACCTCCCTTCGACAAATACTGGGGTTTAACACAATGAACATATCACTTGGACCTGCTACTGTTGCCATGCCTGGGTACCAGAGGACTCTGATTGGATGATGACATTGATAGGATTGGAGTACTAAGAAGTTGGTTTCAAACGTTAAAAACATATAGTAGATAGGTCCCAGCTTGTCTTGTCGGGCATTAAGTAATGGAGACAAACTACCTGTTTGGAGCTAGTTCCTCTGCATTGATGGTAGTCTAGACAATGTGTGTGAGGGGGGGTAGGGGGGGAGATGGGAGATATCAGTGTTAGCTTTACCTCTTGAGAGCTGAGTAGTGCAGTAGGTCATGCAGAAATTTATGCTCTGCCTTTCATATTTGTTACCTCGGGAGAGTTTCACTTAGAGAAGAACATTCAATAAATTAGTTGTTATAAACAGAGAGTTGGTATATATATTTTTTACTTATTTTTTTAATATATGATGTTATATTGGATTTTAATATTGTGTTATTTAACAAGTACTCAATTAGATGGATCCTTATATAAATAGCGATGGGGAGGAAGATGAAAGAGTGATATTTGAGGATGAAGACGAAGATGACACTTTTGGACAAGAAGATTTTATTTTGGATAATATTCTTTCACAGGTTGTTGAAACTGTAATTCCTCCTCCCCAAAGGAATGCAATTCATACACATCCCGATCGGGGGGATGAGCTTGTGTATGATATGCTAAGTGGGCCAGATATGATTTGCCATGATTTGTGTAGGATGAATAAGAAACCATTCATGAGATTATGTTGGGAGTTAGAGCAATTGCAATTAAATCTTACGAGGCATGTGACAGTGGCAGAGCAAGTGCGACCATTCTTACAACTATTGAGACATTCTCATGGGCAACGGGTGGTGGGCCATATAATGTCACATTCGAATGAAACAGTTAACCGCAATTTGCATAATGTTGTGAATGTGCTTTATAGATGGTCTAGTACAAAGATCAAGCCACTTATACCTTTATCCCACACTCCTTTATATATTTCAAGTAGTCCTCTATTTTATCCTTGGTTTAAAGATTGTGTGGGAGCTATAGATGGCACACATATCAAGGCAAAAGTTTCTCCAAATCTACAACAAGCATTTCGAGGTAAAAATCGTCAAGTTACACAAAATATTATGGCTATATGTGATTTTAGTATGAGATTTATCTTTGTAGTGGCTGGTTGGGAAGGGTCAGCTCATGACTCTAAGGTGTTAGAAGATGTGCTTTTAAGTCCAGAGAGCTCGGGTTTCCCAAAATTACCTCCAAATAAATATTTTGTTGTAGATGCTGGGTATCCAAATAAGGAGGGATTTTTGGGACCCTATAAAGGTCAAAGATACCATGTTCCTGAATTTCGACGGCGTGGCTGTCACGCCCCGGCGATGCCTGACCCGAGCCAAACCCGGTCCAAGGGCCGGTCAAGCGTGCGGGGGCGACGAAGTGAAAATTGAGAAATGATCTAGTGGAAGACTTAACCCTAACCACGGGCGATTAACAGAAACACGGAGTGCGCACAATCCTTTGAGCAAAAGTAAATAAAAGGGAAGGAAAAGGTGTTGCTTATCACAAAGTAAACAACAATCTCAAACCCACAAGCTTAGTTAAGTAAAGCCCACACCGGCTCAAAATAAGTCATAAGCATCACAACGGTAAAATGAGACATAAATCCAAAACAAGAACCCTACACAAAGGTCCTGAACAACAGCATAACTAAGGAAAATAAACCACACAAAGAACTCCACGATCATATCCAAGCCACCTCCGACCTTTCCTCGAAGAGGCGATCCTGTCCGTCTGCGTGTCGCACCACGCAGCCCCAAATCAAAACACCAAAGAGGGGTGAGTTTAACAAACTCAGCAATGGTTTTAATATCACTAACAACATCGAAAAATACGATAGCATAGCGATATAGTCATTCAAATCAACGAATTACATGGTGCATCATTTTCTGATCACACATACATATCACCTAACACTGCATCATAGTGCATAATCAACCTGCATGGATGTATCTCTAACATACATATTCTAACATGCACAACATCAACATCAACCTGCATGGATGTATCTCTAACATACATATTCCCACATGCATAACATCAACATCAACCTGCATGGATGTATCTCTAACATACATATTCCCACACGCATAACATCAACATCAACCTGCATGGATGTATCTCTAACATACATATTCCCACATGCATAACATCAACATCAACCTGCATGGATGTATCTCTAACATACATATTCCCACATGCATAACATCAACGTCAACCTGCATGGATGTATCTCTAACATACATATTCCACATGCATAACATCAAAATCAACCTCCATCAAGGAGTAATCACACATTAACGTCACACAGACGGGAGCATAGACAAGGCCACGAAGGCGTGTCATGGTCCAAAATTCTACACAAGAATTCAAGAAAGATCGGGGTTGTCAATCCCTAATACTGCTCACCCTAGACGATCCTGGCCAAGGATGTCCCATTCTCACACAGAGAATCTAGAGCAGGGGTGTTCGCCCAGGGACATCTCCTGCGGAGGGAAGAACCCGAGTTCTCACACAGAGAACCCTAGAACACATGGTAGCGGGGTGCACACGGCATACCACACTGGATTCTCAGGGTCCAGATGACACACATAATAACATTCTCACAATCTGCAAGACAAGTACACAACTCGTCCCCACATCATTCCATTTAATTAGACTCAACCCGGGGGAGTGCACTCATTCCACACAGGAACTTCAAATCAAAATATGTCCTTTCGGACCAATCAACTTGCGATTAATCTACGACCAATAAACCCGGCACACAATTCCATCACATTGCATCCAATCGGTCAAATTCGATTAATCACGATGAAGCCTCAATTGGAAATCCATTTTCATGATGCGTGCATCATGGTACATGCATGGGCAAAGCATTCATGAATCCTAATCCATGATAAGTGCTCTCATCAGCCCCTAATGCATCATTCATAATCACAATATCAAGCTTCAACATCATCATTTAACCCCACATGTGTGTGTGTATCTAGTAGAAACATTTCACATAATGCACGCCATCATGCTTGAAATTAAACTCACTACCACACTACACATGTGAATTTTCATCTAAACATGAATTCCAGCGAAAATTATAGGAGAAGAATCGTTGAAATCATAGCTAGATTCAAAACTCAACCACAAAGGCTAAACACATATAACATCACTCATTTCATCATTAAGTCATGACATTCACCAACATTCACACATCATTAACCACAATCTATCATGACAAATCAGTCCAACAATGATTGTAGTCCTACTGAAAATATGCTTAACCAAAGGAAAACAACCATTCATGATTTCAAGATAACGATTCCAACATCATGCCACAAAACATAAGTCATTCCACCATCTCTAAGCATATATCTCAACTCCATAAACTCAATAACATGCATTTCTAGTAGCCTAACATAGTTTAAAACACTCCACATTCATAAAAAATTGGCAAGCTAAAGTGGAATCATCAAAATAGGCATCATATGCACAACATACAATTTCCTGTGTAACCGATCGATCGCCCTTCAGGCCGTTCGATCGGTTACACGCAAAAATTTGAAATTTACAGTTCAGCCGATCGATCGCCCTGCAGGGCCGATCGATCGCCAACACGGTAGAACAATCATCTTCTTCCTTTCGCAAATCCAAATCGAAACACCATAGATAACACTTCAAATCCACATCTAACACCCTAATCATCATCAAAAGTCCTCCTTGACTTCCAGAATATCAAACCAAACCATAATAATGCAAAACCCTAAGAAATAGGGATTAAATAATTCCATTTTCTAATCTTACCATTAACACACCAAATCAAGCAAACCATTTCGAAATAAGCTAAAAATGAAGAGTTTTACCATGGATAAACAGAGATTTCGAAGACCCATTACCTCAGCACTTGATTAAGCTCGGATTGAAGAGTCACCCTTCTTGAAATCCTTGAAAACACAATGAGTTTGAATTAAACTCTAATAGAAATCGATTTACCCAAGAAATCCCTAATTAAATATTAGATCTAGGGCTTGTTGGTAGTAAAAATCGAATTTTGAATGTTAGGGTTTGTAGTAAAACAGAAATCAGTAGCTTTTGATGGTCAAAAATAAATTGAATCAAGGGGAAAATAGTAGATTTGGAAGAAATTAAGAAGAAAGCCATGGATTAGTGCTTAATTAGAGTAAGCTTACCTTAATCGGCTTCTAATTCGGGCCTAAGTGGGGATTAGGCTAGCCCTCCTTCCTTAGCCTATTCCCAAAAATAGAAATGGCTCAGGTTTGCCCTTTTATAGTAAGGGTTGGGGTATGCATAGGTAAGTTTAGGGGTGTAAATATGAAAAGTGGGCTAAAAGTGGGTATTTTGCAAATTTAAGCACAAATTAAGCCTAATAAAATTTTGAAAATTTTTGTGTGACCTTAAGTATATGTCTAGGTTCATTTGACTTAAAAATAAAATTTTCGACGGTGGGGCCCACAGGGGTCCCGCCAAAACCCTAATTTTTGGGAAAATAGTGAAAATTCCAAAAAATCTCAAAAATTCACATTTGGTTGAAAATCACTTAAAACCACTAACGTTGAAGTTGATTTTGGTTAAAACCATCACAAACACTATTTATTTTACGAAATCACCGAATAAGATCAGAAAACACGTAAATCCCACGATAACTAATAATTAAAGAAAACCAAAACCGGTTTAAAGGTGAAGGTCCTTACAGTAGCCCACAAGGAAGAATTGAGAAGTTTAACCAACTTCATTCTTCTCTTCGCAACATTATAGAGAGAACATTTGGTATGTGGAAGGAGAGATGGAAGTTATTTGAAAATATTCCAAAGTATCCATTTTCTATTCAAGTGGCATTGGTGAGGATTTCAATGGCGCTACACAATTTTATTCAAGAACAACATAATGGTGCTACCGACCCTGATCTTCGAGATGTACTTTACACTAGTTGGGAAAATGAAGACGAACATGTAATGAATGATGAAGTTGAGGGGCAAGTTGAAACACCTGTAGGTCAAGATGACAGGGTAATGTCTACTTTTTGTGATGAACTTCGGGATGCCATAAGTCACCATTATCAATTACCTCCAATTGGTGCACGACGTAGCCGACATCGATGTTAGGTCAATTATATATTTTTCTCATATTGTACTAATATTGTTGTTTTTTGTAATGATATGTAACTCCTACGTGATAATGATATGAAATAGTTTTTATGTCATCTTAAGTTTATTTTTAGTTATGGTTGTAAGTTATAAGAATAATGTTATGTGAGGCGGATGAGTGGTAATGTTATTTAAATTTGTTTTCAATTTGATGGATGTGTGATCCCAGGGTGAACATTCCAAAGTATCCATTTTCTATTAATGTGGCATTACATAATTTCATTTAAGAATAATATAGAGGTGTTACAGTATCGATACAGTACAAGCCAATACAGTTGATATATATCGATTTTTATGTAAGGTGTATCACCGCTCATATCATATCATATCGGTCTCAACGGATATAGGTAAGTACGGCTGATAGACACTTTTATAGGCCGGTACGTACTTCCATGGGCTCATCAAGCTATAAAAAGACTGTTTAAGGAGGAGTATAAGGCCCCTTGTACGTCTATAATCAATTTAGCAAAATAAAAAAACTTTCTTAGGGTGATCTTAAAGCGTTCGATAGGGCCCAAAGTTGAATACATCAGGCCGGGCATATTATTTGTGTTGCACACTAACCACATACAATACCTAAACCAAGGTTATATTTGTAATTTTTTCATAAGTTCAACGATTCCAAAAAATACACAAATTCCATACCCAAACATGATTCTATCAAAACAATTCCATTTAAAGGGTATATTTGTCAATTTACCTAAAATTCTAAAGAATCTAACCTTAAACACAATTCGCTATCCAAACACGATTCCATATTAAAAATTCCATACCCAAACGAAATTCCGATTCTATATTGAATCGGCGGAATTAATTCCAAAAAATTCCGATTCGCTACCGAATTGATTCCGTATCCAAACGACCCCTTAATATTCAATTAGGAAGAACCAACGTGAATTCTAATCAATACATCGGATAACTAAGAACAACCAAATATTCAATTAGGAAGAACAAATGTGAATTTTAATCACCAATATTTAGCTTAATTCAATCATCATTAAGTCGTATCAATCATATATCTTCCCTTTTACACTTCTGTCTAGTATTTCTGCATGTTAACTTGGACTAAAGTTGATGCACGATATAAGCTTTGATCAAATTACTTAACGGTGATATCGCACTCCATTGAATTGTAACAACTGATAAGAAGGAAGGTTTGGCTAACTGAACTTTTCTTTAACATATAAATATAATAATTATCATGGCAATAAGTTCTACAAACATGCACGTACGTACAGCTTTTCCATGTCTTTAATTTCCAAGCAAAACAAAAATTAATAGTGATTCCACATGTGGGACGAGCCCATATCAGACAAATAGCTTTCCAAGCTCCCTCGAGATCTTGGTCAAGTTCAATTTTCTGGTCGCCCTCCAGCTTGTGATGATGTCCTTTTCTCACAGGAGATGGGATTGAAAAAGTTTCCCATGCCAAGTAAGGGTTCCAGGTTGTACAGATGATCTCTTATGGGCATGATTGGCTCAAGTGGAAATACTTATGTTAAGGGTTGGATCCGTTCTATTATTAGTGAAATTGGGGAAGCAGTGCACTTGGACTGACGTTCCTAAGTTGGGTGGAGTTTGGTAAAGATTAATCAATACAGCTAGTGAATGAAGTCCTCGTTTCGTAAACTTGTCATGGACCTTTTTCCTGACATCTTCTTTGCAGTTGCAATGGGCCAAAATCTGTTCCAGGAGGAGAAAGCAGTCAGTAGAGAATTTTTCTAAAATGAACAAATTAAACATATTTTATATATGATCAAAATTTACATTTAAAAAAAGCAGAAAAACATATTTTATATATGCGATCAAGAAAAGTAGCAAGCTCAACAAAGCTTGCATTCAAAAAAGCAGAAAATCATTTTTAAATAGACATAAAAGTTACTGAGGGCTTAATACATATAAGATAATTAGGAGATGACCAAGAGATAAAGTAACTTAAGAGAAGAAAAAATTAGCCATCTTTTCGAAGGATCAAGCTGCAAGTATCAGAACTTCTCTGGAAGAACAACATAATTGTTTATATGAATGGAGTTTATATTGATTTCAGTTGAAAGGTGTTCCAGGAAAAGTCATTACCAGCAAAAACAAAATTTTCATGACACCTATAAAAAAATCCATGTATTAAAAACTGGGAAAAACAAAAAATTTGGCAGATTCATGTAGATTAATCTTGTTACAAAACAAAAATATGATAAAATTAACTAGATTAATCTGGAACAAGGGTTTTTTTTCTCAATCAGGTAAATTAACGGCTAACAAAAGCTTTAAAAATGAGACTATATCAATCTAACCCTGAAAGGATTTACAATAATAAGAGAAAAAGAAAAGGCAAAATTACAAATCTTCAAACATTCGATGATCAATGAATCACAAAAGAAAAGGCAGACAACTTTCCACGGGCAGTGCAAATGCAAGGAACAAAAGTTATAGCCGATACACGGAAATATAAGCAATCAAAAGGCATACCCACAACATTATTAACGGCACTATCATAAGAAATGACAACATCCAAATACTAAAACAAATAGCAACACTATAACAAAGAACAGAAGAAACTTTGCATAAACATATATAAGAAGTGGAATATGCATGATGACTCGAGGGGATAATGTATTCAAAACTTTGATTACATGCACAAGTGATTAAAAACAACTACAAACATGAATTCATAAAGACTAAGATCAAACTATTAGCAAGAAATGATTAATAACATTAAGTCAATAATTTTTTGGCACTAATATTATCCAAAACAAGAAATAACTTGAAAAAACAAAACAGGTGATATGCAAAATAAAACCAGGGAAATAATAAGTATCCATAATAGACAAAGAACTTATCACTCACATAAAGCTTAAATCCAGCTTCGCACGAAGGAGCCGTAATTACAATGTACATACCTTATCATATATAGAGCACTTGAAAATCAGAACTCCAAATTCAAATCACTCCAATGTCCCTATTACTCTTGCAAACTATAAGCAATCTACCCTATATGTGGGAAATGTCTCGGGGTAAGGGGAGGTTCTGTCTGTCACTTACAAGCGCGGGAAAATTATAGTCTCCAGGAAATAGGAGGTTCTGTCCACCGCTTACCAGGTGCAGAAAGGGTAAAGTGTCTCCGGGAAAGGGAGGTTTTGTCCGCCGCCTATGGGCGTGTGAAGGGTAAAGTATCTCCGAGCAAGGGGAGTTTCTGTCTGCCGCCTATGGGCACAGGAAGGGTAAAGTGTTTCTGGGTAAAGGGATGTTCTGTCTGCCACTTACGGGCGCAAAAAGTGAAATGTATCCCTAGGTAAGGGGAGATTCTGTTTGTCGCCGACAAGCGTGTTGTGAGAAAAGTATCCCGGGTAAAGGGGAGGTTATGTCCGTAGATTACTGGCATATAAAGATAAAAGTATTCCGGAGTTAGCGGAGGTTCTGCCCACCATCTCTGGACTAGAAAGGGAAGACGCCCTGAGTAAACGAGCAACTCCGAACATGGCCACGTCTGGAACTACAGGGGAGTATACTTTTCTGACCTTTTAATTTAATATGATTTGTATAAATGCACATCTTAATTAGTAATATACTTATTAAAATATATAAATTGCTATGATCTGATATATGCTGATATGTTCCTATTCGATCTACTTTGATATATTCTGTGGTGATCCGAATTACACTAAAATGCTCTATTGTGATTTGATATGCTCCGATCTGATCTGATATGATCAGTATGGTCGAATGAAATATGATATTATCTAATAGGATCTGATATAATCTAACATGCTTTGTTGTGTGTTCTGCTCTGCTCTATGATAGAGTGGGATGTGTGGTTTTGTTAGTATTCTGCTCACCTATGTGAGATGTGTATTTCACTGATTTATTGGCTTCCGTTTGACTTTGATGATTTATAAGATTTTCGTTTGATTTTGAATGAATTATTCGGATATATAGTATACATATTTTATCGTGTATGATTTTTTGATGTCTGATGAATGTATTAGTCATTAGGCAGAACTACATTCGGATCCGATCGTCTTGAAATAATATTGTGGATGATATCCAATACGTACATAGGCAACCAACGGCAAGGCAACATTGGCTCGATCCAAATTAGTTATAAAATTAGGTTTGTTCTGATCTACATGCAATAGAACGTTATAGTTCCGTAGTGCGTAGAAGAATGTTATGACTCTCACACTCAGAGTCTGCAACTTCTCGTCAGTCGGTTTTAATTTTTTTGCTTATTTTATACACTCTGATTTTGTCTTCCGAACTAACCCCCGGTCTGGGTCGCATGGTCCGGGTCGGGGTGTTACACTATTTTATACCTATGGGTTCAGTTCAAGGTAAAATTATTAATTGAATTGGGGTCAATTCAAGGTATTTATGACCCTGTTAAATGACATAAAAATAACCTTGGGTCCATAACATTAAGGAGTACCCCTGATATTAGTTTTGGACCCATTAGGGTTCAGAGAAGCCCTGAACAAAATAATAGAAATACCCCTATGAGCGGACTAGCTCACATTCGTATGAATGGAATTAGGGGGCCAATTTGATATTGGAACTTTTTGAGTGGTCAAAGACTTACCTGAGAACAAAGAAGACCATGTCCAATGTGAGATAATTTCGTGCATTATTGAGTTTGGTTTTTAATATTACAATATGTTTAGACTTGTGTGGGTCTGTATTGTTTATGTTGTTCATTATTTTAACATTTACTATTATTATTGTGATAGTAATTTATCACTAGCTTAAGATTAGACAAATATTAATCAATGGGGTTAATAGCTTTGGTTTGGGCAAGAACACCTAATCAAAATAAAGAGTAAAATACCCTCAAAGGGGTCTGGAACTAGCTCATGGAGTAAACAAGGCCTTTGACCTGACGATTTCCCTTAGTTAATAAACCGATGACAGTTTTACCCTAGTTTAGAAGGGACTGATAGGGTTTGGGATACTCATTCGGAATCCTTACTTGTTGATGGGCAATACATGGTTCAGAATGGTTTTTCTGAGTTTTCGCTCTATTGAGGAGCTATTGGTTTGATTGTGTAGTTGCACCTCCCCATTAGAGGGAGCTTTGTATGAGCTGGGCTCATCAATGATCTATTGAGGATCATTTAATGTACACGCATTTGGATTAGTTGTCATCCTACTTGGTTGGCTTCTCTTGCCACTTCTATCCAGGTGCAGTTGTAGGTCATGCCCTTCCACTTTGTTCAAGTCCTTTATGGGTTTGGATGGGTGATGGTATTTCCTGGTGGATTCCAAGGCCACACTATGGATGGATCCCTTTGGAAGAAGGTTCATGGTGGTTGCATTATTTGTAACTTAGGTTGACATTTGATAAGTCTATCTGTCTTTGGGATTAATGGATATATTAATTATCAGACAATGGTTCGAGAGATAATTAATAAGATTGTTTGATATTGCTTGTTTAATTAGAACAAGTGGAACGATTAAAGAACTTACATAAAATGTAGGTTAGTTAAAGATATTTAAGTATTACACATGTGATGTTATGCATCTTAGGATACTCTAGTTTTTAAGCAAAACTACGTCTAGATTCGATCTTATTGGAAACATTGGAGATGTTGTCTGATGAGTACATAGGCAACTGACGTTGGGTGATGTTGGCCCAATCCAAAAAATAATAAATAATACTATTGTTCTTTTGAAATGCACCTCCTAGGGGAAGAGATGTTTTGTTGTTATTTGGTTGCAAGTTCTTTAAACGAGGACTAGTGAGATCAAAATGTCACTGGGCGATTGAAGACAACAGTGCACTAGTGGGATCTAGTTTCTTACTTATGCAATTTGTAAGTAATTATAGTTATTAGCATAAGAGCCAACTTTACTGGGTTATTTATTTTTGGACAGATGACAAACTTATACTTAGAGGGTTAACCTGCTATTTATCAAAATTTGATATGTGTAATAATATCATATGTTTTGATATTCATATTTGTAAACCTGAGTTATCACGACCTAGATATTTAGTCGATTGATTTGATTTTAAAAAAATTATCGTGATTTATCACTTGTGCTATTAGCGTCACTAAAAGTTATAT
Organism: Saururus chinensis; assembly: GCA_035235625.1. Classification (NCBI taxonomy): domain Eukaryota; kingdom Viridiplantae; phylum Streptophyta; class Magnoliopsida; order Piperales; family Saururaceae; genus Saururus; species Saururus chinensis. The sequence goes on from CP141147.1 coordinate 38,499,932, forward strand.
GTTTTAAATAAAAAAACAAAAAATAGAACTATTAGCGATGCTTTTTCTAAAGTGTTGCTAATAGTTTTAATGATAGCGACGCTTTTATAAACGCATCACTAATAGTTAACTATTAGCGACGCTTAATAGAAAGTATCGCTAATAGCACAACTATTAGAGGCACTTTATAAAAAACGTCACTAATAGTACGCTTGATAAAAGCATCACTAAAAGTTATATGTTTTAAATAAAAAATAAAAAAATTAGAACTATTAGCAACATTGTTTTAAGAGCATTGCTGATAGTATTAATAATAGCAACACTTTTATGAAAGCATCGCTACTAGTTGTGCTATTAGTAACGTTTCAATAAATGCGTTGCAAATAAAATAAATTTTTTTCTTCTAAAAAGTAAGATTATTAGCGACACTTAAAAAATATCGCTAATAGTTTTTATTTTATATTTATTATTTAAATGTATAATAGTGTAGAGAGAGAATGTTGTGCCCGGTGTACGCACAATTGGTACGCAGGAGTTCTTCGCAGGGAAAGGGAAAGAGGTTGGAAGAAAGGGAAAGGAAGTTTTGGAATTTCATTAAAACATAACCACAAAGGAGGAAGATGACCCCTTTATGGGGAGTCGCACCCCACATTGGGGATCGTTCCACTAGTGGGCCTGGTTCACCCGTGGTCCACTAGTGCGCCCATTACAAATCATCCAGAATACAAATAATAGTCATCTGCTAATCATAAGGGAAACTAGCCTAATGAACATAATTAAAGTATTGAAATATAAAGGTAAATACTAAGCCTAGTGCACTCATGCACAACACTCCACCACGCTTACGCACACGCCTTGTCCTCAAGGCGACCATGAAGGATACTAGAGTAGAAACTCATCCTCAGACAACCACGTAGCATCCTCAAGTGACTAGCCCTACCAAGAGACTAAAACCTCTGTGGTAATACGACTAGAGCGGCGTACACGGCGCTTATCAAGCAGCGCTGTAGGAATGGGGTTAGACGAAGCCACTGGACCCATCAAGGGAAGAGGTGGAGCATCCATAGCCAGTGAAGGGTCACCAATGCAATGGCACAGCCTGGAAACATGAAAAACAGGATGGACCATCGAACCTGGCTGCAGAGTGAGGCGGTAGGCAACCGAACCAACGCACTCTTCGACAACATAGGGGCCATGAAATCGTGGAGCAAGATTAAAGTGCTCGGGCTAGAACAAAGAGGTCTGGCGCTGAAGAAGAACGGAGACATAAACCAAGTCCCCCACGGCAAATGCCCTTAAATAAGTAAAAAATTTGTGGATCAAGCTTGACATTAAAATTATAAACTAAAATGAAGTTACACCTGAAAATATTTATTACTAAAGTAACCCACTACCCAAAGAAAATCAAATCAAACTAAAACAAAAGAAATACACAAATTAAAAAAGTAATAAATTAGAAGATCTTATATAACGTATAACCAAGACAATCAAAACTAAAAGTTTGAGGCATAGAGAACTAAAGGCACTCAAGATCCCCTACAAAGAAAGTTGATGCACAAAGTCCAAGACCCCTCCATATGATAAGGTGAAAGTATAATTAAAATTTTGTCGAGAAACTTAAAGCTCAAGATCCCATAGGAGAGGGTGAGAGTATTAAATAAGACTTCATGAGTATTACAAAAATGTGTAATAGATGATTATGTTAAGAGTTGAGCCCCGGGTGCAATATGATTGTCTTGATTTGATATGATGACTTGTGATTTATGTTAAAGGTTATGTTATAGGCACCTTATCCTATGCCAAGTAGATAAGAAGAAATTTAATAACAAAAGATAAAAAATAGCTCATTAAGTGAACAAAAAATATTTATTTTAGCCTTTTTTAGCACATTTATAAAAATATAATGGATAATGGTTATCCGATTAACCAATTGATTATTAGTGGAATGAATGGTTATGTAAATACTTATACCGTTTACTTAACAGAACAATTATTGATAAAAAATTAGGAAATTGATATGGTAATGAAATAGGTTATACAATAACTATATCATTCCATTGGCAGGCAAAGCTACTAGCTCATATAATATCACTACTGCACCCACTAATAGATATTCTTAATAAACTTGCCATAAGGCCGGGCGGACGCCCCGTGGGTCAAAGAGCCTCAACCCCCAATAGGTGGCGTTCCTAACATGATGGCTAGTACAATCCATCTTTGTCATTCGAGACAGCCTATTAAAAGGCTAGACATCTACCAACAACTCATACATTTCAGCTTACCAAGTCCCCCTATATAGAATAAGAAATTTCTTACATTTTATTGGAGTGGAAACCAGAGTGGTTATTCGGACATGGTCCCTCCAAAGTTTGTCAAACGGCCCAAAAATACTCCACAAGACTCTCCAACACTATTTAGGAGAAGGGGACATCTTAAGACTCTAAACATATACTAGCTGACTAAGTGCCCTAACATAGCCAACTATGTGTGCACATCGTTGTGTACATTATGCACAATATTGTAGACTTCCCCAAAATGCCAGCTTACATGGCATGCAATGTTGCGGGTAGTTCCCGCAATGTATGCACATTTAGTAAACAACACTTCCACACTTGTGTGCACCTCAGCACCTATTGCGGATAGTCCACTTTGCTACCCCGTGCCAGGAGGTGAGGGACAAAGGCTATTCAGGGCTTACCTTGTCTTGCCCATAACTAATGTGGCCTTCCATGACTTCGGCTATCACTACTATGCTCATGGGCAAGCAGCCGGTGGCTAGTCCTGCCACCCACTCGCATCAAAGAAGTAGTTCCATTATAAATGGCCAAATCCTTATCTATATATTCTTGTTAGAAACTTCACGCTGAATAATCTAAATTTAATGAAGAACACATAAATAATGGCTCCGAATCACGCAGAGTACAACTTTTCTTAAGGAAATATTTGTAGTCTTTGAAAAACCAAATTATTGTTTTGTTCTTAAGCAAATTCTCCTCCCAAGATAATTAGAACCTTATAGGATTTGGACACAGCAAAAGTGAAGAATCCCTTAGTTCTCTCCTTGAGGCCTTTATGAAAGAACACGGCTATTTGCCCCCTTCAGCTCACCAAGTCCCCCTATATAGCATAATAGATTTCTTTCATTTTATTGGAGTGGAAACTATAGTGGTTATTCAGGCATGGTCCGTCCAAAGTTTGTCAAATGGCCCAAGAGCACTCCACAAGACTCTCCAACACTACTTAGGAGAAGGGGACATCTTAAGACTCTAAACATATGCTAACTGACTATGTGCCCTAATATAGCCAACTATGTGTGCACATTGTTGTGTACATTATGTGCAACATTGTAGACTTTCCCCACAATGCCTACTTAGATGGTATGCAATGTTGTGGGTAGTTCTCGCAATGTATGCACATTTAGTAAACAACACTTCCACACTTGTGTGCACCTCAGCACGTGTCACAGATAGTCCACTTCGTTACCCCATGATAAGAGGTGAGCCCCCCTCCCCCCCCCCCATACTTTATACACCCCAATTTTTTTTAATAAATTACTAAATACCCCCCCACCCCTACTATTGTTTTTTACTCTATTTTTGCTCTTTCATTGCCCCATTCACAATCTTCCCACTCCGGTGTGAGCTCTTTCATTTCCCCGTCGCTTGTGGCTTCTCTTCCCCAACCAATTTCCTTCTTCCCCTCGCTTGTGGCTCCTCTTTCATGATCTTTTTCTCTCCCCCTCACCTTAATGCTCATATGAAAAACATCTTAATATTTTTTAGGGGGGTGGTCACCGCTAAAATATGCAAAATTTAATGGTAAACTAAGGTTTCTGTCCAAATAAGTTTTATTTGACACATGATATCCCACGCCAAGAAACCTCTAAAGGTTTTTAAATTTATGGATGATTTCTGATGGGGAGAGGTTACCACCACAATATGCATACATTGATGAGGACTTTTGTTTCCCATACAATGCAGTTTTATTTGTTGGGGGTTACCCCCTGCCACGAAACTTCTAGAAGTTTTTTAAACTTATGGAAAACTTTTGGTAGGGGCTGTTCACCACCACAATATGCAGAATTTGTCGGGGACCTAAGGCCTCCGTCCAAATCAATTTATTTGGCAGAGGGTACCACCCACCAAAAAACCTCTAAAAGTTTAAGGGTGTTGGGGTGACATGAGTAAAATTATAAGGGGGTGTGGGGGTTACTGAGTTATTAAAAAATGTCAGTTATTTTTTTATAGTGGGGGGCTCTAAGCATTTTTGGGGGGAAAATAGACGTGTTCTCTATGAAAATATTGGAAAGTTTTATTTTGAGAAAACATAAAACTCTTACCAAAAAATATACACACTATGTATATTTATATATAAAACATGTAGAAAACTTACCCCCAAATGAAGAGACATCAAAACCCTTCAAAAATATATGTTTCTGTCTCATAAAACACAAAAAGGTATGTGGAGTGATTGATCGCAATCAATCACTTTAGAAAAATATGAAAAGCCTTTACTGGTCGATCTTTCAAGGAAACTATTGATTGATCAATCGATTCATACACTGATTGACCGCTTGATGTTTTTATGATAAAAATTCAACAATTCTTATACTCAATCCTGATTTATGTATTCTTATGCTCAGGGAGGTTTAAATACACATATACACCGTTATGTAACACTAATAAAATCATGACATTACGATTTTCAATACGTTTACAACATACATTAATTAGATATATTGTTGTTAATTTTAAAACTCGACAGAGAAGCGGGATTACTACAACCAACTGCGCTGCTCCTCAACAACTTACATAAGCAATTGAACTTGAAGTAGAACATCTGAAAGTGGAAGCCAACGTCCCTTATTACATAGAACTGATCTGACAGACACATTCAACGGTGGAAAACGGTGACATTGAACTTGACCACAGCATTGGATCCGAGAAGATCAAGATAAACAGTCTCCAAGGTGGCATAACCTCTTGCATATCGGAATGCGCCAGTCCCAGAGACGATTGACACCTCCCTCTGCTTCAAGAGGATCCTATCTGCTCCTTGGATCTCTAGTGTGCTGCCGTTGAACTTCTCGTTTTGAAACACAGCTGAGAAGAGGAGGTGGAGGTCGTCGCTGCCCATGGCCGCGTTCGCATAGATGCCGTGGGCCTCTCCGATCTTGGTCGAGTTCCTCTCGGGGCCCTCGGTGAGGTCGTCAGCCAGCACTATTATTGTACCATAATGGAGAACAGTGGACCTGGTACCATTGAGTCCTGCCACATGAAAGGCCGTTACATTCTTACCTGTCTCCCAGTCTTGCATGTAAAACACAATGTTCGTCTCCTTGATCTTCCCACGCCTGGCAGCATGGACCACACCAGGCATTGCTACGAGAAGCAGCAGACACAAGCTTACCCATCCTGCCAGGTGATTGTTGGAAGCCATGAGCCCTGTAAGATTAGCTTATTTCGCAGCTCATCATGTCCGCCAGGATCTCCTATTTATACTGATTTAATAGGCATTCAATCTACAGTTCATGAAATGGATTTTTTTTTCTGCTTTAATGTGACTAGTATGACACTTTTTTGCTAATATTAAAATCCCATGCAATGCAGTCGACAATCGAACCAGCGAAACAACAGTCAATTCGCAGCTACCAAACGGTCGGTGATAAAAAGATTCAAAAGTAAAAATAACTTGTGCTGCTGGAAACAAACTCATTAGATCATAATCCGTCCACAAAAAATTTAGCGGCTGCCTTCGACCATCTGATTCCTGACTAACTTTAGCATAAAAAAAAGAAAAAAAAAGGTCTCATACATTACTAAAATATTTGATCATATAATAAGTCCAAGATCACGTTGTTCTCTACCTATGGTCAAGTGTCACCGGAGCAAACTTGCTAACATTAAGCCAAAACGCGAAGTATACACGTGAGACCTGATTGGCTCGCTTTCAACTTTTGAAGTATCCAAGTTTCTATATGTAGTAAAAAAATAACTAAACATATAAAAATATCCAAGTGTTATGAACAACTACAATGGCTATTTTTTTTCTTCTTAAAACCTGCGGGCTAATCTTTTATTTTATTTCATTTTATTGCTGCATACATAACTGCTGGCTGATCCTGGTAGAAAATAAAGGGTGATTAATTGTTTTTTTAGGAGTACAATTTTAATGTGAGGGATAAATTCATGACATGCCCATTTGAATGATTGTTTCATTCAATGCAATACTTGAATTCTACTTCCGCACTTTCTCCCTGTTTATGAAAAAATTCATTAAAAAAAGTATTTATAATATACATGTGTTTCCTATATTTATTCAAGCAAATACTCTCTCCGTCCTATATTAATAAATACATTTTAAAAATAGTAATTTTTATTTAATAGTAAAACCTACATTTAAGAGAAGGAAAAATAAGTATATGATACTCTTTTCTAAGTACCCAAATACTTAATTTTATGTGGAAGGGATAATCTTGCTGGTGATGATGTGATGTTGTAAGATAAAAATACTTTGATGGACTATATTGATGATGTCTTTAACAAAGAAGGTAGAAACTAAGTTCTGAGATAAATATTTCTAGTAGGCTTTTAGTTTAAATAAATGTTTTCATAAACTTGGGTTGTTAATAATGTTTAGTGATGTTATCTACCTCTATACTTGTTATTGTTATTGAATTTCAATTTTTATTATTAAAAACAAGTATATTAGTTATATATTTAACATAATGTGTATAAGTATCTCAATTATTCTTTGAAGCACACTCTACTTGGCTCGATTAGAGCTATCTGATCACATAAACTGAGGTCAATGTTGGGGGCATGACAATTAGTCTGTAATTTTATCTAAAATATTGTTAAAGATAGAGAAAAAAATTTCTCTATGTTTTTCCCTCTATTTTGAAAGTTTACTTGTGTAATTTGCAAGAGAGGAAGGGCATGTATGCTTGTAACTGGATTCATATAGCGAAGTGATTCCCATCAATATTCCCCCTGCATTAGAATGTTGCCCTATGAAGGTCCAACATGCCACCTTGATGCCATAAAGGACATGTTGTCAAAATTGATGAGGTATAGGATTGCAATGAAGTTGCGAGGTTCTCACAACAAGTGTACCTAATGATTTAAATAGTTAATTTGATAGTTATTTTTGCTCACTAAAACCCCAACTTGGGTTAGCCCAATGACCAAGTTGAGGTAATAAGCAAGAGGTAGATGTCGAAGGTGCAATGTTGCCCTTTGTGGCGATGAGAAGATAAACCAGCTACCTTGCCACGATACTACTCCACATGGGTGATTCCCACCAAGAGAGCCAAGAAGATCGGAGGCTTACACACCCCCGAGATGCGAGGAAATGGTGAATAGGTGTTGGGAGGCATGTTTGAAGATTGACATCATTAAATTTCATGGGGGATGCGGCCCGAGGTGTTCCTAGATTAGGTTTCTAATGCAAAGGACATTCCCTATTTCAAGGAAGTCTCAGAGGATAAGAGTGTCCCCTTAGTGGGAACGCACTTTCGAGATTGAGCAGCCACATGGTGGCAACAACTTAACTCTACATGTGCATGCCAAGGCAGACTGAAGATTGTTGAATAAGAAAAGTTTAAGAAACATATGATGCCAAACTTTTGTAACACCCAAGAATTTTGTAAATTTATAATACTTGACAACATGGATATATATGAGTTTGACCTTAGGTCTTCTTGGTATAACATCTTCTTTTGTAAGTAGAGTTTAAATATAAAATTATATTATTAAATAATAAATATAAAGAGCATTGTAGAGATACCAAGAATATGCAAATTAAAGCTCGGATGAGGAAGTTACGATACATGTAACATCATAGAAGTTTCTGAGTACATATAAAATATAGTGAATTCGACCTTTGAGCATTCTTAATAAAATAACTTATAATGTTGCTCAAATTTTAGTGTGAAACTTTAAGGAGAGAACAAGCGTACATAGCTTCCATACGCCTCTAAAATGTACAAATCGGAGATGGAGTTATGATTGCCTAAAGTTGAACCTGAGGTACTATAAATGACTTGCAAACATATACCGATCTGACCCTTGGATACTCTTAATAGTTAAACGTTTTCTACATATAGATTTTTAATCTGAAATTTTGAGCTATATATTGAGAGAAATATCTTTGTACCGCACCACGAACTCTTTAATCGAAGTTTGTATGAGGACGTATTGACCATCTATGTCACGCCCGAGGCTTTTCCATACATTTACTTTAAAATTTTACTAAAATTTCATTTTTAAAACACAGATGTAAATCAACTAAATTAACAAAATTCAAAATGTGTGAAAACAACTTTCATAAATTAAATCATCTTAAAACAAACAAACGTTCTCAGGCGTGACCTAAAGCAAAAGCGTACAATTAAATCCTACCATGGCCATGGGTTTTAAAAACAAAAACCTCCCAAGCATCTCTGAGTACAAGTTATTTCACAATTTGAAAATAAATCGTCCATACATACACAAGTCAAGTAGATAACAGAATTTTCTCACCTTATTCAATACATGAGATCGTAGCACCAAACTCCACACAACTTCATTGCGATTTTGCGACGCTCAAAGTCGAGGAAGAATTGTCCACACAAGGAAAAGTCCAGTCGCAAACAGCTATCGATCGACCTACAAAAGCTTCCAGTCGAAGGGGCTAAAAAGATGGGGTGAGTATTTTCATACTCAGTAGGAGAAAAATGAATCAATGAACTATGCAAGTTCATATATAGATGCTTCCATGCAAACACACATGAAGCAAATAGAATAAGAAGTATAAATATTGTCATGCATACAAATCATCGTAGAAACCGAACTTGCACTTACTCATAGCTCATGCTCTTACACCTACACTTTGAATCAACCTTATCAGCTTACTTGTACAAACATACGCTAACACTTACAACATACACATACTCGTACAACCTTATTCGTACGAACTCACTTGTATGACCTTATTCGTACAATCTTACTCTTACATTTCCTTTAGAAGCTTACACTTACACTTACCATCTGAATCAAAGTCTCACAAACTTACTCGTACAACATACTCATACTCATAAACTTACTCTTACTGTCTTCCAAAGAAGCTCACACTTACTCTAAATCTTACACGTACAACATACTCAGAATCAAAAACATACAACTTACTCTTACGATCATACACATACTACCGACAACTGAAGCTCATTACAATTAATAAGCTCCAGCGTCGGAAAGGAATGGAATGCCACTGGGGCATCACCTTAACCTTCGGGGAGCAACTATACACCATGGACTTTTCTGAAGGCAAGGCACACCTATGCTCATGGGGCATAGGATCAAACAGGTAAGAGTAGATCCATGATACTACTTACCTGAGCACACAAATGCCCACTCTCTGGGGCCATACAGTGTCAACTAAGGGCGGAAAACATACAGTGCCACTCTTGGGCAGGAATCTTACAGTGTCACTCTTAGGCAAAACATACAGTGCCATCGGTAGGCAGAAAACATACAAAGCCCACGAAGGGCAAAAACTTACAACGCTCTCAACAGAGCATCAAATGTCTGGGCCGAAAATACAGCACCAAGACTAAAACCCGGAGAAAAACACCATGGCTAGACCAAAAAAGACGCTCAGTCGATTACTTATCGACTAGCACAAAATGAAACTTAATCCGTCGAAACCCTCAGTCTCAACCTCACAACGTTATCAAATTAGGGTTACTTACCATTCAAGTTTATATTATGTAACTTATGCATGTACAATTATGATCAGAACTACTTCTATCTTACAAATCTCTGCACAGTTTTACCTTAACTCATAATCCATACTAATAATCTTACCATCATACATTTACAGCATTACATCTTACACCATCCACCCTAAAACTGAATCATCTTACCCGAACTCCTCAAATGAAACCCTTAGACTTACGTCCCGATATCATACCCTTACTAATTCCTTACTCATTATTTTTCAGTTTCAATTCATATTGCGTACATTATGCATGTATAATTATGCCATTACCTCTTCTAACTCACAATCCCCTAAAAGCGCTCTGAATCTTGAGTCTTCAATTCCTTGCATCCCCCACGTCTCCTACTCGTCGCTCAAACGTGTCGTCTAACTCCAACTGAACAAATTCTCCAATCTCATCAAATCCAGCATTTGTCTTTCAATCTTATCTTTCCTTGCCCGACATACAATCACGGTTTCCACGTTATAAGTTACAAAGTACCCCTTAGCCAAACTTACTATCACATACTTTTACTCGTGCCCATCGATAGTATACTATTAATCCACAACAAAAATCACACACTTTGGTCACATACATAAGCTTCATAGCAACTTACTACGTGCCCTTAGTATTCACTAACATACGCACACAATACACATACATACAACATGCTTTTATAATCGGCATAATCATGTAAAACATTAAATTATTAACTCCTAGCATGCTACTACATAATCAACGCATGCTATAATGAAATTACGAGTTCAAAGTCCCCTACCTCGTAATCCACAAGAGTTTGATGGTGAGCAAACGACGGTGGCGGTGTCGATAGTGGACTAGGTGGCCAAAAGCATCGCACTGAGAGAGTTGTTATGTCCCAAGGATTTTTCAGAGATGTTGGAATTAATCTCGATTAGGTTAGATTAATTACACTTAAAGCATAAGACTGCGAGCACTAGGGCGGGTAGATACAATGTCGTGCCACTAGATATGGCAAGAACGACCACAGAATAGGGGCTGACTGATTGGAGGTTAGCCAATGGTTTAAAACACTTTGTTGGCGACAAAACATGAAAATGGGTCACGGGCCACACTCAACGGCAGCAATTTTGCATCATCGAAGCCTCACGAGGTACCGGAGGGCTTTAACAATCATATTGCCTAATGGTGGGGACGTTCCATAAACATACGTTGATGCTCTAAGGCTCGGCGTAGGCGTCCGACAAAGGCAGCGTTATTTCTAAACGCTACCCACAACCAATTCATAGTACAGACGATCGTGCATCAAGCACAGCTTACGGTGGAAGATATGGCACGACATCAGTCAAGCCTTCGATGGACCAAGTCTAATGGCTGACAATGTTACTTCCCCTTAGGAGAATCTAAATTTGGGGACTCTTTCCTGCAGGTTTTGGATCATGCGTAACAAAAGTGGGGTGCAAGGGTAGCATCGGGCCAAAAGTGTTGGCCCTTGCCATCACTGGGCCGGGGCAGAGCCCATTTTGGTCGAACCTGCAGCCCAAGTCCGTGTAGCGACAGGCGGAACAAGTTGACCCTAGGATGAGGGGTCGCTTTGACAACGGTCGAAAGCGTACCCCTAAGAAAGGGGCGTTTCATGTGTGCAGAAAACATGCAGAGGAGGCCGGGAGTGGCGGCCCTTTAATGATATTGGGTCATGCTAACATCTAAAGCTATCCGCTAGCCGATGTCAGGCAGCATGCGCTCAGTGTGATGGCTATCATAAATCTGCTTCATTCGGTTTTGAGCCTCAGATAGGTTCGCTTTAAGCTGGCAAAGAACCTCATCCTGAGTCTGGAGCATGTAGTCGACCTCTGCCACTGATGACCGATGGGGCACATAGACAGCATAGTAGGAGGCGGCCTGCCATATAGGACCTCGAAAGGAGTGAAACCGGCACGAGTGTGATAAGCGGTGTTATAAGACCACTCCGCCCAAGGAAGAAGTTGAAGCCAACGGCGTGGCTATGACATGGTGAAACAGCGCAAATACTGCTCCAAACATCAGTTCACGACCTCTGTCTGACCATCCATCTAAGGGTGATACGCGGTGCTCATGTGTAGAGAAGTGCCCTACTAGGCGAAAAACTCTTGCCAAAACTGAGAGATGAATACCACGTCGTGATCAGAAACAATAGTTCGAGGCATACCGTGTAACTTGGCCACCTCCCGGACATAGAGTTCCGCCACGGACTTGGCGGTGTAGGGATGACCCAGAGCACTAAAATGGGCATATTTAGACAGCCGATCCACTACCACCATGATCACCGACTTGCCTTGAACCAACGGTAAGGCTTCCACAAAGTCCATAGAAATGTCGTCCCAAACCTAGTCTGGAATGGGCAATGGCTGAAGTAACCCGGCAGGAGAGGTGGTGGCTGACTTTGCACGCTGACAGACATCACAAGCGGCCACATAAGCAGTCATGGTGCAACGGACGCCCTGCCACAAGAAGCTCTAACTGACCCGTTTATAGGTGCGAAGGGCACCTTCATGACCCACCAAGGGAGAGGCATGGAAGTGAGCTATGATATGCTAGCACAGGTCGGTAACCTCAGGCACCCAAAGATGGTCCTTCCAAAAGAGAAGTCCATCCTTCCATGCAAGGCAAGGGCGCGCTGATGGGTCAGTATGGAGGGCCACAACCAGAGTGGAGGTCGGGGAATCATCTAGATACGCCTACTTCAATTCATCAAGGAATGGACAAACTGGACTGGAAATAGCCAAGCATGAACCTGAGTTGGAGTGACGAGACAGTGCGTTAGCCACAGTGTTGTCAGATCCCTTCTTGTACACAACCTCATAGTCGTAGCCCAAGAGCTTACAGACCCACCGCTGCTGTGCGGGCGTGGACACTTGCTATTCGAGAAAATACTTGAGCGACTTATGGTTAGTGCGAATGAGAAACCGCCGACCAAGCAAATATGGGCGCCATTTGTCGATAGCGAGGACAATGGCGAGCATCTCTTTCTCATAGACAGAGAGGGATAGGGAACGGCCAGCCAAAGCCTTGCTGAAATGGGCAATGGGACGCTCCTCCTGAAGTAGTGTTGCCCCCAGTTCGGCATTTGAAGCATCGGTTTCAACCACAAATGGTCGGCTGAAATCAGGAAGAGTCAAAACAGGGGCAGTCGCCATAGCTTGCTTCAAAGCCTCAAAGGCTGCCTGGGCAGTGTCCGACCAGCAAAAGGCGCCTTTCTGTAACAGCTGAGTGAGCGGGCGAGCAATCTCGCCGTAGCGGTGAATAAAGCGCCGATAATAGCCAGTAAGGCCAAGGAAGCCCTGCAGCGCCCGGGCACAATTAGGAGATGGCCAGGACAGCATGGCGGTGACCTTAGAGGGGTCTGTAGCCACTCCGTCATGAGAGATGATATGACCCAAGTATTCAACCTGTGGGCTGCCAAACAAACACTTCGAGCGTTTAAGAAACAATGAGTTAGCTTGCAGGATATCAAAGACAGACCTAAGATGCTCCAAGTGGTCACCCTACGACTTGCTATAGACAAGAATATCATCGAAGAACACCAAAATGAAGCGGCGGAGGAAGGGCCTAAAGAGGTCATTCATAAGACTCTGAAATGTAGAAGGCGTGTTCGTGAGGCCGAACGGCATAACCAGGAACTCGAAATGACCATCATGAGTACGGAAGGCGGTCTTGTGCACATCAGTGGGCTGCATACGAATCTGATGATAACTTGAACGAAGGTCAAGCTTACTGAATACGGTAGCACTAGACAGCTCGTCCAACAGTTCCTCCACCACCGGTATAGGATATTTGTCATTCACTGTGATAGCATTCAGCGCCCGGTAATCAACACAGAAGCACCAAGTACCATCCTTCTTATGGACCAGCAACACTGGGGAAGAAAAGGAGCTCGTGCTAGGCCGAATGATACCTGAATAAAGAATGTCCACCACCAAACGCTCGATCTCAGCCTTCTGAATGTATGGATAGCGATAGGGACGGACATTGGCTAGAGAAGCACCAGGAATAATAGGGATAGAGTGGTCATGAGCCCGCACCAGATGAAGGCCCTTTGGTTCAGCAAACACCGTGCCATACTTTGCCAAGAGGTCAAGAAGATCCTGTGGCCAATCATCCTGTACCACGTCCACCGATGCCTGTTGCTGGAGGAGGAGTCCTTGCGATGCGAACCAGAAGAAGGACCACGTCGCCTGAGCAGAAAGGAGAGTGCCTAGCTGAGAGCCTTGGAGACGTGGCCGCTGTCCGTTCAGTGCGAAATCCATCACCGGGTCCTTAAAGTTCCAGAGAACGTCCCCAAGCTCCTGGAGCCACTGCACCCCAACACTACGTCCGCCCCCTTCGTCGGAAGTAAGAAGAGGTCGGTCACGAATGTGTGGCCCTGAATGGAGAGTGCGGCTTGGGTACAAACACCTAAACTTCGGAGGTGCTTGCCATCACCAATCAAGACATCAAAGGGCGTCGAGTCAGACACAAAGCAGCCTAGCCACTGAGCAACTTTGTCATTGATGAAGTTGTGAGTAGACCCGCTGTCAATTAGAATGGCGACCTATTGCCGCTTGAGATAACCCTGTACTCGCATGGTGCGCAAAGTGAATGCCCTGAAAAGGCATGCACAGAGATCTCCGGCAGTGTATCGGCAAGGTACAAAGAATCAGGCCCCTCTATCACCCCTGTTTCCTCATCGATCTCCTCCACTAAGAGACTGCCCTTGACGGAACAACGGTGCCCCGAGACGAACTTCTCATCGCAGCGAAAACAAAGCCCTTTTGAATGACGTTCCTCCATTTGCACTGGAGTGAGACGGCAGACAATCGTGCCAGCCTGAGGGGGTGCTTGGCCAACGTGGCAGCCACTGGGCTATTGGCTGGAGCAGCAAGAGGAGATGCAGACACAGCAGCTCGAGGAAAAGGTCTGAGCCTGCCCCCACGCCTCTGTCTAGCCAATTTCTCTTCCTCGATACGTGCATGACGCACGACATCCTGCATGCTGGAACAAGGAAAATGGCGCATCTCCTCAAAAATCTCTGGCTTGAGCCCTCGCTTGAACGTACCCACCAAGGTGGCCACCGGCCAATCAAGGAGGCGGTTAGCCACCTTCATGAACTCCATGTAGTATGCTCGCACGGTGGATGTCTGGCGCAGGGAAGAAATCATTTCGTTGAAGTCCTGGAACTCATTCGGGCCGAACTGGATGCACAATTCATCGGAGAAGGCGGTCCAAGTGGGGTAGCACACCTCCTTCTCAAAGCTCTGAAACCATACCGAGGCATCCCCATCTAGGTGGAAAGCCGCTATACGCAGTCGTTCAGCCTTCGACTGTGTCCCTTGATAGGCGGAAAACTTCTCCGCCTTGTACAGCCACTCCACAGGATCATCATCCCCATTATAACATAGAAAGTGTAGGCGTGCTAAATGGGGTTCCGCCCCACACGGGGTGCTCTGCGGTGTCCTGGGTACTCCTCCCAGTCATCCTCCATCTCCTGGTACAAGCTTCGGGGAGGCAGCACCATTGGGGCATTTTCCCGAACACCTAGTGTGCCTTGCGAGTCCCAGGCATGGCGCCTCCCATCCATGGCCTGGTCAACAGTGCCAAAGTGAACACCGTCCTGGGCAAAGCGCATATCGCGATCTACCTGCACTGGAAAGTCAGCGTGGAGAGGTTCAGGAGCCTATGACGAACCCCCCTTTTCCATGGAAGCTGGCGGCTTGGACATAAGAGGTGGCGCGCGCTCTGCCTAAAGCTAGGCAACGGCCAATCCCAAAGCATCGATCCTAGCTACTCCAACACTCAGAGCCTTGATCTCCGCCATGAGTTGGGCCATCGTTAACTCGCCGCTGGGCTCCAGCACTGATTTGGGATTGTTCGCAGAGACGAGAGCCTCTTTCTTGGGCTGACTTTCCGGGGCCGTGGCAGCTTGCTTGCCTCGAGCCATGGCCGGGGATCGTAAGAGCTCCGATACCAATGTTGTGCCAGGTGTAGGCACAATCGGTATGCAGGAGTTATTCGCTGGGAAAGGGAAAGAAGTTGGAAGAAAGAGAAAGGAAGTTCTAGAATTTCATTAAAACATAACCACAAAGGAGGAAGACGGCCCCTTTATGGGGAGTCGCACCCCACATTGGGGATTGTGCCACTAGGGAGCCCGGTTCACCCGTGGTCCACTAGTGCGCCTGTAAGGACCCTCATCTTTAAACCGGTTTTGATTTTTATTTAATTATGGATTATCGTGAGATTTACGTGTTTTCTGATCTTATTCGGTGATTTTGTAAATAAATAGAGTTTGTGATGGTTTTAACCAAAATTAACTTCAAAATTAATGGTTTTAAGTGATTTTAAACCAATTGTGAATTTTTGGAATTTTTTGGAATTTTCACTATTTTCCCAAAAATTAGGGTTTTGGCGGGACCCCTGTGGGCCCCACCGTCGAAAATTTTATTTTTATGTCAAATGAACCTAGACATATACTTAAGATCCCACAAAAATTTTCAGAATTTTATTAGGCTTAAAATATGCTTAAATTTACAAAATACCCACTTCTAGCCTACTTTTCATATTTACACCCCAAAACTTACCTATGCCTACCCCAACCCTTACTATAAAAGGGCAAACCTGAGCCATTTCCATTTTTGGGAATAGGCTAAGGAAGGAAGGCTGGCCTAATCCCCACTTAGGCCCGAATTAGAAGCCGATTAAGGTAAGCTTGCTCTAATTAAGCACTAATCCATGGCTTTTCTCTTAATTTCTTCCAAATCTACCATTTTCCCCTTGATTCAATTCGTTTTTGACCATCAAAAGCTACTGATTTGTGTTTTACTACAAACCCTAACATTCAAAATTCAATTTTTACTACCAACAAGCCCTAGATCTAAGGTTTAATTA
Source organism: Saururus chinensis (assembly GCA_035235625.1). Classification (NCBI taxonomy): domain Eukaryota; kingdom Viridiplantae; phylum Streptophyta; class Magnoliopsida; order Piperales; family Saururaceae; genus Saururus; species Saururus chinensis. Next base: position 38,516,529 of record CP141147.1, read on the forward strand.
GGGATTTCTTGGGAAAATCGATTTCTATTAGAGTTTAATTCAAACTCATTGTGTTTTCAAGGATTTTAAGAAGGGTGACTCTTCAATCCGAGCTTAATCAAGTGCTGAGGTAATGGGTCTTCGAAATCTCTGTTTATCCATAGTAAAACTCTTTATTTTTGGCTTATTTCGAAATAGTTTTGCTTGATTTAGTGTGTTAATGGTAAGATTAGAAAATGGAATTATTTAATCCCGATTTCTTAGGGTTTTTCATTATTATGGTTTGGTTTGATATTCTGGAAGTCAAGGAGGACTTTTGATGATGATTAGGGTGTTAGATGTGGATTTGAAGTGTTATCTATGGTGTTTCGGTTTGATTTTGCGAAAGGAAGAAGATGACTATTCTGCCGTGTTGGCGATCGATCGGCCTTGCAGGGCGATTGATCGGCTGAACTGAAAATTTCAAATTTTTTCGTGTAACCGATCGAACGGCCTGAAGGGCGATCGATCGGCTACACAGGAAATTGTGTGTTGTGTGTATGATGTCTAATTTGATGATTCCACTTTAGCTTGCCAATTTTATATGAATGTGGGGTGATTTAAGCTATGTTAGGCTACTGGAAATACATGCTATTGAGTTTATAGAGTTGAGACATATGCTTAGAAATGGTGAGATGACTTATGTTTTGTGGCATGATGTTGGAATCGTTATCTTGAAATTATGAACGGTTGTTTCCCTTTGGATAAGCATATACTTTCAGTAGGACTACAATCATGGTTGGACTGATTTGTCATGATAGATTGTGGTTAGTGGTGTGTGGATGTTGGTGATTGCCATGACTCAATGATGAAATGAGTGATGTTATAGGTGTTTAGCCTTTGTGGTTGAGTTTTGAATTTAGCTATGGTTTCAACGATTCTTCTACTATGATTTCCGCTGGAATTCATGTTTAAATAGAAATTCACATGTGTAGTGTGGTAGTGAGTTGATTTTCAAGCATGTTGATATGCATTATGTGAAAGGCTTCTACTAGTTACACACACACATGTGGGGGTTAAATGATGATGTTGAAGCTTCATATCGTGATTATGAATGATGCATTAGGGGCTGGTGAGAGCACTTATCATGATTAGGATTCATGTATGCTTTGCCCACACATGTACCATGTTGCACGCATCATGAAAATGGATTTCTAATTGAGGCTTCATCGTGATTAATCGAATTTGACCGATTGGATGCAATGTGATGGAATTGTGTGCCGGGTTTATCGGTCGTGGATTAATCGCAAGTTGATTGGTCTGAAAGGACATATTTTGATTTGAAGTTCCTGTGTGGAACGATTTGAAGTTCCTGTGTGGAACGAGTGCACTCCCCGGGTTGAGTCTTGTTTAATGGAATGATGTGGGGACGAGTTGTGTACTTGTCTTGCGGATATGTGAGAATGTTATTATGTGTGTCATCTGGACCCTGAGAATCCAGTGTGGTATGCCGTGTGCACCCCGCTACCACGTGTTCTAGGGTTCTCTGTGTGAGAACTCGGGCTCTTCCCTCCGCAGGAGATGTCCCTGGGCGAACACCCCTGCTCTAGATTCTCTGTGTGAGAATGGGACATCCTTGGCCAGGATCGTCCAGGGCGAGCAGTATTAGGGATTGACAACCCCAATCTTTCTTGAATTCTTGTGTAGAAATTTTGGACCATGACACGCCTTCGTGGCCTTGTCTATGCTCCCGTCTGTGTGACGTTAACGTGTGATTACTCCTTGATGGAGGTGGATTGTGATGACATTATGCATGTGGGAATATGTATGTTAGAGATACATCCATGCATGTTGATTTTGATGTTATGCATGTGGAATATGTATGTTAGAGATACATCCATGCAGGTTGTGATGCTATTATGCATGTGGGAATATGTATGTTAGAGATACATCCATGCATGTTGATTTTGATGTTATGCATGTGGAATATGTATGTTAGAGATACATCCATGCAGGTTGTGATGCTATTATGCATGTGGGAATATGTATGTTAGAGATACATCCATGCATGTTGATTTTGATGTTATGCATGTGGAATATGTATGTTAGAGATACATCCATGTAGGTTGTGATGATATTATGCATGTGGGAATATGTATGTTAGAGATACATCCATGCGGGATTGGTATGATGTGAATGCATGTGGGAATATGTATGCTACAGATACATCCATGCAGGTTGAATTATGCATTATGATGCAGTGTTAGGTGATATGAATGTGTGATCAGAAAGTGATGCACCATGTAAATCTTTGATCTGAACGATCTCATTTCTAAGCTATCGTATTTTCTACGTTGACAGTGATATTAAAACCATTGCTGAGTGTTAAAACTCACCCCTCTTTTGTGTTTTGATTTGGGGCTGCGTGGTGCGACACGCAGATGGACAGGATTGCCTCTTTGAGGAAAGGTCAGAGGTAGCTTGGGTGTGATGATGGAGATCGTTGAGTGACTTATCATCGTTTCTTTCATGCTTTATGTTCGAACCTTTGTGTAGGGTTCTTGTTTTGGATTGATGTCATATACTACAGTTGTGATGATTATGACTTATTTTGAACCGGTGTGGGCTTTACTTAACTAAGTTTGTGGGTTTGAGATTGTTGTTTACTTTGTGATAAGCAATACCTTTTTCTTCCCTTTTATTTACTCTTGCTCAAAGGATTGTGCGCACTCCGTGTTGCTGTTAATCGCCCGTGGTTAGGGTTAAGTCTTCCGCTAGATCGTTTTCTCAATGTTCACTTCGTCGCCCCCGTGCGTTTGACCGGCCCCTGGACCGGGTTCGGCTCGGGTCGGGCATCGCCGGGGCGTGATAGCGCCCATTACAAATCATCCAGAATACAAATAATAGTCATCTGCTAATCATAAGGGAAACTAGCCTAATGAACATAATTAAAGTACTGAAATATAAAGGTAAATACTAAGCCTAGTGCACTTGTGCACAACAGAGAAGCAGGTAGATAGAGGATAAGAGAAGAGAGAAGGATGAGAGAAGAGAGGAGAGAGAAAGATGAGAGAGAGAGGAGAGATAGAGGGAGAAAGAGAGGAGATAGAGGCTAGAGAGTGATGAGAGCTAGGGAGAGAGAGAGGAGAAAGGGGCTAGAGAGAGAAAGTGTGTAGAGAGAGCGGAATTTAATTTTAATTTTTAAAAATTTTCTTATAAAATATTATATTTTAAAATAAAATAAAAGTTATTAGCAACTCATAGGAATGTATTAAAGACGTTTATAATTATGTGTCCCTAATAAATTTTAATTTGTTTATTTGTTTATTATTTTTAAAATATAATATAAAAAACTAAAAAATTAAAATTAGCGGAGATAAGAGTGTTAGAGAGAGAGGAAAGAGATGGTAGAGAGAGAGGAGAGAGGGGCAAAGAGAGAGAGTGAAGAGAGAGAGAGAGAGAGGAGAGAGTGAAGAGAGAGAGAGGCTATAAATAGAAGAGAGAGGGGTTGTGTGTAGAGAGAGAGGAGAGGACATGAATTTAATTTTTATTTTTTAAGATTTTTTTAAAATATTATATTTTAAAAATAAAATAAAAATTATTAGCGATGCATAGAAATATGCATCGCTAATAGACTAGGTATTAGCGACACATGCTTCTATGCGTCGTTGTTACCTAGTATATTAGTTATACATATTTCTATGCATCACTAATAACTTTTAATTTATTTATTTTGTATTATTTTTAAAATATAATTATAAAAAATAAAAATTCATGAAAAATTAAAATTAAAAGAGAGAGAGAGAGAGTTTATAGAAAGACATAAGAGAGATGGGAGAGAGAGGAGAGAAGGGGAAGAGAGAGTAAGAGAGAGAGTGAAGAGAAAGAGAGTAAAGAGAGAGGCTAGACAGAGAAGAGAGAGGGACTACAGAGAGAGTGTGTAGAGAGAAGAGAGGGAGATGAATTTAATTTTATTTTTTATGATTTTTTAAAAAATATTATATTTTAAAATAATAAATAAAAATAAAATAAAAATTATTAGAGATACATAGAAGGGATGAGACAATGCCTGTGGTTCATGGCGGAGGTGAGATGAATGGAGAGGGAGAGTAGACTGGGTGGCGAGGGAGCAGAGGGCTTCAGAGATATGGGCAACGAGGGAGGGAAAGGAGGCATAAGAGATCTGGACTGTGAGAGATCTTGGCAGCAAGGGAGCTAGGAAGAGGGCAAAGGTTTGAGGGGGGGAGGAGAAGATTATATATGAACAGGTTAACCTAGGTTGAACCCGGTTAAACTGGCCCTGACACTATTCCGGGTGAGTGTCCGGGCCTGATTTTAAACATTGGTTAGAAGAATTGATGAAGAAGAAACGAAGTTAGGGCTAATTTTAGGCTTTTAAAAAAATAATGTCATCACTGTACAAAAGGAGGACTTAAAGCATATTATTCATTAACCGTAGTAGGTGAGACTTAAAAAGGTATTTTTTTCTTTTCGTAATATGTGTCAATCATGACCATAGAAGGCTGTATCGATACGAATGATAATATCGATGACTATGGATACAAATACGCACCGATGATACGCTTGATACACACCGAAACGGGCATAAACCTTTTTATAAATTTAAAAAATATTATAAATCATAATATATTATTATAATAATTCTTTTATAGCATAATAAGATTGTAGAATATCGTATCAACCGATATGGGTATTCTAAAATTAGTTTATTTGGAGTCATACACTATTATGATCTCCGTCCCATACAAATTATTGTTCCTTCTATCCTATATTAAGTGTTCTAAAATAAATTTATTTAAAAATAAATAATATATTTAATATAAGTCTAAGTTATATATTTAAAAAAAAATATGTAAATTGCATAGACCTACTCGTATTGATTTTATATAATTTTTAAAAACTTATTTTTAATATAACAAAAATTTTAATTTTCGAAGAAGTTGGGTTTAAATTGTGTTTTTATTGTTAAGAAAAAAAATTTAAACTTTTATTTAAAAAATTTATTTTTTTAATTAAAAATAATTTTTAAAATATGATATTGGCCATATTAATACAATATAACTGATATGCATCGGATTTTAGTGTTGGGGGGCATACCACCCTTATATCCGTATCGGTTTCAATCGATATGGGGCTGTATCGACCCCTAAAGCCTTCCATGATCATGACGCAAATAATACGGGTATTTACCGGAAAAAGAAATTTCTTCCCTCCCAAAGTCTCGAAAATTCTTCCCTTCCATAAAACAGACTTCCGACGCCTACTACATCGGAGCGACCCGTTACAGACAGACTTACAGCCCCAGCAGGTAACACCATCCTCCGCTGGTAGTTCTCCTTCTCATTCCAACCAGGACATCCTTCATCATCTGCCACTCTCTTCAAGTACAATGTTCTTATCTTATGAGCACGAACTTCAGTACTTTTGGACTTGAGAAGGCTTCCTTCTTTTCTTCTTTTCTTCATGATTTTAGCAAACAAGTGAATTGTCTTTGACAAAAGTTAGTCGATCTGAAGGTCGTTTTTTTTGTTTTTGTTTTTGCCAGAACAGGGATAAAATTAGACAAGACGAGGAAACAAGACACTACGGCAATCCTCCCTCGTCAGAAAAGGACATTCTACTCGTAGAGTGGAAGAAAATGTGTGATACTCTCCGAAAGATCCTGACTTTGTTAATTCTATTTGTTGTAGAGAGAGACATGTTATGAGGCGGACGAGGGCAGCAGGCTAAAAAGCGCCGTTCAGGGCTGTTCTAATTGACCTTTTACTGTGGGGCCTACCCCCTTGCTACTTACCTTTCTGCCTGCGGCTGCACCCCCGTTCGCTGTTAAATAACTCTTCTAGAATTTGATTCATGTTATCCTTTTGTAATGCAGTAAGGTGGCCAGTAGCCTGTGCTGGAGCTTCTACTATCACCGGATTAAATCCTACTGCAAGCATTACATGCTGTCCTGCCCTTAGTTCTTATATGCACATAGCGAAATGCTCTCAACTCGGTACTTACGGCAACAACAGAACATGGGGCACATTGCGTTCCAAAGGCTGCAAATCCATCTCCTCCTCCTGTACTTGTCCATCTAATTTTCCAGAAAACAGCCACATTTTGAAAGATACATTGCTGAGTTCCAGATTTTTATTTCCTAGATGTAGTTATGGAGTGTTCAGTTTTCGACCACACTCATCCAATGCTGGTCGGAAAGCGGGAGTGTAGTTATGGAATTTCACCTTCAGGTTCTAATCACACTTATTTTGTTGTGAGAGATTGGGCAAATGATGCAGTTCTTCCTTACATTCAAGAGCTAGTTGGTTCACACCTGTTCGCAAAAGATGTTATCATTCCAGTAAGTGGTACTTTATTTGGCACACTAGTGGCTTTGATCTCCATGCCCTGGCTTTGGAGACGACTACATAAGTATGCAGTGCAAGTTCCTGCTGCATTGTTGCATGGAGAAGCATCTCAGGAGCAATTAGCATATGAGAAGAGCTTCTGGGGTGCTCTGGAAGATCCTGTGCGTTATCTTATAATCTTCATGGCAGTCTCGCAGTTGTAAGTCCTTTATTTCTCTGTTCTCATTAGTGAGTTTGATTTTAAAGTTGAACGTATGACATATTTTAAGATTCTGCAAGTGATCTTATGTTATAATCAATGGTTTTAGCTATTGATGATCTTGATCTTTTTATGGTGAAACTGCGTGTAACTCTTATGACTTATGAAAATAGGAACAAAACCCCTAAGGCTTAGCATTTAACCGAACGTCTGACTTATTTTAAGATTCTGCAACTAATCTTATGTTATAATCAATAGTTTTAGTAATGATCGGGGTCTATAAATTATGGTGAAACTGCATTTAATTCTTATGACTTATGAAAATAGGCACAAAGAAACTTGGGATCTAAATCGAACTGTTCCCAAAGTTCCTCCCTCCACATGTTCATTGGTCATAAACACATTTTTGGTAAAATTATCTCAAGAATAAGTTTCAGTGTAATTAAGTGCCTATTTTCATAAGTATGTCTAGTGCAATTTATTTTATTGTTTATGTCCTCTTTTAATCTATACTTCATTACATTATTTCTTTTCTGCAGGGCTATGCTGATTGCACCAACCATTATTGCGTCCCAATATATAGGGCTAGTAGGGGAGTAGTTGTTCTTTCATTTGTATGGTTTTTCCACAGGTTGAAGACAATTGCCTTTCAACGGCTTTTGGCTTCCGAAAATATTGGAGGAATTAGCCGAGAAAAGCTGCAAGCACTTGACAAGTTCTCATCTGAAGGACTTATTATTCTTGGATTAATGGCATTTGCTGAGAATTTTGGTGTTGCCCAACAATCCATTATGACTATTGGTTGTATTGGGGGTAAGTTGTAAGAAACCGATTAAGTGATTCATGCCTAAATAAAGAGGGATCAACACACATGTTTAGGCCAATATGGCGGAATTTACATATCTTTAACATTTTTTAGGCTTACTATATATTTTAAAGGTTTGATAATTTATTATTACATCAATTCTACGAGATCATGAAACCGATTTCATGAAATTATTTATGGTTTATAGTTGATCTAATGATAAATTGTCAAAACGAAAGTGTGAAAATGTGTATACACCACGGCATTGACTTCAACGTATGTTTATTTTAGAAGTATTTTTTATTTTTTTTATTTTCTATGAGCCTTGTGTAAGGAACGTATGGGAGTCGTTTATTCACGATATTGATGTCATACACGCTACATTAGCGGAGTTCTCTAGCATTCTGTCACGGCCCTAGCCATCCATAGGTGTCGTGCGGCGCTTGCAAGGCCAAATAGCCAAGCGAGTAAGCCTTTCTTCGTCAAGGTCATGGCCTTGTGCCATTCGACCAAGCGTCCAGCCCGCAAAGCCAAGCAGCGAACCCGTCCCAAGGCGAACGTGCTAACGTGCCGGACCATCTCCCAAGCGAGCTGGCCGGAGAGGGACACTTCCTTGCGATGCACGGATCCAACGTAGGCAACTCAGCCATCCGAACAATCCGTCTCAGCCATGTGCATGCAAGGGCCTTTGTTACCAACATGGCCATAAGGCCGGACGGCCGCCCGACGAGTCGGAGAGCCCCATCCCACCAGCGGATGGGCTCCTGGCATGATAGCTAGCAAGGCAACATGTTTCGTTGCCATCCGGATCAGCCTGTTGCAAGGCTAGTCATCATACCAACAGCTTGTCCATGAAGCTCACCATGTCCCTCCCTATATAGCATAAGAGATTTATAGTGTTTCTCCGGAGTGGCAGCCAAAGTAGCCGTACGGGCATGGTATTTCCGAATTGCGCAAAACTACCCGAGAACACTCCCAAGGACCCTCAAACACTATATAGGTAGGTGGGGACATCTTTAGAATCCAAAACGGTGCTAGTTGGCTATGTGTCCCAACATAGCCAACTATGTGTGCGCATCGTTGCGGCATTTCTGCGCAACGTTGCGCACACATGTTGCGCAACGTTGCGGGCCTTCCCCGCAACGCCTGCACACATGATATGCAACACTAAGGGCAGTTCCCAAAATGAATGCACACCTCGTATACAACACATTCCCACGTGTGTGCGCCCTAGCACGTGTCACGGGTAGTCCGCTCCGCTACCCCGTGACATTCTCCCCCACTTAACTTCGTTGACGTCCTCGTCAACGGTACGGCTCCAGGGGGTCTTGCTCTGCTTCCAACCCAGCACGTGTCATGGGTAGTCCGCTCCGCTACCTCGTGACATTCTCCCCCACTTAACTTTGTTGAAGCCCTCGTCAACGATACGGCTCCTGGGGGTCTTGCTCTGTTTTCCAACCACGGCACAACATTGCGACGAAGGGTTAACTCTGTTCTTGCGACGCTGAGATCTGTGCACACCACAGCTGGGTTCATACCATAGATTGCATGCTTTGGAGACCGACTTCCACCCATAGGCCCTCGACTCGGCTAAACCATTGCATGACGAAGTTTCTGCTCAAAATGCCTTGCCCCAGCAGCAAAGGCAAAGTACTCTGCGAAAAGATTGCTTCGATAAGAAGGTGCGCCCAACTGTTCCACTTTAGTTGGTGTTGCACAATGACCTGGGAAAGGATACACCAAATGATGCCCAGCTCCCACTCGTGAAGCCGGCCCTGCACTCGAGACGCTAGCAAGCTGCCTACACTTCGGACGATTTCTGCCTACACTTCAGCCAAACCTTGCAGCTCCCACCAACAGGACTACACCATGACGTCAGGCCTCAACACTCTTGTCTATCCCATTGACGTCTCCCAAGAGTCGAATGCCGCCCCCACTTATAACAAAGCTCAAGATAACAATGCAGTGACATCCTCGATGTGTCCCTTAACTTCTAGCTCTTTTCCGCTCAAAGTTCTTGGCCACCCGATTCAGTCGAATTTCCCCTCGCGATATGTTCCAGAGGCCTACTCCACCCTAGGAGCAGCGAATTAGCTCAAGCTTCGCGTGACCGGTGTGATCACCAAGCTACTACACCACACTTAATGTAGCGATCCATCAAGGTTTCCGCTCACGATCCCCTCTAGTGGTCTACTCCATCCTAGGAGCAGCGACGTTGTTCAAGCTTCGCGTGACCATTGTGATCACCAAGCCACTACACCACACTTGATGCAGCGATCCATCAAGGTTTCCGTTCACGATCCCCTCCAGCGGTCTACTCCATCCTAGGAGCAGCAATGTTGCTCAAGCTTCGCGTAACACTTCATTACCAAACTTCTACACCGCTCAAGATGCAGCGACGCCCAAAGGTTTCCTCTCGCGATCCCCTCCAGAGGTCTCTACCTCAGCCTAGAGGCAGCAACTTTGCTCGAGCTTCGCGTAACACTTTGTTACCAAACTTCTACACCGCTCAGGATGCAGCAATGCCCAAAGGCTTCCTCTCGCGACATCCTCCAGAGGACCTACCCCAGCCTAGGAGCAGCAAAGTTTGCCCAATGCGTATGTTGCCCGCAGGCGGATGAGGCCCACTGTGCCTCGCTAGCTAGGAAGATACCTAAAAGCTAGCCATCCAAGATGTGTGCCGCCCTGCCAACCGATTTTGGCATACAGGGCCATGTTTAGCAACCCAGGGGTGAGAACACGTTCTGTTCAACCAACACCCCGATCAAACATGCTTCGGATGTGCCGTTTGCATGCTGACCCAAACATGGTGGGAATGACATCCACCAGAACTGTGCCGCCTTTTGCCGCATCAGCTCCCAACCAAAGGCATGGCGATTTCTGCCAAATGTGCCAAACTCTTTTTCCTTTCTCTTTTTCTGTTTCTTTTCCAGACACTGGCGGCACACTTGCACGCCGAATGGGTCATCTTTACCCATCTTGTTTTCTCTTTTCATAACATGGACCGGATAGTCTCCACTATGCTCAGGTCCCATAATTTACTGCTCATTGTCCCAGGAAGTTCCATTCCCAGGATCTACCCGTGACATTCTCCCCCACTTAACTTCGTTGATGTCCTCGTCAACGGTACGGCTCCAGGGGGTCTTGCTCTGCTTCCAACCCAGCACGTGTCATGGGTAGTCCGCTCCGCTACCTCGTGACAGTTAGTTGCGCTGTGCTCGTGGAAATGAGGAGCATAAAAAAAAACGTTTCATTTTCTCCTCAAAAAATTGGGCTGAAGGTAGTATCAACTCGTTAAGGAATGGGCCTGAAATGTGTGGGCTTTTTTGTTGTAATCAGGGCTTTTGAGTCCTTTTACATGGGACCTACATGAGCCCATACCATCAATGTGTGCATGCTCTCTTGCAGCCAAGGCATTTTGCCATCCCAAGGGGCAGGGCATCCAGCTTACAAGACTCGCATGGGGGTCAGGCCAACATGAAATGAAAGGATTAGTCAATATGATGGGTGACCAAATTTGGGGCCCATTTCTATGGACCGATGTAAAATCTCATCCATTAATTTTAGGCTGAGCCTGAAGGTTTATTTAGATGCAAAATTAGTAGGAAAATCTTGGCTTACAATCCAATAAATTTTCATTTATTTTTTAAAAGGGGCAAAAGTCGATTAAGTTGGATTTTAGAACAAAGCTTGAATTGTAGGAAAAGTTAGGCTTGCACACTATCAAGCAGGGTGGGGCATTCTTAAGAAGCTTGATGTATGACTGTCCTAAAAATCTTCTTTGGGATTGTACAGCTTCTGTCCAAATCCCTAACATAAAATCCTCTATCTAGTTATATACTCCCTTAAATAAATATTTTATTTGATTTTTAAAAAGAACTAAGTTACTAGGATAAAGTATTTTTGAAATAGTACATAATCTAGTTCTTTAGTTCCTTATTGCTATCCTAATTTCTTTATTCAACTCCTACAATCTAATCTTCAATGCAGGTGGAGCCTTGGCTTTTGGCGCTAGAGACTTCCTTGGCAATGTCTTGAATGGACTCTCCATGCCATTCTCCATAGGTGACGATATTGAGGTGCAAGTCTATTGTCATGGTATAATAACTTACTCTCTCCATCTCACATTAATAGTTTTATTTGGTCTTTTAAAGTAAATTATATTAATTTATTTTAAAAAACCAAAGGGAACATATAATGTGGGACATAGAGAGTACAAGATGACCAAGTCTAGAGGGTTCCCATGGTGATAAAGGGTGACCCTATTAAAATTTGTAGCATGTCAACATTACTTAGATTATGGTGTATGTCATTATTGTTATTTTGCTTTTATATTCTATGACTTCGTTTGTTTGACGTCTGAAATTATTTCATAATCTATTATTATTTTGTAGGTGGGATCGTATAGAGGCAAAGTGGTGGAGACAGGTCTCACGATGACATACTTAAAAACCTCTGATAAAGAAATTATATTTGTTCCAAATTCATTATTATCCAGTGAGGTATAGTTAGATCCAGTTTATGAATCTATGAAAATTGTTTACTTATTCAGGGCACCTTGAATCTCTGGCTGATCACTAGCTTGAATATGGATACACAAATTTGTGTAAAATAATACATCAGCTAAAATTTAGGATTTAGTCTAAATTTTACGAGTGTGATTCGCTCCATTGAGTTAGATTGAGCCTCCTCCTACTCAACATGAAGTCAAAATCTCCTGTGTTGTGTCAGGGTGCAAGTGTGCCTGAAGTGTTGTGTTATGGCTCACCTTAGGGACTGAGTCTTTTTTTTTTCTTAATTAAAAGGGGAAAATAGAGAGAGCTAAATGAATAAGGCATAACTCTTACTGCAAACTCTTAAATAAGAACCTTAATCCTAATAAAATTCTTAAGCACAATGGGCCTTTAACACTAGCCTAAGTCCAATTAGAATAACCCCTAATTACCCTAAAATACTCTTATTAATAATTTAATCTTTATTTTAATATACTCTGTAGGCGGCCCCTACGGTGGGTCATAGCATGTTGTTGTGAATTAGCTTGATTGATGGAGATTATTATGATGTCATTATTGCTAACTATGCAGGCAATAGCCGCGATCCTGACAGCACGTCCTCCATGGCTGGATGTTGAATTAAGCATTCCTCTGTGTCCGGATATGGATATGGCACGTAATATTGTTCATATTGAATCAACTTATAAGATGAGGATAAGGCCAATGCTTCTATCGCACCCGAAAGCCTTTTCCTTCAAAGTTTATTATGACCGCGAAGCATATTTACATACTATTAAATTCAAACTTCCTCACATGGTAGGCTGTCTCATCTGGAACATTACTTTTATCAAAGCAACTTTGTTTTATTTTATTTCCTTTAAATTATAAGATGAGGGTAAGAACCACAATTGCGTGCGGTTGATTTTATTGTTATTATATTCGTTCGTTTTGTTATTATGTTTCTTTTATAATGCTTCTGAACTTATGCAACTGGACTTATACTAGTCTGCTAGTTTTGCAGAGTGAAGAAGAATTAAGAAGAATTACATTCTACAAAGCGGGATATATTGCTTCAAGCAGTAAATATCCAGGAGAGGGGTCATGCCATTCCTGGAGAAGATTTCCTCACTCAGTGCTATACTTTAAATCATTGTGACAACTTTGGACATAGGATTTACTTTAGGGGTCAATTTGATTCGTATCGGAAAAGCATTGAAAATTAATTTGGTAAAGTTATGAACACATGGCATTTGGGATTTGATGACGACATCAATTAATTTGCATTTATATATTTATTGGTATTTCCTGTTAGTTCCATGATTTACATAAGGAGCAAGGGGGTAACAGTAAATACTTGCATTGATTATGTTCCAGCCCGTTTCTCTTATTCCTCCCGAAGGTATAGACACTTATCTTTCCCACGTTCTTCTCACTTTTTATGCCCGAGGTAATAGATAGAGCTTCTCTTTACCCATAAACCTATTTCTCTTTGAAATACAAAAGTGGCAAACATAACCTTATCTAGAGACTTTTTTCACTTCCTTCTAGAGGTGTTCATGGATAAAAATGGACACAGATAGAGGGTTGTTCGTGTCCGTCTATCATTTGAATAACTCTTGTCTGTGTCCGCCCTAGTCTGTATTATATTTTATTTAAGCCCATCTGTTATGGACACGAACAGACATAGACAAATATTTTAAAACCTAATTTTTTATCTTAATTCAAATTTTTTAGAACTTTTATAACATGTAAAAGTTATCTTAACACGTTACATAGGTACTAGATCTATCTTTTCAAATTATCTAATACATATGTAGTATATTAAGATATCCTAACATGTTATATAAGTTCTGGATTTATATTTTCAAACTGTCCAGTACTTATGTAACATTTTAAGACTGTCCAAAGATGCTACATAGGAACTTTTTTTTTCTTTTAATAGTTAGTAATAATTACTACTATATTTAAGAGAATTTAGGTAAGAGTGACGGACGCAAATGTATGTGGACACGACAAGGGTATATCCATGTCCGTAGCTCCCTATTAGTACGAACAAAAAACTTTATTCGTGTCCGGCCTGAACAAAAAAATGTTCATTCTATATAGAAACAGATGCTGACACATACGAACAACGGACATCCATATGAACACCCCTACTTCCTGCATAAAAAACTTCTCTTTATCTAGAGATATTTCTCATTCTTGTATACGTAGGCGGCAGATATGACTTTCCCCTACCTAGAAACACTTCACACTTCTTACACACGTAAGGGGTGAATAGAACTTCCCTTTACCCGGAAACACTTCACACTTTCTACACCCCTAGGCATGATACATAACCTTTCCTTACTTAGAAACACTTTACACTTTTTGTGCATATAAATAGCGGACAAAACCTCCTCTCACTTGAAGATATTTCTCACACTATGTGGCTTGTACGTGAAGGACGAAGACTTCCCTTACTCCGGGCCACTTCTTTCGATGTGATCTGATGGCGGAGGATAGAATCACCTCTCACTTTGGGCCACTTTTCTCTCTCTTTGGGCCCGGGGGCATCGAACAAAGCCTCTTCTTACCCTAAGTCCTTTCCCCTCTCTAGAATAGCTAACTCAAGGAGTGGATGCTTCTATTGCGTATAACACCCTTGAATTAGCTAAAAACACTTCTTGAACGGATGAAAATAGACTCAAAATGGACCGAAACTTGGAAGTCACACAGATTTCCTATTTATAGTGGGAAGACCTGCGAGTGCATGAAATGAAACCGTGCACACACGTCACATGCCTATGCAGCATGCAATGGAGTGTCCGCTTGTGTAATGCACATAGTCGCACCGCGAGTTGCATGGGCCATGTCTCGTGGATGGACACGTCGCACAAGGTGGCCCGCACCATGTTGGTCGATTAGCATGGCTGATGTCCATGCTCGCGTCAGCCACTAACATTGGCTTATTTATCTATATCCAATTTCTTTATATTTTTTTCATATTATTTTATTTAAATGATATTTTAACTTCAAAATACGATAACTTCATACCCCAAAGTCAGAATCATACAAACTTGGTACCAATGGACTCGTATTGACGAGCCCTTTGAAATTAGACTAAACATGGGTAAGTTATCTAACACTTTTCAAGTGGGATCCATTCATATAACATGCTTCTCGAAGTCTTAACTCTCTCTTTCGACCTCCATTTCATATGTTCTTCAATTCTTTAAGCTCGTTACTTTGAATTCTACCTATATATAGAAAATTTATCTCTTAAAACCCCTTAAAACTTATCTAAAAATTATATAATTACCCCTAATTTTTTAGGTTAGGCATAATTAGAAACTGATTGTTACACAACTCCCTTATCTCTAGCCCATCACAACTCCCACATCTGCCTCATCACAACCCCTCTCTGCCCCATTGCAACCCCCCCTCCCCCCCAATTGTATTCTCCCTCCCCCCATCACAATCCCCCTACCTAAGGGTGCTCACGAGCCAAGTCGACCCGAGTTTTGGGGTTTTTAGACTTGAGCTCAATTTCTAAAAGCTTGGCTTGAACTCAATTTCTAAAAAACCCGGCTTGAGCTCAATCGAACACTTACACTCCCAGCTTGGGCTCAATTCATCCAAAGAACTCAAAACTTGACTTAAGCTTGATTTCGAAAATATGGCACAAGAGTTCAAACCTATGTCTGGATTGGGCTCATATTCTATTTACAACCCAAATACATTTCTCTACAAAAAATCATATTAATTTGGAGAATCACATCAAAATTATAAAAATTAAAAATTAAAACAACCACTATTCTACTCTATTAAAGTCGTAAGCAACGCTTCAAAATCTAAGGTTAAACTAAGATCAATTTAGACTTAGTTTACTAGATATATTTATAAGTAAAAAATTAAAAAAAATTAAATTAATAGGTAGAAATCTACATTTGGTTCATTGGATATATTTGTAGGCAAAATCTATATATGGTTCACTAGATCTCCAATTCTAAACCAATATTATAAGTTGAATTAAGAATATTTATTATTGAAGTAGAATTATATATTTATATTTATTAAAATTAATATTTAAAGATTAAATAATATTATTATATAGATGAATAAAGGTAAAATAGAAGTGAAAAAAATTAACATATCTACATTCTCATTTTTATTAGCAGTTAAATTTATATTTATTTAAAATATAATAATATAATATAAGTATTATATATTATATTATATAAAATAAAAAGTGAACTTACTAACTTGTGGCGTGGGATGTCATTCTTCGTAGAGGAGATGAAGAGTGTAGTGGAACCGAGAGAAGAGGAGAGGAGAGGAGAAAGAGATGCGAGCGGAAAGGAAAGGAGAAGAGAGGAGAGAGGAGAGGCGAAGCGAGCACAACGGATAGGAGAGGCGAGACGTGAAAAGAGGAGAGGAGGGGGAACAAGTGCAGACAACGACAAATATAAATGGGGCACTGGCACATTGAGGCCATGCGGCGATTACTAAACAGGATGGAGTCGGAAGGTTAATTTCATCCTTCATTACAAACTTGGTCTACAAAAAAAAACCCACGCTCAGACTAACAAAATTCTCCCTTAAAAAAATTGTGCTCCTTATTTGCAATTTTGGGGTGTACAAAACAGAAGCCCAAACTTAAGATGATCTTGTTGAAAGCAGATTGCTGTCGCCTCTCGCCCGCCCATGCCCATGGGGGCCTTGCGACTCCCCTCCCTCACTCAGTCCCTCTTCCTCTCTTCTTCTTCTTCTGCTGCTGCTGCTACTGCTACTGCTTCTTCCTCCTCTTCTTATTCCATCCTTCGCTCTGCCTCTCTTCTCTGCCGCCTCCCTCGCCGGCCGTCGGCCTCGGTGGCCGGCAACTTCTCCACCCAACAGACCCTCCCCGCCAAAAACAAGGAGGAGGGCTTCATCACACCTCGCTCCCAGGACTTCAACGCCTGGTACCTCGACGTGATCTCCGCCGCGGAGCTCGCCGACTATGGCCCTGTTCGCGGGACCATGGTCATCCGCCCTTATGGCTACTCCATCTGGGAGGCCATCCAAGTACCCCTTTTTTTCCCCGCTTTCATATTTTTTTATATAGCGTGAGATTTGTTCTCTACCTCACTCGTTTTTTGTACATTCTCTTGCTGCTTCTGCAGGACTACTTGAATGTCAAGTTCAAAGAGACTGGTCACAGCAACATGTACTTCCCACAGGTATGCGTGCATTTGCTTTCAGTTGGGTGGGGGGGCTGCGGTTTGTGCTCAATTGATTCAAATTGATTGGGTGATTCAAATTGATTGGGAAAATAATGTCTTTCTGCCTGTGCCTTTATCCCCTGTTGTTGGCGTCCTAAAGGATAAGCCTTGAAATTTGATGAGTTTT
Source organism: Saururus chinensis (assembly GCA_035235625.1). Classification (NCBI taxonomy): domain Eukaryota; kingdom Viridiplantae; phylum Streptophyta; class Magnoliopsida; order Piperales; family Saururaceae; genus Saururus; species Saururus chinensis. Next base: position 38,533,722 of record CP141147.1, read on the forward strand.
TGTTGAGAAACTGCTTACTCTCTTCAATTTATATAACAGTCAATTGTGGTTGCAGTTCATACCATATTCTTTCATAGAAAAAGAAGCTAGCCATGTCGAAGGGTTTAGTCCGGAGTTAGCTTTGGTGACTATCGGAGGCGGAAAGGAGCTGGAAGAGAAGCTTGTGGTAATTTCTCTTTTACTATAGGCTTTTAACATCAACTTTAACTACTTCCAACCTTCTATCCAGCTGTTATATCAATCTTCAATATGATTTACATCTTTTCTGCTTCCTCTATTTTCTATTTTGAGGGTCCTATAGGTGCGGCCAACTAGTGAAACCATCGTCAACCATATGTTCACTCAGTGGATTCATAGTTACCGTGATCTTCCGCTTATGGTAAATCAGGTGAGATTTCATATCTATATGCTAATATTCGACCTTCTCATTTATATATAATTGTTGAAATTTTTCTTAATGTATTTAGTGGGCAAACGTGACGAGATGGGAAATGCGTACAAAACCATTTGTGAGGACACTTGAATTCTTATGGCAAGAGGGTCACACAGCTCATGCAACCCCAGAAGAGGCAGAAAAAGAGGTAGCAATATCATTGAAATTTTGGAAACTAGTAGAGATACTGTTGTCGATCACATGAGTATAACTCAAACATATTGCCCTGCTGCAGGCATTACAGATGATTGGTGTCTATGAAAAATTTTCTTATGAGCAAGCTGCCATACCTGTTATCGCAGGTCGTAAATCAAAGGCTGAAACTTTTGCTGGTGCTTCGATAACCTATACAATAGAAGCTATGATGGGTGATCGAAAAGCTTTACAAGCTGGAACTAGCCACAATCTTGGGCAAAACTTTTCTCGTGCCTTTGGGACACAGGTATGAAACTTTTGCTTTTACTATTTCCATAATTGCTTTAAATATTTTCCGACTGTAAAGCTTACAAAATTTGGCTTGTGCAAGTTCTGATGTCAGAATCCGATACTATTGCTTTTACGAACTGATAACTGTTGACGATTACACAATAGGCATTGTGTTAAATATAGTTATGTTAAACTTCTACAAACAGTGGTTGATCAGGCGTATCTGCATTTTTTTCATTTGAAATATTATGCACGGGCTGAGATAAGAATTAATAGTTTTCTTCATGATAATTACTCTATGGACTTCTCTTCCTGCTATATGTGTCCAAGGGTTTACAATTTTACTGATACCTGATGAAGAGAACTTATTGTTTTATTATGTTTGGATCTGGACAGTTTACGGATGAAAGTGGACAAAGGCAGCATGTCTGGCAAACGTCATGGGCTGTCAGTACACGTTTTGTGGGTGGAATCATCATGACACATGGAGATGATGCTGGGCTTATGCTTCCTCCAAAGCTAGCTCCCATTCAGGCAAGACTAGCCCTAAGCCATTTTTTTCTTTGAGACTTAGATTTATGCTCCTTATGACTTTGGAATATCTCCTGATGAGAAATATACTGTCGTACATGACTGTGTCTGGTTTGTACTCTCAGGTAGTGATAGTCCCAATTTGGAAGACTTCCGAAGATAAAACTGGAGTGCTCAATGCTACATCATCTGTGGAGAAGACACTGAAAGCAGCTGGTTTGAAAGTAAAAGTGGATGAGTCGGAACAGAGGACACCTGGGTGGAAATTCAATTTCTGGGAGATGAAGGTATCACCTTTTTTACTTTATATATATATATATATATATATATCTGGCGAATGTTGTCTGCCAAGCCGGTTACTCAGGACATGTGATACACATGGGTTAGTGCGAAGCTTAACATGTTATAGTGATGAACTTTGTTTCATTATAGTGTCAAATGGTTAGAGGGTCTGATATTATTGTCATCGTTTAGGGTGTCCCTTTGAGGATTGAAATAGGACCTCGTGATGTTTCCAATGGAACATTGGTCCTGTCGAGGAGAGATGTTCCTGGGAAGGGAGGAAAGATATTTGGTATCCCTATGGAGCCATCAGTTCTGGCATCACAGGTGAACGAAAAGTTGGATGATATCCAGTCATCTCTGCTAAAAAGAGCCATTGCATTTAGAGACAGGTAGCAATTATGTTTGGTTCTTTTCAGTAAAAAAAATTTGTTCTATTAAATAAAAACATTTATCAACCTATGAAAAATGTTGACATCTTTTATCATTTTATCAGGGTTGACATCTTTTATCATTTTCCGCCTATGAAAAATGTTGCTTTTCTTCCTCAATTTCTATGAAAAAGGGAAAAAGAAAAATGACTACCATTTAGTTGACGGAGCCTTTTTTTCCTTTTTCAGTAATATTGTGGATGTTAGCTCATATGACGAGCTCAAGGTAGCAATTGCGGAAGGCAAATGGGCAAGGGGTCCTTGGTCAGCTAGGTGGTTAAATCTCCATCCTTTGTTTGTAGTATAGTTCTTTATACATTATCCGTTACTGAGCACAGGTGTTGTTGTCGTAGTGATGCTGAGGAGTTGAGGGTGAAGGAAGAGACTGGAGCTACTATTAGGTGTTTCCCCTTTGAACAACCACCAGGACAGAAGGCTTGCTTCATGACAGGCTCCCCAGCTGATGAAGTTGCTATATTTGCAAAATCCTATTAGTTAAGCACCAGAAGTGTCCTCTACACTGCGTTTTTCTTGCAGCTCCCAACGATTGCCATAAACAAACACCTGCATTTTTCCCGTGCATATCCGTCAAAGGTAGGCATATATGCTCTATTTATTTTCACAAAAGGAAGCGTCCATGGGGTTAATTAAGCGTGTCCCATTCTTTAATTGTAACGAAATTTTGCTGATTGATGAATAAACTATTTTTCGGGAACTAAAGCTAGTTATGTTGGAGGTGTTCATGGTATTTTCCAATACTTTCAAACTCCCCTGGCCAGAGAAGATCTTTTCCATGTGGAGTTCGTTATATATAAAAAAAACTTGTTTCGAACTCGGTTCTAATCTAGGCTAATTCTCCTACAGTTCTTTTAAGTAAGGTCAACATCACTTGGCCTGACCTTCCTAGACCAGCTAGGTTATAACAGTTCAGCATGAAAAAGTTACCGGCATACCATGAATCCACTCGGAACAAGATACCTCCGGGGAAAGAAATAAACACATGATTGTAAAATACAAAGAGCAAATAAAGATAATGCTCTGTTTTTCCACATGTAATCCAATGTATAGACATCGTTGTATTGTAGCCAGAAACTCAGCGTGTTTAAACATAACCTCCATCATGTAAAAATGCCGTACTCTATGCTCCCAGTTATCAGAATATGAAGTTCACGAGCTTGGGATTGACTCCTTCCGGTGGGTGTTTCCCCATGGGGGGATCCGGTAAAGCATCAGCCAAACTTCTGGCCACCTTCATGTAATCCTTGTATTTGTTGGTGCACTGCCCTTCTTCCCCTTTTTCCCAATGCTGCCCAACAAGGCCAAAATTACCACCCATGTAGCCATTATCCACCGAGAAGGACCAGTCACCTGTTTTCCAGTCGAAGCTGTAGAGAGGCACAAACCGGTGTCCAAATGTAGCAACAAATAAAATGGCATCCACCACAAACTCCATCTCTTCATCGCTGGTATAGTAGCTGAAGCTGACTCTCGTCCACCCTGGCTTCACCCCTTCATATCCCTGTCCATCACCCAACGCCCATGTTCTTGAGTTAAATCAATTAAAACTCCTGTGAAGTTGACAAAAAAAAAGTGAAGAATTGAGCACTAGATACGCAAAACGGTGATTTACCGATTGGACGGCGACTCGGATGGCGGTGGCGCGAGCTCTGTCGATGCCGAGCAGCGCGTGGCCGTAGGGGCCGGCGCAGGAGCAGCCTCCTCGGGCCTGGACGCCGAACAAGTCGTTGAGCAGCCTGGTCACGAACCGGCAGTGCAGGTGCTTCTTCGTCTTCGTATCCGGGTACACCAGGAACGAGATAATGGGCTGCCGCCATTCGGCCCAACTTTCACGGCCCAGTACGCGTACTCTGGGTTCATCGTCCAGCTTCCTTGTGGCCCGGCTCATATGCAAGGCCTCCCGTTCCTGCATCAGCCCATGGCCCATGTAGTCCTTCACGCGGAAGGCGAGCGCGGCCCGTATCTTCTGCACGATCGCGGGCGTCCCGGCGTCCTCTCTCTCCTCCACATCATCGCAGTATAGAGTGTCCTTTCAAATGGCACAGCCACGTCAGCAAACTGACTTCCCGTAAATGACGACGCGAACAAACAAACAAAAAAGGAAAAAGGCACATGCTATAGCCTATACGCGTACCACTTCGGCGTACCCGCTGACGTAGCGGACTGTGCCCCCACCGCTGGTGGAGGGTGGGGCCCGCCTCAGGCCATAGAGATCTTCGGTCATCAGCAGGATTCCGGGGCTCCCTGGCCCACCCAGGAACTTGTGGGCGCTTAAGAACACTGCATCGTAGCCGTCCGGTTTTCCCGATCTCATCTCGATGTCCACGTAGGGCCCACTGCAGGCGAAGTCGAAGCATGCGTGGGCCCTGTGCTCGTGCAGTAAGCGGGCCACGGAGCGGGTGTCGGTGTGGGCCCCCGTCACGTTGCTGCAGGCGGAGAAGGACCCCAGCTTGGGCCTGCCTTCGAATTCGGGCGACAGCAGGGCCTCCCGCAAGGAATCCATGTCTAGGCGGCCCATCTCGTCGAGCCCAATCTCTACTACCTGGGCCAGGCTCTGTCTCCAGGAGAGGAAGTTGGAGTGGTGCTCGTATGGGCCGGTGAACACGACCCACCTCTCGTGCTGGGCCAAGCAGTCGACCACCCTCGATCTCAGGATGGATGGGACGGCCACTCCGATCACTTCTTGAAGACGCTTGATTGCGTGTGTGGAGCCGGACCCACAGAAGATGAGAACGTCGCGGGGCCCGCCGCCCATGCAGCGCTTGACGTATGCACTCGCAGCATGCATGATCTGGCTCGTTTGCAGGCCAACGTGACTGTCCACCGTGTGTGTGTTGCCTGTCAAATGGGCCATCGCTAATTTAGATATTCTTTTTTACTACAAAATACTACTTGTTTCAAGTTAAGGACTTAAAATCGTTTTTTTATTACTACAAATTAAACATTCACGAACTCTTAATGTTTGTTAATTTCAGCTAACTTATTAAGTTAGAATATGAAAGTTTTTTTCATGAACATGAAAGCGTTTATTTTAAAAAGAGCTATGAACTTGATAAATAGTAAGTTGATAGCTAGTGTGAGATTTGATTGTAGATTACCGTAGTAAGGAAGGACTTCTCTCGCCAAGAAGTCCTCGATGCACTGTAGGAACCGCCCGGAGGCTGTATGGTCGGAATAGGTGATCCGGCGGGGTCCAAATGGTGAATTGAATTCGGCCTCGCCTCCCAGAATCTGAGACCGGAGCCACTCCAGCTTTGCGGCATCGGAACAAGGACCAATTCCAATTACATCAAATGGGGTTGGCTCTTCTTCCACTTCCACACCACTACTGGTCTCTTTCTCAATCTGGGCGTTGTCTTTCGGTGAAAAGGTGGGAGATATGGACCCGTATGCGTGAGGCGTCACCAAGGTCTGAAGACGAGGCATGAGAAGGAGGGACATGGCTGATGGCTTGTGGAGGAAAGCAGCTCTTTCAAGTTGAGCTAAATAGCTAGAACTCAGGGGTAAGAGGCAGATCATGTACGTAAATAAGCTAATGAGGTGAGATGAGGATATAAGCGGACATCTTCGGTGGACTTTCGCCTTCTATGTCACGTGAATTCATTCCAGCCAATGTTTACAAGCCAACGCCCTCGAGATGAGCTGCCTGAATGAAGTCACCGCGGCCGGTGGTTTTAAATGTTGTAAGCAACAAAGGGAATCAGCCGACTTCAATCCAACAGCTGGGGCGCCCTCTGGTTCAGCTGCGAGGCTAGTTTCTTGTACGCGTGGTGTAAGCCACCTATGACGCTCCGGCAGGGCGACCAGTCTATTGTTGTGGTACCAAACCTCGCACACACAGATTTCCGTCCACAGGTGAAATTACATCAACTGAGGCGGTCTCGTGTTTTAGGTAAAAAAATATTTGCTAAAAAGCCCATCATTACCGTGTGTAATTTTCTTTGTTCATTTGTTTTGACTTTGGGTAGCCCACAACAGCTATTATTTCCGTTGGCTGGAAAAACTTTAAGCGTCCGTAGTTGAGCATCTAGATTTATTGTTGCCTCTTCTTTTTAATATATAATAAACATGTTCTTTTTTTTTACTTTACTATTTTAATATAAATTAATAAAAAAATTTATAAAGAAATATATATATGGAATATGTGAGACATAATTTTATTTCAGATATGTTATTTACGGAGAAGATTATATCTAATCTAATAAAAGAGAAATAAAACACTTCGACGCTGTTTGTATCAAACAATATCGAAAAGGGATCAATTTCTTTCTCCCTTTGTTATTACTTGTCTATGCGGCTGCCAAATTCTACTGGCAATACATAACATAATTAAAGATCTCTACTCCCCTAAGTTTTAATAACATGGGTTGAACTAAGGGATATTTAGGTGTGAATATTTTAAAAGATAAAGTAGAATTTTTGGGAATTATTTCTATTGAAGCATTAAAGTTAATAATTAAATTTTTTAGTATAAAATGTGATGTGGTATCAAACCTATTTTTAAATTTTTAAATTAACATAATTTTTTCTCTTGAAAATATATATGTTCTTAGTACTGTTCTGCTTATGAGCCCTATTAAATAAAATCCTCTATAGATAAGTAATTTTAAACTTTTAAAGTGAACCTTACATATTAGGATATAAAGGTAATAATTAAAAAATAATAAAATATTTAATTTCAAAACAGGGGTTAGGAGCCATAATCTATAAAATCATCTCAAAGTAATTCGACAATTCCAACTGAGAATGGATTAGAATTAACTTTTAGGCAAAAAAATTTTAATTCCTCCTACTTTTTATACCTAACTACGACTCCGGATACTATGGATAGAATTAAGGCGGAATTGATGAAATTTACCCACATTTCATACCCAAACAGCCCGTAAAGCATGTTGTATTTGTTTACCTCCAATCTAGCGGTAAGCTATGCCATGTCAATCTCAGCTCCATTGAGCATTTATAAGGAAACTAAAAAAGGGATTCCGTCCGTTAGAATCTATTATTGTACCTTGAGAAAGAGTTGAAACCATTCTTATTATAGCTTCCAGTATAGGCAACAGTGACTTCATCGGTCAATGTCACTACATATACGGTTTCACCTCATATTCATGAGAGATCGTAAGAGGAGTGTCTTTTGAAACGGGTCTTTCTTCTGACCATAGCTCCATGTTGAGCGTTCCCGTTCCCCAGTGAATCAGGCATTTCTTAACTTCATCAACGTTAAACCTATTAACCAGACGTAGGCCCAACGACTTATCAACGAAAATCCATTCCCCTGGAAGATGAACAACAAGATAAATTTGCAACCAACAAAAAAGAAAAGGCAAAACTTGCAAAGTGAAACACAGTAGTTCTACTGCCAGAGGAAATATTGTTGGTGCACTTCTTAGGTGTGTCAAATGGAGGTAGGAAAAAAATTATACCATTCGGTCGAAGATCCCCTTCGAGCATTTGTTCCCCTGATTCAGGCCAAAACTCTTGTTTCATACCATTAACTGAGATAAATGCAACAAACACTTCTGTGGGATGCAAAAGTGTGAATGTTGGATGAACACGTAAACAGACCAACCTGCATACAAGTTAAAAGTGATAGACAGGTGTTACAATAGGAATTACAATTGGAAACGTAGTAGTACATCGTCTAGGTTTATAAAAATTCTGAGTAAATTTTTTTTTTCCTACCAAGGTAACAGAATATTCTCTCCATACCTTGAAAATCCTCCTGAACCAGCACCAACGTTGCTGGCAAGAATGCAAGATTTAATGCAGAGGGTCTTCTCATCATCTTCCGGAATGCATATATGGCGTTGAAGAACTAAGCCACCACCAATATCTCCTTCTAAAGTAAGTGATTCCTCCTCTCCCATTTGCTCAAGTTTCTGTCTGTTAAGTATACAAGTCTAAAGAATTATGAAAAGAATATGCAGAATAACACCAAGTTCATGTTCTTCAAAGAATAGAAATTTAAAAATAACATAATTTACTGAACATATTCGGTTAGATATTGTATTATGCAGATAGTTCTAAATTTGGTCCTGGGTAAAGGTCTAGCCTATATCCGGGTACTATGACATATATCTAGTCAACTGCTTTTCCGGTCTATTTAGCATAATAGATTTGTAGAAGAAAAGAACATACGGTATGGAAAACTCACTTCACAACGATGTATTCTTCAGTACATCCGGCAGAACGATATTCAACCCCACTATACTCTTCATAGCCATCAATTTCAACCCTGCTGTGAAGCCATTGAATCCCTGTAATCCATTCCAAAGATCATGCTTATAATGTAATCCCTAGTAGTTTGCATGTAAATTTTTTGTCAGTAGGAACTACATAAGTTCCAAACTTCATGGCCTCTCGTAAACAGAATGAAACTGAACTGTTGCCTCTAAATCCATGAGTAGGAATGAGGTAATGTCTGATGGACTAAAATGTTCAAACATTCTTGCTAAAGTTTTGAGATTATATATAATAAGCTCATACTACCATGGTGTCATGTATAATAATTACCGGTTGGGACATGAAACATGGAGATTATTCTCCCACCAATCCAGGGCACAACTTTAAGTTCCCAATCTCCATTCTTCAATTCAACAGGTGTCCTTGAGAGTTCTACTCCCATCTGTCCTGAAAGTTCTTCCACATCTGAAATCCTTTTGGCATTTTCTGCGATAAAAATGGGATTACTTAGAGTTAGTTTTATCTCTGGAAAAAAGGCACTTGTCGTTGTGTTTGGAAAAGTTACAAGTATATGTATTTCCCATTTCATAGCATTAAGTAAGTTTATTGAAAACTTTCTAAAAGTAAGACATATCAACTTTATTTTTTCTAAATTGATTACTATGCAGTTTCTTGTAGCTAAATGTGATCCTAGATCAACAACCCGTATGTTTTGCCACTTGAAATTTAACATATTAAAAAACCTCACATGCTACACTGTCCATTTTGTCTTGGGATAATTCCTGCTAAGACCTAAAGGTTATCCATATTTACCAATAGGTCCATAACAAAATTATATTATACATAATAGTATAATTTTACTATTATCCACTTGCGACAATAGTAAATTATGGATAGCCAATGGGTCTTAGCGAGAGACTGAGTTGTATAGCTTCTCATTTATTATAGCTTAGGCCTTTTATAGTGGATGTTGGTGCACAAACTTATTTTTCTATATTTTTAAAAAGAGGGAATTACTTTATGATCGGTCTGAGGTCCTTGGGCTGTCTTATTGGTCACAATTGGCTTCACAAGAGAATTCATCACAAGTGGACAATACTAAAATTATACTACTGTGGACCTATTGGTAAATTAATTGGGTTATCTGTCCTTATTGGGAAGAACCCATTTCTTCTTTTTTCTTCACATGAAGTAACTATCACATATTTAAATAAATCCCAACTTCCCGTAAACTTTGCACCCACATATGTTCATGTCTCATACACCAATCATCTATAGAATGACCTACAATAGGATAAAATTTTTGCATTCGATATTTTATGCATGCTCCAGTTAGGCCACTGCAACCAACTTTGAGATTATCAAGACTAGAGTCTCAGATTGGTTCATTACTGTCAAATTCTTCAGGGGTTCCTTACAATCTGTTTTAAAGAGAGAAGTCACTACAGACAATGGGTTGTACCATCATTAGAGGGGTAAACAACAATAGATTTTAAAAAAATGAGTATTAGTAGATATAACACTGCACTGCCAGTATACATCAGTTCCCGCATGAAAATACAAAAACTTATAAGAACTCAAACATATTGGGATACCAACACATGTACCTTATGTATGAAGTCAAAACCATCTAAAACATTTACCTAGAAGTATTTTGTACTGATTATTACTTTCAGTTACCAAGTTAGACACCTCAGACTCTGAAGGCAACCTAATCTGCAGTTCATCTCCATCAATTCCAGTTGCTACAAGCTTCAAAAAAAACAGAGAAGTAAACATAAAATACAATAGGTTTATCAGTAGTGCTAATCGCATATCTTAATAATTTCCCATAAATTACATATTGTACCTTGGCACCTCCACCTAGTAACAAATGTGCATATAAGCGTCGTTTCGGCCTTGTCCATTTTCCTTCTGTTTTTGAAACTCTTACCGTGACAACAGAAGATCTAAGCTCAGCCACATAATAGGTCAAAAGATAGCCCCCTTGATTGAATTCATATCCATCTCCATGGTCCTCATAAAGCACGCCTTCTGCTGTACCTGTGGAATTGCTCAAATTATACGAGGAAAACCTAAGTCATACAGTGCACAATTATCATCAATAAAAGAATCACACGGTCAGATTAGGGATTTGATTTCAATGTGTACTGGCCCAGTACTATAGAGGGTACTTAAAGTAATTAACGTTTTTTTAATTGCAGTCACCCTAATCCCTAGTGATGGGCAGTTTAGCCATTCTCTTGTAAAGGATGACCTTAACTTAGCTCAACTGGGCCTACCCTTGTAGTGTAGTTCATTATATTCATCTGATGCGATGTTTATCCCTTTAATCATTCTCTTAGCCAAAATTATCACTCTTTGAGAATGCACGGTATTAGACCCCAGGCTAGCTTCTCTCTCACTCCTTTTCAGGAATTTCTTATTGGAAAATGGACACTATACCATCTCTCTTGTTCCCAAATGCCTGAACATAATGGACTTGCCATGCAAAAATTTCGTCACCTTCTAGGAAAAGCCCGTTATTTTCTATTGCCTGTCATTGTTCCTTCTAGTTTCTGTGTGAAGCTATGTTAACTGTTGCAGATTTGATTAATCTATTCTATTTTTGCCACCATGTGTCATGCTTCCTATAAAAGCAGCCCTTTTTTTTGTTGTTGCCAGCTATGTGATGGAGACGCCCATATCAATGTTTCATGTGAAACCATTATCCCATGAAGCTAATTCAAGTAACTGGAAAGGTAAATGATGTAGATGATGATGTTGAACCTTCATCTCATTGTCTCCTATAAGAAGGGTTGCATCAAAGGGCATCTGGCATAAAAAAGTTGCCACTATGTTTCTAGGAAATGGATTTTTTACCAGCATTTTGATTCTAATAGAGTCAAATATGGCAAAAAATCCATGTCCCCAACCCCCAGATAGTTGGGACAAGGCGTACGATGATGATGATGATCTGCGCAACCATTTCTTGATAAAAGTGATTTGGTTCATGCAGATCTTTTTCCTGAACATGTGTCTCTTACATGGTGCCAGATGTTTTTCCCAATTGTTCACCCATCACTATAACACGTCAAAGACAACTACGACATTATCAACTTAAGACTCGACTTCTTCTAGTGGCATTTCTCCACCTAGGGCTACCCCTTTTGCTTTCCACCTTCGAGTTCCCTACAACAGAATCCACACCACAATTGTCAACCTCCTGCTCAGTTTGCTTAACTTACCTCTTGTTACTCTTCTAAGTATCTAAGTTCTTTTTCTTGTTGCTCACACTCTTGTTGAGTATTGACATAAATAGTTCTTCTTTCCCTAAAGTTTTTAGGAGGTGGTTAACTAACATGGTGTCAGAGCAAGAGGTCCTTGGTTCAAATGCCATGGAAGTAAAAAGTGAAAACAAGTCCTCATTATGTACACCTTGAAGTAGTGCCCACATGCAGAGGCCAAATGAGCCTGAAATTGCCCGGGAGGAGGGGTATTAACACACATAGTTTTGCTTTCCCTAACAGGAGCTTTCAGAGAAAGTGGATATATAATATTAGCATCAGTCTGATAAGGAAGCTTCTTTGGATCCAAACTGGCAGAAGGCTATGTAGGAGGAGTTCAGATGCTTTTCACAAGATTTGAACTTTGGAACTTTCTCTTCCTCCTGGTAAATGTTCTATCAACTTAAATGGAATGTATATCATGTACCATTACAAACCAACTTGGATTGCATTCTTGGTGTCATATGTCAGAGCAGTGTTTGCTCTTTTGTTTTAAGTGTTCTAGCTGATAGAATGATCAGAAAAGGGACGTCTTATTGAATTGCAAAAGATAAAAATACATAATGACGGATCAACCTTTTTATAGAGAAAAAAATGATCATTATAGAGAACGTAATAAAACAGGAAAATCAATACAAGGAAAGTTGTAAAACAGGAAATAATTTATTCAGAAAGTAATTAAACAAGACTGACTAAACTACCCCTTACAATGATAAAAGCTAATACTAAACACAGACAAATAAAGGAGCAAATATACTCAAACACTAGCATTATCTTTTCTATCTATAGAGGTTAGGTTAGTCATTCTAGCATAGTCTTATAGTCCGATTGATACTTCAGTTATGTGAGGGAATATATGTCCTTTTATGTATTTGGCAGCCTGGCAGCTATTAGAGGCTAGCCAGCCCGTTGCTTTGTATTCAGGCTTCATCATTGATAGTACAGAGAGTTCTTAACTCAAATCCTAAATCTCTTCTCCTTATATTATCATTACAAATCCTGTCCAATTGCAAAATCGGATGTACATTGTATTGCAAGCCAAAGAGCATACACAGCACAAACCTTCTGTAAGGCACGCAATGAAGTTAGGAAGCTAATTATGTTCTCTGTGTCAATATATATGAACAGCCGAATAGACACAGTAAAGAAATCTGTTGATATGTTCACAAACTGAACAGCTACAATGATAGAAAGTAGTTCAAAATAAAGTAACAAATTTGTGGAATAGTGTTTCCGATACGTAGATGACAATTTTTGAAGTTGCCTGATCTTTCAAAAAGAGGACAAAATTGCTCCGCAATTTACCATGTTCATCTAGGCCAATAATTAGCAGCAAGTCATCTGTGGGTTTTGCTTCATCAATGTGTTGAAGAGGAGGCCCCACAGGAATGATGGATCCACCTTGGAGATACAGAATGGGCAAATCCTGAATTATATAGAAATCAAACACTGTATCATTTATCAAATAATTGTCTATCTGCTTCTCTAATAACCAAATTTTATATAAAAAGGAATGTACAGGATGTGCATCGCCAAAATCAAACCGCATCCAAATTCCCCGAGGAAGCTGTGCCTGCAATTGATCTGATCCTTTGTCACGTGCAGTGCTGATAAACAATTTGAAGATTGTGCAAGGTTAATCAACTATATACGGTAAAAAAAATTCATATACCAAATAGGGTCCTACCGAATATTTGAAGCAAAACAATTGGAACCAGGGGAATAGTGCACAATAAAGCTTAATTTTATAATACACTTTTTTCTGCATTTTAAGACAATGAACAACAGGTGTCCCAACACATTGAAATACCTTGTACAGACTAAAAGTGGACCTAGTAGGAAGGAATTTTCAGTTGTCCTCAAACTGAGATCTTTTGGATCTGCATGAAAAGATGTCTAATCAATATTTGCAAATCAGATCTTCAAACAAACTAAAGTAATGTAGAATACAAAGCCCTCAGTAGTAAAATGACAAACCAGCAAAAAATGTAGGAGAAGCAACAAGGGTGCCTCTGGTATGAGCCATGTAGAAAAGTGTATAGATATGTGGTATAAGCCGATACCGCCTCAACAATGCTAGACGACATACCTCTTCACACTGAAAGAATACTAAAATTAATGATACATTCTGCTCAGAGTCACAATATTAAGATATCAATTAATCATCTAAACAAGATGTCCTAAATTTCATACACGGATAAGAAACAAAAATTTCCTATATATGATCTATGAACATCTTACAAACATGAAAGAGGAACCAAAGTTCAAAACATCAAACCTTATAACAGTTTCCATTCAGTAATACTCGTTTCTAGCAACTCTTTAATGATTGTTAGTCAACAACAAAGTGACACAACTGTGATTAAAAAAGGGTCTAAGATATACTATTTGGTGCCCAGCATCTAACCTCTTCCCCGAAAGACCACGGCTCATGATCAGCAGTACCGCTTTCTGAATGTCCCCGGCAGAAAGGGAACATTGCACCAACCCCCATCCATCTTCCAAATAACTTTGGTGTTGCATTCCCAGCAAAGCCACCAATATCTGGTCCTGATAGTGGCTGGCCGCTGAGACCCTGAACATAAAAGCCATAAGCAACTTAAAAGGAAAGTCCAACAAGCAGTCAGCAAATATCTGGCTATTAGTCTAATGAATAAAGTAAAAAACAAAAACTTTCAGCACAAATTAAATTCAATGATGCTTTTTAAAGACATTTTCAAATGAAAACAGTTAAAAAGTGTGTTAAGGTGTTTAAGAGAAACACTACAGATTTTGTTGTATGCTGACAGCTGTCTCTGAATCAATAGAAAAGTGAATAATATACTCACCAGCTGAAGTACCATTGATATGCTCATATGGAGATGCTCCCAATTTGCGAGATTATCACCAGTCCAAGTTGCAGCATATCTTTGGCTACCCAGGAACCCGGCTCTGGTGAGAACAAAGGGGCGCTTCTTTTCCGAGGCCATTTTCATTCCTTCATATGTTGATCTGGCCATCAACATTCCATAAACCTAATATGCAAATAAAATTAGAAGAGAAGCCAATACTGCCCATAACTCGAACACTGACAAATAGTGATCTCAGTTAGATGAACACGTTTTTTACTTCTTATGGTATGCCAAATATTATTCCTGAATGTGAGCCAAACAAAAAGATTAGCAAGTGTGTGAGAAGGAAGAAGTACATTGTGATAATGAGAGTGATTTTGATGACCCCCAAGTTCATCATCACCCTTATGAACATTACTCTCAGGCATTGTCTTTGTCACTGTCTAAAGGGAGAGAAACAAGAATAGTTAAAATATAAAAGACATCTAATACTAGAAAAATGATTATAGTCCCCCTGTGAAGGCAAAATTTGACCTTGAAAACCGCAGGCTCATTCATATCATTCCAAATACCATCAACACCATTAGAAACAAAATCCTTCACTAATTTAGCCCACCACAAGCGGGTTTTCTGTTGTGTGAAATCTGGAAAAACACAAGGCCCGGGCCACACTTTCCCTGAAAAATGGTTCCCCATTATATACAAAAGAAATGTTGGATTATAATTCACAGAAAAATGATAACAGAGGAAGAGAAATGTATTCAGTAGAAATCAAAATTTGTACCAATATAAGGTTTTCCATCAGCTTTCTGAATCCATACATTGTTTTTGGATCCGCTATCATATATGAAATATCCATCTTCATATTTAATCCCAGGATCCAACATCCAAATTGCCTTAAAGCCTCTCTTATGGAGGTCGTCCACCAATGACTTGGGATCAGGAAATCGATCCTAAGAGAAATTAAATGCTATAAATAAAGTGAATTTGATATATAAAATAGATAATCAGGTAGTGCACACACACTCAAAAGAATAAATGCACTTATACCGACTCCACATCTCATTTTCCTCGTTAATAAATAGTCGGCCATTTTTTATTTTAAAAAGAGCACACCAGAAAGACAATAGTGTGTTCTTATCAGTTAGATAATTGTATCGACCCACTTTAAATAAAGAAATTTTCAACTTTATATAATAGATAAAGAAATTTTTAACTTTATATAAGAGATAAAGAAATTTTCAACTTTATATAAGAGATAACGAGATTATCAACTCTATACACGATACGCATATTGTAATGAAAACATATAGGATCAACATATAGATATATCAGCTGATGCAAGAAGGTCAGTATTTAAATGGTTGCAAGCAAGGCCAAACTTGGGGAACATTTTCGCCTATATCAAACTTGTGGCCCACTTTTCAGTAGGGAATACTTGTGCCTTGCCTAGGCATTCAACCTACAATCAAGGGCCTGACACTGGATAATATGTTCTCAAATTACAAAATTTATTCACATGACAAGAAGATTTTGAAATAATTTCCCTAACTGCTTATGTAACTTACTAGAAATTTTTTAACTTATTTCTCATCAGCTACATTTCAAATATTTAATTGTGGAACCCTCCTAGAAGTAAACAATTTCCTTTGCCAAATGCAGTACGAAACATACAGCCAGAAACTAAACAATTCTAAAACCATTTGCAAACCATTAATGTTCTTTTACAACTCCAACCAGGTTTCATGCCATATCAGGTTATAGCTGACAATTTTCTTGGCTAATTATTAAGTATTACTTTGTCAAAAGTGAAACATCGGAATCCATCCATGTAGTCAATATCCATCCATATAACATCACAAGGAATTCCCTTCTCTCGAAAAGTTTCAGCAATCTGCATCATTGGACAAAATTTAGAGAAATAATTAGTTCAAATTACTTCATATTGCCAGTGGCATTTTGGAATAATTCCAAAAACTCATAAACATACATAATAGGCATTTTGGAATAATTCCAAAAACTTGTAAACATACATAATACAATGTTTGCAACACTTGAGCTCTGTTTTTTATTTACATAATTCGAAAGGCTAACAAGTAGAGAAAAAGTGTAAAGAGGATAATTAAGGATAAAGAATCAATGAAGCATTACAATACCTTACTGACTTTTGCTTCCGAGTCATAGCTCCAACGACATTGATGATATCCAAGAGACCATTTTGGAGGCATGAAAACAGTCCCTAAAATGGAAAAAAATAAAGAAAGACATATATAACTGCTAACAAGTAGGCTTAGGAAAACAATTGAAAATACTGGTCTTTTATTTTTCAAGAACCACCCTTGCATGTACAACAAGATATAGCCATATGAGATGCTTCACTAAATCTTGCATTGTGAGGAACAACTAAAAATTTGATATTAGAAAATGCTATAGTTTTTAACCAAAGATAAAGAACCCCTTGTGTTCATCCACTATGTGAATGGCATATGAAAGAGAAGGGAAATGACGATAGAAAAGGAGAATGAAATTAATAAATTTATCTGTTACAAAAGAGACTAAATATACAAGCAACAAATATAGTGGATTAACTTGAAAGGAAAAGCCAAAGAACTAACCAATTGCATGGGAAAGAGATACCAGCACAGCAGCTGGCGTCATAAATGGTCCAAAGCTAACAACAGGATATATGGCAGGAGCAACAAACCTAATTGTTGACTCCACCCTCAGGTCTATCTGTGAAATGAAAGTGATAAAAAGAACTAAGTTTTAGATAGCAAGTAGTTGAAAGTTGAGCTATGAAACATGATTTATAAGTTCACTAGCATTTTTTTCCACTGTTGGTCGTGGGATGTACTTTCTCAATGTGTCTCAGGGAGGAGGGGCTCACCTTTGTGATTAATTAGTTTCCACCCCAAACCACTCCTCTTTTGTGATCCCAGAAAACAAAAATAAAAGCACAAAATTCAGAATACAAAAACTAATGAACCTCACAACGTCGGGTGGTGTCAGCAAGGAACCCTACTGCCTCTCCATCTGGAAGTACAGCCAAGACCCATGGATGTGATTGGTACAAGGACGTAGTACCTGAACCATAACCCCAGGCATCTGTGTTCCATGTATATATCTGCCAAAAAAGAGAGAGGTCAACAGTCATCAACAGCAAATAACTATCCAAAGAGTAGAACAATTTGAACTTACTCTTTTTCCTGTTCGCTCAAGCTGACCACCTACTTCTCCTGTTCCATACAAAGAAGTTCCCATGGGAAGCTACAACGAATAACTTTTGTTTTACTTCTTTTTTTTATTTATGAAAAGAGCTTCATTAACCAGAAAGAGATTAAAGATACAACAAATCACATGAGAGGGATACAATGAGGATATGAAATCAAACCTGAATAGTGACAATCTGCTGTCCGTGTAAACATTCAAAAGTTGGAACGTACTTGGGCTTTTCATGAGCCATGATACGCGTGTCCCTCACTTTAGAGTCCACAAAAGAGAGGCTTGGATAAGCTGCATTCCTGTCATCACCAGAGCAATCGAAACGGAAAACCCCCTCCTCCAGTATAGGTTCGTAAACCATGTGCCTAGATGTTGGATTAGCAATGACTTTCTCCTGCTCATAGTCAGCCATTTTAGACATCAACCTTCCAGTCTTGGTATGGTTTAGAAATCTCCGGCTTCTGCATTCGAAAATGTGTATTAGGAAGTTTTGTCTTCAATCAGCTGTCCTGTCGTTTACAATTACAATAACGAATAACCGTAAGCTGCTCGTTACGTTAGCAAGCAAAGGAAAATATTAAGAACTTCACATGATGCACACACACAACTATTGTTGGGATTAACAGCAGATCACTACTGACAGCATATATATCAAGCAACAAACCGAAAAGGATCTCGAATTCTTGCCGAGCAGTGATTATACTACTCATCAAATAGCAACCAATGAACACCAATTAATCATTGGTCAATCAATATCCTTAGTTCGGCATGATCAAACTCAAAAACTTGCAGCGAAGTAAGATCACAGAAAAGAGCTACAAGAATGAACCACATGATCAAGTGAAAGGAAAAAACAACAGTAAAACAATCTAATCAGCAAAAGCGCGCACTCGAACCAAATGGTAAGCAAACAAAGAATGGGGAGACAAGGAGATGAACCAGACTGTACAGGATAAAACCAAAACACTAAAATGGCCACAGCGGGTACTGGAATAACAGAGGATTGATGAGGATCAGGAGATAAAGCACCTGAAGAACTTAAACTGAGAAGGTAAAATTCGGCCTGGATCGGTAGAATGCTCGAAGGATCCGAGGCCGCGATTCAACCCGGATGGCGACGTGCCGGCTCCAAGCAAATGGCGATGTCTGCAAACTCCAGTGTCAGCTCCCAGTCCCACAGTCAACTCCATGAGGGGAGGGGAGGGTCTTATAAGTCTGCTCTGTAAATAAATATAAAATCAATAGTCGGTAAGAGCCATTACTCCAGAGAAAGCGAGTGTTACAATGGCGTCACACGATGACCTGCAAACACAGTTCAGTTCTTGGGCGGTTGGCTTAGACGATGAAAGGTGCTGGTCGAGCCACCCCCCATTTTATTCCATGCTCCCTACGACACGAGCCTTTTTTTTAGATAGATGGTGCACACGTTCTCGTGCATTTTTACAATAAAAATGCTTTCACGATGTTAAGATTCACACGCCACATCGTGCCCCCACCATTGATGAGGGGAGCTTACAAAAATAGGCCCCACTAAGTATCAATATTATGGGAGTGATGAAGTAATATTTTAACGTGAAAATCTTAACGTTAAAATAATATTATTTTTTTTGCAATGGGCTTATTGTTTAGAAAAATATTTTCACAACATGATTTTCATACATAAAAAATATACTTCATCATTTCTATACCATTGATGAGTAGGTCCTATAATGAAATATGTTTTTGACATGTATGAGTTTTACTGTTTAATAAAATTATTATTTTTTAAAATATAAATATTAATATTGGACAGATAGAGTATTATATTATTACAATTACTCTTATTTTAATTTTATATGTATCATCAATTTTTAAAATTAATGATGCATGCATTAGTACCTCTTAAACTAACGAGAGAATCTTATGTATGTGCTAATGTGTGCTAAAAGTACTATACTTTGATAAGTTAATGTGTGCTAATTTGTGCAAAATTGATGGCTCATGTAAAAATAAGAGTAAATCTCATGTGGCACTCGTGAAGTACCCCTATAATTCCTCCTTTCCAAGGTATGTCTTTCTGGTTGCCGCAATGGCTTGGCTCAAATTCGAGTTTTGAACTAACTTGAGTTTAACCTCCGACTCTACTCAATTAGAAAATTGGACTCACTTGTATAAAAAATTTATATGTTTGATACATACTAAAATCTAGCCTAAAATACCTTTTTACAACAATTCAACCCAATTAATACAAATTTGTATTATAATTCAAATTTTATATTGAAGCTCAATGTCAAACCTTATTTAAGCCAAGTTTTAACTCAATTTGAGTAGAGCTAAAGTGTGTTTGTATTCAACTTAGACTTAATTCAAGCTCAAGCCTTGAGTTTGGTTCCAGTTGAGTTTATTTCAAGCCAACCCCGAGTTTTTGTCGTTTCTAAAATTAGGGAATGTACATTATAGTATGTGAGATTTCTTTACTGTTAGTGAGTTTCGAAAGTCACAAGCCAAGCAATATAAAATGTAGCCATCTTTCATTTCAATCGTTTCAACTGCACAGCCAAATTTTGCAATTTGCATGTTTTTGTTTTTACTTACACAGCTCCTTGTCATGTTTTTATTTTTCATTTATCGGGAAATGACTTTATATGGCTTACCTTAGGTATTAAAAGTAACTTATTGTTAACTGAGTTCTTGCAACCAATGGTCCAATTATAGCATTTTTTCTTAATCCGTCATAAATTTAATAAAGTGAGTAAATACTTACTATATCTCTATTTCATCCCTTCCTCTAGTTGTCATGTTTACTCCAATATTAGAATGGTTTAACACCAAATTTCGATTGCAATAACACTTCTCCCACATAATTAAGGCTAAAGATGAGAACATACAGAACACTTCAATTGAATGGGAAAAAACATCTTCACGAGCCGTCATTATCCAAAACCTATTCCTTCACGGCAAACATGCACTCACTCAACTCAGCCCCCTTTGCCTAGCTTACCATAAAAGACTAAAACATAGCGAAAATGCCAAACGTGTAATGGACATTATATATGCACTTGTATATTTATACTTAGGCAATAGGTGCTAACTAACAGTTACAGGAGGGAAATAACCTAACTGTCGTACAATTACAGTCAACTGAAATCACAGTTTATAATACAATGCCGCAAAATATTCACTAGCAGCTATAATCCACATCACTGTTCTTTCCAGATCCGGCCAGTGACACGGAGCTTGAGCTCTTGCCTGTTGCCGCCAGAAAAGAAAAGAGCCATGTTCCGGTGTATGACAAGGCCATCATAGCTGTCCCTTACCTTACGGTGGCTATCTCTAATGCTCCTTGGCACTCCTTGCCATATCAGCTTACGTCCATTCCCACCGACTTCAAGACTGTAGCTAAAATTCTTGGCTTCACTATCATTCCCCATAAATCTTAGAAATGCCATGTAAACTGGGGACATCCCTAGTAAAAATGCCTCAAAATGAAGGCAAAAATGTTGCCCAAAGCAGTTGAAAACCTGTAAACAAAATATGTTACTTTGAACTTTACCCATTCTAAAAGATCACAACGGAGAGCTAGCAGCAAATGCAATGCAAACTACCAGACAAAAAATGTGCTTACCGTGAGCATCCATGTTGCATTTTCAACTTCTTGTGGGTTTGATTTCACATATCGATGGTTAAATGTACATCCATCATGCATATCCACCTTGTGGTCATTTTTCAAATGGGCTACAAGGGTTGGAATATCACCAGTTACATGACATTCAGAACCTGCATAAGGGCAATTATATGGCCTGAACCTGCACTGCTGTTCATGTATTAATTTACTATAGTAGGACAAAATATCGGGGCAACCCAAGATCTGATATCTACAAGGTAATTCTAAAGACTCCGCAACTTTCTCAAGAGCTAAACATCTTATGTTGCCCAGCTCATATCGACAAGTGGGGCAGTGGTTTTGTACTCTGAGCTTGCAATCTGAGCAAAGAGTGTGACCATTGGGACACTACAAAAAAAAAAAAGAGAGGATATATTTAATATAAAAGTAACAAATCTGGCAACTATTACAAATGAAACCAAGTACGACAGTTAATTTAATCAGAAAATAAAGGTTTGAAGCAGAGAATCCCACGATGCTTCCTACAATAACATGATAACATGATCACAACAAGACTGAAGTAAAGACTCTGTTCCATGGAAAAAACATCAAGTATAAGAATATTCAGGACAGACACTATAGAAACAATGGATTACAGCAAAATTATAAACGAATTTAAAATTTATTAGAACAACATCATCAATAACACTGATAGAATTAGGGCATGTTTAAGAGGAAGAACTCTCTGTATTGAATAATGATGAAGCCAGTATACAAATAAACAGTCGACCAGCCTCTATAAAGGCTTCAAGCTGCTAATAAAAACAAAAGAATAAATTGCCTTTCACTTAAGTGAGGGCAGATCAAGTACAAAATAAGATTGAACACGATTGACTAAACTACCCCTTATGCATAAGACTATCCTACTAATGGAAACCAAGTACAGGCATTCGAGCAAATACTCATCTATTAAACACCTCATCCAATTTAAATGGGGTCAGTAACACAAATTCTACTTCACATTAAGCTGCTTTCCTCTTCAACCACACAGCCCTAATACTATGAGCAGCATTTTCATCAATTTCTCCATTTGCATTGATTATTGAGCCAAAATATCTAAATCAATCACAATTAAAGTTTTTTCTCCATCTAATTTAATATATGATTCCTTTACAGCCTTAAGACTAACATTGCATTCCATATATTCAATCATAGTTATACTAATAGTAAACGCCTTGAAATTCTAGCACTTCCCTCCACAACTGCAACTTCTTATTAACTCCTCCACAAGACATGTCTATTAATGTTATATCGTCAGCAAATACAGGAAGTTCTTCTTGAATATGACTCTTCAGTTCATCCATTATTTACATAAAGAAATATATGAGGTTAAAGCCGATCCTTGATGCAAGCATATGGTTACTGCAAAGTCTTCTGATTCACCACCAAAAGTGCATACGCTAGTCATAGCACCTTAATACATGTCTAACAACAGGATCCACATGATCGTTTGTCACTGTTTCCTCCCTAGAACCTCCCATGTAAAATGGCCTGACACCTTATTATATGCTTTCTCCAAATCAATAAAAACCACATAAAGAATTTTTTCTTCTCCCTAAATTTCTCCATCTATTACCTCAGAAAATATAACTTCAGTTGTCAATCTTTCAGGCCAAAATTGGTTTTTATATATTCTAGTTATATTTGTTAGTCTCTTTTCTCCCCAAATTTTCATCAAACAACTCATTAACTCTATAACTATGGCAACTTTGTACATCGCCTTTTTTTAAATAAAGGTAAACATTCCTCTTCCATTCATTATGCATTTTCTTTCATTTCATACTCTTATAAATATCTTAGTTAGTCACATTAGAGCGCACTCACCCATGCACTTCATTCAAAAGAAAACCATCAAGGCCTACTGCTTTTCGTTTCTTTATCTTTTCTTCAAGCCTCATTATATATTACAAAAAAATAAAATGCATATTCTTGGACCATATCTATAATAATCACCCGAATAATAAAACACATCAAAATTAAACATGCAACAACCTAATATAAAATCACATATAACACTATCATAAAATAGCCCAAAAAGAAACGGGAAAAAGAACCTGATGTATGGGAGGGTACATCGAGTTTGTGCACACTGGGCACTCAAGAAGCTCGTGCACACCATTAGTAGATGATACACTTGCCTTAACCCCAAGTGCTCCTAAAGGCTTAGAAAGCTGAAAATTATCAAGTTCGCCCTCGGCAATGGATAAGTCATTATCTGCTGCCTGACATTCAGGAACTTCCTTGCAAGTGTTGCTGCCTGGAGCCATTTTTACTGATTCACAGCTTGCTGCTACTCAGAATTCACTGATTTGCATTACGTACTGGAGAAGCACTTCACAGTTGTACAAATAAAGGTGTGACTAAGAATTCTTCAACCAACAGGAAGAAGACTCGATATTCATTTTAAATCAACTAATGCTTGCACAAAGGGCAGTGAACAGAACTTGCTCCACAAACAAACTACCTGGAACGACAAGGAGAAGTTTTACTGCCAGTGCAGGTAAAGAAACCGATTCAATACAGCTCCAGTATAATTTATAATATAATAAACATATATTTATATTAAAGCTCAAGACGTAGTTTATATTAAAATAATAATATAAGGCTTAAGACTCGGGAATGAACAAACACCAAGCATACAACCAGCATACTTCACTTCAGGAAAAAATCATTTAAGAGATAATCGTAATCAAGATCTTTTCACATTTTATATGATATTAGACTGAACGCATCATGTGTCATTAAAGAAACTAATATTCCAAATTTTCCCTTTAAAGCTTAAGCAAAGGAAATACGTGTCAGTAAAAAGTAAAAATAAATTGTTAGTATAGATAGGAACCTGAATAGGTGATCTTACGTTAAAAAAACTCATTCATTATCCTTTCCACAAGCAGCCAGAATACGTTGAAAAAAATAAAGTGAATTTTGTTCGGAAATACTGCTCTATTCAATCTACAGTTTTCAAACTTTTTTAACAAACTAGAGCAAAAATAAGCCACCGGACTCTATACAGCTCGTAAGTGTCTATCACATTTATGTTCAATTGCCAAGTGCAAAATTTTATCATAAATCAGACGCAAGGTCGCCCAGGGATGTCTCTAAATAAAAAAAGCTCCCATTTTGACTACTGTGTAAATGTTTGATATGGAAAACGTACTTCAGTCAAACAGCCTCAAGCTTCCAACTCTGAGAAATTGTTGGGATATAATGGTTCCAGAAAAAACAGGATAGTCGATAAGCATGAACCAAATCGCAAGCTTCGAACAAGTTCACCTATACACTTCTAGACAACATTGATAGTAACAACCAAACAAAAATGGAAACTCAATCAATGGACAAAATTTTTCCATTCAACAAACTCACAGCCGGAGACTGTCGCGCAAGCAACAAAACCAACCAAATCGGAGAGTGCATACGAATAAAAGACTGACATCTAAAAAAGGAAAATTGAGAGAAAAAAAAACATGATTCTACATGCCAGTGCAATCAAAATTTTCCAAAAAAAAAACATCTATTATAAAACGCAAACAGCGGTCTTCCCATAATTTCAACCTCACTATAAGCGAATCAAACTACACCAACTGCAAATTGGGCAAAAGAACACGAAGAGGGACAAAAACCCATCTACACGCAATACCTTCAACCCAGAACATGGCCCAAACTGAAATCCAGAACCTGAAACAAATCAAAATACGAGAAGAGAATTAGGACAAATCAACCCCGGAATCAGCCAAGCTCGGCCAGAATCTCTCCCGCCCACGCGGTCGACAGAGAAGAAGAGACGCCAAATGGAAAAAATAGTTGGAAGAAACAAGACGGGGGTGATGATCCATCACCTAAGGAAGACGACGACGGGAAGCTCCCAAATGCCTAATTCTCCGCCGGGCCATGATCGATCCAAAGGAGGGGCGCTATTAGGGCTCCCCCGCTTCCAGACACATCGCCATTTTTTTTTCGCGTCCTTCTGCTTGTCCGGTTTCTGCGCATCCTTTCCCCTTCGTATTTTTTTGAAAAAACAAATCAAAACTCCTCCCAGTCAGTCGTATTTACTGTAACTGATGTGGATCAACGACTTTGGAATTTAAATTTCAGGTAAGTTTCAATCACACTGACAATGACATAAGTGTGCAGAATCGTGACCAACCATTTCGTCCAAGGAAACTTTACCGTCCACGTTTTGAGATGGGTTGTTTTTTAAGGGTTGTTTTTTAAAGAATTTATACTAGCTCGGGCTTATATATCTCTATGTGAGCCCAGGCTCTATGAGCCATCAGATTTACATCTAACGGCTTATATTATTTATAGGTTTATAATACTTATAAAACCCACGAGTATTACGGGCTATTAAATATAGGTCCAATAGCCTGTAGAGCCCGAACTCACATAAGCATATATGAACCCGGGCTCATATAAACTTTTTCCTTTACCTTTACTAAATAGTAACTTACTAAGCAAGCTTGTTCGTTTTCTTGGCCCAAATAGCTATTTAAAAGCCTAATTTACAAAAAATTATATTTAAAAAAAGAAGAGAACTCAGGCTTCAAAAGCCACCGGATCGACATTCAGACGGCCCACAAACATACAAATGATACTTTTTTAAAAATAATTTATTTAATAATTAATATTATTAAGTAAATAATAAATTTTATTAATATTAATATAGTTGATACCAACTGTCACAGCCCTAGCCATCCCAAGGCACCGTACGACACTTGCAAGGCCAAACAGCCAGGTGAGTAAGCCTTTCTTCGTCAAGGTCATGGTCTCGTGTCATTCGACTAAGCGTTCAGCCCGCGAAGCCAAGCAACAAACCTGTCCCAAGGCGGATATACGAACGTGCCGGAACTTATCCCCAAGCGAGCTGACCGAAAAAAGACACCTCCTTACGATGTACGGATCCAACTTAGGCAACTCGGTCATCCGAACAATCTGTCTTAACCATGTGCATGCAAAGGCCTTTGTTACCAACATGACCATAAGGCCGAACAGCCGCCCGATGAGTCGGAGAGCCCCATATAATAATAAAATTATCTCTAAGCACCTATTTTAAATTAGATTTACAATTTTTTTGTTCACTAAAAGATGGATCACAATTAATACGTGGCTAGGTGGCCAATGGCCACACCACCAATAATGTAACTCCTAAATTTACCCATCTCTTTTAGGTTTATTTATTTTTATTACTCTTTCTATTTTATATTAATAATTATATTTAAAAAAATAATTAAATGGAGAAAATCACCTCTAAAAGAAAAAAAAGCTTATAATATTATTTTTTTAAGTACCAATTATTTAAATATAATAAAATAAAACTATTAATATGGAACACATTTTTTTCTTAAATGAAACTAATAATTTAAGATAAAAAAAGTATTTTTTTAAAAAGTAGTATGACATTGCCACTTGTGCCACTAGCTACCACCGTCCTAGCCACAGCCACAAATAAGCTCCCTGCGCAGACATTAGTGATAGCTTGCAGTGGAAGCATACAAAGCATACCACTACTAACAAATGGAAAGGGAAGAGGTGAGGATGGAGGATGGTATCTTTTTAAATTTAAAGTTAAATAAAAAATAATTTTATATTTGTGTATGTGTATCAATGTCTTTGAGGATCAAACGCTTATTTTTTGGATACAAAAAAAATGAATGGGTTTTTGTTAGGATCATAGAAGGTCATATCGATACCAATGATAATATCCATGATCATGAATATGGGTCACTGTTTTAAAAACCGGACCCATTATAAAAAAATGGACTGATTCAATTTATGGGTCGATTTAACCTGACTGGGTTAGCGTAACCCAGACAGTTTAATTGGTTACCCAATGTTTTGGTCAAAAAAAAGAAAAAAATAGTGGCGATTTGGAGGTTGGGCGACTGAGGACGGAGAAAGGGGGAAGAGGAGAGGGAAGGGTTAGGGCCAAGCTGTCGTGGAGGAGAGGGAGGGGAAGTCGGGGTCAGAGGGGGATTTTGTCTAGTTTGTGGTCAGGCCACCAGGAGGAGAGGGAAAGGGAAGGCGAAGGGGGGATGAAGCAGAGCAGCGATTTGGGGGCGGGGCAACTGTGAGCGGCAATTTGGAGCAGAGGCAACTAAGGATGGAGAAAGGGGGAAGATGAGAGGGAATGGTCGGGGTTGGGCCGCCGGGGAAGGGACATCGAGGCTGGGGAATGATCCGGGGTCAGAGTCGAGGCCGAGGGGATTCTATCCGGTTTGTGGTCACTGGTTGGGCCACCTAGAGGAGAGGGAGAGGAAGGGGAAAGAGGGGGGATGAACCGATGGAGGATGTCAGCAATCGGGGTCGAGCTCGGCCATTGGGGTGGAGTCATGGTTGCCGATTGGGGTGTAGGGGTGGAGCCGTGCAGAAGAGGTAACCGTCGGAGTCTGGCTGCCGGCGAGAGGGAGCAGGAGTAGGACAGTGGGAGAGGAGGAAAGGGGAAGAAGGAGGCGATAGTGGGATTAGGGTTAAAGTGAATGAGAAGGTTATGTAGTGACTGGGTCAACCCAGGTTGACCTAGTTGAACCAGCCCAGACACCAATCCAGGTAGGTGTCCAAGCTAGTTTTTAAAACAGATGATACACTTAGTATACACCGAAATGAACGTGAACCCTTTTATACATATAAAAAAATATTATAACTAATAATATATTATTGTAATACTTCTTTTAGAGCATAATAATACTATAGAATGTCGTATTTGCTAATATAAGTATTCTAAAATTAACTAATTTTAGAATTATACACTATTACTCTCTCTATCCCATAAAAAACTATTACTCCCTCTTTCTCATATTAAATGTTATGAAATTAGTTCATTTTAAAATCAAATAAGATGTTTAATATGAGTCACACTTAGACGTCTATGTAAATGCATAATTTTGAAGCATTATATTTAGAAAAAAATAATCATGTAAATTATATGGACCCACCTATATTAATCTCATATAAATTTTTAAAATTATTTTTGATATAAAAAAATATTATTGTTAAACTTTCAAAGAAGTTAGGTTTAAAACTTGTTTTTATTTTTAAGAATTTTTTAAAAAATAATAAATAATAAATTAATTAAATATGGATACGTATCGGCCATATCGATACAATATAGTTGATATGACCAATGCATATCGACATTCAATGTGGGGGACGTATCGCCCCTCATACTGTGCATATCGGCCAATACAACCTTCCTTGTTCAAGATAAGAAAAATCATGATAAAAAGATGAGAATCACGACCAACCATCTCAACATGGCTCATCGAAGTTTGGTGGACGTGGGATAATATAGATTAGTTATAATAATTAAATAGATGTATTCATGGAGTATAATAATACTTTTTGATGGACGTAGAGATTTTTTTTATGTGTGTTGTTTGAAAGTTTTCTGGTTGAAACGTTATGTGGGCCTATTTTAAATATATAGTTTAAAATAATTAAAATCTAGATAAAAATAATAATTTTATTATAGCATACATGCCACTTTCTTTTTGCGGGATACAATGTGGCACTTAGGGGGGGTGGATTTTATTTTTAGACCTTGAATGGGGAAATATTCCCTAACCCTTTGTGTGTTTTTAGGAAGTACTATATATAAAATATATTTTTTCATGGGGTTCTCCCACTATTGCACTATAAACCAAATGACCTTTTTTCAGTGTTAGTCAACTATATTTTGAATTTTATTTCAAATACCAATTTGATGTATGTGACTATAAATATTTACATATGTACATATAGTTATAACATGCACATATTTTACTACTACATAAAACAAATTAAGTGAATCCTCACATTTTTTTATAATGCCTTTTAATACAAATTTGAATTGGTATGTGATATGAAGAAATTGTAGTAAAATTGTTTAGTTTGATTTTTTTAGACTTAAATCTCATGTCAACCTAATACTAGTTGTTGATACGAGATGAGTACTACTTTCTATGTTATGTTGATTTCCAGCTTTGCAAGGTTATATATTGCACTCTTGAACTCAAATTTGTATGTATTAGTATAGTTAGAAAATTCTTGACAAGTTATATCAAACGAGATCCAAACAAGTATGTTTTATCGAACTCTTTTTGTGGGTCTCATGCACACATTTAATGATATTTTTTTTGTATTTTTACCTATGTTACACATATTTGGATTAACATATTATTTACCTAATTTGAAAACTCCTTATAAGCTCTACCAAATGAGAACTACCGATAAACTAGTCTTCAATATGAATAAGTGCTCCACTCTGCAAAGTCTTTCAATGCCATTGTTTTTGTCAAAGTACGACCTAATAGTAAGCTCGTAAGATTATACTTGCAATTGCTTATTGTTAGCATGTTGTTTATAATTATTTGTATGTGTAATTTGTGATCATTATGATCCAAAAATATGTATTATAACTATAACATGCAAGGAATTTGTTCGATACATACTTCAATTCCAATTTGTTTTAATTTTTTCCTTATCTAATATATATTTACATGCAAATGTGTGTGCAATCTTGCTAGTATATAGAAATGTTGATGGTGTGGGCCCCATGTGGCCCAAACATGGAGCCGACATGGGTCCCGCCCCATCAGTATGAACATCATGTAGAAGCTAAGAGTCGTGTGTGACCTAATAAGCATTTTTAATATATAGGACGGAGAGGTAGAGGTAGCGTGGTCCCATAATGATAACTAGGTTTTTTGAGTGATGAGTGGGATAGTAGGGACATAATAGTAACTAAGGTTAAGAGATGATATTTGGGTAGTCGGGCCCATAATAATAGCTAAGGTAATGAAAAATGAGGTGTGAATTTTTGTGCATATATCAAGAAGTGTGGGAAAAAATTACAATCTTGAAAGCAAACTATATATATGTGAGGAAATCTTGAAATTATCACAAGAGCCCATGTGGAAAAATGGCTAATATGGGGAAATTTTGTCATACTAAAAAGTCATACATGACTAACGGGTAATGATTTTTTCACACTAAAAAGCCATATGTGACTAACTCATGCAATTTTGTCACCATGTTTTGTTTGATTGTGGAAATTTTGTCTACCACAACTAATCCATGAGACTCCAATAAGTGCCAATAACTATGCATTGAATTTATATACTAAATAATACATATGTGAGGTTGTGTGTTCTAAGTGGAAAGTGAAACTCACCTAACATAGGCTACTTTTTATTGTTCAACAAAAACCTGTCACACTCTTATGCCCTCGGGACCATCAAATTGAAGGGTAAAAACCAATTTGGGAATCATAAATATTATAATAAAATCTCTTTTTACTAAATAGGATCTTCATCTGTATGCGAGAGCTATAACAACCCTTCAACATTGCAATTATTTCACTGCACACTCTGATAAAATAAAATAATAATTTACATAATTAATCATCGAGCCAACATAGCTATGGTGTTAATTGCCTACGTACTTATGAACTAACCTATCTAATGTTAATTCAATAAGATTAGATCTAAACATAGTTTTGCCTAATAATTATATAGGCAAATTAGATAAATCATGCATATACATACATATACTAAATAGTTTTACCTTTTTCTCTAACTTTCATTAGAAAATTTGTATCATAAGGCACCATCGGTTACCTCACCGACATATTGGCCAGATCACCGATGACCATTGGTGAGTCCATTGATGTATCAAACTCTACCGATAGTGGGTTAGCTAGGTATGCCCGCCTAACCGACACCTAGACGTATCAACCACATTGTTGATGATCAAAATACAATACATGCCACTACATTAATGCAAGAGTTCGATATGTCAATGATAGGCACCGACAGGTCAATGACCTTACCAGTGATCTAGAATTTAAGGTTAGGGAGTCCAACTTTAAATTCAAACACTTTTCTAGCATAAAAACCAATGATAATAATTACAAAATAGATTATAAACCTTTTGATTTAACAATCAAACATTAAACTAATTGTAATACGAATTCAACATGAATGCACCTTCACAACACAGTCTGCTTCTCCATACTCTTTTCCACTAGCAGTTAGACTCTCCTTTGAGTCTTCTCCACTACAAAAATAGGTTTTCACTCCCTTTTATAGTGGGATAACTACTCCTATAGTCCAAAACCGCAAAATCACCTTATTTTTTGAAATAACTGATGCATGTAGTTATCATCAGCAACCCATCGATGCATCGATGTCTATCGATAGTGAAAATACATTTTCATTGGTAACTTCATCAATGTGTCAACGGTCACCATTGCCAAAAACAAAAATTTTATTTTATATGAAAAGATGGATTTTCCTTAAGAAAAATGCAGGATGTCACAAAACCTTTCGGATAGATTTGCATTATAAATTTGATATAGCATTATCATTTTTCCTTCTATAACTATTGATGTGTGGAGACCATATTCTTAAAACATAATCAAAATAATTGTAACAAACTTGTCCCACAAAACCCTCCCACGTTATGTAGCCAGTTTGCTTCATCAACATTGAAGAGTTTTGTTAAACGCTTTGCTATGATCAGTTGGCTATGAATGATTTGCTTTGATCTAATGTGTTTTGATAAGATGATATTGCTCGATCTGATCGGATATGGTTGAATGAGATTTGATATTATCTAATATGATCTGGTATAATCTACTATAATGAACTCTACTATGCTCTGTGATAGAGTGAGATATGTGATTCTAGCAGTGTTCTGCTCAACTATGTGATAGAGTGAGATATGTGATTTTGCTAATTTATTGGCTTCCATTTAACTCCAATGATTTATGAGATTTATGTATGACTTCAATTAAATATTCAGATATATGTATTTGGGCATATGTGTTTTTGGATTGTATGATGCATGTAATAGCCATTAGGCAAAACTACATTTGAATCCGATCGTATTGGAATAACATCATAGATGTTATCCAATACATACGTAGGCAACCAACGGCACGACAATATTGGCTTGATCCAATTTAGAATAAAATGTAATTTTATTCTGGTCCACGCAAAATGAAACGCTTAAGTTCTGTAGTGCATAGATGAATATTATGGCTTTCGCACTTAGACTCTGTCGATCTTGGCTAGTTTGTGGTTGGTTAATTTTTAAACCCGAATCTTGGGTTCTTGGAACCCCAACTCAGGTTGGAGCTCAGGCCGGGGTGTTACACTCCTCTTGTAGCTTGCCTCCGTCTCCTTGATCTCCTTGTTTGGGAAATTCACACGTAGATTCAAAAGAGGAAAGTGTGTCGCTGCCTTCCTAACAAATCATATTGTTATATAAAGAAACTTTGTGTACTATAGAACTTCCAAAGTTTGACTATTTGACTCATATTTTATATAATTAATCCCTATCTTGCCTCCATTTGACTCATCCTAATCCCAAAAAGCCATAAGCTAAAGATATTATAATCTTAATCCTTATTTTTTATATTATGTTGATTTAAATTTTATAATATTATATCTTGCACTCCTGAACTCAGTTACATGTGTTCTTAGTATCATTAGAAAGTTTTCGATGAGCTCTATCAAATGAGATCCCATATGATTATATTTTCTCTTGAACTCGTATACTTCAAAATAATTTTATTATATTTTTGCATATATTACACATGTTTGGATTAACATATTTTTAATGCCCTTGAAAACTCCATGAAGAGTTCTATTAAATGAGATATACCACCAAACTAGTCCTAAATATGAATAATGTCATTGAAGACACATAGTCCTTCAACACCTTTGCATTCACTGACCTATCACATTATATTTAGCCTATAAGATTTGAATTCACAGTTGCCTACTATAAGTGTATATGAGTTAGTGTATATCTTGTGTGCATAACTAATTATCATTGTGGTCTTTAAAGTAATGTATTGTAAATATAGCATACAAGGGAGACCTTTGCTCAACATATATTTTATTTTTTATTTATTTTATTTAATCTTATTTAATATGTATTTACATGTGTAATACCCTATGCATTCTTGCTATATCTATACCATTCTTAAAGTCAAAAGGGTGGCTAAGAATTTTACCACACTATGCCTAAATTGCCCTTCTAAGATAATAATGCATATAACTATATCCTTTATAATTTATAAGGATCATGGCCATCCAAGTGCCTTTCAAAGTTGTTAACAAGTATCTCCTAGATTAAGTGAGTTTTCTTAAAGAAAAGAAGTCCCAAGGAAAGGAGGTGAAAGTGACACAATAAGTGGGTATTTATGAAGGGGGAGTATTGGGCCTTTGAGAGTTAGGCTTTTGGGTAGTAAGTTGTGTATTACTGTTTACATATTAGGTATGAAAAATAATAGAAACAGTGAGTTAGTAGTGTTCTATAATAGGGACCTTGAGCTTAGCAGCTCATAAATTTTAAAACTACTCTATATTTATTTTTTATACACTTTTCCTGGGTAGTTTGTGTGAGTGGGTATTTTTTATCTTTTTTTTATTCTATCTTAATCAAAGTATGTGAAAAAGTAAATAATATTTGATATTATTTTT
The DNA here is from genome assembly GCA_035235625.1 of Saururus chinensis. Taxonomy (NCBI): domain Eukaryota; kingdom Viridiplantae; phylum Streptophyta; class Magnoliopsida; order Piperales; family Saururaceae; genus Saururus; species Saururus chinensis. The sequence goes on from CP141147.1 coordinate 38,567,452, forward strand.
GCCAAAAAATACCAAACAACTAAGTATAAGATGTGAAAAAAAAATCTCATTATCTTGTAGTATTTTGTGTAAAAGTGTCATTATGCTATATTTTCTCACTTGTGTTGAGTTTAAATACATTTTTCACCTCAACTGTTATATCAACAATTTTACGATTTATTATTTATGGGTAAAAATAAAAAAATAGTCAATAAAACGCATCCAAGTAAAAATCATAACTCTTTGATACAAATCCCGGTTCGGAACTGGAACCGAATAAGGAAGGGAAATCGGTTGTTGATTGGTTCTCTTGTTCCCGTTCTGGTTTCGATTGCGGTTCGGTTCCTGCGTGAACCGGCCGAACCGAACTGAGATGTAACCTTAGGTCCCCAGTGACGGGAGCGAGCGGGCCAGTGAGCGATCCAGAGCAAGCGCAGTGAGGAAGAGGCGGAATTACAGTCCTTTGCGGCAATTTGAGAGATTTCAGTTTTAAATTTAAGCGGGTAAGAGGCGAAGCCGCGAAGGAGACGACGCAATCATTCAGGCAGGCTCTCGAAGTCGAATGTCAGGCATGGACTCTGGCACGCCGCTTCCTCCTCCATTTGGTGTGAAGCAGTTTCATCTGAAAAGGGCCTTCCGGCGATGCTCCCGCTCCCTGCTCGAGTCGTGTTCCAAGGAGGTTCCCTAATTTTTTTTCTCTTCCGCGAGCCTTTTTTCTTTTGTCTGTTCATTTTCCTGCAATTCTTGTTGAATGATGTGCAGTAGGACATGGGTTATGAATTTGCTGCTCTGGCCAATAGAAGCATTTGGGTTGTGGGGAAATAACAGTTTCGCGACTAGTGACTGGTTTTGTTTGTATGGTTTGGGGGTCAAAGCATGCCATTTTCATATTCTTTTCATATGTCTACATAATTTTGTAGACAGATGAAAAGAATACCTCTCTGCCATGAAATCAAACGGGTTCTCAGTTACTTTTCACAATCTTTCAACCACTTTCTCCCGTAATTTTATAATTATAGATGAATTAAGTGCATATATACAAGATAGAATACCTTGGTGCTTGCTTTTTGTGGATGATATAACATGACTAAATGCCAAAGTAGAATTGTCGAGGGAAGCTCTAGAATAAAAAAAGTTTAAAATAAGTAGGATAGTAGAACTATAAGTAAGATTTTAGTCAAAATAGATGGGCAAGAAAGCCAAGATGTGAGCAATTCTGATATTTGGGCTCCATTATTTACAAAGAAGGAGATACCACTAATGATGTAATATATAGGATTAGGGAAAAATAATATCAAATATCCCTAGACCCTAAACCCTTAATGCAAGGTGGATAAAATAGAGGTCACTGTCAGAAGTTTGTGTGATAGGCTAGTCCCAAATAGGCTTAAAGGTAAATTCTATAAGACTGCTATTAGGCCCGTAATACTTTATGGAGCATACTGTTGGACACCAAAGAAAAGTTATATAGATAAACTAATTGTAGCTGAAATGAGGATGTTAAGGTGGATGTATAGAATAACCAAAAAAGATAGGATTAGAAATGAGTATATACATAAGAACTTAGGTGTTGCACCTTTAGAGGAGAACCTCAGGGAATGTAGGTTGCGTTGGTATGCGTGAGGCGAACCATTAGAATGTCCAGGTTCACTCTAACAAACTCAATGGACCGAGTCAAAGAGTCAAAGATTTTCAGTTGTAACAATTCCCCTTCTATTTTTAAACTAACTCCTAGTCAAAAGGGACTGAATACCTATGAATCTATAACCTCTGTATTCTATAGAAAGAATGTACATGAATGAGAAAATCAAGGACAATAATTCTCACATGGTATCGGCCAGAAAACCAAATTGACTTTTTTCAAACCTCTGTCCAGTCTCTTCTCTAGTCCAGTCTCTTCTCTAATCATGTCTTTGGCCAACAATTCTGAAACAACACTTCCCTTCATGGAATCCACCAGTACTCCTCTTCCCATTGTCAAGAGCATTTCCTAGGAAGTTTTAGTGAAACTTGCATCCACCAATTACTATATGTGGAAGATGCAAGTTTTACTAGTTCTTCATTTCCATGGTCTCATTGGGCTGATCCATGGTGATCTGGCTTGCTCTGCTGGTGATGATAATGATCCCACTGTGCATGTGTGGTTCTGCCTTGACCAAATGGTGTTGGCTTGCTTGTCCACCTCTATTTCTGAAGATGTTCTTCCCCAAGTTGCCCATTGCGATTCCGCCCACTCCTTCTGGACAACAGTGGAGGGCGATATGGTAAACTGACTAGATCACACATCCAAGGCCTCAAAGGGGAGCATCACAGTCTCTCCAAGGGGTCTCTCTCTATCAGTGATTATATTAACAAAGCCCGCTCTCTTGCTCACACTCTTGCCATGGCCGGCAAGCCAGTTGATGATGACGATTTCATCATCCTCTTATTGAAGGGTCTCGGACCTGAATTTGACATGGCTTGTGCTGCCATTCATGTTGCTCGAATTTCCAACTGTAGATGAAGTTGTGGCTCTTCTCATGGACTTTGAGCTACTCTTACTGGGGCAGCAGAGTGTGACTTCCTCCATGGCACTCTTCACCTCCAAATCCTCTTCTCCTCGTCCTACAGTCCATCGCGATGGTTTTGGTGGAGGGGGCACTTTGGCGGAATTCGTTCTACCTCTCAAGCATGTGGACGAACTGCTTCTCCCTCCTCATTGCCGGCTGGCCGTGGTCGCCCTCGTGTTGCTCCTGTCAATGATGACTATTCAACTATCTCTTGCTATTGTTGTGGTCACCCAAATCACAAGGCTGATGCTTGCCAGACTACTACCACCGATCCCATCCAATCCTTTTTTGCACTTCATTTGGCCGACCAAGCTAACAATGGGTGGTACCTTGATACTGGTGCAACGAAACATATGACCTCTGATTAAGTCCAAGTGGATGGTATGTCTCCTTACTCTGGTCAAGACAAAGTATTTGTGGGTAATGGTGAATCTCTTCCCATCTCCCACACTGGTTCAATCACATTATCATATGCATCTCATAAGTTGGAGAAAGTTTTATTAGTTCCTGGGCTCACTAAAAATCTTCTTAGTGTCTCGCAATTCACCCGAGACAATAATTGTTGCTTCATGTTTTATGAATGGGGATTTACTGTGAAGGATATGCAGAGCGGGCAGATTCTCTTGGCTGGACCTAGGATGGATGGGCTCTATCGAGTTGCTGCTTCTTCTACGCGCAAGTCTCCTGTTAGTCTTCTCTGCAATAAAGTTAGTTCTGAAGTGTGGCATGCCCGCTTGGGCCACCCCTTTGCATCAACAATGTGCACTCTAGCGTCGTCCCTGCATTTTTCCTTGTCTTTGAATAATTTTGCATGTGAAAGTTGTAAACTTGGCAAAGTATCAAAGTTGTCGTTTGACAAACGTCACTTATTCTACAACTTGCTTTAGTACACTGCATACTGATGTATGGGCCCTGTTCCTATTTAATCACTTGATGGCTTTCGGTTTTATTTATTGATTATGGATGAATACTCTCGTTTTACTTGGTTTTTCCCCATGAAGTGGAAGTGTGAAGATTCTGGTGTTTTTATTGATTTCTTGCATTACCTTAAGCGTCAATTTGATGCCTCGGTGAAAGTAGTTCAATCAGATGGCAAAGGAGAATATACGAATCATACTCTTCAGACCTTTCTCCGGCAACAAGGCATAGTTCATCTTCTCTCCTGCCCTGGCACACAAACAAAATGGGTTGGCTGAGAGGAAGCATCATCATGTAATTGAAACCAGCCTTACTCTTATGGATCATGCTCACCTTCCTAAAGCATCTTGGCCGTGTTGCTTCTCTACTGCGGTTTACTTAATTAATCGTCTTCTATCTAAAGCTCTTGGCAGAAAATCACCATATGAGCTTCTATTTTGAAAGGAGCCCATCTATGATCTTCTCCAGGCATTTGGGTGTACTTGCTGTCCTTACCTCCAGCCATTTGGAAGGGGCAAGCTAGATTACAAGGCTGTACAATGCATTTTCTTGGGCTATAGTGGCCATCACAAGGGATATCGATGCCTTGACCCCTCACAGGGCATCTATACATCTCACGACATGTTTCCTTTATTGAATAGGTATTTCCTTACCCCATTATTGGTAATCATGGACGTCCCACTGCTCCTCGTTTCAGAATTCGGCCATTCCCACACAAACTTCTAGCAGATGCACAATTAGACTCTGGCCAGGCTTATTTTGGTCCCTCTGCAGTCCCTGCTGGACCTGGTTCCTTATCATCCTCTCCTCGGTTTTCCTCTGGTCTTCTCCCTCGCCCTACATCTGGTGTTCATCCTATATCACCACTGCCTCCTGTGCCTGTGCATCCACCATTACAGTCTTCCGCCGCCGTCCAAAGCTGTTGGTTCCTGCTGGTGTTCAGCCTGCATCACCATTGCCCCCAACACCTGTGCATCCGCCATTGCAAGTGTTCTGCCGTTATCCAAAGCAGTTAGTCCCTGCATTTCCATCTTCACAGTCTATCTCTTCCAGCCCAGTGCGTGACAGGAACCCACAAGAAGCTGCTCCACCCTCTATGCCGGGCCTATCTCCCTCCATGTGACAGTCACCTCCTTCTCCTGCAGACTGTCCTCTGTCCGCTGGTGTGCTAAAGGATGCCCCTACTGTCTCCATTGCTCCTGCTGCACTCTCTGACTCTTCTAGGGCTGTATCTATGATGTCCAGGGATCTGTCTTCACACCCTGGTGGAGAGTCTCAGCTGCCCATGCCCACAGATGTCTCCTCTTCTAGTTATCTTACAGGCCTACCTCCAGCTGCTTCTATTACTAAACTACCACTTGATCCTCCTGCAGAGCCCTCCTCGGTGTCAACTTCTGGCATTTCCCATCCAATGGCGACTCGCTCATGTGCTTAGCAGTCCAAAGTCCTCGCGGGCCGTTATCCTCTGCCTGCTGCACTACTTGTGGCTTCTTAGTCTCTACCCATGGAGCCTAGCACCTATCGCCAAGCTGCCAAAGACCCCCGGTGGGTACAAGCTATGAAGGAGGAAATAATAGCTCTTGACCATAATTGAACATGGACCCTTGTTCCCTATAAGCCCTGTATGAATGTGGTAGGCTGCAAATGGGTATTCCGGGTTAAACTCCATGCCAATGGCTTTGTTGAACACTACAAAGCCCGTCTTGTCAAAAGGCTATAATCAATGTGCGGGTTTTAACTTTGATGAAACCTTCAGCTCGGTTGTAAAAGCTACTACCATTCGTCTTGTGCTTGCACTTGTTACTTCATATGCCTGGCCTCTTCGACAACTTTATGTTAAAAATGCCTTTGTCCACGGGGATCTTCATGAAGAAGTCTACCTTCAGCAACCTACTGGCTTTGTGGATTCTGCACACCCATCCTATGTGTGCCGTTTGCACAAAGCTATGTATGGCCTCAAGCAAGCACCAAGGGCATGGTACACTAAGTTCACAAATTTTCTTTTGCAACTCAGTTTTGTTGGATGCCTGTTTGATACCTCTTTGCTTCTCTGACAACATGATTCTCATATGCTTTTGCTCTTGCTGTATGTTGATGATATCATCCTCACTAGTTCCTCTGCTCCACTCTTGCAGATGCTCACCATCAAATTGTCTACGGTATTTTATATGAAGGATCTAGGACCTTTAAATCTGTTTCTTGGTATGCAGGTTAAGCGGACTGAATTTGCATTAATGCTCTCCCAAAGCCATTATGCACTTCACCTATTGGAAAGGTTTGAACTGTATGGAGTTAAGCCTGTCAAAAGCCCTCTTGCAGCTAGAACACATCTCTCTGCATATGGCTCCTCACCCCTAGAAGACTCCTTTCTCTATCAGAAAATGGTGGGAAGTCTACAGTATCTTACTCTGAGTTGGCCTGACATTGCATTTGCTATCAACCATGTCTGCCAATTTATGCACTCACCATGTCAGGTCTATCTTGAAGCTGTCAAGTGCATCTTCCGCTATATAAAGGGGACTATATCCTTGGGACTTCAGTTTCATCACTTTATGGATTTCTCCCTACGTGCCTACACTGATGCGGATTGGGCAGGGTGCCCTGATACTCGATGATCAGTTACCAGTTATGCTATTTATCTTGGCCCAAACTTGATCTCTTGGGCAGCCAAGAAGCAACCAACAGTCTCTCGCTCTAGCTCTGAAGCTGAATACTGTGCTTTAGCTGCCACCACTGCTGAAGTCTTGTGGCTGACTCATCTTCTTCACCAGCTTCGAGTGTCCATTTCCTTGCCTCCCTCAATTCTATGTGATAATATTAGCGCTCTCTACATGGCCCGGAATCCGGTCTTCCATAATCGGATAAAGCACATTGATATTGATGTCCATTTTGTCTGGGAACATGTTCTCAGTGGGACTATATGTGTGGCATTCATACTAGGGAATCACCAAATTGCAGACATCTTCACTAAGTACTTACCAAGCCCTTGTTTTTTTATGCTTCGCCACAAGCTCATGCTTCATGAACTTCCCCATGAGCTTGAGGTGGGCTGTGAGGCGAACCATTAGAATGTCCAAGTTCACTCTAACAAACTCAACGAACTGAGTCAAAGAGTCAAATACTTTCAGTTGTAACAATTCCCCTTTTGTTGTAAACTAACTCCTAGTCAAAAGGGACTGAATCCCTATGAATCTATAACCTCTGTATTCTATAAAAAGAATGTACGTGAATGAGAAAATCAAGGACAACAATTCTCACAGTATGAGTATGTACAAAGAAGACTAACAGGTGCCCCGGTAAGAAGGTTAGAAGAGTTTTACGTAAATAATGTCAAAAGATGGAAAGAGAGGCCTAAGAGAACTTGGATGAAATTAATAAGGATATGATTATGCTATCTCTTATAAAAGTGTTGGCACAAAATAGGCTAGAATGGAGGTGCAAAATCCATGTCGCCGACCCTAAATTGTTAGTAAAAGGCGCTACTTGATTATGATTATGATTGTGATTATGTCTACATATTTTTGTTTGAACATTACACAAAATGACTACTTGTAAGCAGCAAGGTTTAGGAGAAGTGAAGGAGCAAACGCCTTTTTTTTCCGGATAAGTAAGGCTCTTGCACCCTCACACTCTATACGCCAATGGGCTTCAACTCTTAAGACTTTTCCTGTTGCTGGGAGAGATACAATCAGCCTACGAAAGGCTGGATCAGCAAGAAGTGAACACTTTTTCCTTTGTGATTCCTGTCATTTGTATGAAGTAATTTTAGATCTTGGGGAAGTTAATGAATTTTAGGTCTTCTAATCATTATAACTAGTAGGACCAGAAATTGCACTGACGTTCATACACTCTGTGGTTGCTTCTGATGAACTAGTAATGTGGTGATCCACAGAATGCCAAGCTAAAAAGAAGTAAAAAGAGTTGCCTACATACCAATTCCTCACACTAAAAAATGAACTTGTTATTCCAATATGGCCACAATTTTTTTACAAACGAAGGCAGAATGTTTTTATGAAATATCAGGGGAATGTCTGTCCAACCATAAGAAGCTAATGACCAAAGGGAAAGAACTGGACTGCAGATATGTGTACTTTGCATGCATTTGTTCTACACCAGTTCCATATGTCCTTAGGTTTAGCGCAAAAAAAAAAAAGTGCCTCACTGCTAACAGATGATAAACAAGTGTATCTCATTTAGCTTTATAAATAATTTTGCCTTACCGCTTCCTATCTTATGCTTTACAGGTGTTTGATAATGCTTTTTCAGCATTTAATGACATGCAAAGAGAAGAACTTCATCAGGGGTTTCTGAAGGTGAGCTTTCCCAGAAGTTATTGGAGGAATTTTGCATCCACTTTTTTTATACGAAACATGATTTAGCAGATGCAGTCATACCATATGAGCAATAATTTGCGTGTGATACAGCAGGTTACATTCTGAAAGTATGCATGTATATATTCTACTTTGCTTTATTAGCTCTTGACTCTTTCCCTCCAACGATTGGCCCAAACTACCTTCCCACTTTTCTATTCTGAAATATGGCCTGCCCTTAGAATGGCATGCTGATTTGGGGTTGGCTTGTCACTTGTGGCTTCTTCCTTTCATGTGGTGTCCAGTGGCCTTTGTCCTATTACTACAATCTCAAGGACTCATTTTTCCGTATGGAGCGTGTGAGTGGATTGAGATGCTTGAAAGGGCATTAATCATGCTCTAAGAGATTCTCATTGTCTTGACATGCTTTAAGTGCAGGATAGATTCTTGATCCCTTTTATGTTTTTAACCTGTGTCGACTCCGATTTCATTTGGTCTCCTACATGTACTATTTATTACAATTTTTTTTATCAGTTAGTAAACCATTTTAGTTTTGAAACTTTTTGCATTTACCCGCATTCTTATACCTTTTCTTTTCATATGACCAGTATGTTATCTCTCTCCATGCACATATAGAGGTACGTTTTTAAGATTCTTTCCAGTTTCCTTGCTGCAAGACTATCTTATAGTGTTGCAGGAATAATTTTTGTGCTTCCTTGCGTTTCACTTGCTTCAATTGCTACCTGACACTATAAGTTAGGCAACTGTATTAAGAAATTGTTTCCATTATTATTTAAGATGTTATCACTTTTCTTGAGGTTCAATAAGTTTGAAGGTTGAGGAATTTAACAACCGAGCATCAGATCTCTGCCTTTGAGAAGCAGAATGGCTGTTGTCAAAGGCATTTGTAACTCTTATATGCATATACATTAGCATGTCATAGTTTCTTACTTTGAAGGTGCTGTCATCAGGCTATGTGTGCAGTTGGGCTATTTTAGTGAGCATATATTAGCAGCTGAACTCATGTTTGGTTACAATTGTTAGACAGATGATGTGGCATATATCTGATTTAAATCAAAGGCTTCCAGTATTCTTTCTTGCTATTTCCTAGGTCTTCCTTTCATCCATACAAACACTAAATCCTACAATATCAAATAATATATTTCCATCGAAGTTGTAAATTTTAAAATTTGATGCAGAAAATATGTGTGATGTGAGCTAAATAGTTGAAGTGCAATCTTCATAATGATTTTCAATACTTATCTATGCTGCATACCAAGAGCTACTGTAAGTAGGAGATTACATGTATAGCCATGAAACTTCTTCTAAGGGCTCTCAATTTTTGCACAATCATTAAATATGGGCTCCAATATGATTATCAACAGATATTACTTGTCATTTTATACATGAAACATATTTACTGTCACCATTCCAGTGTGTTGCTAAAAGTTTTTGCAGCCATGGAATATTAGCGATTAATGTAGCATCACTCCAATATGCCAATAATAATCCTTATTATACCCAATGATTTTATGAAGGTGACTGTCAAATTAGTAAGATAATATGTCCCTTTGCATGCCTGCATTTGTCTGTTTGGGTCGATTTAGGCTTGATACACATTGTTGGGCTCTTCCTTGACCGCTTAAGCTTTTGAGGCAACTTGTTTCTAACATGGTATCAAAGCGCGGAGGCCCCGGTTTTGATATTTGCCCCTGCCTTTGTATTTTGTGCACGTGATAATCTATCTGTCTACATGTTTGCATTTGTCTATTTGGGCCGATCTGGGCATGATATACATTTTTGGGCCATTCCTTGGCAGCTTAAGCTTTTGAGGCAACTTGGTTTCTCACAAAATTTACTTGGATGGCAAGCCCAATTTTATTTTACTTTTTAGGTTTTTATCCTATCTAATATTGGTCAACATAAATGTCTATGCATGGTCAATTTTTACATTTTGCTTGCTCATCTATGAACTATTTTCGTCAAGCTATTTGTCTATATAACAAGCTTTTGCAGTTAGCATGTAAATAAAATTTACAATATCTGTTTGGCAATAAAATTTGGCTTTCGAGGTTCTAATTAGTTTTCTTTATCTTTTTGTAATTTATAGAAGGAGTTTGACATAATCTGCCAAGAAACAAAGGTATGCATAATGCTGCATCTATGTTTTGATATAGACCATTGGTTATATTTTTTGTTGATTAGAACTTCTTAGTTACTTCCCCATCAAAGGTGTTTAAACACTAGCATATAATTTTATTAGGAGTAAATTGGTAAAAATGTATTCATGATACAATTAGGTGCTGTTAATAGAAATAGTGGCCAATTATTCTGTGGAATTGATTTTAATTGGTTGTATAATGGACAAAACATATGTTCATCATAGGATACCTTTCTGCTGGTTTAGTTTACTGGTGTAAAAAATATGTCCATATTGAAATGAAGAAAACATAAGTTCAGGTTATTTATTTAACATTTTAACATTGTCAAATGCCATTTTTTTATCACATATTTTTTTCGTGTAACTTGCCTAATCAGTATTTATATATCTGGTGCATCAGGTTTGTAATATTCTTGATATGGTGGAGGAGTTGTTGGAGGAGCAAAATTTGGACGGTTTATCTGATGATAAGTACGTTTCACAATGGCTATGCAAAATGGATCAAGCAATGTGTTTAAAGAACTTCACTTTTCTTATGATTCATTGAGATGCTGTCTTGCGAACTCATCAACTACATTCTGAATTATAAACGTTAGTTGTTTGATAGTTGTGAATCAGCTTAGATATGTTGGATGCCTGCTGTAGTTTTGATTATAATTGTGCTTTCAAGTTTTCTTTTTTAGGCAATTTTGCTTTCATCATTTGTTTATATGCTATATGACATGGGTAAATGGAAGTGTAAATGATTTTTTCTTCTACGGCCATGCTAAGTATAATATACTGGAACATATGTATAAAGCTTATCTTCATTTGACATCTGCTACACCTGCTTTAACACTTGGAGTCTTGGAGACTTTTGTTATAAGATCGTTTTCTTTTCCTGTGTTTTTGGCTATTAAAAATTTATTTTGGCATGTGTCGTATTATTTACTTACACCTAAAAGACATTGATGGAATCTGGGCGCCTAACAGATATTGAATGATTACTAGTATAGGTGTAGAACCAAACGTAATAATGTAATATTTAATTATCCAGTAGTTTGTGACTATGTATGATCCCAAGTTTTAAAAGTTGCTTAAAGTAATGTTTTGCAGTTCTGGAGAAAAGTGTTTCAGTGAAAGAAGATAATTTAACTACCATTAGTGACAGGTCGCATAAAAGATAGTCATTTGAACCTGTTAACATTATCTTTTTTGTTTCTATTTGGCTTTAGCTGATGTGTTTTTACATATTGTTACATGTGAATTTCTTATGAAATGTTAATGCAATCAGTAGTTGTTTCGACACTTATGTACAGGACCAAGATAGATGATGTTAAAGAAGACATGTTAATGGCCAAGAAGAGTGAAATCCAGCACCTAACGAACTTGTTGGAGAAGGTAAGGACACCTTTAAACAAGCATAGCACTTTTTTATTGTGAACTGGTGATCCATTTTTCATTCATTGATTTTGGGAAGTACACTTTTATTAATGTGATCAACTCTGGGGTACTAGACTTTTTTAGACAGTTATGTAATTGTGACTACTGTAAACTCTTTTAAAACCATCATTAACTACTACATTTTAGAATTGGATCTCAGTTTTTTGAACACCTAGACACCTTATTTTATCCAATATTATACCCTTGCATAAAGGCTGAAGAACATAACCGTCTCATGAGGGCTCGTATTGAATCCCTGAAGAACATGCAACCAAATTCGTCATCTGCTTCAGATTATGCTGGGAAGGTACCGTGTTGCTTCTATGAAAATTCATTAAGATGTCTTTGTGTTTGCTGTTTAATGCCATAGGAATAAGAGATGGGGATAAATTTTTGTTTTCACACTTGCAAGAACTGCATATAAATTGTTCTGATTTGGTTCACAGCCAAATGTATTGTAGTTCTCAAAGCCCGTTTACTTCTCATTTCCCTGTGTTAAATTTGACAATATGGACTTACCTCTGTCCACTTTGAGCTTATAGAAGCCGTATCGTTTTGTGTTGCAGCTGAGAAGCTGGATGTCAGATCGTGACCAAGTTTTGCTATTATTGCAATAGCCAAGCAAATTTTATTACTCGGGTTGTTGATAATGTGAACCTTGGTCTGAGTATTTTCTTGTATAAGATTGACATTTCTGTGGCATGTCTATTTACATCAAGATGAAGACTGAATGGAATCGAAGGAACCTCTTGTCACCCCCCCACCCCGTTCCTCTGCAATCTTGGCAAATCTAATAGTTGTCTAATCTAACGTTTTGAAGGATTTGAGAAAAAGTCGTTTGTGTTCAATAAATAGCCATTGGAGTTTGACAAAAAAAGTTCTCTCCTTTTGTTGAATGAATATTCTTAATGAGACATCAAGTGACAAACCCTGAGTTCACGAACCAAAATAGAGGCATGAGTGTTGTCAACGTTTGTTCAACTCTTTCCCTCTTGGGCATATGGGGATTCTTTAGAAAGCTAGTCTTTTTATCATCTTGAATCTTATTTCATGCAAAAGAGATCATATTTACACAAAGATATTGTAGTTAACAATGATTCTCTACTTTCCACATTTTTCACTTTAAAGAGCGGTTTGTCTTTGATTAAAAAAATGTCTAATTTAATAAATTTTCATGACAAAGGCTTGATGACTAACCATGGTAGGTTGCCACATCACAAAGGTAGTCATGAGAGTGAAATTTGGAAACCTGATGTAACAGTTCCGAGCTTTTCCCCTCCACATATTCAAGCATTATGGTAAATGAAAATAATTTTTTTAAAAAAGGACCAAGCATTCATTAGTTATCACAACCCGTGTTTTGATTGCACTTAAACTAGAGAGTTAAAGGTAATTACATAGATTTTAGTTAAATTTTCAGGGGTTTTAAGAAATGGAATCCTAATATATGAGTAGAATTTGAAGTCACGAATGTAATAAATCGAGAAATACGTGAAATGGAGGTGAGGAGTAAAAGTTATGACCTTGATCACATTACGTGTTTTTTTTTGTGTGTGACATGTGGCATGCATACGTGCATGCGTATCCCTTTTACATCATACACTCACACACTTTCTTCTATAATTTCTGATTTTTGACCAAACTTCTGGGAGAGTTTTCCGAGTCGTTCTAAGTCCGTTTTTGTCTGTTCAAAAGGCATTCTTGGCTAATTTGAGGGTTTTGTACGTAATGAAAGCATCAATTCCTCAAGTTGACGACCTTATAAGGGAGGAACGCCTTGGGACAAGAGGAAACTGCTCATCGCTCTCGAGCCCCAAATAGAGAGAGAAGTGGCCCAAACTAAGAGGAGGCTCTATCCTCCCCCGAAGGGCCATGTATTGTGAGATACATCCCTGGGGCTAAGGGGAGGTTCTATCTGCAGCTTATGGGCATGGAAAGAAAAAAGAGTCTCTGGGTAAGGGGACAATCTATCAGTTGTCTATGGATGCATAGAGGGAAAAATATCTTCAGGTAGGGGAGGTTCTGTCCGCTATGGGAAGTGTGAAGTGTCCCGGGTTAAGGGGAGGTTATGTCCGTTGCCTTAGGGCCACAATAGGGGAAATGTCCTGGGTTAAAGGGAGTGTTTGTCTATTGCCTTCAGACATAATAAGAAAGATGTTATGGAGCTAGAGGAGGTTTTGCCCGCCATCTCCAGAGATGAAAGGGAGGATGCTATGAGGAAACAAGCAATTCCAAACATCGCTACTTCCGAAACTATAGGGGAGTAAGTGTTTCTAACCTTTCGAGTTAATATCATTTATATGCATGTACATTTCTTAGTGTTATTAATATGCTAATTAAAATATATAATTTGCTATGATCTAATATATGCTAATATGTTCCCATTCGATTTGCTTTGATATACTCTGTTGTGATCTGATTTGCTCTGAAATGCTTCGTGTCGATCTGATATGCTTTGATTTGATATGATATGGTATGATCGGCATGGTTGGATGAAATCTAATATGATATGATGGGATCTGATATGATCCCATTTACTCTGTTGTGTATTCTACTCCACTCTGTGATAGAGTGGGATGTGTGATTCTGCTAGTGTTCTACTCACCTTTGTGAGATGTGTAATTTCTCTAATTTATTGTCTTTTGTTCTATTCTGATGATTTATGAAATTTCTGTTTGACTCCAAATGATTTATTCAGATAAAAGGACATAGGTATTTTAACCTATATAATTTTGTAATGTCTGATGCATGTATTAGCCATTAGGTAGAACTACATTCGAATCTGATAGTATTAGAATAATACCATAATGTTATCTAATATGTACGTAGGCAACCAATGAGAAGGTGAGAGTCATAACATTCTTCTACACACTATGAAGCTTTAATGTTCCGTTGTGCATAGATCAGAACAAACCTAATTTCATAACTAATTTGGATCGGGCCAACGTTGCCTTGTCGTTGGTTGCCTACAAACGTATTGGATACCATCCACGATATTATTCCAATATGATCGGATCCGAATGTAGTTCTACCTAACGGCTAATACATGTATAGACATCACAAAATCATATACTTTAAAATATGTATATCTATATATCCGAATAATTATTCAGAATTTGACGAAAATCTTATAAATCATCAGAATCAAACAGAAGCCAATAAATCTGCAAATACACATCTCACATAGGTGAGTAGAATGCTAACAAAACCACACATCCCACTCTATCATAGAGTGGAGAACACACAACAGAGCATATTGGATCATATCAGATCATCGCAGATAATATCAGATTTCATCCGACCATACTGATCATATCAGATCATATCAGAGCATATTAGATCACAATAGAGCATTTTAGTATAATTCGGATCACCACAGAATATATCAAAATAGATCGAATAGGTACATATCATCATATATTAGATCATAGCAAATTATATATATTAATTAGTATATTACTTATTAAGATGTGCATTCATATAAATCATATTAAATTCGAAGGTTAGAAAAGCGTACTCCCCTACAATTCTAGAAGTGGCAATGCTTGGAGTTGCTCGTTTCCTCAAGGCATCTTCCCTTTCAAGTCCGAAGATGGAGGGCAGAACCTCCTCTAACTCCAGAATACTTTTCTCTTTCTGTGCCCATAAGCTACAGACATAACATTCCCTTGATGGGGATACTTTGCTCACAACATGCCCATAGGCGGCAGACAGAACTTCCCCTTGCCCAGAGACACTTTACCCTTCCCACGCGCATAGGTGGTAGACAGAACCTCTCCTTTCCCAGAGACACTTTACCCATCACACGCCCGTAGGTGGTGGACAAAACCTCCCCTTTCCCAGAGATACTTTACCCTTTTTGCGCCCGTAGGCAGCAGACAGAACCTCCCCATACCCCGGGGCATTTCCCCCATAGAGGGTTACTAACTCGAAGAACAGATGCTTCCATTGCATAGAACACCCATTGAATTAGCTAAGAATGCTTTTTGAACAGAAGAAAACGGACTTAGAACGACTTCAGAAACTCCCCTGGAAGTTTGACAAAAAATAGAAATAAGAATTTATAAGAAAATGGCGTGTGGGCGTACGAAGGAGGTGGAATACGCGTGCATGCACTTGCACCACATGGCAAGCTTTGAGTGGACCAAAAACATGGTCGGTGACATGTAACGTGTGCATGGCATGCGTGTTACCGCGCTATCTGCTATGCAATTGCATGGGACCCGCATCGCATGGATGGCTTCAATCACGTGGCGCCGCGCGTCCCACGGCTCGACAGCTCAACTCTAGTGCAACTCGACTCAACTCGACTCATATCGACAAACCCTTCAAAATTAGACCCCATATAAGTAGGTTATCTCACACTTTTAAAGTAGGTCCTGCCCATGTGCTTCTCGAGGTCGTAGCTTTCGTTCCCGACCTCTGCTTTGCATGTTCTTTGATTGTTGAGCTCATTACTTTGAGCTTAATTAAATATGGAAATTTCATCCTTTAAGACCCTTTAAAATTTAACTAAAATTATATAATTACCCCTAACCCTATTTGGGTTAAGAGTAATTGAAATATGGGGTGCTACAGCTGTTAAGCAGTCTACTCTAATGTTAGAGTCTTAAATTTAGAGATTTCTTCAAGAGTCGAGTTATCTCTGAGTGAATACATATTTGATAGTATTAATTATTGAACAAGGGTTATGAGATGATTAATAACATTGTTTAATATTACTTATTTAATTAGACAAGTGGAATAATTAAAGGACTTGCATAAAATGTAGGTTGATTGAAAATACTTAAGCATTCTATGTGTGATACCATGCTTCTAAAGATAATGTAGTTTTAGGCAGAACTACATCTGGATCTGATGTTATTGAAAATATTGGAGATATTGTCTGATGAGTATGTAGGCAACTAACATTGGGTGACGTTGGCCTGATTCAAAAAATATTAATTAACCTTTTGTCCCTTTAGAAGCTCTTCTCTTGAGGGCAGAGAGGTTTCGTTGTTGTTGTTGTTTGGCTTGGTTGGTTGCAGGTTCTCCAAGCGATGACAAGGGATACCAGGATTGACGAGCACAGGATGTAGTTTCTCATTTCTGCAACTTCGATATATGTATATCTTTAGTATTAGAGTCAACCTAGTTATTTATTTTCAGACGGATGACAGACTTGTACTTAGATGGATAGGCTATTCTTTATGAATTTTTCAGATGTGTAATAATATTATATGATTTGATATTCATATTTGTGAACCCATTTATCATGACCTGGATATTTCATCGAATGGTTTATTTTGTATTTAAGAAAAAAAAATCTCATGACCTACCATTCATGTTATTTAAAAATGTTTTCAAAAATTCGGGTCATGACAGAGAGGCCAAAAAAAGGCTTACAATTGTTTTACTTTGGTGGGGGCCAGCCAATCATCAATGACACATACATTCTCTTGGTTCATTCGAACTTGTCCATCACCAATATGATGCCCCCAAAAGAGGATTTCTTGTTGTGCAAAGGAGCACTTCTCTAGCTTGACATATAATTGATTCTGTCGTAGAACATCAAACATGACTCTCAAGTGAGTAATATATTCTATGAGTTTATTGCTATAGATCACAATGTCATAAAGATAGACAATAACAAATTGATTAAGGAAGCCATTGAAAATGTTGTTCATGAGTGTGCAGAAGGTAGCTGGAGCATTGGTAAGACCAAAAAGCATGACCAAGAACTTGAAAGCACTATAGCGAGTAACGCAAGTAGTCTTGGCTTTGTCACCCCATGCAATCTGCACTTGGTAGTAACCTAACATAGATCCAACTTAGAGAAGTAACGAACACTGCTAAGTTTTTTAAGTAGTCAATAGTCGATACAAACTTATAAGCTCCCATCGTGTTTTTTTTGAAATAGAATCGGGGCTCCAAAAGGGTCTTTGGAGGAGCATATAAAACTTGCTTCAAGTAATTCATTTAGTTGCCTTCATAATTCCTCAAGTTCGAGGGACACCAGGCTCCAATTCGATTTGGTGGTCAATAGTTCTTTGTAGTTAGAGGCACTTTGGTAAGGCTTTGGGCATTACATTAGTATATAGCCAGTTAAGACAGCTTAAACTATTTTCATCATAGGTTGATCCCCTTATGGTTGGTCTTCCATGCGAAGGACCACAAGATATGTTAGATCACATTTCTTAAACCCGTTGCTAGTTGGAGTGGGGATAAATGTGCAGTTTGAGGCCTACTCTTCTGAATAATTGGTACAATGTAGGGATTTATGGTTTCAAACATGCATACTAAGCCTAGATGTGGCATCAGGATACTATTTGTTTTCTCCAAGACTTCCATCCCAAGGATAACCTACAAATCATCCAAGGGGATGACAATGAGATTTGTTGTGCTAGTCCAATTGCCAATCCGAAAGGGAATATATTTGGCTAACACTCTGATAGGATGAGCTTCGGAGTTCATCGCCTTTATTCGACTTGAATCTTTTACAAGCCTAAGCCCTATGCGCCCTGCTTCATTGTCTAAGATAAATGTATGGGTGGCTCTCGTATCGGCCATTGCTCTTGTTGGGACGCTATTCAAGCATATCTTAATGTACAATAGACCTTTTGCTCAAGATGATTATTGTTTTTGAGTACCCTCAATGGTATTGAGAAGTCTTAATGCTCCCATCTTAGATGCTTCTTCTTTGTTATTGGAGGCTTCATCATTTACCTCAATTCAGGCTGACTCCCTTGCAATGAGGGCATTGAGTGCTTTCTTCAGTGGACATTGCCAATTAAGATAGGGTCCCATGCATAATAAGCATGATAATGGGCCCTTGGTCCCTGTTGGAATGACCATGTGGTAGAAGTAGAACTATCAACTTTTGTTTCAATGTCTTTGTAAAAAGGTTTCTTTTCACTACCTTTGCCCTTGCCTTTGTCTTGGGCGTCAATAGGGTTGTGTTGATCTTGTTGACCTTGTCGCAAACCTTGGTCTTTCTAGAAATATCCCAGTTTCCTTATGTTGTCACGGGTGGTAAATTTAGTGAGGCACTCGGCCTCTGTGACAGCTACAAATAAGTCTTGCACCTTTGGCTGATTTTGCTCTATTTGGGCCCTTGGCTTGAGTCCTTTGAGGAAGTAAAACAACTTGTTATTTTCAGTCATATCTCGAATTTCCAACATCAAGGTTGAAAATTGTTTGACATACTCCTAAATAGTTTTTAATTGTTAGTAGCAACAAAGGTTTAGCCTGACAATGAATACTACATTTTCTAGCAAAAATTGGGTCTTCAATTGACCCTTTAGGTCTTCCCCAGTGTTTATTTTGAGACAACCATTCAAAATTTTTTCATACTTCATCCTCTACTAAAGCTTGGCATCGCCAGATAAGTACATGGTAGCCATTGTGACCTTAGCTTCTTCAAATTCTGGGCGAACAACCCAAAAATATTGTTCCATGTCAAAATTTTCAATTCTTTGGTATCTCGTGCCCCCTGATAGGCCTTAGGTTTTGACATTTTAGGGTGTTTGATGGTCCCAATAAACTCCTATTGGGCTGTTGTGAGAAGGAAAAGGCTTAATTGTGCAACTAAATTTCGTACCTCTCGCAATTTTTTAACTTCAGATTGTGATTTTTCAATCATCATGTAGTTTTCTATACTCACATTATGGTTTTGAGATCTTGTCTCATGGTTCAACTTCTCCACTTTTTTAAGGGACTTTACTTTCTCTTCCTACATAGAAAACCCACTTATCAATGGGGCAACTTGCTCCTCCAAAGCTTCAACATGGTCTTCCCATTTGGATAACATTTTGTATTGCTAGCCTAGTGTCACTTGCTCGACGCACAAATTTTGGCATCTTAAGTGGAGGCTTGACAAATGATTTTTTCTTTGACTCTTAATACTAATTATCACGGGCGTGCCCGTTAGGTAGCTGATTGTACGGCGCTTACAAACTAGGAGCCCAATAAGCAAGCCTTTATTTAAGACAATCAACTTGCCTTGTAGAGATGTATTATGCAAATTACTTTATGCGCATTCATACAAAGCAAAAAGTTAGGGGGAAAAAAAATCATATTATAAAGAAATAAATAAATACAAATAAGAAATCAAGTTGCAGTCACTATCTACATGTTTATAAGTGATAATCACAATACTATAATTAATAAGAGTAATAACTCATTTATCATATGTAGCCTTTATTACAAGTAGTTAGAGTGATAATCAAAGTAACATTATTAATATAATAATACTTTAAAATATAAATAAAAAAACACATTAAAAAAGAATTAGTAGGGGTCCGTACACGTGACAGAACGCTGCTCAGCTCAGCCACGGATTTAAGGGGTACCGACCGAACTGAGATCGGGGAAGGCGAACGAAACCCAGTAAATCAGTAATAGCCCATCCTCGCAGTTTCCCAGTTCGAGTTGGGGGCAAAGTCGTCCAAAAAAAGTTAGAGCCCGAAGCGGGCACGACTAAAAAAGGAAGAAACCAAATATAGATCGGCGCCTCCGATCAAAGCATTCAGTCTCCCTCCCCACCCGCCTGCATCTCATCCCCAAGTGCAAGCTCCGTGGAGGAAGCAGTTTCACAGAGAAAAAAGAGAACATCATGGAGGTGGGTCTGAAGTTCCGTTGCCAACGCATTGGATGCGATGCTACGTTCACTGAGGAAGACAATGCTGATGACTCCTGCAGATACCATGATTCTGTAAGAAGCTTTTCTTATGATATGAAACGAGCTGCTAATAAGGATTATTTGACCAGTAGTTGTGCTTAAGTTCGGTCTTTTTTCTAATTATTATTTTTTCCCTTATGACCTCACAATTTTCTCCCAATTGAGTGCTTGCTGGATATTTTTAAAAGGAAAGAAAAATTGAAAGTTACTCCCTTTCGGAGCAGATGATAGTCGTGATGCCTCTCCTTATGTAATTGCTCTATGGATGTTTATTCTGTCGCTTTTTTTTGTACAAATGGATCCTTTATTTAGTTGGCACTTGGTTAGAAGTTCTAACGTTTGAGTATCTTTGATTCATGTCCTGGACATGTTGGCTTCTTGCGAACTTCGATTTCTTCAGGGGGTAAGATAATACAAACTTTTCTCTTTAGCTTTGTATAGTCGATATGTTTTTACTGTGCACTAATGCAGCCCAATCTCTGCTTTCCAGCCTATATTTCATGATGGTACAAAAGAATGGACTTGTTGCAAGCAAAGAAGTCATGATTTTAGCTTATTCTTGGCACTTCCTGGGTATAAAGCTTCTATCTCTTTGTTGCATCAACTAGTCAAGACATTTGTAATATTTTATATCGTTAATGGTTCTTCTCACTATGGAACAGATATTCACACACTTTTTTTTCCACCCAAGAAAAAATCGTGCACTGTGAGCCACAGTGATCAGTTTTTTGTGTTGTTTACTTCCTGTTAAGTGATTCTTCAGCTAATTTTTTTTTCTTTATTTACGGCACTGGTTTTTGCAAAAAAATGTTCCATAGTTATTTAGTTTCATGGTATAATTTTCTTACAGTATTGCTTTAATGCAATGAAATTTTTATGGAGTCATAAGTTAATTTCAACTTGTTTAATATTGCATAAATTTTTAACAACATTGTACAGTTGTTGAATTGAGCTTTTGTTGGCTTCTTTTAAGGAGTAGATCACAAATGTCGATTTATCAATTTTTTTGTATTTGGGAAGATGTAAGACAGGTAAACACACCACAGAAAAACCGGTAACCAAGGCAGTACCAAGTGTGCAGAGGCAGGCCCCGCATCCAGTCTCTGCAAGCAAGCAGGCTGATGCTTCCAAGCAGCAATGTTCAAGATGCCAGCAGGGCTTCTTTTGTTCTGATCATGGTGCGTTTGTTTCCATGTATCCTCATGGAGATATTATCCATTTTTATAGCTTTTAGTGATGTTAAGCTGACTTGGTAGAAATTTCTTTAGGACTAAGAACATGATTAGCCAAAAGCTACATTTAAGAAGCTCGTAATGCTTCCAGTTGAAATAGCCTTAAACATACTTTCATGGACTGTTCACTTGGGACCATGGAAGGTTCTATTGACCAATACAGCTGATTTGGATATGTATCGGTTGTGACTGGTACAATATTGGGGAGCTGAAGGCAATGCCCACATTTTGTTGATATAGACAGTGAGTATCGGCCGTATCATTTTGAATGATACAGTTGATATGTGCTGATACACGATGATGTGTCCATTCAAAAGATGAAAAAATCAAACAAACTGTTTCAACCAAAACTTGAATCTTGTGTTTCCTAGGTATTGGAGTGCTACCTTAGCCAACTATACCATTCTTCTTATTATCACTATTATATTCCATCTTATATTTAACCTCTTAGCCAACTATACTGCTACTTGATTATAATTATGATTATGATCTTCAAGCAAAAATAATATATAAGACTAAATGGGAGTAGAGTCTATATCAATTACATAGAATTGATTATAAGCAATTACATAGAATTGATTATAATCAATTACATAGAATTGATTATAATAGTGCTACTCCTATGGTCCTACAATCATTTATTCACGTGTTTAACTTACGGCCTTTTGCATAACTATCACTTTGTAGGGCCCACATTTTAAAAACACATAAGTTTAGTATTCTGAAAAAAATGGGTTCACATGCCCCCCCACCCCCCCCCCCCCTGCCCAAGAAACACATGTTATTGTCAATTGACCTCATGTATCAAGAATGGCACAATTAAATTATAGAATATTTTTAGTTTATCTTCCATTGTCTATTTAATATAGTGGTATTGTTATTATTAATTAATATGTGTAAGTTCATCTAAAACCTTTTCCAAGTATTATTGTTCTCTTCAAAAGTGTTATAACGATATTTTACTTGTTTTAATATCTTTTAATAAATATTAGAGTTTTTGTGCCCATCTCAATGCACACTCCACATATAATCGATACCACCATCTATGCGTATATGTCCTTCCATACTTGGGACACCAAAGTCACTCTAAATGGCACAAGATAGGGATAAAAGGAAAATGTATTAATGTGTCATTTTCTAAAGACGATATTCTGTTCATTATGTTCCGTTTCTTGCTAGAGATTAGAAAAACCCCGTCAATTGAGGGGCCAAGGCAATTATTAATGTATCAGCACTCTGGCTTATCTCATAAAAGTGGTAGATTTCACTGCCGAGTTTATTTGTTGTTTTGTTGTCTGATTGTAGCCTAAACTTCAAGTTTTTGGAAATTTAAAAATATCTACTTAATTAAAATTTCATAATATGTCCCATCTATAATTGGGCACTGTTTTTATCTAAGCTGGGTAGAGAACTCACAATTTTAGGCAAGTGACAATGTCAGGTTCACAACCTAAAAGTTCATTGAAGCCGTGTGCGGCATCTGTGTACAGCAAGGCTGATGTTGCAAAGAGCTCTGCTGTTCCTTCAAAGAAAATAATTGACCTAAATACTCCCCAGATTTGCAGAAATAAAGCATGCGGAAAAATCTTCAAAGAGAAGGAGAACCATGAAACTGCTTGTGAGTATCACCCAGGCCCAGCTGTTTTCCATGATAGAATGAGGGGGGTGAGTATTGGATTTGCCTTCTTATTTAGTGCCAAAATTTTAATTATATCCATAAATTGTTTTGACATGTTTGTTTATGTGTGTTGCAGTGGGAATGTTGTGATATACATGTGAAAGAGTTTGATGAGTTTATGACCATACCTCCATGCACAAAAGGATGGCACAATGCGGATCCAGATGATTAATGTGTTATTGGCAATCCGCGGGTGACGTTGACGAAGTTGTTAGTACTGTTTGAGAGGGTGAATGTGTGGATAATTCTCGATGTATTTATATGATTTAAATGCCCTGGGTGTAAAACGGAAGATGGAAAAGTCATGAATGAGCGGCGTTGCTTCTCTACCTTAGCATATAGAATAGGAAATTGAGTGAAGTGATAATTTCGTGTTTCCTTTTGACAAAAGATGATATAAAGGAAATAATAAATCCATACTGGAATTTATGACATTATCATTGTGGTAACTCGTTGAAGGAGCCATTAGTGTAGGTTGCATTAGCCTCGCGTATTATCATTGTTAACATTGGAATTACATTATATCTGGTGTTGAAATGATTTTGGGGTGTTGATGACCTACCACCGAATTTGTCCAATAAAACCCTATACTAGGGTTTTTTCCATCCAATCAAAATCTAGGTGTATAATTTTGGTGGATAAATTTAGTATTAAAATATATTTTTCTTTTAAAAAATGAGCAAAAAGAAAGTCTTTAATAGGGATAGTTTTGGGTACCTTTTTTTTATATGACATGGTTTTGGCTTCTTCAATGGGTATTATGATATAGTGTACGAATGCTTAGCGTTTTTATGGATTTAAAATGGAGTCGTTTAGTAAAATTTGAATAATTTATATAAAAATTTGGTTAAAATAAAATAATCAAATAATTTTATTGGGTACAAAAAGTAAAAAAAATATTTTCCACCAAGTAAAGATATTTAATATTACATAAAGTTAATATATTTAACTTAGATAAAAGCAAAATCATAGGTGGACATTATTTTATAAATATATCTATAAATTTTGAATCAAATGCATTATAGAAGAGGAAGCTGTTAAAATATAAAAAAAATTAATAAGATTTATCTATTCTAATGGCTCGAGCTTTTGGAAACTTAGTTATCTTACATAGAATTAGAGCTCCATGTTATTCAAGATCTTAAGTTCAAGTCTCGTTGGTGATATTTATACTCTAATTATGTTTCATGACCCGCATTTAACCAATGGTTACACTTGAGATGGGGTATTCTTCTTAACGGTTCGAGGTTTTGGGGTAATTGATTATCTTACAAAAGCCATATTAGCTGACAATGGGAAAGTGGCTACAGGTTCAATCAACTAACACTCTCACCGAATGCTCTTCCCTTGTTGCCCAGCCTTTACGCAACTACTTATATAGTCTATAAACCAGAGGATGACATTAGGAGTTGATCAAAACCAATGGAACCATTTTGAATGGGCAAATCTAAAATCTTGATTATAGCTTTTTAATAGTAATACTATTTCTTCTTTGACTCCTTGAAAAAAATCTCACGTTAGAACTCACCATGTTAAAACACGGCTATAATGCATATAGTCATGGCTTTAATATGAGATTTTATGATGGTGATACACATAGTACATAGACTTTTAAGGCAAAATAACATTATTCAATACCAATAATATTAGGATTAGTGAACAAAAATATGAAGGATAATAGTTTTCTTATACCATTTTTCTGCCCTTTTAGTCTTATGTGAGACCCACTTTTCAATTCAATCAAAACATGACTTAAAGTCTAGTTTGACATAAAGTGATATAAGGTTATCATCCAAATAAGAAAGAGATATTTGAAATTTTAGGTCAAATAAAAATAATAATAATGCTACACTAAATTTGTATAATAAACTTATATACTCTTAAGGTTGTGGATTTTTGTTGTACAATAAAAAAATAATATTTATACTCTATTTTTTCTTCATTATAGGCTTTACAACACCTTTGATTAAATAGAAAAGGCAAGTCCCACATGATAACATGAGATTTGTTTTTCCCTATCTAATCAAGAATGGTATAAAACTTATGAATATAAGAGTATCACTATGTAACAACTCATTTTTCGATTACGCTTAACCTGGGTGGGTTAAGGGTAATTTAGTAATTTGATATTAGTATTATGGGGTTTCATTAGGTGAAATCCCTGTATCCGGGTAGAGCACATCGTAACGAGCATGATAAATTGAAGAACGTGTGAATCGGAGGCCGGGAGCAAAAGCTACAGCCTCGGGAAGTGTGCTGCATGGGTGGGGCCCACTCAAAAAGAGTGGGATAACCTATCCATGTGTGGTCTTGTTTCGAAGGGCTCATCGACACGAGTCCATCAATATGTAGAACACAAGATTCCGACTTCAGGGTAAGAAGATATCGCATATTGAAGTTTAGATATTTTTTGGATTAAAATATTTATTTTAATCATAAAAATAAATAGAAAAATAATTATTTTAATCATCAGTATTTAGCTGGTGCGCGTGGCTCTAGAAGCATTTCGTATGCTCTCGGCTTCTCCCCTATAAATACCAGATTCCGTTCATTTTTCGGGGGAGTTTTTGGAGTCGTTTGGAGTCTGTTTTCTTCCGTTCTTGAGGCGTTCCTAGCTAATTCGAGGGTGATCTACGCAATGACATAGTCCATTCCTCGAGTTGGTACTCATATAAGGGAGGAATGACCGGGGGCAGGAGGAGGCTCTGTCCGCCACCCTCCTGCCCCGAGAGTGAGAGAGATGGCCCGTTGAGAGAGGAGGCTCCGTCCTCTGTTACCGGGCCAGATCAAGAGAAGTGGCCCGATGTAGGGGAGGCTATGTTCTCCACCGAAGGGCTACTACGTGTGAAGGAACACCTCAAGTAGGGGAGGTTCTGTTTGCCGCCTATTGGCGCAGAAAACGAGAAGTCTCCGAGAAAGGGGAGAGTTGGTCCGGTCGTTCTTTGGTACAAAGCGATGAACGTATGGAGGCTAGAGGAGGCTCTGTCTGCTGTCTCCGGGTTTGAAGGGGAGGACGCCCAGAAACGAGCATCCCGAATACTGCTACCTCATGAGACATCAGGGGAGTAAGGGTTTCTTACCTCCTATTTCAATTATAGAATGGCATGTGTTAGTTATGATGTGTGTTATGCTATGATCCATATGCTTGCTATGCTTATATGTCATGATATGTGCTTATATGCCATGATGAGTGCTGTCTCATTCTGGGTTAGAGAGAGATGGGCTATGCGCATGTTTATATTATGATATGTTATGCTTATATGCCATGATATGTGCCATCTCGCTCTGGGTTAGAGAGAGACGTGTAGTGTGTGTGTTTGGTCTCAGCTCAGTGATAGAGCGAGACCTATGATTGTGTTCCGTCTCACTCTATGATAGAGCAAGACGTGTGATGCGTGCGGTCTCGGCTAAGTGATAAAGTGAAACGTGTGATGCATGTGGTCTCGGCTCAGTGATGGAGCGATACATGTGGATGTGATATTCTTGCTTTGGGATAGAGTTAGCCATGTTGTGGTGGTTTTGTGGTGCTCATCTCTATGATAGAGCGAGATATGTATTGCCGGTGTTTTATCGGGTTTTTGTATAACTCCGATTAAATATTCGGAGATACATATTTTATATGTATGTATTTTTGGTATGTCGGTTGTATGTAGTAGCCAACAGGCAGAACTACGTCCAGATCCGATTGTATCGGAGTAACATCATGGATATTATCTGATATGAACGTAGGCAATTAACGGTAAGGCAATGTTGGCCCAGTCTAAATTAGTTATATAATTAGGTATGTTTTTGCCTACACGCAATGGAGCGCTAAAGTTTCATAACGCGTAGAGGAACGAGAAGACTCTCGCACTCAGAATGTGCTGCTTTTGGTTCTAGGTTTGGTTTTTATTGTCTCCGGACCCTTGGCCTGGGTCGGTTTCTAGGTCGGGGCGTCACACACTATCCTAAAAAATGGCTATGTGTCGTTTATTGATAACCCTACACCAAATTTGTCCAATAAAATCTTGTAAATGGGTTTGAATTTGATAGACAAAAATAGGCTTATATGACAATAGGGGTCCACTTTTCTCAATCTAATTGAAACCCAGGTGTAATATTTGGTGGAGAGATTTAGTGTAAAGAAATAATTTCTGTTCACCAAAAAGCAGAACAGAGGTTTATGGATTTGATGCTTAATTATGGTAATTATCGGCTTCCATCACATAATGGATCGGTTCTGGCCAAACCCGGTCGAGTCGGGTTCAACTAGACTCGGAGAGCGACCGTTCAACCCGGTCGCGGGGCGAATCGGCGAAGTGCTACTGCGAAGTGCGAACTCCCGTCTCCGACATCTTCATCTAGCTCACCGCATGAATGTACGATTCATCGATTAGCGGCAGCTCGCCATTAAGGACAGCATCCACCTTTATCATGGAGGTCAGCGCATGAGTGTATGTATTTTTTCCTTTTGTTTTTTATACCAGTCTTTCTTGTGTCATCTTTTTATGATTTGCGATGAAGACTTTATTTTTCTGTAATTTTTTTTCGTATCATCCCATTCAATTTGCATTTACGCAATGCAGCGAATTTTCATTGAAAAATTCGGATAGAGCTAAAAAGAGAAGATATATATTATTTGTAAAGACAAATTTAAATTGATTTTGTGTGCTTTAGATGTTTGCCTGACATCATTTCATGCCTCTGTGTAACAATTAGGGGATCAGATGAAGTGGATGAGAAAGTGGGCTCCTTTTTGCAGCTACAGTAAGTCCATCTGTGGACTTTCACGATGTGGTGAACTGTATTTATCTATAGAGAAGAACCAGAATTTTATTGGTAATACTGAAAGTAGTTTGTACCCTTCAAAATTGTTTCGAGAGTTCAGCATAGAGAGACGACCGGCAACATTCCAGAATAGGTGCATTTCATCCGACAATGCAATCGGTAAATTTGATTTATATCTTGAAGCAGCAGGGTCTAGGATTCTCGAGCAATTTTATCATACCAGAGTCCGTCTATTTGGGAAGGGTACGCAAAATGAGCCTTCCTTAAGTCGAGATTGGTTGGCAAAGCTTTGGCGCGAAGAGAAGAGAAGAAAAGGTTTTGGACATGTTAGGCAGAAAAGAGCTCCTGATCATGGTCAACATTCTGAAAACTCGGCTTTAAGTCACAGTTCTCTTCAGAAGCACTCTAGCAGATGGTTTGAAGGTGGCCATCCTGGGGGGAAAATAACCGACAAAGTAGATAAGTTGTATGAACAACCGCCTGTCAGTCAACCACCCACAGGTTATTTGAAGCCAAAATCTCCAGAAGAGGTGCATATTGTAACAATTTTTTCCTCTGAAATCGAGTACTTTTGCTGCTTTTTCACAATTTTTACCAATATTGTATGCTTAGTTGAATTTGGTTTAATTAGTGGCATCTGTTTTTTGTGTTCATAGATACCATATCTCCAAATGATCATAAACAATGCATGTAGGGATATGCCGATGCCTTCTACCTTTGGTCATTTAGGATTAGTCAATTGTTTAGGTGTTTGCTTCATATGTCCTTTTTTTAGTGCAAAAATACAACATGATGCCTACTGGGGTTAATAGCTGTTATTTTGATTTTGAGCTGAGTATTGTGTATTTTCGGACTGAGAACTAATGCACTTCTGTGGGAACTCAAAATAAGCTTTTGTCAGGGACAAATGAGAATTACATTAGGGCAGAGATAATGGTAACGAGGTACTACTATGTGCAGAGGAGTCATGTTCTGCTGTAAAAGCTACGAAATCGTATGTGACTGTTCAATTTCAGTATTTTTGGGAGTATGCTATGCCAAATTAGTGCAAATTATTGCCTTTATGCTTTAACCTTTCTTTTCAATATGTCATGGCAATTCATGGAAATATTCAGAATTTTTGAGCCTGTGGTAATTGTTTGCAACGATTTCTTCTTCTGTACTTCAGGATTGTTGTGCGTGACAGTGTTAGTAATATACTCATCAGATTAAAAAAATAATTAATGGTTAAACACACAAATTGCATAATGTTTAGAAATCTCCCTTGACTCCCTGGTTAAATTATTATTAAACTAATGCTCTGGTATTTCATTCTATAATTTGCCAAAGGAGGCTGCATCAAGTTGCCAGTTAGTGTGAAAATTAGCAACCTATTTTTGTGTTAGACTATCATTTTGACCCGGAGTTATTAGAAAATGGTTTTTGTTGATATAATTTTATTTCCTCTCTCTTGTATACAGGCCAAGCTAGTACCTCTTCTTGCCAGGGCCAATTTACTCGTAACTAGAGATATTGAATGGGCAAATCTTATGTTGGGATTTGAGCAGGTGAGATATTCTTAAATAATTGTTAGACCCTAGAAGGTACGGTGGTGAAGTTCCTTGGGCCATTTATATTATGAAAATACACGCAGTTGGAAACATTTCAGATTTCATATATAATTCTGCATGTGATACAATTTTATTATCCAGTAGCATGCCTTTAATTTTTACTTTCTCACTATAATAAGTTTGTTGCTAATATTAGGATGAAAATTTGTAGGAAAACAGGTATGCTATGGTGGATCCATGCTACGCGCAGTTTGTATGTCCTCATTCTTTATACCTCAGTCAAGAAATGTTATCATATTTTAGAAAGTTTATATATAAAGTGTTTTAATTGTCAAAACCTTCTAAAAAGGATGTTTATTGTTTTTTCAGCCAGTGGGCTTTATTCGTGAACAAAGTAATGTCATCTTTAGGCAGGTAGATCTTTTCTCTAGTACTCTATAAATTTTTATATTGTCCTAATGTTATATTTCAATGTTACTTCTGTTGTTTTCGAATTAAAGCATTTGTGCTGCTTTCTGCTTTAAAATTATATAGCTTCTTCGCACAAGGCGTCCATTCATTGCTGTCGTAACTGATGGAATGGGTAATGAGCTATTTAGGGTCAGTATTGCATGCATCTATTTCTTAGTATCTTCATATCTTTATATGTCAGTATGTATTTTACCATGTTGACATCATGCTTAATTGATGCCGTATAATAGGTTCGTAGGCCTATCTGGTTTATCAACAGCACAATTTATGTCGAAGTTGATGGCAAGGTGTGGATATTTCACTTTTGGTGTTATAGGGTCAACGTCAAGGCAAACTCATACTTGAGCTGTTTGTATGACATCTGAATAATTTCATGTCTTTATTCATGTTAGGAAATTGGTGTTGTACATCGACGATGGCATCTTTGGAGGAGGGTGTATGACTTGTACTTGGGGTGATTTTCTTTTCTTCCAGCATTGCTTGTATTGTAGTTGAGTAGCTATTACATTAACTCAGATTTTACCTTTACGGTTTAAATTTTTTTCCTGGCCGGCTTCCAAATGTTATGTCCGACTTTATCAAAACTGTGTAGTTTACTTTAATTAATGTTTTATTTGTGTTGGCAGGAATAAACAATTTGCCGTGGTTAATAACCCTGGTTTTTGGCACTGGGTATTCACTTTAAAGGACATTGATGACAATGTATTAGCTGAGATAAATCGTGACTGGAGGGGAATAGGCTTTGAGGTTGTTTCATTTATTTTTGGGCCCTAGTGTATATTCATTTTTATTTGGGTTAACGAGGGGTCTCTGAGTCCTTACAACCCGACGAGCATATATTGTTTGGCTCATTTTTACAAGGTCTGAAATACAAAAAGATTATAGTAAAACTACTGGCACGTGCATATTGTGCCTGAAGTGACTTTGATCTGGAAGATTGAACCAGATTGGTCAGATGTTGCCAGCCAAGTTACTGGAGAGGCTGCAACCTGGGCTAGTTGGCCCACTATATGATGGCAATACCAGGTTGATCCGCGAGCTAGGTTTTTAAACATAGCTATCTAACCTATTAATATGGCATTTATTCTGTTGGCAGCTATTAACTGATG
The DNA here is from genome assembly GCA_035235625.1 of Saururus chinensis. Classification (NCBI taxonomy): domain Eukaryota; kingdom Viridiplantae; phylum Streptophyta; class Magnoliopsida; order Piperales; family Saururaceae; genus Saururus; species Saururus chinensis. The sequence continues at coordinate 38,598,257 of CP141147.1, forward strand.
CAGGGCAGTATGTGATTCGGTTTGGTGATGCACGTCCTACATCTGTGAGTGGACCTGCTACTGAGGCAAGCTTAACACGAGTTCAGTTAATACTAAGTTTTTCCTTTTATGAGTAATACTAAATTCTATCTAGTAGAGTTGATCTGCATCTGGTAAATTTTGATAGGTTGAGGAACTGAAAGTTAGTCGACAACTGACTCTGTCAGAGAGAGCTGTGGCTCTAGCTCTTGCTGTGTCACTGGACAATGACTACTTCTCTAGGCACGGTGGCTGGTCAGTATACTTCAATTTCGCATATAACGTATATGTTCATGTCTGTAGATATGTATGCATGATTACCGGAGCTGGTAAGTGCATTGTCAAAAGAGGGATTATTCTACCTGATAACTGATGTCGCATTTCACCCTGTCCCTGGGCTTTTGGACCAAATGTTTATTTCTATTTGACCCTGGCCTTAAATCTTGCTTGTTTTGACATTTAATTGAATGCTATTTACATTGTTCACAGGGGGATACCTTTCATAGCCTTTGAAGGATAGGAAGATACCATGCTTGGCGTTCCTTTCTGTGGTCAGCTTTATGAAGTATTTTCGTGCATAGATTTGTCAGTAGTCATGCTTCCGCCGTCCAGGTGACTTGCATGTGGTTAGACTGTTACCGGAAATCCTTGTTTAAACCTTTGTCTTTTGTTTTTTGTTTGACATATTCCACACTGGTGGGTGTTGCGGGTTTTGGGAGAAATTGATTTGCCAGTGCTAGTTTTAATGCCAAAAAGGCATGTATATAAAAAACAAGGGGCTGTATGAAACTATTGTTGTGACGTTAATAAAGTCCAAGGAAAAAGAAAATGATTTTATTTTAAATCAACATCTTTTTATGAATGGGTACAAAATAAATCTGATCAGCCGTACGTAGTAACTAAATTGAAGAAGGATGACCTATTCTTCCGATGGAAATTGTATCTTGCAAGTCAGTCTTTCTTTTCCAAATTTTCATCAAACGCCTCCCCACCCTTCCTCCCTCTCGCCCTGTGGAGTGGGGGCGTTGACGTTTTCAGGTCACCCCCACCCTTCTCAGCCACGGCTGCCAATCCCGAACTGAGTTTCCATTTCTGCGTGCATGTTGGCAAGGGGGAGAGCACTTGTGCCGCCAGCAATGGGTCGTGCTCAAAACTCTCTAGATATAAAGAACAAATAATGCCATTAGACAAGACTAAAAACCTGGATTTTGTGGGTCTCAGTTAGCAAATAACAGATTCCGTGGGGCACTTACCCTGTAACCTAATGGGTCATCAATGACATGGCATTTACCGATCTTACCTACAACATAGCCGTTACATTGAGAACTTAGAAAATGACAGAGCCATTTTATTTACAAATTTCTTTACCTTTTAATTTTGTTAGGGGGTGGTAGCTGAAGCGAGCACCGGACCAGTCTCCTCGGCGTAGGAGTCTTGAGTTTCTTAAAATCTTCATTTTTTAGTTTTAGTTGCTGCTCTAAAGTTGGGGGTCTCAATGGCTTGGTCGATTGCGATAGAAGAGGATTTTCAGAATTTCTAACTCAGTGTAGAGGATGAGGAATTGGAGTTCACATAGGATGATTATGCCCCTGCTCTAGAGGAATGCAGTAACATTTTGATTGGCCATTTTCGTTGCTCAAAACCGATTAATATCAGAGCAGCGTTTACGGTCCTGAAGCAAATATGGGGTCACGAAAAAGATCTACGGATTGTTGACATGGGTCCCAAACCTTTCAATTTATTTTCCCATAGGAATTCTCAATGACTAGAGTCAGATTATTGATGTAATATATCACCATATTTTCTATTAAGTCTGCTATTTTTAAGAAATTAACGAAAAAAAATATGAACAAGTCGATTTTTATTGGTGATAGGCACCGCCACGTTAATACCCTATTTGTACTTAATATTTTCTCATAAAACAGGTTTTTTTGTCTAAATGTGTCATTATGGTCTTTTATTTATTTTTTACCTTATTTTTTTTATTAAAATCTTTTTTTATTTTTTTTAAAGTTTTTACCTCACTTTCACCTCATTCAAGTTTAGTCATCGGTGTAGGAGGCTTATCTTTGTCCCTACGGCTAATGTGCCATTATGGTCAGTATATTGTCAGCCAAATCTGTTGGACCATGGTATAGGTTCAGGCCCAGTTTGATCCAACGATTTAGTGGTCCGGGTCAACCAATTTGGGCTACAGGCATGGAAGGCCGTATCAATACGCATGAGAGTATCGATGACTATGGATATGGGTACGCGCCAATGATACGCTTGGTACGCGCCGAAACGGGCATAAACCCTTTTATAAACATAAAAAAATATTATAATGAATAATATATTATTATAATATTTCTTTTAGAGTATAATAAAACTATATAATGTTGTATCAATCGATACGGGTATTCTAAAATTAGTTCATTCAGAACCATACACTATTATGTTCTTCGTCTTATACAAATTTTTTGTCATTCTTTCCCTATTAAGTGTTTTAAAATTAATTTATTTTAAAAATAAATAATATACTTAATATGAGTCGTTCAAATAAATGTATATTTGTGGAGCACTATATGTAAAAAATAATAATTATATAAATTGCATGAACCTACCGTATTGATCTCATATAACTTTAAAAATATTATTTTTAATATAAAAAAACTTTAAATTTTTAAAAATTTGGGTTCAAATTGTGTTTTCATTTTTAAGAAAAAAAATCAAAAATTTTTTTTTTGAAAAAATAAATATTTTTTAAATTTTATTTTTTTTTTAAAATAAAAAATTAGTTTTTAATACAGTATCGATAAGTATTGGCCGTATCGATATGGTACGGACAATACGGCCGATATGTATTGCGATTCACTGTGGGGGGCGTACCACCCCCCGTACCCGTATCGGTCGATACGGGGCCGTATCGACCGATACAACCTTCCATGGCTACAGGTTCCAAGGGTGGTGGGGGCAATCGCGCCAACCCCACATGTGTCTTCGTTACACATAATTCGATTGGGACCCGCATATGTCACACACGTGCACTAGGCATTTGCTAGGTTGTGTATTTACACATTGTGGGGCCCAAACGTGCGAATTAGGTGTCAAGGGTGTGACCCGTGGTTAGTGAGAGGTCGACCCTGTCGCAGGCGATGGGCCTCTGCGGGTTCTGAGAGTCAAAGCCCACTCTTGTTGTGTAAGACCTTCTAGGGAAACCAGAAGGAAAAGAGTAATGAAGCCCAGTTAGTAATAGCTCAATTAAGGTCCGCTTAAGATAGGAATGAGGAAGGGTATTTAAGGGAGAGAAAGAGAGGAGACAACCCTAACTTGAAAAAGCAAGGACCAGCCCCCTCTCTTGTCTCCTCTCTTCCCAATCAAGCCGCCCCCTTCTCTCTCTCTTGGTTCAGACTACACAAGCAAGGGGGATTCCTTGCTGCTGGCCGCCCTCCTTCTCCCCTCTCCTATACATCCATAGTGGGCCGATTAAGGGAGAATCCTCTCCTCCTTGGCTGGATCTTGGAGGCTGATTCAAGGGTTGCATCATTGCTGAGTTTTTTCCTACAATCCAAGCAAATATTGTGAGGGATCTGCACATAAGGTGTTCTCCTATTCCTCTACTTGATTGATCTTGTATTTTACGTGCAAGAATTCAATTATGGAGGGCGTGCTAGGGCTGAAAACGCCCAAGTTAGTGAGTATTTTGTTCCATATCAATTCTTCTTTGATTGATTCATGTTTGGATGCATGTTTATTGTTTAATCAATTGTGTATTATGCATGCTTTGTGTAGATTGATTTTAAAGATTAGATGCGCCAACCCCCTCCCACCATGCTTCCGCTGGTCCGACCACTTTACAAGATCTAATTGTAGCCTATTTGTGTGCACAACTAATGCGCTGTCATGGTTGAATCTAGCTGTGGTGGGTTTGTGAGACGGGCCAAAGCCATCATCAAAGCTGCAGTTGGAGCTATCACCAGAGAAGAAGGAAATAAGGTTCATACATTAAAAAAAATTATGAACAGAAAAAATAGAGAAAAATATAAGAAAATAAAGTAAAAAAACAATTATTCGGGACACAAGAAAAAACCCGGGTCTAAGTAGAATTCTTTTCCATTATATGACAAGAACAGTTTGGCATGGCTTTACGTTCATGCCATCTCAATATCATATGTCGGACTGGATTAAACACAAAATAGACGTATGCCAGAATGGAGCATGGCCACACACACTTCCTTCAGCGTTCAACCCCACAATCCAAGGGCGACGAAGACTACAAAAGTAAATAAAAAGACACGGGGTGCGAATCATATATTACACATACTTCCACTGATCATTTTTTAATAAAGAAAGTCTTATGTTCAATTGGTTTTTAGTTTTTATTTGTAATAAATACTTGTGCGCTTAAGGGACTTCATATTGATATGCGTTTAAGATTATACTGAAGCCAGGTTTATGTTTTTTAGTTAAAAGCATTAGGGAAATTTATTTAAATAATATTTTAAAAAAAATATTTACCAATTTAGACCACTTTGGGAAATATTCCCAAAGTGGTGTTTCTTTTTGCCAAGCAGCTGGTGCCTGTGTGACTTTTTTTTATTTTTATTTTTTTTGATTTCGCCCTTTAGAAGTTCGTCCTTTAAACTGTACTGATAAAGGACGAAATCAGTACTCTCCCTTCTCTCTCCTCTCCCCTCCCCTCCCTTCTCTCTCCTCTTCACTCACTCTCTCTCTCCACACTCTCTCTCCCCTTCACTCTCTCTCTCTTCACTCTCTCTCTCCACTCTCTCTCTCTCTCTCTTCACTCTCTCTTCTCTCTCTTCACTCTCTCCTCTTTCTCTCTCTCCTCTCCTCTCTCCTCTCTCTCTTCTCTCTCCACTTTCTCTCTATTCACTCTCTCTTCTCTCTCTCTCTCCACTCTCTCTCCTCTTTCCCTTCTCTCTCTACTCTTTAAGAGAATGAATAGAGAGAGAAAGAGGAGAGAAGAGAGAGAGAATGGAGAGATAGAAGAGAGAGATTGTAGAAAGAAAGAGGAGAGAGAGTGGAGAGAGAGAGAGAGGAGAGAGAAGAGAGAGAGAGGAGAGAGTGGAGAGAGAGAGTGAAGAGAGAGAGAGAGGAGAGAGAGTGAAGAGAGGGAGAGAGTGGAGAGAGAGAGAGAGTGGGGAGAGAGAGAGTGAAGCGAGAGAGAGTGGAGAGAGAGAGTGGAGAGAGAGAGTGAAGAGAGAGATAGAGGAGAGAGTGAAGAGTGAGTGAAGAGGAGAGAGAGGGGAGGGGAGAGTACTGATTTCGTCCTTTACAATACTGATTTCGTCCTTTTAATGATTTCTGATTTCGTCCTTTAAAAAGGATGAAATCAATATAAAAAAAATTTAAAAAAAAGCTACGCAGGCGCCAGCTGCTTGGCTGGCGCTTGCATGGCAAAAAGCAACACAACTTTAGGAAATATTTCTCAAAGTGGTCTAAATTAGTAAATATTTTTAAAAAAAATATTATTTAAATAAATTTCCCAAAGCATTATTAAGCAGTCCAAAAGTGGCTTTTTAAGAAAACCTAAGTAAATAAATGAATTTTGTAGCAAACTTGATGTTTGAATATTCTTTTACTTTTGGATATTGAATTATTTAAAATTGTATGGTTATTTTCAGAAATAGTTCTTTAAGAAAAAAATGTCATTTACTAATTTTTTCGCTAAAGTCGTAAAGGCCTTAATTTTATAAACTAAATCCTAGCGGTTAACTAAGGGTGTAATTATTTTCAAGTTGTATAATTGTTTAGAGTTCAGAAATTATGATTTTTGGTTATAATTTTCAACATTTCTTTTTTATTTCTTATCAAAAGTATTTAATGGTTTGAAAATAATTTTCAAAGTGGTGAGTCTTTGTTAAAAACTTATTGTATTGAAGTTATTTATTGAACTTTAAGAAAAAATAATGAAAAGCAATAATTAGCAATGTCAAATCCTAGGGTGCTGAAAATGATTATCATTTTTTGTTTTAATTTTCTACATTTCTTTTTATTTCTTATCAAAAAATATTTAAGGGTTTTGAAAATGATTTTCAAAGTGGCTGAGTCTTTGTTTAAAAACTTATTGTTTTGAAATTACGTATTGAACTTTACAAATAAATATTGAAAAGTAATAATTAGCAATGTCAATTATCTAAGTTAATTGATCTTTCTTGACTTCTTACATTTTACTACAAAAGGATGGTCTTCTAATTTGTTAACCTCGCCCAGAAATTAGTTTCCAGGTTTAGAGTATTGCTCCCTCCATAATGTTTGAATTGTCTTGAACCCTATTTTCACTAAAACTTAGTAAAGGCAACACTGTTTTTCTTTCTTCTAGAATTATGTTTCCATAAGTCAATCTCATATTCAATTTGGAGTTAAGATTGATTGAGGCATTTCTTGCTCTTATTATATGGAATGAATTAATAAAGTGTAAGTTGGATGATTAATGCTTTTAATTGTGTTAAATTTGCAACTTCAGCAAATTTGCCTTTTTTTCTCCTTCTATTTATGGTCTTAAGAGGTTCTTGACTGAATGTTATTCTTCTTTTCCAGGTCAAATGGCATTTTGAAAGTGGGATATCTCCTAACTTTTTGTATCTCCTAATTGTGGTCTTGGGGAGGTTCATGCCTGAAGGGTATATTGTACGCAGGATGGGGGTTGTGAAGATGTTGACATGGAAATCCACCTTTTCTAGGGGGAGATTATTGGGTATATATCATGACTGCAATTGTGTTTTTCTTGAGTTTCTATTACCTTTTGTTCTTAGTAAGTTTTCCATTGTCTTATTTCCTTATTTGAAAATATGTGCACTATTTTAGTCGTTGCGGATGTCTAGCTTGGATAATTCAAATTCCTGTTATTGGTCTATTTATAGAATTTATTTATATTCATGATATACTTTTTCCAACTTCAGCTATTTGTAGAGGAATTGTTTCTGATTTTTACCCCCTATATGGATGTAGGATGGCCGCTGGGGATGAGAATAATGGAACAAGCCTTTGTTACATGGTATATATTGTCACGCCCCTATGACATAAGATGCATTACCTAAATTTTTCATGTTAAAGTTCTAAGAAAGCAACTGATTAGACTCACACAAAATCCATGTTATTGCTAGTAAGTAGAAAGTCATCAACATACAAGACCAAAAATTTGTAATGAAGGTATATGCATTAATCAATAATATTTTCTTGAAAACTAAATGAAGTAATAACATCGTTAAACTTCAATTACCACTATCGAGAAGCTTGTTTTAATTTGTATATTAACTTCTTGAGTCTACAAACGAGATAACGTCTTTTTCAAAAGGTGAAACCTTCAGATTGAGACATGTACATCTCCTCCTTTAGATCCCCATTTAAGAATATTGTCTTCACATCTATTTTATATAGATCTAGGTCATAATGAGCTACAAGTGCCAAAATTACTCTTAATGAGTCTTTCATAGAAACTAAAGAGAAGGTTTCATTTTAATTAATACCATATTTCTAAAAAAAATATTTGACAACAAGTCTAGTCTTATATATGTTGATATTACTAGATGAATCTAATTTTGTCTTATAGTCTCATTTGTAGCCAAAAGTCTTGGTGCTCTATGATATCTCTACAAGATCCCAATTTTAATTATCAATTATATATTCCATCTCATCCTTCATGGCATCGTATAATATGTTGGAGTGATCTCCATTTATGGCTTGTTAAAATGTAACAAGATTTGACTAGATTCATATAAAGAATCATTGTGATGTCACCAAAATTTTGATTATGTGACAATAATTATCATCCAAACCTACAAGGCGATCATAATTATAGTCATATAATTAGGATAGGGTAGAGGTTATATGCTATATCATGGGTGAATCCCTAGGCCTAAAGGTATTGAATTTTCCCATTATGTATTACCATATAACTCACTAGTCTTATCAAGAAATAAAATGTATATATCTTCATATAAAGTTTTTAGTAATTTTGGTGCAAAATGCAACCTTTGCCCAAAGTGCGGTTTAAATTTTACTAATTAATTTTAGTATAACCTATTTTTATATTTAAGTTTATTTCTTGCCTTATTAATGTATACATATGTTTGTCTTTTATGATATCTTATCCATCTTTATGTCTAACCCTAATCAAGACCTTCTATTATTGTATGAGGATAATTTTTTAGACCGAAAGAGAAATATTTTTTTATTATTAGGATGCATGGACTTTGATTTTTCTTTTCATATAGATATACCCACCACCCTTATGGATAAAAGTATGTCAAGATGTAGCATTATTTGAAAAGTGAGAATGCTCTAATAGTTTAAGTATAATACTTATGAAGTCTTACATAAATAAGAGCATTAGAGGATATATCCTAGAATGCATGATAATGATAGAGCTTTTGAAAGCTATTTAAGATCAATTTAAAAAGTTATAATAAAGCCTTAATCATCACCTTAATATCCAAGTTATCATCCATGAAGCTTACAAATGACAAAGGGTTGCAAGAGCATATCATACAGATTTATGTGATATAGCTAATTAGTTAAATAGTGGGAGAATATTGTGCTTGTTTTAATTTAAAACATAAAGTGGTTTAATTGTTTTAATTGACACTTATTTTTTGGGTTTTTAAAACTATTTAGATAATGGGCTTGAGTCAAGATACCCATTAAGCTATTATTTTAGTAGAAAATCTCGACCATTGCTTGACTTTTGGATAGAGGGTTAAGATCATAGGGTTCTTAACAATAATGTCATGGTTTAGTTATAAATGTACAATTACTCATCCTAATCTGATGCCTTAAGCGAATAAGTTTTAGCCAAACCTAAATTTAAAACCCATTGTTAAGCTAATACTAGGCTTGCTTTAATTTAAAACATAAAGAGGCTTAACTGTCTTGCTTGACACTTATTTTTTAGGCCTTTAAAACTGTTGGATAATAGGTCTAAATCAATATGGGTTATTAAGCTGTAGTTTTAGTGGCGAATCTGAAATATTGCATAACATTTGGATGAAAGATAAGATTTTAGGGTTCTTAACAATGATGCTCTTGTTTAGGTTTAGCTGATATTTATTTTCGCTTAAGGCAACAAATTAGGATAGTTAATGGTATATTTATAACTAAGTTAAGACACCACCATTGAGAACCATAGAATCCTTACCCTTAATGAATATCTTAACTCATGCCCATTACCCAAAAAATTTTAAAAGCAAAAAAAAAATGTCAATTGAGACATTTGAGTCACCTTATATTTTAAATTACAACAAGCTCAACATGGTTGACAAGAAAAAAAATAATGAAAAAAAGATTTTAAGTTATTAATTTTTGTAGTTTCCAACCATTTTTTAGTTGTTTTGCTAAGAGGATATCTTGTCGAGAAAATCTAGATGGTAAAACCATATAAACGAAGAAAATAATTTTGTTTCCCATGAATGTTTCCCTCTTTTTGGGGGACTTTACCGCTCTCTCCTCCCGCGAAAAAGAAAACAAGTTGTAAATTTTTGTATTTAAGGCCCATTGTTATGAGCCCGAGCCCGCACAATCGAGGACTTTGAATTTGATGTCCGATATTATGAACCCATGCTCACGCACAATCGAGTGATCAAGGATCTTAGGCAATTGGATTAAAATCTGGCAACCTTTCAAAAACACACATAATCAAATCACAATCCTATGGCTCACGATGCCTTGACTCATACAAGGGCCTGGGGCTCACGTAACCTTTTCCCCCTTCTACTTTCCCCCCCTCACTCCAAATTAAAACCGTGAATGGGTCTTTGATCCGAGGCTATAGAAACTCAATGGGGAAATCTGAGGGTAAGACTGGAAACGTAATCAAAATTCTCTGCTATATTTGGCGTATAATGATCCCTTAGGTTGTTTCAAGGGGTCGCGTTAGACAGGTGCATTAGAAAATAAGGAAAAAGGACAGACACTTTGTAACAGAGGGCAATAAATATCACTCGTGGAAATTTTGTACATAACACCAGTGACAAAGAGATACTAACTTCTTGAAGAATCCAACAACAATCGCCAAACTGATCATCGATCCAAAATTTCAAGGGAATTGTTGTCGCCTGTATGTGTCTTCTGGCACAAAGATTGGTTGCTGCGGTTGTGCATTCTGCGGAGGAAATTGAGGCCGTCCCAATGCAATGCCACCACTGTTACTTTCTGGTGGCTGGACACCGCCATGCCAGGGGTTGGGGGAGTTCTTAGTTTTGGACAATGTCAAATAATAGCTGATTCCAAGGCAAACACATGCAATCGACAATACTGCTCCTCCCGAAAATACTCCAGCTTTGACGACAAAACAGTAATTACCCCAGTACCTTTGTTCTTCGCCACGCTGGTCGTTAAGGGCAGCCCCAGTGAGCAACAGCAGAAATGCAATGATAAATGTAACCCTGTGCCACATCAGGAAAAGGAAAAATATCAAATGGCAAAGCCCCAAAGTTCCTTCACCACACGTACGCCCACACACACAATCAAATGGCAAATTATGTATTAAGTGTAGTTCATAACAAATTACCAAGAAACGACAAAGGAGATCAAGGCTAGAGTCCAATTTGTACTTGAAGAATGCGCGTGCCTTGTGCAGCAAATACACCCTGCTGCAGTATTTATGATGATCTGAGCAATCAGAATTGCCATTGCAGCAGTAAACCCCAGGGCTAAAGCAGGAGTTCTTGGGTAGTAACAGCTTCCAGTATTGGTTATCTGAACATCAGAAACCTGAAAGGAAATTGAATGTTAGGAATGCGGAGCATTATCCATTCTGTAATGAAGATGCCCACAATTTTCTCATAAAGAGAAATATAAATGTAGACAGACTCGTGATATACATAACTGATAATGAAAATGATATGCATTCGGAAAGCCCAGGTACACCAGATTCTGGGGGTAAATGCACCCTCAGTTGATACATGGTATCCGGTACAAAACCTGGATGATTCTCCACGGTACATAACATTGCCCAATTAATGACAAAAACTTCTAATAAGATCAACCAAATATGAGGATTGAAAATTCACAGTAATAAAAATATGTTCTAAGATTTAGAGGCAGAAAACAGGAAAAACCAACACAAAAGTAGATCATCTAAGACTGAGAAACCTTTGTCTTTTACATGTGCCAGACTTAACTGGAGAAATGTCAATTTCAGCATGAAACTAGAACAACATGCACTTTATTATTGAAAATTTAAGACAAAATGAATATGTGGTTTTGTCAGGTACGAATCATGCAGATAGCATGCTGGTTTGGTGGAGATGATTAATAGTATCCCCTCGAGCATTACTCTTCTTTGAACGTGTGTAATTACATATAACCATGAGCCAGAATACTATTGCTCTTTCCTTGTGTCAATTTACAAACCATAAGATTAAGGATTTGATATAGGGAGGGATTCAAAAGGCATTTGAAGAAAGCCAAGTATGCATTAACAATTTGAGCTCATCATTTTTCAAGTATAAATTCCTTTAGCAATGTGAGCTGGCATGGAACCTGGAACCAAGATAGCTCAGACGTTATACTCCCTTGGTAACAGAACTACAAATGTGAAGCATGTCTCATTGTTTTTATCAATATAGAAGACGCAAAGTTATTTGAAAGTTTCATGTTAGTTGAAAATATTTGGGGCAACCATTTGCTTACAATAGTTTAGGTAGATCGCAATTAGTCATAGTTTTTCTATGGTTAGGAAGTGAGTTCAGTTTAGAACGGTACTTGAATTAGAAGTCTCTGTATCGGTGTTTGCATCTATTTAAATCTAATAGTAGCCTAAGTGCACGGCAGTTTTTCTGTAGAATTTGAGTTTAGTTAATTGTTCTCCTTTCCTTTTTCATTTCCCTTCCCTACTTCTTTCTGCAACTATCTCTCGTTCCCCTAACTAGCCGAAGCCAAAGATGGTTCACAAATACAGTAGGCTACAATCTACTTCTCCATTGCTATTTCTTTTCCTTCTTCATTTCCCTTCTTTCTACAACTCTCTCGTTTCCTTGGTTTTCTGAAAATTAGCTCACGTCAAAGATGGTTTACGAAATACAGTAGGCTACAATTAGAGGAATACGCAAATTAACTAAATACATGTAAATATATACATATATGTATATATTTGTTCAAATCAATTAAGGAAAAGAAGAAGAAGACGAGGACTCAAGGAAGTGGCAAATTAGCTAAACTGAATTTTATTCTAAAGTTCCCTGCCCGTGGGCTACAATTAGATTTCAATCGATGCAAGCACTGACATAAAACTTGATTTAAGTAATGTTCTAAATTAAACTCACTTCCCAACTAACGTAAATTCATGACTTCACCTATTCTAAGCATATGATTTTTCCACATAGAAAGCATATACTCCCTCTGTCCTAAATTAATAGCTACATTAGGTTTTTGAAAAAGAAATCATTTTCGTTCATTTTAGAAAACCAAATGCAGCTATTAATGTAGGACGGAGGGAGTATTTAAAAATCAGGTAGTAACAAATGCCACAACAAAAATTAATTGTAAGTCAAGCATTGAGAACGGTTCGCATGCTGTACAGATAAGTGAGAGAGTAGAATAGAAATAATCCGCTAGAAGTAGGCGTCTAATAAGAGAGGACGTTACCCTTATATTCACAAGCAACAGCACAAAAAAGACAACTTTTTGAATGAAGATTTGCTATTAGAAAGCAGTTTTAAACTACAAACAAAATTTCGGTAAGGGAGAGCAAACAGCATACGAATAAAACACGATAAAGAAATTCGAGCAAAAAAATGAAAAGAAGAACAGAAAACCCAAAAATGTCGAGAGCAAGCTACACCGACGAGGATGCAACAACTCGCAATCCGAAAGGGAAAACGCAGAGAGATATGATTGACATGAAAAGAAGAAGCTACAGGCAAGAGACGAGAAGACCCATTACCTTGATCCTTTTGGCCTCGGCGGCGAAACCCAGAGCAGCAGCTACGAGCCCAAGAAACCCCACAGATAAACAAACCAAAAGAACCTTGCGCTCCATGATCTCCCTTCTGAAACCTGCAACCAGACTTTGGTGGTTCGGTTGCTTTCCCCGCAAAGCCTTTTTCAGCTTTACACCACTCCTCACCAGAGCATAAACCTTTGCTTAGCTGATGCATATGGCCTACAGGCTCCAAGCGGGCTAAAGTCCAAAAAAGCATTATAAATAGAGAAAGACGTAGTCGTCAGCAGTATAGTCTAATAAGAAATGCAATTACTTTAATTTTTGACTAAGGAAATTTATTAAAATAATAATTACAAATAATAATTACCTAAATATATTATTTTAGGAAATATTTTTTAAAGTGGTGTTCGTTTTTGCTACGTTGGCGCCAAATTAAGAAATTACGCCAAATAAGTGGCTTTTTTTTATATTTTTTAAGTTAATTTTGTCGTTTAGAACGACAAAATTGGCTTGAATACGATTTCGTCGTTCTAAACGACGAAACCTTATATTACTTGACTCGGTTTCGTCGTTCAGAACGACGAAATCAACTTAAGCTGATTTCGTCGTTTTGAACGACGAAACTACCACACTTGTGTTATTTCGGTCTCGGTCGTGGGAAGGACACTGATTTCGTTGTTCTAAACGACGAAATCAAATTAAATTTTTTTAAAATTACTATTTAAAACTAATTTTATCACCTGTCCATGTTCATTCATTCAAAACACAGAACACAGATAAATATGCACGACTTCATTCATTCCACCCATAACCAATATCACCATAACAAATATCACTATCACGAATATCACCATAACAAATATAAGTAAAGTACATCATATACGAGTAACAAATATAATACATCACAAGTAATATCATAATCTCCTACGTCCTCGTCCTCGTCCTCGCCCTCACCCTCGCCCTCGTCCTCAACGGGGGTGTACGAGCTCCTCATGATCTACCTCTGGCTGTGGCTCTAACTCTGGCTCCAACTGGGGCTCGGGCTCCGACTAGGGCTGGGGCTCAGGCTCGGGCTCGGGCTCCGGCTGCGACTCCATGTCAGGCTCCTGCTCGGGCTCCGGCTCAGCATAAGTAATAGATGGTACAATACGAGCTGGCCAATGTCGTCTATAATACAAAATCGGATCTGGCTGAGTGACATGTGTAGTATCTGGAAATGAAGAACCTGGAGGAGAGCTATATGCTGCTGATGATGATGGAATATCAAGGCATGAAGAGTGCATCGGCTGCGTCTGAGCGACCTCGTCGACAGGATAATCTCGATGAACATCCGTGATCACCGAATGAAGTAGTGGCAAGCTACAAAGGACATCATTAGACGATCTAATCACCGACTCACATGCTGCTGCTAAGTCCTCGCGCGAAATACAGGTGACAAGTGCATCACTCAAATACGCATTAGTATGTCGAAGTTGACGAAGCTATAAAAAAATAAATTAAATATTAGATAAATAATTAAAACAAAATAAGAAAATAATATATGCCTTAATTAACAAAGTTGTACTTACTAGAGCTACCTCATATGCTCCCCTAGGCTGATATGTCATCTCCTCTACATCATCGCGCGGTAAAATATATCGCCGTGTAATCGGTAAATACCAATGCATATAAGTACTACGAACATCTCGCAATGTCGTAGCCAGCTCCCCTCTAATAATAGTGGATCTCCTATCCTCCCATCGAGCAATATACGATGCATGATATATAGCCCAGTCGGTAATATGGCGCCTTGTCGAGTGATGCGATGGACAAACTCGACAGTAGAAGGTGGGACCCCTTGCTCCAGGTTAAACTGGAGCATTACACGATCTGGCACATACGTCTCTATAATCTCATAACATATGAGAGGGGTTCGAGAAAGCCACACCTCTCGACCGTCAGTGCAGAGTGGAGGTATCACAGCGAACAAGTCCTCCGAGTACGGCTGCCAAATAATCTATATAATATATAAAGATAAGTTAGTTTAAATAACGACAAATTTTTTTAAAATCATTATACAAAAAAGTTCAACACGGCAATAAAATTACCTGGTATGACCGCTGGTGGTCTAACTCCCCTCTATACAAACGGAGGACTCCTTGTGAATTTTCGGTTCTCTTTTTCCGAACATTCCACCTTAAGGAGTTAAATTTAAGAAATGAGTTCAGCATATGTTCATAAAACGTTGCATAAAAAGTAATGTGGTAAACATAAATACAACCTACCTCGCCCCTAATGGAGCACCCTCGACCAAGCGACCCATCTCAGCAGTTGGTCAGCCGATGTGTAAGTGCTCCCACGACCATAACTATGTCATAAAATAGTGATAACAAATATTAGAAATAAAAAATTATACGTGACTAAAACTCCAAGTAAAGTTACACAATTATTTACCTGAAGAAGAGTCAGACAGCCCGCAATCCCCGAGGTCATGGCCTGGCATGCCTTTCCTAACTCTCGGTATAAGAATGCGAGAGTAGCACTGCCCCATGAATAAGTGCCAACCATGTCAAAGTCATAAAGGAGAGAGAGATACGAAACATGCACGTGGCTGCTCGTGGTATCCGCAAATATGGTGGCTCCAAGTAAATGCAATATATAGGCTCGTGCATGCTGCTCGATAACTATCTCTGTAGCATCGGCTGGGAGCTCACGAAACTCCTGTAACAGCCATCGTAGGCTCACTCGGCTACCACACATCACTGTAGGAGGAGGAGCTCTACCAAGAAGTCTAAGTAATATATCCATATGAGCTCCTCCTGTTGTGCCTGTCACCGGACATCCATCAATATGGAGTCCTAATAGAACTGCCACATCCATGAGCGTGATGGACATCTCTCCATATGACAAATGAAACGTCTGTGTCTCCCTCCTCCATCTCTCAACAAGAGCCGTCAATAGAGGCCGATCGAGACGAACATACTGTAGATGAATGAAATGGCCGAATCCCACTCGCTCGATATAAGGTAATATATGCTCATCTATAGGCCAATGGTGGAGGTATTTAAAATGTTCAGTGCACTCAAGGCACCCGGGGTCCTATAATAAATTTTAAAATTATAACATGTCGTATTATATCAACCAAAAAATAATGAAACAAATTTTAAAAAACGTTATCATACCTCTCCTCTCCAAATAGCAACAGACCTATGTGACTCCTACTCTACGAGTAAAGAAGCGTCACTCGGGCCTGGCCCGTAACAAGGCTCTGCATGATCCATATGATATGTGGAAGATGAAGATCATATCATTAATCGTAAGGAATACATGCATACGTAACTAAAAAAATATAATAAATACAGAGGTTGATTATATGTTTACCAATCAACAGGAGGGTTTCTACATGATTTACTATTATGCCCACTTTGTTTACACCTCCCGCATTTATATCCTCCTCTATCATCTCTTTCCATTGTTCTGCGGTCCATGGTATTCCTAATGCGAACAGACCGTGGGCGACCGGGTTGCCTTGTTGCTATCGGTGGGTATAACACAAACGGTATATCCCTCTCCCAATACTCCCGACCACGAGGAGAATAAAATTCTGCAGAGTACACATTTCTATAAGTAGAAGATGTGTAAAACAGTGATGCATTGATTGGCTCCCGCCGCTTTGCCCACACGGCGATAAGGTGCGAGCAAGGGTAACCATAAACCTGAGGGATGTTGCATGTACAAGTATGCATCGCAGCATTTACCATAACCTTGCGGGCACGAATTGATGTCACTTAAATCGACTCCTGTTGATCCTATTAACTATATACTCCCCAATTTTTCTTGTTTGCTCTCTCAATATGGCTTCCACTCTAGGAGTATATGGGGTGACTATGGCAGAGGCGGCAGAAGATCGTTTAACAAAAAATTTTATGAGCCGATAAAAGATAGCTGACACTAAAGCCTGCATGGGTAACCCTCGTGCCCCCTTCAAGACGCTATTTAAACATTCAGCTATATTTGTAGTCGTCATGCCAAATGTCATAAACCACCATGTGCAAGGGACCACTGTGCAAGATGCAATTCTCCTCCTAAGAGGAGATGTTTTGCCCTAGGACTCTCTTGACCAATCAAGTCCATTTTAGCATCAAACTTTTCCACTGTGAGTGCACAAGCTGCTGCCCCAATCAAGTCCGTCAGTGTATCATTTTTGAACTCCTTAAAATTTGCTTTTATGTGACGGATGCAATAACGATGGTGGTAATCCGGCTCTGGAAGAACCTCAGGCACTGCCTTCTGAAGCCCCTTATGTCGATCTGAAATAATGACGATGTTCGTCATGCCCATCAGTACATGATCCCTCAATTCCATTAGAAACCATTTCCAATTGTCTCTGTCTTCCTTCCCGACAAGCCCGAATGCAAGAGGAAATAACCCATTATTTCCATCTGTAGCCGTTGCAGCCATAAGAGCACCAGGATATCTGCCATACAAGTGAGTGGCATTAACGCCAATCACAGGGATGCAATATCGAAACCCAGCTATAAACGGCCCAAAGGCCCAAAACAACCGTCTAAATTTTCTACAAGTGCCACCATCTGCACGAGGTACTACATCATCCTCTAAGCGTTAGTAGGTGTCAGGATTGGCTTCTTGCACCGCCCTTAGGTACATTGGCAACAATTTATACGATTCAACCCAATCTCCATAAATGGCCTTGATCGCCATATTCCTTGCTGCCCATGCTTTCTTATAAGATATGTCAACATGATACTTCTCCTTCATTCTTTGAATAATATCCCCTGGTGTGAGAGTTAATTCGGCTTGGATAGCGGGCATTATGACCTTTGAAATAAAGGAGGCACTGCACTGCCTATGATCTGTGCTAAGCTGGGCATTCCGACATGTGTGGTCACCTTTGTACATCTTCAATTTAAAGAACCCACCACCCCTTTTGATTGAGCCATGCACTCTCCAAGGGCAAGTGCTATCAATGCACTTCACTGTATACTCCGCTGGATTTATTCGTACAACCTTGTATTTGACATGATTTTGAATGGAAAACTCCTGCAAGGCTGTAACGAATGCTTCTTTATTCTCAAAGATGCGGCCAACATATAACTCATCTTTGTTTTGTTGGTCCAAATCCATTGTAGAATTCACTGCAGCATCTATCTCCTCATCTGTGATGTGTGCATAAAGTGGCTCCACTTCACAGTACGGCGGCTCTTCATCATCTACATTCATATCATTCCCAGTAATGGCATTGTCTACCGCATCATCCCCCTCGCCGTCAACCATCTGTTGAGCACTTTCTTCACCTCTAACCCCTTCTACATTCATATCAGAATCTTCTCCACTTACTTCGTCAATATTATCTTCACCTTCATTATCCTCATTTTCATCAATATCTTCACCGTAGACATATCCCCCCTACATATAACATCGCATATGTATTAAATTTCGTAAGCCTAAAAAAGTTGAATTCATTTATAAATATATATTTCACCTCTGATTAGATGGTCTAGCATCGGTATGACCAACATACGTGTAGGGGTAATGAAGGCCCATCGAACTTTGAGTTTCATACCATGCACCGCCTTGAGACATTGGAACGCTAAATGGCTCGTGTGCATGCGTCGTAGACCTTCCATATTACACACAAAATCTCAAAATTTAGCTAAACGTATTTTTATTAAAGGATAATAAGATTGAAAACGTATTCACAACTAAATCAACTCTTACCTCCAAGTAGGTCCACTTCCATCATAAATAGGGGTAGACGACCTATGACGTTCATTTGAAGCTACTGTCATAGATAAATTTTCCTCTTCTTCGTCGTCCACCGGCACTTGCATATGACTTTCATTGTTCACATTTCTATCCGAGCTCCTTTGTGAGCTTCTGTGACAGCTCCTATGTGAACTACTTCGCCTTTCACTAGTCACTCGGGCCTCTTTTTCGAAAAATAACTTGAAAGAAATTATGTGACGTGAGTGGTGAAACATAAAAGCCATTGATGAATCATCATTTATGTTCATTAGTATCATTCTCGATCCATAGGACAGAAGATTACATTTGATAGTAATTTTCTATCTTCTTCGATCCAACCCAACCTTACTTGCTACGTGCATCTCAAATTCATCAAATGTAGACGGTTTCTTCATTAATAATCCTTCTATGCGTCCGTCGTAGTTAATGAAAAAACTAACCATTTCTTCTGCCATTTCTATTCAATTAATGTAACGTCCCTGATTTTTCTACGATTTTCTGGGATTTTCCTGCTATTTTTCTGGATATTTTCAGCATGAAAATATGACGTTTCAGCGTATTTGTATTTCTATGTTTTTCTGCTGTATTTTTACCCGTAGGGCTTAGTCGTGGGCCACGGGTCTCGTTGCGCACTTTCAGCGCGAGTGTTGGGCGCACTTTTGGCGCGAGTGTTAGACTTATAACGCGTAACATATGAGTTAACGCGCGATGGGGATACGATTGGAAAAAAAAAGAAAAAAAAAAGAGGAAAACGGGATCGGGCACGGCCGAGCCCGATCCAGACTCTTCTGGATGTGGGAACAGTACTTTTTTCCCCTCCCTTCTGGCGTCACTCTCTCCCAGCCGCCGCCGGCCGCCGGTGGGCCGCAGGGCCGCCGCACCGGCTCCGCCCCGGCCGTGCGACGGCAGGGGGGCCGCTGTCCCGGCCCCACGGCCGCTCCGCCCGCCGCTCCCCTGTTTTCCCCGATTCCGCCTCTCCCTCTCTGTTCGTGCTTGGACGACGCCGGCGGTGGCCGGTGGGCTTCACCCGGCCTCCGTCCGGCCGCCTCGGGCCGGGCGACGGCAGGGCCGCCGCCCTGGCCAGTCCCGCCGGCCCCTGAGCTCTCTCTCCCTCTGGTGAGTTCTCTCTCCCTCTCACTGTGTGTGTACCGCCGCCGCCACCGTGGGCCGCCGAGGGCCGGCCGGCCGGCCACGGCTCCGCCCTGGGCCGGCGACGGCGGGAGGCCACCCATCCCGGCCCCACTTGGCCTCCGTTCCGCCGCCCATCCTCATCCCCCTTTTCCCTCGTGTTTTTCACCGAACCGACGACGCCCCTCTGTTCTGGGCCTTGTCGCCGCCGGTGATGGCCGGCAGTGGCCATCCGGCCACCGTGGGTTCCTCCCCAGCCTGGCGATGGCCAGGGACGGCCCCCAACCGGTCAGCTCCACCTCCACCTCCGCCCCTGTGCATTTCTCCTCCGGCCAGATGCCTTCACCTGTTCCGCCGACGTTTGGTTTTGGTGGAACAGAGGCCGGAAGTTGCTGCCTTTGGCCGAAGACGGCTCCGCCCGGCCTTCGTCCGGCCAGCCACGGTCCAGTGACTGCAAGGCCGACCCCCAGCTAGCTCGGCCACCCCCTTGGCCGCTCCGCCCGGTTTGATTTGCACCCTATTGTGGGCGGATTCTTCGTTGAGTTGTCGCCATTGTCGTTGGCCGGTGAGGCCAGTCCGGTCGCTGTGGGCTCCGCCCCGGCCTGGGCGATGGCCTAGGGACGGCCCCATCCAGACCGGTCTAGCTTCCGTCCCCTCCGCTTTGTCGGAGCCCGATCCGCATCCCTTGCTCGGGTGCTCTCACTCGGGAAAAACCGAGCCTTTGCTACCCACTATGCTATTTGTCCGGCGTGTCGCGGTTGACTTTGGCCGTCACCTCTGGCCGGAGATAGCTTCTCCCGGCCGTTAAGGCCACGATGGAGTTGGCCAGAGCCGCCAGTAAACCCTGTTCGTCGTTGTGCCCCTAGGGTTTTCTACCCGTTATGGGCCATCGAGCATCGTTGGATGTCGAACACCCTTGGACCACCTTAGTGTGGCGGGTCTCAGCCTGGAGATGGCTGGCCGCCCTAGTGCGGCACCGCCCCTCTTCTTTCGGCATGGGCCAGGTTCCCCTCTGCCGATTGTGTTTGACCGCTCTATAGAGAGCGCCACGTGTTGCCCTTTGACCGTCTTACCCTCACCGGACGCCGATTGGCCTCTAGTTGGCCTGCCTCGGCACGGCAACGGCAAAGGCCGTATTGTTGGTCACCGCCCTTGGGCATGGCCCTACCGCCCTTCCGAGTCTTGGGCCGACACCGTCTAGCCCTCCCCTCTTCCCTTGGCCGCGTGTGCAAGTAGCCGCGCGTGCGGGTTAGGGTTTAGGTGCCATTTTGACACCGCCTGACCGTCAGATGGCTCTGCCATCGTCTGTATTTGACCATAGGAGTCCACCTCTCCTACGTCCTTGAGTGTCACCCTCCGCCCTTATGTGGGCCCTGGTAAACGTGAAATCGACGCCGTTGGGTGCTGTCCACAGCCGATTTTGACGTCTTGTGACCGGTTGTGTATTTTTCAACCGCTAGTCGAATTTTAGTGAGTACACCCTGCCTTTCGGTCGCACCTGCCACTCGTTGGCACGACCTTTCTCCCGGCCGCCCCTAGTGTGCCGCCGTGGATCGCATATTTTATCGCGTTGATGTTGACATCCCATTTGGCCGTGTGTAGTTCCGGCGCCTCCTAAACCTCGGGATAGCAGCTCTCTCAGCTAGGCAATGGTGTTGACGGCCGACTCCGCCACCGACGTCGCCACCGTCGTGTGCTCGCCATCAAACGTCATGAGTACGAGGTAGGGGAGCTTGAACTCGTAAATTCATGACAGCATGCTTTGAATGAGTAGCAGCATGCTAGGCTGGTATGATTCCACGTTTTGGATATTAAATCATGACATGTATGCATGATGTAAAATAGTGAATTATGCCACTATGAGATACATGTATGTATGTATGTGAATTGTAAGCATGTTGTATGTGTATGGTGTATGATGTATGCGCTAGTAATGGCTAGCGAAGATGTTAGTGTGCTATGTATGCGTATGTGTATGTTGGACACGCTAGTGATGGCTAGCGATGTCGAGTAAGTTACGTATGTGGACTTTGTGTGAGGGCAGATGTATGGGCGATGGACGATAAGAGGTGGCAAAGTGTTTAGTGAGGATTGGTATGTGTATGTGGATGTGTAAGCGTATGACAGAAGACAACAGACGTAGGTTTGACAGGTAAGGAGTGGAGCAGATTGGTTCGGTTCGGTTTGGAGCATATGTCAGGGGTTCTGTAAGTGGACTTAGGCTTGGAGCCTTATGAGGGTTTATTAGACAGTAAGAGCGTGCATAATTGTACAAGCATAACGTACAAATTATGAAGTGAAAAGTAAGTATAATAAGTGAGGAATTAAGTAAGAGGTTGATAACAGGGATCTGCTGTGAGGAGCTCAGTTTGACGATGTAAGTAAGATGTCTGATCGTAAGGTGGATGTCAGAGGATGTATGTGTACATAAGGATCTGTGTACGGTGAGTTATGTGTGGCTTGGACGGGTAAGTGAAGTCTGTTGCCCCGACGAACTAGGGTTTCGATCGGGCTCAGCTTCGCTTGACCGCCGAGGAGGACTGTGAGTCAGCTTGGCATAATTGTACCGCATAATATAATTAAGTCAAACTTGAATTATGAGAACGTTAATAATAGCGTTGTGAGTTTGAGACCTGAGGATTCGACGGATTAAGTTCCGTGTTTGAGCTAGCCGATAATGAATCGGCTGAGCACTTCTTGTGTCTTGCCATGGTGGTTATCCTGCGGGATTTTTGTCTGAGTGCTATATAGAGCACCGGACATCTGATGCTCTGTTGAGAGCGATGTATGTTTGATTTGGTCTGTGTGCTGTATAAGCCCAGACGTTTGATGCTCTGTTGAGAGCGAAGTATGTTTTTGATTCGGTCTGTGTGCCGTACAAGCCCGTACGTTTGATGCCTGCTGGAGAGCGTTGTATGTTTCCGCCCAAGAGTGGCACTGTATGTTTCTGCCCAAGTGGCACTGTATGTTTTCTGCCCAAGAGTGGCAATGGCACTATAAGACCCATTATGGTGGGCAATTCTATGGCACTGTAAGACCCCTTATGTGTGGGCAATTGTATGACCCCTTGTGTGGGTGTATGTTTGCGCGCTCAGGTAAGTAGTATCATGGATCTACTCTTACCTGTTTGATCCTGTGCCCCATGAGCATAGGTGTACCTTACCTTCGGAAAAGTCCATGGCGTCTAGTCACTCCCCGGAGGTTAAGGTGATGCCCCAGTGGCATTCTTTTCCTTTTCGACATTGGAGCTTATTAGCTGTAATGAGCTTCAGTGGTCGATAGTATGTATACGACTGTATGACTGAGTTTGTACGTTCTAAGTAAGTGTATGATGATGAGTATGTGCACGACTGTAAGATTGAGGATGAGTACGACTGTAAGAGTGAGCATGAGTACGACTGTAAGAGTGAGTATGAGTACGACTGTAAGAGTTTGAATATGAGGACTACAGTAAGTGTAAGACTGTATGAGTAAGGGTAAGATTGTACGAGTAAGGTTGTACAAGTTGAGTAAGTTGTATGAGTTAGCATTTGATGGTACGAGTAAGTTTGTAAGACCCTGATTAAGGGTGTTTGTGCACATCTGATATGATGGTGTGTTATGCATGCTTATATGCTTATGTGCATAATTATGTTATACGTTGTTTGCCTCATGTTGAGTTGCATGACGCATGTTTTATGAACTTATTGAGTTCACCGTTTGGGATTTCCCCTACTGAGTATTTTCCTACTGAGTATGAAAATACTCACCCTACTTCTTTTAGCCCCGTTGTTCGGGAGGCTTTTGCAGGTTGTGTTGGAGAGCTCCTGGAGATGGACACTCGTCTCTGCGATGGATTGTTTCCCCCTCGACTCAAGTATAGTTGGTGCCACGATCTGATGTATTTGATGAGATTTAAGTGTATGTATTCTGGACTTTTAATTTGGATCAGATTAGACTGTTTATGGGACTTGTACTCGGGGACACCTGGGAGTTATTTGTATTTAAAAATCCATGATCATGGTGATTTAATCGTACATATGTTTTCGAGTAGTGCCTGAGGATATTTGATTTGACGGTACGATGTTTAACCGTATCATGTTTAAAATTATAAACTGTTTATACGGGTTTTGATTTTATCGTTTGACTCCGATTTATGGAAAAAAAAAAACTCTATGAGTTTTAAGAAAAATGGATGAAAAATCTCGGGCGTTACAATTAATTCATAAATAATAAATAAAATTAATATTAGATTAAGCAAACTAATACTAATATCTACTATAACAAATATATTTTAAAAATATATACGCATAGAAACTAATAACTTTACCAAGTATATAAGCATATCATTAATACTTTATATTAATGAGTAAATTTTCTAATTAATAAAATTAGACAATTAATGTAATAACGCATACAATGTCACAAATCATATAAGCTATAAAAAAAGCATGTTCAAAAACTCAAATCCTCCTCATTTTCCAAAATTTGAGAGACTTGGCATCTTAGAAAATAAAAACTCATTAATTAAAAATCCATCTCAATTCAATAATCTTAAACAAAAAAACATACAAAACGACTGAGAACAATACCTATAAAACTAGGGCACAATAATGGTATAATTAAAACTTCAAATTTATTCAATATAGCATAGAAAAGATAAATTACTTTAATTTAACATATACAAAATTATTTATAACGATTGAAAAAGGAGATAAAAACAAAAAAAAGCAAAAAATTGCACCTAGAGCGGGCTGGACATGGGCAGCGGACGGACTGGACGTGGGCGGCGGCGGCGGCTTGATGGCGGTGATGGCGGGGCTGGACGGCGACGACGGGCCGGATGTCGGCAGAGGCGGGCGGTGGATCGCTCGACGGACCAAGTGGATTTCAGTGAGGCGACAGGAGGCGGAGCGGATTGGGAAATATAAGCCCGCTGATTTCGTCGTTCTGAACGACGAAATCAGTGTGAGACCGAAATAACACAAGTGTGGTAGTTTCATCGTTCAGAACGACAAAATCAGCTTAAGTTGATTTCGTCGTTCTGAACGACGAAACCGGGTCAAGTAATATAAGGTTTCGTCGTTTAGAACGACGAAATTGTATTGAAGCCAATTTTGTCGTTCTAAACGACGAAATCAACTTAAAAAATATATAAAAAAAGCCACGCTGGTGGTAATTGCTGGTGCGGCAGTGGCAAAAACGAACATCACTTTGGGAAATATTTCCCAAAGTGGTATATTTTGATAATTATTATTTTAATAAATTTCCCTTTTAATTACTTATATTGTCGGTGATGCGCATGTAATTAGATAACCGCCCAAAGTCGGTGGCACCTCTAAGGACCTAATTCTTTTTTAGCCCGGGATATATCCCCAATTATAATTATATAAAAGAATTTAAGTAATTAATTTTAATAAAATATTTTTAATAACAGGATAATTCAAATTTATATTAAAAATTACATGAGTATAAAATATAAAAAAAAATAAAAAAGTTAAAAAATAAAAAATCTATTCGCACAATTTGAATTACGTAGCGGGGCCGACGGATACGATCCGGCACATATGCGACTGATATAATACGTACTTAGCGTTCACCGCCATTCTTAATTTTCGTTATAATACAGCTTGTCAATTGCTGGAGCATAGGCTCGGCACCATCTAAACTAAAACAATAAGAATAGATCTGATCCGTCAATTGCTGGAGCTTTCGATTTTAGACGGGACAAAGTGCCAGCTAGATTTCTTCGACATGAATCGCAGTCCATACAAGTCTCTATGGCGGCCAGCTGTTACGCCTCTTCCTATATAAACCCTTGCCTGCCATTGCGGACATCCGAAGGGTTTTTATCCCGACTCTTGCGCATCGCCACCGCTCCGGTTTCTTGGTGAGATCATCGCCCTGCGCGCTCGCCGATCTGCGGGTGATGATGATGCGGCCATGGGCGTGACTCCTTCGAATTGGTTTCTCGTGCTTAAGGTTCGATTTTGCTCTGATTTGTTGTTGTTTTGTCTCGTTGACTTCCTTATGAATTGTGTTTTCGTTTTTTTTTTCTCCGATCGGTGATTTGGCTCTGATATTTGGATTACAAGTTTAGCTTGAATGCTGTAACATGTACTTTTGCAGTGGAGATTTGTTGTGTTTGCTTCTTCTCTAATTTCAGTCTTTTCTATGTTCTGTGTGCCCGCTTCATGTTACATCCTCTTCGTGTCGAGTTTATGTGCTTCTTCTAGATCGTTATGTGCTGCTCTTGTTTGCATGTGGTTCAGTTCTGTGGCTCTTCTGCCTGCTTACTTGCCTGTAATAGCCTTGTTTAGATCCGTGCTTGGTATAGGTCTCAATCATTAAGCAGATGTTGGTTATTGAAAGTCGTTGCGTTTCACGTCTTTTTAAGAGTATCAAATAATCATACAATTTCATATTTGTTGTGGATGATGCTTTTTCCCGACTGTTAGCTTGCTGGAATGCCTTTTATATGTACTTGTATGCATATGTCTTTTTCAAAAAATATTCTTGCAGAAATTAGTTTTTTATCGATTTTTTTGTATATGTTCCGAACTTCTACGTTTCAAGGACTCACTAAGATCCATCTTATTGTGCAGGGTACATACGAGGGGATGTGAAGAATGAGGAGGTTCCTTGCGACAACTGCCTTAAAAATATGGCTTCAGATTTGAGAGCTAATTGGAAAATTGTGATTTAAGGATATTAGGTACATATGTCTAGGTAGGAGTATCGTAATTTGTTACTATACATCGAATTTATAAGGCATGTTCAATCGAGGTCGTACGATCCCTCAGTGAAGAAAAGTAAGATGTAGGTGGTAATGTAAGGTCATCCATCATTAGACTGTGCCTTTGCAGGTGCGCTTGCGGGCCAGTCAACTATAATAAAACTGCTATTTTTTGGTTTGGGGTGAGAAGGTTGGGGCATCTTATTTTCTTCGCCCGGCCTTCCTCCCCCGCTGTGTCTTGTGTCTCTTTTTTTATCCTGCCTTCTTTTTTTTGTTTTTGTTTTGCGAATCCATCTTCCTAGTGGACGCTTTACGTGCGACTAATGACCCATGCAAACGCACTGTTAGCCGTATGCGATGTCAATTGATATGCACCAACAGCTGCACAGCCTTTCTCAAAGCAGCGATTTGCAGTGCTCATCGTATTGTCAGTTGGTTCAGGTATGATTGGCGATCAACAATTACGTATTTTGTCTTCTTCAATCATTTGCACTCGTTAGCAGGTCAATTTTGAGATGGAAATAGTTTGATACTTCTACTTATAAGAAAATAATGTAGGATCAGATTTAAGAATATCCACAGCAATCAATATCGGTATAGAGTACAGTCATGTTTTTATTATCGACGAAGTTGTAAAATGCAATAATGCAAAAGAAACATACATCCTCTTTCGTGCACAGTATTTTTTTTTCGTTAGTGATGGTCATTTGCAAAATCAAGTATAATGGAGCTATTCTTTGTTCTTTTTGTGTTCATTTAAATTTGTTTCTGCGGATGGTTTTTGAATCATTTAGATGTAGCCAATTTATGATTTGTATGGAGATTCTGCTGTTTTGTGTCTTGAAAATGCAAGTACTTTTGTAAAGGACTCCGTTAGATTCAAGAACAAGGATCATAACTTGGAGCAGAGTTATTGTGGCTTACTAGCTGTAGGCGGCCTCCATCAGTCGATTGTTAGAGCCATTTTTGTATTTAATAATAAACTGGCATGTTTACGGATTACCAGTGGAGAAATTTTCAGGGCAGCAGATGAAGGTGCCCATTCTCGTAGCTAATTGCTTTCTAATCTATGTGAGGTGGCGAATCTAAATCCACAGCCGCTTCTAATTTTTTTAAGTCACTGGTAGTGGTGTTTGTTAAGTTTTTGTTATTGACTTATTGCTGTCAGTGGCTGCTTACTCCCCATATTTGAAGGGGCTACTTAGTAAAAAGTCCTTTATTTTCGGGAGTTGTTGTGTATCTGGATTTTCTACTGGTTTGTATGAGTTCAGATGACTTCTGGATCTCATTTTGTATATCTCAAGGTATGTGAGGGGACTAATCTGCTACATACATGGCTGTAGATGCTTGTGTGTGTGTGTATATATATATATATATATACATATTCATATTCATTCTTCAATATACTTGCCTCGACCTTATAGATGTGGTCATGCTGTTATATAGGCATGGTGCTAGTCTCGTAATGGTGCGCCCAGGGCTAGCCAAGTTTCCTTGTTTCCTCAGGCGTGCTTTGGTAGCATGGTTAATTCCTGAGACTTGACGTTTGGAGGTTGATGATGAAGACGGAAATGATCTTCCCGTTCCCAAAATAACCATCACATCCTCCCATAATGTCTTTGTGTGGAATTCAGCCTGGTACCATTCATGTGGCTGGATAAGAGGACAATATTTTTTGAGCGGCTTTACGCTAGTGAACCCACAGATTTTTGCTCGTGGTGGGTTTCTACATACCATTTAATTCTTGGAGTACGGATTGCTGGTTTCGTCAATTCAGTCATCAATTTCACCCTACCAAATTGCTGTAGGAAAGTTATCGATTAAAATGGAGGAAGAAGTCTCTCATTATGTTGTGTTTGTTCCATGGGAATATTTTTTTTTTGGCGTGGCTGAGTCTATTGGTGGGGGAAGAAAGGAGAAAGCAGTGAGCCAGAGATGGGGACAAATTCGTTGGGACAGTTTGAGAGGTGGAGAAGCTGTGTGGACTCTGGATGCCGTGCAACAAGCCTATCAATATGGTTCAGTCGATGCCTCTGCTCGATGTAGGGAATAATGCCAGATTCATCTTGATCATTAAAGCAGGCAGGCAGGCACCCTCATCATGAGACTTCTGCTGGCAGACCACGGGGAATGGCGGATGAGGAAAACTGGGGATAGATATAAAGTAAGGTACAGAAGACGAAGGTCTGGGGTTTTTGGGACAACTGTGAACGTGTTCGTGTTGGTTAAAAAAATAAAAAAAAATTTTATTTAAATTTATAAATGTTCACTTCAGATTTTAGTCTTCAATGTGGATCTTTAGCTCAAATTGGGTAGAGCTCTCGAGACACGAGCTGCTGTGTCTGGAGAAGGTGGTGGTTCAAATCCACCAAGATCTTTTTTAGGGCGTTTATTGAACAATTAAACCATACTTGAGGATGTTATGAAGCTTTGACTTTGAAATTGTGGCCGTTCGGAAGTTGTTCATTGGTGTGTTGGGGAAAGAATTTGATAGAGTGCTCATTGGTGAGTTGGGGAAAGAATTTATAGAGTGCAGGTGGTTGTCGTGACAGGCCTTGGACTTTCGCATTTAACTTTTTGATTAGTAAAACGAGACAAATCCCAATCTTTCTGAATAATCGGTTCTTGAAAGAACACCGCCATCTATTGCTCAGCTCTTCACAGATGATGAATGGCGCGTTTTGATAGAAGTGGAGGAACTGCCAAAATTTGGTGCCGCAGTAGAGGGAGGTTAACCGCAGATGTCAGATCCAAACGGAAGGGATGGACCATAGCGAAGCTTGGGAGATTGTTGCCGATGAAATCTGAAGGGTGGAGCGATGGAATAGAGGCAAATATGGGGACGTAAATGGGGCAAGGAGAGGAATTCAGGGTGAAATGAGAAATAACAGAGGAAGAAAATAGAGGAAAGAGTTTAATGTCCATTCATTCACCACTGAGATTGTTAAGTGCTGTGGTTTGGGGTCCACCCATGAGTGGCCCCACCCACTTTAAGATATGCGTAAGGGAATTCAGCCATGCATGGAGATAACCTTGCAACCGAAATTTCCGGTTCCATGTTTGTGCGTGACACTGGACAAATTAAAACAGGAACGGTGAGGACGTTTTCTCATAAAAGTGAGCAAGTATATATTCAACGAAACTGAGACGAGTAGTGGATGCACAAAATAGAAAAATTATTCATGTATGCACAAAATGAAACAGAGATGCAAAGCCTTTTCTTACTTGTGTGCGTGAACAGGAAAAGTGGAGGGCAACTCTATGGGAGGGTTTGTGTTGGCAAACAACATTGGATTGAGAGATTTTCATCATTTTCTTCTCAGTTATTTAATCAGTTTTTTTAGAGTTTAAAGGTGCATCTTTTGTGCAAGGGGAGAAAAAGAGAAGGCTCAATGACTTCTCAGATTTTTTATACTTTGTATTTTTATTTATCTTTATGATAAAAAATTAATTTGTAAGAGGTAGAATTAAACCTCTTCGAAGATTTAATTGTGGTTGTATTAAACCTTATTATAGTGAATTGCTTGATTGGGCTAATTTACTTTATAATTTTTTTATCTATTTTGTTTGATTATTTAGTGATATATTTGTTACATTTATTTTGTTGAAATACGAGTTGGACATTTGGGATTTTTTATAAATCATTCCAACACTAAGCCCTTACAATAAATAGAGGAGACCGAAATTAACCATCTTAAAGCCTATTATTAAACTACTGACATAACTAGTAAATAGCTCACTAATAATTAAGAAATGGCCAGTAAGCCCCTAAACAACAAATAGTCTTCTAGCAAGTGGCACGAGGTCATAAGAAGTGGAGTTCAATAGCAATAGCTTGTGAGCCAAGATGAGTTCAATGGCAATATAGCTTCTGAGCCACACAAGGCTCAAAGGAAGCCTTTTTTGCTTCTTGTCGTTCTGGTCCAGCTATATAAAAGGATACATCGATTGGGGACATATGATCCCTAAAACATGCCTCTATGTACTATATGCTAGAAAGAGTGTAATTAAGAAAAAAGACGAATATTATTTCTTTGGACCCTTTCTCGACTGGAGGTATTATGCAATCCTGTACACATGTAAGCTTTGATGTTCACTCAAAAATTTAAATCTGTCTCCGTCCAGATTTAATAGTCGGCGTTATTGAAGTGCCAGGGTGATAGAGTGGAAGTCTTAGCTAATTTGATATCTTAAAGATCTAGTGGGATTAAAACTAGTGTTTCAGTGAGGTGAGGTAATTTACAGGGATGTCACGGTTAGAAATGTGAACTACCCCAATCTTTTGCTGTTCTTTTCAAAAAAGTTATTTTGCGACTATTGGCGAGTGAAGGCACCAATGAAATGTAAAAGTGATTTATATTTTCTTTGTTTCACATGGCCTACGTATAATAATATCTGTGCCCTATTTTAGTTTTCTGGATTGGAAAACCAAAATTAGTTCATTTTAGGCCTTTAATTCAGACAACTAACCTGGGATAGAGAGAATTTGTATATGTTTACTGACTGACAAAAAAAATTCTTTTATGTTTGTTATTACCGAAATCTGATGCTTCTTATGTGGGGCAAGTGGCCGGGACCACCTCAGCAACAACAACAACAAAAAAAGGTAAGTTACACTTATACCTTCAATCTTTTGTTGAAGTTAGCCATAAACCCCTCACATTCCAAAAATTATTCTTACACTTTTCAACCATTGTTAAAAATAGACATAGACCCCTACCCTTCAAAGTTTACACTTTCATCTCCTCTCCTTTTTTGTCAAAATGAGACATAAATATCTTTACCTTTTTGAAATATATATACTTAAAACTCCTCAACGCTTTTCACAAGATGAAACGGTTCTTTTTTCACTATCTTCTAGTGCTCACCTGCCTCACCGATGCCTCATTGACGCTCACCTTCCACCTTGCCATCTTGAGCGGGGCTTGGAGAGCCAAACCGAAACTAGCAAAGAAGGGAGGGGTGCTGGGTTGGAGCTAGTGCGTGAAGTAAGGCATTGCTAGGAGGGGGTGAAAGTAACGAGTAATGAATGAGATTACTCTTTCCATCTATTAAAAAAAATAAGATATAAATATGAATTTTAAGAAAGTAAAAGGGTGTATGTCCATCTATAGGAAAAATGACGGGCAGCGTTCACATTGCCAAGTGTAGCGGACTTAGGCATGCAACTTGGATTGGGTTTTTTAGATACATGACCGGACCCTAATAGTCCAGGTTTTATTATTTTTATATGGTAAATAACTTAGTTTGTGGTTTTAAATCCTTACCAAGTTTACATTTTTCCTCTCCCAACCCGAAACCAACTTGTGTAAGGTATAATTTTAGTAAGGTTATATCAATGTTAAAGTTTGTTTTATGAATAATTTACAGTAATTTTTTTGTAGTTATTAAAATGAGATATAATATATGTAATCATAAATACATTTTATTATAAGTTTAAGTTTTATTTTTTTTTAAAGTAAAAAAACATCATGAGCTTAAAGGGATAAAAATTTATCTGCTTCTTAAATTATGCATATTATTGAATTAAAATCCAACAGCATTTGATGTCAAAGCTCACGCACAAGCACGTATGTGAGGCCGAACTTAATTTAATTAAAAAATTAAAACCCAACCGAACCCAATGAGTTGGGATTAATTCGAATACAAGTCAGGTCGATCAGGGTTTTCTGAACCCGACCCGGTGGCAACGCCGCTGTAACCGGACTACAGATTGTTGCGCGCACGGTTATGCCACGATCTAAAATAAAACTACGAGCATAGATCTGATCCGTTAATTTCGCGATTATTCCAGACAAGTGCCACCTAAATTTCCCGCATTATTTTAAAAGCAAAATAAATCCTTAATTAATAGGGCTCTCTTCGACGTCACGTAATCGCAGTTCATCTAGGACTAGAAGGGGGGCAGCGGTCACGCCTCCCCCTTATGGCTATAAATATATGCGATGCCTGTTTGTAGTTTGCGC
Organism: Saururus chinensis; assembly: GCA_035235625.1. Classification (NCBI taxonomy): domain Eukaryota; kingdom Viridiplantae; phylum Streptophyta; class Magnoliopsida; order Piperales; family Saururaceae; genus Saururus; species Saururus chinensis. Next base: position 38,630,712 of record CP141147.1, read on the forward strand.
TATCTCCCTGGACCTCAGGCGGTTTTCCCGAGATCTGCGCGGCTGCGCCTCTCCTCTCCGGTTTTCCAGAGAGATCGCCCTGCCCGCGCGCTCGCCGATCTGCGTGTGAAGACGATGCGGCCATGGTCGCCTCTCTTTTATGCTTGCAGGTTCGATTTTCCTTGATTTATTGTTTTCTCTCGTTGACTTCCTCCAACTCGTGTTTTGATGGTTTTTTCTCCGATTGGTGTTTTGGCTCTGGTATTTGGATAACAAATTTAGCTTGAATACCAGTAACATGTGTTTTTGCAGTGGAGATTTGTTGTGTTTGTTTCTTTTCTCATTGCATGTTTCATGCCTTTTGGTAATTGAAACCATTGCTGTAACCTGTGCTACATGCTCTTCGTGTCAAGCTTATGTGCTTCTTCGAGATCTGTCTGTGCTGCTCTTGTTCGCATGCTCTAGTTTGATGGCGCTTCTGCTTACTTGTTTTGAAAACCCTCGTTTTCGTTTAGATCCTTGGTTTGGAAGGTCTAGAACTATGAGTCTCATGCATTGATTTGATGTAGGTTATTGAAATTGGTTGTGTTTATGTTCCGTTCACGTCTTTTAAGTGGTTCGAATGATCGTGCAGCGTCATATTTGTTGTTGATGATGCTTTTATCCAATTGGTATCCTGCTGGGATGTGTTTTTTCTTTATATGCTTGTCTGGTTTGCAAAAAGTAGTCTTGCAGAAATTAATTGTTGATTGACTTTCCTTTTTATCTTCTGAATTTCTGTTTTTCCAAGCACTCACTACGATTTATCTTATTGTGCAGAGTACAATGCGAGCGACTGTACACACGAGAGAATTAGGAGATTCCCTGTGATGACTGCCTCAAAAATATGGTTTCAGATTTGAAAGTTGTGATTTGATGAAATTAGGTACATATATCTAGAAAGGAATAACTAAATATTGGTTGGTTGTTCAATTGAGGTCGTATGATTCCTCAGGAGGAAAAGTAAGATGTAAGTGGTAATGTAAGTTCATCTCCATCATCCGACTGTGCCTTTGCAGGTGCGCTTGCGGGCCAGTCAACCCTAATAAAATGCAATTTTTTGTCTGGGGTGGGAAGGTTTTGGGCTGCTTATTTTCTTTGCCCGACCTTCCTCACCCGCTGTGTCTGTTGTCTCTCTCTCTCTCTACCCCTTCGTTTTTTTTTTATTCATCTTCGTCGTGAATACTTTAGATGCAATACAACCACTAGCCATATGCAGCATCAATCGATATCCTGCTGCATATCTTATCTAAAAGCTTCCATCTTCCATTGTGCTTTGCAATTCACGTGATGATCCTCAATATGTTCAGGTATGATAGGCAATTAACATTTTCGTATGCAGCCTGCTTTGATTACTTGCACGTTTTTGCAGTTCAGTTTTGAGATGGGAATGTCCAAATACTTGCTCATTAACAAGGTTAATTTTTTAAGGACGGTCGGTTTATGTGAATTGAATTTTATGCACCTCACGGCTGACAACAATCGCAGGAAAAAGATTATGTTATACGATAATTAATATTGGTGGGAAATGTGCATGTCTTTTTTCTCGTCTTTCTATGAAAGTGTTGTATATTCATCATTTGGTTTATTACTGTACTTTCACTTCTGGATTTGTGATAAAATGATGGTGGGGCAATAATGGAAAATGATATTGCAATCATGCGAAAGAAACTTCCCCCTTTTATCTCGTACCATGTTATTTGTGTGCTAGTGGATATGGCAACAAGTTGTGCGTTCTGTTTGTCCTGGTGCATTCAAATTTTTGTATCATTTAGTTGTAGCCAATTTATGATCTGTGGAGGTTCTGCACCCCCGTGTCTTCAACAAGAAAGTACTGCTGAAGAAAATTCATTAAGGTTTTTGTACAAAAAAAAAAAAGACTCGCTGAGATTCAACAATAATCATCATATGGTCGAGCAGAGATTTGTGGTTTACAGGCCACAGGCAGCCTACTTCGGTCCCAGATGAATTGACGGCCATTCTGTGAGGGTTGAGAGACTTGGCAAGCGCGTGGATGACCGGCAAAGAAGTTGTCCGGGCTGAAGAAGCCCATGCGCCTGGCTACATGGTTTTTAATCTTTATGAGGTGATGAATCAAAATCCTCAACTGTTTCTAATGTATTTAATGCACATCATACGTCATTGAAGTTCAATTTTTTGGCTGGTTGAGTCATGTTCGTGCGGTCCCCGAAAATCGAGGGGGATGTTTGGTCAAAAGTCATGCTTTTATCTTCGTGAATCTTGGGCGCTTGCATTGTCTACTCACATGGTTTTTAGTATGTCATTTTCTGTCTCAAGGTGTGCACCTGTGCGAGGAGAGAAATCTGCTGCGTGGTTGTTGATGCTCGTGTCATCTTCCTATGCCCAAAATATCCATCTGACGCTCCAATAAGCTTTTGTGTGGGAGTCACCGTGATCATTAAGGCAGGCAGCACTTCATGAGATAGATAAAAGTAAGGTGCAGAAGACGAAGGCTGAGGTTTTTGGGACACGACTCTAAACGTGCTTTTGCTGTTTAAAAAATGGGAAAAGAAAATTATTGTTTATTTAAATTTATAATTGTTTTATTTGAGATTCTAATCTTCCGTGTGGATCTTTAGCTCAAATTGGATAGAGCTCTCGAGACATGTCGCTGCCATGTCTTGAGAAGGTGGTGGTTCAAATCCGCCAAGATCTTTTTCCATGGCGTTTATTGAACAATCGAACCTTACTTGAGGATGTCATGTAGCTTTGACTGAGAAATTGTAGGTGTTCCGAGGTTCTTCATTGGTGGTGAGTTGGGGAATGAATTTGATAGAGTGCAGGTGGTTGTAGTGACGGGTTTGGGACTTTCGCCTTTTATATTTTGGTTAGTATAACGATTCAAATCCCAAGCTTTCTGAATAATCGGTTCTTGTATCTGATGGGAACTCCGACATCTTTTGCTCTGCTCTACACAGATGATGAATAGCGCGTTTTGATAGCGGTGGAAGAACTGGCGTCTTGAGGGAGGTTAGCCGCATCTGCCAGATCAAAATGGAAGAGTTGGAAGATGGCGAAGCTTGGGAAATTGAGGCCCATGCATGAGATCCAAAGAGTCGAGTGATGCAATAGAGGTGAAGTTAGGGACCTAAATGGTTTAAGGGCAGGAATTCAGAGTGAAATGAGAGAAATAACGGAGGAAGAAAAGAGGTGGAAGAGTTTAATGTTCATTCATTCACTAATGAGGTTGCTAAGTTCTTACAATAAATAGATGAACATCATTGGCCAGCTTAAAGCCGAGAAGGAAGCTCTGGCAAATGGGCCGTCATTATCAATAAAGTACTAAAAGAACAAGTGATTAGCTCTCTAATGATTAATAAATGACCACTAAGCCCTTAGGAAGCAAGTAGTTTTCTAGCAAGTGGCACGAGGTCATAACAAGTTTGAGTTCAATCTCAATAGCTTGTGAGCCAAAGTTACGTTCTATGGTAATAGCTTGTGAGCCACACCAGGCTCAAAGGAACTGCTTCCTTTGGCCGCTTGTCGTGCTGGACCTGGCAACTCATCTAGCCTGATTGGGAATACATGCTTCTCTGTACTATGCCAGAAATCTTATGTAGTATGGTTATGGTTTTTCGTCACGGAATGTGGTCATAAAACATTTTCCCATAAAAAAACTCTTTGAAAGTTACGATTTAGAATGGAATAAGCAGGTCCTTAACTAATTGATCGGTTCAATTGAATTTTGTCAAAAGAAAGAGTGTACTTAAGAGAAAAGACAAATATTAATTATTTGGGCCCTTTTGCGACTGGAGGTGTTCTGCAATTATGTACATATGTAAGCTTTGATGTTCATTCAAAAAAGTTAATCTGTCTCCGTCCAGATTTAATAGTCGGTGTTTGACTTCACAAATGAAATATTTTTTAGTTGATTTCAAAAATCAAATCCAGACTATAGAATTATGCTACAAGAGGAAAATGAATAAAGCAAAACGAGTTCAATTATTCTTGATATAATGCTATAAAAATTAAAAATTCAATAATTGTTCATGTTAGTTTCCTATTGAAGTGCAAGGGTGAACAGAGTGGAAATCTTGGCTAATTATGTATCTTAAAAATCCAATGGGACTAAAACTAGTGTTCTTGGGTTTTGTGGAAATTTACGGTCAGTAAGGTGACGTACTTAGAGGGATGTCGCGGTTAGAAATGTGAACTGCTTAAATCTTTTGTTGATCCTTTCAAAATAGTGTTTTTGCGAAAATTGGCGAGTAAAGCCACCAATGAAATATAAAAGGGATTTATATTTTCTTTGTTTCACATAGCCCACGTATAATGTTCTCTACGTTCCATTTTAGTTTTCTAAATTGGGAAACTAAAGTTAGTTCATTTTAGGCTTTTAATTCATACAACTAACATGGGATAGAGAGAGTATTCGTACATGTTTACAGAAAAAGAAATCTTATATTTTTGTTATTTTTTTGCTAGCCTAAGGGTCAGCCCAGCCTACCCTAAGCCCAACACTTTGGGCCATTAGAGCTAGCCTTGGCCTGAGCCAGCCTACATGCGGGCCTTTAAAGGGCCACCACCTTTAGTCGGAGCTGGTGAGAGGCAGGACCAAGGCAGTGTTCGAAGTATGCTAATGTAGGTTAGCGTGTATATTACTGATCTTGAGATTAGACAGCTCCTAAGCATTTTTTACGCTCGGCTCATACTTATAGTGGAACATAAAAAATGCTTCCCATTATTTAGAGAGGTGAAAAAAATAAATGAGATAAATATATCCGTATATTAAAAAATAGTAAGGACTGTAGGTATGGATTTTAAAAAAATATAAAGGTGTACATCCCAGCTATAAGAAAAAGCTATGCAGCGTGCACGTTGCCCAACATGGCGTACTGGGGCATGCTACTTGGATTGGGTTTTTTTTGGGTACCCAAACCGCCCCAAATGGACCAAGCTTAGTTTTACTTAAACAGTAGGTTGGGGTTTTAAATCCTTACACAAAGACTAGGTCGAGCCAAGTTTTCCGTTTACATGTCCCAACCGGAAACCGACTTAAAGTAAGGTATAACCTTAGGTTATAATCAATGTTAAATTTTATTTTATTAATAATTTGTATTAATTTTTTTATAGTTACTCAAAAGAGATGCTCCCTCCGTCCTCTATTAATACAAATTAATATTAAACTAAAATCTAATAATTTAGATTTTTTATATTAACATTCCCTCCGTCCTATAATATATACTATCATTATAAGTTTGGGATTTATTTTAATAAAATAAAATATATATTAAAAAAGCTTAAATTTAATTTAATTTAAAACCCGACCAAACCATGAGAATATATCTGAGCCGGGCCAAAATCCAGATGGTTTGGATTCACAAGAAATTCATGCAGCCGAAGATCCTGAATATTCGAATCAAATCATGAGAACAGATCTGAGCCGTTAATTGTTAGAGCTTTCGTGATTAGACTTGACAAGTGCCACCCAGATTTCCCGCATTATTTAAAAATCCTTAATTAACCGGGATCTCTTATACGTAATCGCAGTTCATCTACAAGACAAAGAGTCCGAGGCGGGCAGCGTTCCCTTTCACGCCTCTTCCTATTAAATATATGTGAAGCCTTTGTTCCGGACGTCAGGCTGTTTCCCCCCGAGCGCTGCGTGGCTGCTCATCTCCTTTCTGGTCTTTTGGGGAGATGATCGCCCTGCGCGCTCGCCGATCTGCGGGTGATGACGATGCGGCCATGGTCGCCACTCTTTTATGCTTGAAGGTAGGATTTAATTTCCCTAATTTAATTGTTTTCTCTCGTTGACTTCATCCGACTCAAGTTTTGATGGTATTATCTCCGATTGGTGTTTTGGCTCTGATGTTTGGATAACAAATTTAGCTTGAATCCTGTAACATGTGTTTTTGCAGTGGAGATTTGTTGTGTTTGTTTCTTTTCTCGTTGCATGTGTCATGCCTTTTGGTAATTGAAACCATTGCTGTATCCTTTTCTGCATGTTCGTCGTGTTAAGTTTATGTGCTTCTTTTTTATCGGTCTGTGCTGCTCTCGTTCGCATGCTCTAGTTTCGTGGTTCTTCTGCTTGCTTACTGGCCTTTAAAAGCCTTGTTTTCATTTAGATTTGCGTTTGAAATTGGTTATGCTTAAGTTACTGTTCACGTCTTTTTAAGTGGTTCAAATAATCGTGCAGCTTCATATTTGTTGTTCATGATGTTTTTTCCCAATAGGTATCCTGTTAGTGCTGGAATGTGTTTTCTCTTTATATGTTTGTTTTTAAAAAAATAGTCTTGCAGAAATTGATTGTTGATTGAGTTTCCTTTATATCTCCTGGATTTCTGTGTTCCAAGCACTCACCATGATTTATCTTTTTGTGCAGAGTACAAGGCAAGCGACTGTACACACGAGGGGATCGATATAGAGAATTAGGTGGTTCCCTGTGACGACTGCCTAAAAAATATGGTTTCTGATTTGAGAGCTAAAAGTTGTGATTCGATGAAATTAGGTACATATATCTAGGAAGGAATAACTAAATATTGGTCGGTTTTTGTTAATATAGTTAGAATTCCTCTTGAGGAAAAGTAAGATGTAAGTGGTAATGTAAGGTCATCTCCATCATCCGACTGTGCCTTTGCAGGTGCGCTTGCGGGCCAGTCAACCCTAATAAAATGCTCTTTTTTCGTCTGGGGTGGGGGGGTTTTGGGCTGCTTATTTTCTTTGCCCGACCTTCTTCACCCGCTGTGTCTTTTGTCTCTCTCTCTCTCTCTTCTCGACCCCTTCGTTTTTTTTTCCATTCATCTTCGTCGTGGATACTTTAGATTCAATACCACCACTAGCCGTATGCAGTATCAATCGATATCCCGCAACTGCTGCATATCTTATCTAATAGCAGCAATCTTCCATTGTGCTTTGCAATTCACGTCAGGTATGATTGGCAATTAACATTTTCGTTTGCAGCCTGCTTTGATCACTTGCACGCTTTTGCAGTTCAATTTTGAGATGGAAATGTCCAAATACTCTTACATATCAGAAATAAGGTTGGTTCAGATTTAACGATTTGTAGATTGTAGAGCACAGAAGCGTTTCTACTATTGCTCAACAAGGTTAATTTTAAGGACGGTCAGTGTATATGAATTGTATTTTATGCATCTAATTTTTATCACAGCTAACAACAATTACATGAAAAGGATTAAAGGGTTACTTGGGTTTTGAATAGTGAGAAGATTCAGTCGATTCAGTACTGAATTTTTAGAATCCTGTTTGTATACAGGAGCTGTGCTGAATTAAAAATTCAGTACTGAAGCTAGATTTAAGTCATTTCGAGCCTGAATCGGCCTGAATTAGTGATTCAGTTAATTCAGTCTCTTAATCACTGTTTTAAAAATTATAGATTGTATATTTTCTAATAGTTATCGTTTATATCATTTTGAGCCTCGACAAACGTACAATATAGGTAAGGTCTATTTTAAAAAATCAAAATTATTTGCCCTTGTGGGATCTTGTTTGATAGAGCTTGAATTTAGAAGCATAATGGTACGAAGAACATGCATATCTGAGTTTAAAAAAGAAAGTTATATTAGTTTAAAGTTTTAAAATTGGGTTTGACGCGATATCTAATTTTATTCTAACAAATTTTCTTCCCAAACGTAATTCAATTTCGGCGGTGAATTATTTGAATTAATTCTCTATTAAATTAATTCACTACTGAATTAATTTAGTACCCAAACGACCCTTAAGTTGTACCATAATTAATATTGATAGAAAGTATACATGTTTTTTCTTGTCTTGTCTTTCTATGTAGGTGTTGTCTTTTTTTATTTAATCATCATTCAGTTTATTCTTGTACTTTTACTTCTAGATTTGTGATAAAATGATGATGGGGCAACTATGGAAAATAATTATTGCAATCATGCGAAAGAGACTAACCTCCTTTTTTTTCGCATCAAGTTATGTTTGTGTTAGTGGATTTGGCAACAAGTTGTGCGTTCTATTTGTCCTGGTTCATTCAAAATTTTGTATCATTTCGTTGTAGCCAATTTATGATAAAAAAATTCACTGAGATTCAATTATGATAATATATGTTCGAGCAGGGAATCGTGGTTTACAGGCCACATACAGCCTACTTCGGTCCCAGATCAATTGATAGAGCATGGACAGTGATATTTCTACACTATTTTTTACACTATAGGTCTGCCTATTTTGTTTAGCAATCCAAAGACCCGTCCATGCCGGTTCCGCCCATACCCAAATTTGGGCCCACCACGCTATATCTCTTTTTCAAATGCTTCAACTAGGTTGGACCAAGTTACCACCACAAAGAGTTTCTATTTTCGCAGCGAATCTTATTTATACTTCCAAAGATGTATTTATTTATTTCAGGCTATACTTCTTCGTCACAAGAACTAAAGATTACCTTAATGATGAGGTGAAGCGAAAGAAGTAGTAAAATGTGTTGTGACCCTAATATTAAGTTAGATTAAAATTTTATTTTAAGTTAAATTATATTTCTATTTTAATTTATAATAATTATATTCTTTATTTAGTTAGAATTAGATTAAAAATTATCTCTTAATTCTATTAGTTTATTTTTTTTATATACCATATACTCCAAAGAAAATTAGTAACTTAGAAATCAAAATTAAGTTAATTATTTTATTTTATCATTGAGTTATTTTTTTATATTTATATTTTTAATTTAACTTATATAATTTTACTCAGCTGAATTTAATTAGTTGCGTACTTAAAAAGGTATCTCTTCAATACAAATTAGTATATTTTTTAAAATGAACATCAATGTTACCCACCGGAGCTCTTCGCTTCTTGCACTTGAAGGTGACTTTATACATCTTATACAGGGCAGTCGACAGGGTGAATAAAGTATTTGTCACATGGAGATCCCCACCTTCCAATTGGGCTCAACTTTACTTCGACCGAGTGTGTCGTGCATCATGGCGCCTTTCCTCCTTTTATGCCATAATAAAAAATCACCTTGGCCATTGCTCGGCCGTTGTTTCCAACTCTATTGGTGAGGCTTCTTTGTTCTGCTAGTAGTACATCTTACCTTTGCAATAATGTGTGTGAGTGTGTGTACTGTCGATTTCAAAAATAATTGCTTCACATGCATTTCTTACCTACACTCGGCTTATTATCAAAGTGGAATATAAAAAATGTTTCCCCTTGGAGGATCACACCCATTATATGCCAAATTAGATATATTCTACATCGCTTTAAAGATGTGACCATCACTTACATATATGATGTGAACTATGTTGCATACAAGTTAACTAACTTTGCCCTTGATCCACTAATGTTGTTGTAGGACCAGGACCCCTCTCTTTATTTACCCTACTTTATTGGCCAATCTATCTTGTCGTTCATTTTCTTGTCTTGTCTATCTCCCTTCTTAGTGCCATCTGGGGTTTTATCTCTAAAAAAAGAAATTATATAGAAGTATTAACATGAGAGAGGGAGTGTTTTATCTACAAATATATGATTGTATTATACAAGAGAAAACTAGCATTAGGTGGTAGGATTTAAGGAGGAAACGGCTTTAACTTTGGCTTTAAGTTGCTTTATTTTCAAGGGCCTACTTGGGAGGTGGTTTAGAGTTTTGGGAAGGCACTTTATCCTTCATCTCTCCTCAGGAAGAGGGTTGGAGAAGAAAAAGAACTTCCCCTTATGTGATATTTTGTAGAATCCCTTTCTATTCTAATGTGCCTCCCAAGCAGCCCAAGTCTCCTGAGAAAATTTAGGATTTAAAATCACTTTTTCCCATTCAAAAAACACCTAGGCCTAAGGTATTTTTAAACAATTTAATAAAATTATATTTTTTTGTATTTTAAACACAATACTCCTTTGATTCACTTTCCCATTTTGGGTTTATGAGTTCATGAGTAGGGAAGGGGGAAAAAGGGGAGAAAAGGGATTGGAATTGGGGTAGTGTAAAGGAAGAGAGTGGTTGTGGGATTGGTTGCACCACATTTTGTGCTAAAGGTGCAAACGAGGAAAATTGGGGTTGAACTAAGTGAGATGCAGGCGAATGGTGGCTGTGCTTAGGGAAGGGAAGGGGAAACGACTATGGTCATGGTTTTACTAGTGAAAAGAAAGACGACTTATTTATCCTCAGTGTGGATCTTTAGCTCAAAATAGACAGAGCCCTTGAGACATGGCTTTGTTGTGTCTTGAGAAGGTGTGGTTCAAATTCACCAAGATCTTTTTCATTCTGTTTATTGATTTAATTCAACAATGTTGGACAACATTGAAGCTGTAGTTTTGACGAGCTGATTGAAGTTGTGCATTGGCCAGCTTGGCCTGGGATTCGCCTGAGTAAATGAATTGATTGGATTTGTGTTGTATACCAAGTGTGCACAAGCCAACTAGAGAGAAAGAGAGAAGAAGAAGAAGAGAGAAATTTAAAATTTATCTAACTTCTAAATTTAATTTTTGATTGAATAATCTTCTCTGAATTATAGAATATATAGAGAAAATCTAAACTCTTCAATAGAACAAGAAAATTATCCTTAATTCAATTCTAACTAAATAAGAAGTCCAACTTGTTAAAACATATGTGTCATATGTAATATTAATTGGATAATTTTATTTTTTAAAATTATGTCAGAAACCTTGAGTATGTAATTAATCTTAGAAGTCTGATTAGATGCGGTTGTGGTTGAGTCTTAGAAATTTGGGTGGCCCCGATTGGCCGGAAGAGGCATGACCGGCAAAGGAAAGGGAATTATGCTTTGCCAGAACCAGAGGTTAGCGTGGCAGGAGTAGGAGCATACACAATTGAGGCCTCGACAGAAGGGAAGTAGAGGATTTGGTCGGCGTGGAGGATGACTCACACGACGGCAGCAGTCCAGAGCATGTCAGAGTAGTTGGAAGTGGAAAGATGGTCACAGGCAGAGTGGAGGCAAGCTTTAGTCATGAGTTGCCAGAGGAATATTCATCGGTAGGACAAAGCAACTCTGGGGAGAAGCCAATTGTTGTCGCTAGAGGAGGAGAGCCTGAATTCATAGGAGAAGGGCTCACCTGTTGGACAACCAACAAGAGTTGGTCAAAGCAGCGATTGAAAAGTTCTAAGCAGTGTTCAATTGAATCAGATTGCTGGCCAAGGGATGTCAACGAGCGCTTTACGCCGGTAAGCTCTTGAACCGCCTCTTCTATTCCCGTCCCTAGTTGAGTAAGACATGAAAGAAGCCATGTGGGAGAGGAATTCAAGACTGGTATGTCTTGGAGTGCTGACCCATGGTGAAGGAGGAGGACTCGACCATCTTGTCTAGGCTGTTTTATTGTGGTCTTGTCATGCCATCAATAGAGAGGGTCAGAGGGCAAAGGACACCATTAGCTACTAATGTTATAAACAAATGTCTACACAAGCCAACTAGAGAAATATAAGAACTAAGAGAACAAATTAAAATTAATCTAACTTCTGAATCTGATTTCTGAATGAATAATCTTCTATGAATTACATAATATATAGAGAAAACCTAAAGTAATTCTAATGGGACAAGGAAACCACCCTTAATCCAATTTTAACTGAATAAGAAGTCTAACTATTAATTAATTTAGGAACCAGAACTAAAATAGGAATGTAAATCTAATTTAGGGTCACAACAGTTTGAATCTTTGTGTCTAATCAGGAGTATTATGCATGCACATGTTATTTGACGAATTGGTTTGGAGTTGCGGGAATACTCATGCATTAGTTCCAGATTTGGTTCTTTTTTTATTTTTTTATTTTGATGAAAGCTAGTATTACTTGCTCTGCTCTTTATAGATGATGAACTAATTTGGTGGCATTGGGAGGCGTCAATTGCATATGATATGAGAAACTGATCCTTGAAATGAGATGGTTGGTGAAGCTTAAACAATGCATAAAATTTCATTCATTGATCAGGATTAAAGTAAAATAAACATGTCAAATGCTGATAACTCTACACCATTTTCTGTTAAACAAAATCTTACACTAAGTTTTAATTAGACATAAAAAATAAGTCTCACGTCCCTATAAGAAGACCTACTTTTTATATAAGGCTTTGTTATAGTAAAAGGATGTAGGAAAATCATTATTCAATTAAAAAGCATAATCCAAGGAAAGGTGAAGTGTGTGCACCTTTTTAGCTTAATAAGAGTATCTCTAATAGGAGATATCAAATTGAGCCATTTGAGATGCTCAAGTGGCTCAATTTGACATCTATGTTTGCTTATGTGGCAATTTGACAACCTGTGAATGACAAAAATAGATGTCAAATACTATATTTGAAATGAGAGGTTGAGTGAATCCTAAATTCAAAGGAGGTTCATGGCCAAGGGTAAAGATGCTAGAGTAATAGTTCTTTTGGAATGTACCAACTGAGTCCTACTTTTTTTTTTCTTCGATTATCTATTTCGATTTTCTTTCCCTCTTTTCTTTTTATTCCCTTTCATTATTCCTTAAGTCCGATAAGTTTGATCTTGTAGAATCTCACCCATTTTCTCATCGAGCGAAGGGTATGAAATACAAAGGAAAAAAATAGAAGAGTGGCGAAAAGAAACTTGGGGTGCCTTTTCCATGTTGGAATTGTGGGATGGCCAATGGTAACAAAATGGGATGCCATTTCCTCCATGAGGGACACCATTTGGAAATGGCATCTTGCCTTGGAGATGCTCTAAAAGATGTCAACCATTGTATGAAGTCGGTGCTTGTACTGTTATACATAATGCAATAAAGTTGTGACTTTTTTTTAGAATAAATGCTAACCTCTTTCACCAATTACTTTCTTTCTCATAATTTTATCGACAACTTTTAGTTATTATATAAAAATAAAAACTTCACCTTTTTTTATTTAGGTTGGCACATTATTAATAAGATGATAAAAAATTATAAGTTTACTTATGCTCCCTTTCAAGTTTAGTTTTAAGGTGGTTTTTTTAATTGCTTTCCTCCTTCAATGGCTACGAAGTGGACCCTAGAGTGTTGATGATAAGTATTTTTTAATTTTGTATAGGGATATTTTTTTTAAAAAAAGTTTAAACTATAATGGGATTTGATTTAAAAAATATAAATTTATCTTTGGGCCCATTTTATGCTCTTACTAAAGAGTTAAAATTATGTGTAATAAAACTAATATTATCCTATTTTTCATATTGTTGTCACAACCTAAATTTTTAAAACCCTTTTTAAGTAGAACGAACAGTAAGTCATGAGGATTTTTTTAATGCAAAATAAATTGTTCAATTAAATATCTAGGTTATTATAACTGGGGTTCACAATTACGAATATTAAAACATATGATATTATTATACGTCTCCAAAATCCATAAATAACATGCAATCAATCTAAGTACAAGTTCGTCATTAATCTAAAAATAAATAATCACGTTATCTCTCAAGCCAAAAATACACTTACTAGAATTGCATAGACAAAGAACTACATCTCAAGCTCGCTTGTCCTAGTCTTACTAGTCCCTGCCTGAAGAACCTGCAACCAACCAATCCAAACCACTTCACAACAATGAAAGTTATCCACCCTTAGGAGAAAATTTTCCGAAGAACAAAAGGATTAGTTAATGTTTTTTTTGGATCAAGTTAGCATCAGCTAATGTTAGTTGCCTACGTATTCACTTGACAACATCTCTGATGTTATTCTAAGAAGATCGGATCCGGACATAGTTCTTCCTTACAATTAACACTATCTCATGAAACATAACATCATATATGCATTACTTAAGAGCTTTTAGCCAATTTACATTTTATGCAAGTCCTTTAATGATTCCACTTGTTTTAATTAATAATCAATAACAAATAATATTATTAATTATTTGACAACCCTTGTTTAAAAATTAATACTATGGCTAATCCATTGAACAGACAGACACATCATATGTCAACTTAAATGATACATGATATTAATCACATTTTTATTGTTTTGACCCAACTCTAGGTTTAATAAAATATAATTATCGATGAAGGTCAATACACTATAATCACAGTGTAAGAAAATATGAACATAATATTAATATGTACCAACCTAGAGATGATTTAACTCTCAAGAAATCCATGAATACCCAACTCTAGCATTAAAGTAAGATTGCTTTAACAACAGCTTGACCAAAATCCCTTGGGCCCTCATGAGCCTGTCACGAATCTAGAGATGTGGATCCCAACTATACTCATGGGCACAAATTGACGAGAAAAATAAGCCTTTCATGAAGCTCACAAAATTTTACTTTTTGTATGTACTATAGTTCTGTGAAGACGTGTGAAAACCCACGGTAAAAACCTCTCAAGGCCAATACCCGATCTAAGATCTCTAAATTATTTATTTTTAATTGTGTGAATTTGTTTGTTTGTTGGTTTGGTTTGATTTTGGGGTTATGGGTTACTTAATTATAGATTTCTTAAGGTTTAATTTTATTTTTAAGAGTAATAGTGTCAAGCTTTATTTACTCAAATTTTTACCTATTTAAATGCATTTTCCTTGGTTAAAGGAGTAGGACCCACCATGGGACCCACGCTTGTGTGGGACGGCGTGCTCCTATTTCAGCCTCCAATCTTCTATTAATCTATCTAAGTGGGTTTGGGTTATTTAAATTTATTTTTGAGTAAAAAATACCATTAATTGGTCACTTATGGCGTTTTTACCTATTTTCTAGCCCAACAATTCAATTCTCAGCCTAAATCCTTTACTATATAAAGAAAAACCTAGCCATTTTTCAAATAGGGAAGGGTTGAGAATAGGAGGGAGGCTAGCTCTTCCTCCATTTCCAAAAGAAGAAACCCTTATTAAGGTAATTTTTTACCCATTATCACCCCTTGATCTTTAGATCCTTGTCTTAATTACCTCTATCTTCATATTTCCTATTTTGATTCTTAGTTTTCTTTCATTAAAATCATGTTTTTAATTTTAATTTAGAACCATAATTAGGTTAATTTTGTTTTTAACCTAAGAAGGTCTTAGATTTATCTTTTTTCAAGTTGATTTGAGTCTATTAGTTAGTTTTAATTAGGTTTAACTAAAAACCCTAATCTTTGGGTAGAATTTCTTGAGGTTGTAGTTCATTTAAGAGATTTCTAAGCTTGTTAGAGGTAAGGGGTTTTTAGCCCATTTGAGGACGGGTTTCTTCTTTGGGTGAGAAGAACGAATTTGCTATAATAAGTTAAATTGATGTATTTCTGGACAATGGATTCTAGGCTGGTTTGTCCGTGTGCACTAACTTTCCAGGGGGTACTTTCCACATGAGGGAACTTACCCAAACTGATCTAGTTTTTTTTTTAGGAATTCGGACTTCCCTGTTAGGGATTGTCCCAAGAGCAAGTCTACTTGTGCTTCGGCCGGATAAGTAGGGTTATTTTCTCAATTGTAAGACATTCACCAGATGATTTATGCATGTGAATGGATTATAATGCTCATTGACCCAAGCTGTATAAGAAAAATGATCCTTATGTTACACATATATGGAATGGTTATATGTAAATATGCAGGATGGAATGTATTTAATATGCTTGATTATGTAGGGTGAATATGAATATTGATACTTGCTTAATACATGATGGGAATGAAACATGAGACTTAAATGATTGCACATGATGTGCATATGTGTTATGAAATATGAATGAATCTATGATGCACAAGTGGTATGAATGTGCATATGAAATGTGATTTATCTTTTGATGCATAGGTGACATGAATGTGTGTATAGAATGTGGTTTATATCATGATGCACAGGTGGCATGAATGTGTATATGAAATGTGATTTATCTCATGTAGCACAGGTGTAGAGAATGAATATGTGATGCATGATTAAATTAAGAATAACTGTGATGATTTTATGAGCTTATATATCGATTCAAAACCCTTATTACGCTAGGTTCACTACTCTTTTATTTGTGGTTTTTGTTTTGGGGCTATATGTTGTGTCATACAGGTGCTCAAGATGGCCTTTATGTAGAGCATGAGGATGGACTTGCACCATAAGAGGAGGGGGCTAGATGTTGAGAATGTTCTAGACTTGTGATGTGATAGGATGAACTTATACTTGGCTTTATTATATACTTTGGTTAGATTTGATACATGTATAGTGCTAAGGCTTAAGATTATGTTATTATTTAAATGTTGTGGGTACTGTGTTGGACTAAGATTGATAGTCAATCTCTTCTATTTTCCTCTATTTACTTTTGTTCAAAGGGTACGTGTTATGTACTCCATTGATAGTAACCAAGGATGGTTAAGTCTTCCACATGCATTGCGTCACATCCACTCTTAGACCGGGTTCAGGTAAGGGGGTGTGGAAGGGCATGACACCCGTACCGTCTTAGCTGTAAAAAAATGTACAAGTATCACAATCTCTACCCTCTACGACTCTGTGAGAAATGCCCTTAATGAAAATAAATAATGTAACATATAGAAACGTAAGGTCTATATGACAATCGACTCCCCAATGCTCGGAGCTTAGACTCAATCAATTTAATCCCATAAGGCATTCATCCAAACCATTGGGTCTTCTTCACACTGTGAATAGGTCCAAAAAATAACTTGTCCATTGAGCAGTGACTCAAAAATCATATCAACTATTTCTCTCCATGAGACAAGGGTAAGCTCCTATAGCTACTATCAGTTCATTAAACAATGTAAGTTTTAATGTCAAGGCTATTTTTACTCTATAAACCAGCCCAAAGCCCTATCGAAGATATTTTAGTCTTTTTTTTAATTTTTTGTTCTTCCCCCAATCGAAAGGCAACCAATCTCTCTAAATTAATCTTAAGTTATCATTATATTACTAACACATCATCATCAAAAGTATGTATAAGGGTAAATGAACATAAATGATATGGGCTCACACAAGTCCTAACAAACAACCCTAATAGGACTCTAGGCCATTTGTAAAAAAACAAAGGCCTATTGCACTCATTTGCAAGGCTAAGGCTACAACGAGACAAATTCAAGTCGAGGAATGTAAATAACTTCTATGCATCATGCAAGCTACATATATATTAACCTAGTAAATCGATGCACTACTTTGCAAACACATGTAATATGTTGCCTTAAACTCTGGGAATGAGGGTTCTTTTCCTTGTTTCTCATGACACTATGACTTGTAAAGATCTTCGTGTCACATATTGGTCACATCCTTTCCATTTAAAGGTATTTAATATTGTTATAGGGTGCCCTAACTCACCTTTGGCAAGGGTATTTATTTTAGTGAAAACGTGATAGACTACCACTAAGGGTATTGAGGTACTTTTGCCACATCAGGTATGGTACTTTCCATTGGTTCATTATGGTCATTTTACTCTCCTTCTGTTGATTTTAAGTTATTGACCACTCCAGAGGCCTGTTCTCAAATTGGCATGCGCTTCCATTCACACTAAATGCAATAGTCCGGTCATATAGGTATTCATGTTATTTTGTTTAGGGCTTTCATGAAATCTAATGGGTTCAACACTGGGCTCAAGGGTACTACTTGATGTCAAGGACCCTTGGTAAATTTACTGGTGTTTCATGGGGTCATGATCCCCTTGAATTGACCTAGTTCTCAGAAGTAATTGAATTCTTTCCTGGAATTGTAAGTAGGGTCTTTATAAGTTGTACCTTGTACTCATTGTGTAGTTTAAAAATGTATTTCTTTAGAGTGTTGTGCAAGATTTTGTGGAATATTGGGTTGATAGCTTGCTTCACATAGGTCTTGAACAAGTTGTCATTGACAAATAAGAAGGGTTATTCAGCAGCGCACACAACATACTTCATGAGCTCCCTCCAATTTATATCTTGATTGAAATTGAAAGTCTGTAGAGAGGTGAAAGAGGCACTCATGGCACTTCTCTAGATTTGTTTCGGGTCCTTTAGGTCATGTTTGGCAAGTATGATCTAGCATGTTAGAGAAGATACGCGGTACCCCTCCCCCCCAATTCCAATGCTTAGAATTGTTCTGCATAATTGCATTTGGTTCTTATGATCTTCATTCTAGCATTGTCGAGGTCGTCCACATTAATTTTCTTCATTTGGCTCCACAAGATGGAGATTTGTCACTTTTTCCTAAATCATCAAAGGCATTGGTGGAATACCTCATTCATAATTGATTTCATCTATCCTTTTGGGAATTCCTCCCTTGAAAAAATTCGAGAATACTTCATTGTTAGTTAGAACGACTGAGGAAGAGGAATTGTAGTTGGAGTGGGATGCCATTTTCTTGACAAAAATAAATAATAGCAAATTATTAAGAGAAAATGGAGGCAAATTAAAATTACTTAGCATAAAATTTAAACTATAAAATCAAAATAACTTACCTTGTGTTTGATGCTTGAGTTGAACTTACCTACTTGATGCTTCAATGAAAATGGAAAGGAGGTGGCAGCTTGGGAGTTGTGATCATGTTTTTGAGGCTTGAGAGTTTGAGAGTTTAATGTTAAATTTTAGTTTAAAAACAAAAATTAGAGAGATTGAGAGTATGGAGGAGTGAAAAATTAGAGTTTTAGAGAGTAGATGAAAGGGTGAAGAGAAGGTTAAATTTCCCCCTTATTTATAAAATTTTAAATGTGATAATTACCCCTCGTACCCTTGAAAATGACCATTATTTTAATGTTGAGTGGGTTAAAATTATCTTTTTATGGGGGTGGTAATTTTGTAACTGCGCCCCTCCAAATCAAAGTTCTTTTTTAAAAAAAAAATCAATAGTCATATAGCCTTTGGGTAGTGCCCAGTGGCTATAAGCCGACTGACCTCCCTCAAGGGTCAATAGGTTGGCCTAAACGACTATAAAAGTAATCATTTAGCCTGCAACTCGGGGGTTTGGAAACCTAGGCCCACTAAAGCGGGCCTCCGGCCAACCCGTACTTTTGCTACCGCTAACTATGTTGGACTCTGAAATCTCAAAACTTATACATTTAGATTAGTCCACCCTACCTATGAACAAAAGATTAACCAATGGATCCCTCTTTTACTCTATTATTTCCTTATGCTGGACCATAGTGCGCACTCTACCAAGGTTCTTGACATTATTAATCCTCTTAATGAACTTGATCGTGGACTTCTACTCTTTATGAACTCTTTGGATTTTCAAGGGTCAAAGAGAAGCTTTATTTTAGTGAATTTCAATCCTTCTAAAAGAGTGTAACTAACGCTATCCACCTGTAATTGTGTATCTACCCATGATCATAGCGTAATTGATTTCCATTCGTGCCGGATCATAGCTCTGCTGATTGTCTCAATTTTCAAAAAAATTGTTGTTAAAAAAATTTCATTACTGTTACAGTTCTGAATTCAATTACAATTATGCTAAGGTTGAAACTATTCTACAATTCCTTGAAATTTAGGTAACCTAGCAGCCATCAACGCATCGGTGGTCTCTCACACGGGCAACCCAATCGTCATTTCCTAAAACTCTCAAACGTGTCACTCTACCGCCCCTTGTCGCCATCGGATTCCTCCTCAAACAGCCTTCTTCGTCTCCAGTGTGCATCTTTGACCACACAGTGAGCTCTCCGGTTCCGACAATTTCATTGTCCATTTAGGGGTGTCTATTCTTCTTATGGCGAGCCTTCCTTCATCCTATTTGCTCCGCTTTTCCATTCTTCCCTCGTTGGACTTGGAATCAACTTTCCAATGTAACTATCTTCTAATCTACCTTAATTTTAAACACTGACGTCATCATCACCGATGCGTCGAAAGATGAAGACAAAGAGTCGATGATCCTCCATTGATATGTCCTCGACATGTTCGAGATTCACCGACCCTTTAACACTTGTTCATCAAATGAATTCACCAGCACGGAGGTTCACTGACCCCATTTTATTTGTTTCACCGAGAGGATTCACCAAGCACTAATACTTTTTCCGTTGTACCACTACTGCCAGTCTTACTCTGCACCTCCAACCAATTCACGCTCTCCAGTTTGTTGCTGTGATCCAGGCATTTTGCGACAATGAATCATGGAGAAAGGTGATAGTGGCATATAATTTTTAAAAATAAATTAATTTTAATCTATATTGAAAAACTAAATAGGACAGTCATTTTATATCTGAGGGAGTATAACATAATTGCTAGCAAGGGAAACATTCTTTACTTTCAACCACAAAAAATGCTGCAAGCTTTTGTAAAATTTCCAACGTGCATCTAATTCCAGCTCGAAAACTGAAGTGGAGCTAACCAAAGTTATGAATTGCAAGATAATTTCTCAGGTGGGCTTATTGAAAAATAACAAGGAAAAATAAACTGCGAGCTTGATGCACAATGATTAAAGCAACAGAGGAATCAACTTATACCCTGTTCTAAGCCAGCCCACCCCTCTTAACTCGTGGATATTTACCATTTGTATATAGTAAGATAGGTTGGCTAAAAGCCTAAAACTAGCGAACTCCGCATCCTTTAAAAACTATTGAAAGAATTCCCTAGCTAGTAATTGTAGTTTTCTTCAGTCCAACTCTCCAAGCAGGTACATATGGAAAAAAGTCGAGATTGCCAAAACCCTGACTATGGTATATTGTACCACTGAAATGAAAAAAAATGAACTATCTTCATGAACCACATTATTTTTCTTAAATCCAAAATATCATCAACATGAACAAAGGGGAAAAATAAAATAGAGAGGACGCAAATGTACTTTTTATTTTCCCCTCAATGCCGGAAACTCCGCATGATCTTCAATGGAAGGAGCATTAGAGGTGCTGAACCTGTCACCATTTTGCACGTCCCCTGCTTCTGCTCTTGCCCCTGCCCCAGGACTATGGTACGTTTCTCCTCCTGGCTTCAAGAATTTTGAATGGTAATAGACTGATAAGGGGAGGGGAAAATTTAACAAAAATGCATTAAAAAGAAAGGCATCAAACCACATCTGTGATTTGCCTTTTTCACCCAACCATCATGCTTTGTCTTTTTGCTTTCCCAAATCTCTATCAGAACCCTATTATAAAACCATAGTTACATGAATGATGCTAGTCATATATACGACCAATAAGTGATCCTATATAATCAAACATGGTCAGGAGAAGCATAGAGAGAAACTTGTTGGTAAAAATATAATCGTTCTCCTTCTGGATTGAAAGTTGCTTGCATATACTTGAACTCTTTCTCAATGTCAATCTTCCTCTCTTCAGCCTTGATGATATTGAGATTTTTTCGCTTCTCTGCAAGTATCTTCTGATATACATTTCCTGTTTCATAGGGGTAACATGGATAGGAAAAAAAAAACAGGTCAATTAAAAGACGCAAATTTACATTGATACCATCATCACATAATGCGTTATCATAAAGGAATTCCACTTAAGACCTACGTCACATTACACCCAATACTTCCCCAACCTATGGTGAGTCCTAAGCATTCATGCCTCTTTAAGTGCCGTATCCTTATCATTAAGGATTAACATAAAATATCAATATAACCTCACAGGCTTACAACACAACACAATCATATGAACCATCCTTTTGACGTTTTCTCTATTTTTATCCACATTTGCTGGTAGAATGGCTGCACAGAGATGGCCATGGAAACTAATACTAATAGAGTATAACACTACCTTTTCACAAAGAAAACATGGCATAAGATTCCAAACCATGCAAACAATTTATTTCTAACCTTACACAAATTTTAATTAATGGTATAAACACACACACATTTCCCATCTCAATTATCATGGACATGCTCAATAATAAAAAGGCAAATTTCAGAGTTACAAAAGAGGATCAAGATAAGACAGATGCTAAAGTTAAAATTCAAAAACAATATCCTTGCACCTTTAAAAAAGCCTAGCTTTTTTTATATCATGTAAGCCTAGCTTTAAATATTCTATATTTGACATATCCTTATAGATGCCAAAGCTTTTTTTGCATGAATTTAGTGGTGTTGAGGATTTTTTACCATCTGTATCAATGAGCAGAACATATCCTTATATCATGTAAGTCTGGGTTCATTGGCATTTTTTTTGGAAAAATGAGGGAATATAGAATTTTTTTGGGCTCATTGACTATGCTCTGCTCATTGAGACAGATGGTGTTCGATCCGTCCCGAGCATTATCCCGGTAGTCGCTCGGCAGTCTCACCGATTCTGGTCTTGATCTAACTGGAGGTCCGAATTTATAATGGCCGATTCAAGAAGAGGCCAGTGTCCAAAATTGTGGATGTGTCCTTGTGAATTGGTAACTTGAACTTATGGAGTGACTTTGGGTATTGGAGTGGCTCTTCCGAAATTGAACGTTATTTAATGTTATTGTCGTGTTATCAATATTACAATATTAAGTGTATCGTGTATTTGGTGACATGCAATGCAGGTAAAATATAATATTCATTGCAAGTTTTTTCTTATTGTGTAATTGGTAACACGTCAATCCAGGTATCTCAAGCTCAAGAAAAACTATGTGAGACAAGTCTGAGCCAAGCCTGCCTATCAAACTCACAAAGTGAGCTCAATCTTGGCCAGCCAGGGATCAACTCAGTTAACAATTTGGATTCACTTTCAGCTAATTTCAGTTTCAAATCAACTCAATCAATGAAGAGGAGACAACGCGAGATCACTTCACTGGAAAAAATAGCAGCTTTCATCAGGATCGTGGGCCTCCGGTTGCACTCTTTCACCCACCCAAAATTTGCCCCAGCCAGTGAGAGGCTGAGAGCCAGCCCGACGAGATTTAAGAAGACCAACCTAGGAGGTGGTGGTGTTGTGAAATACCCAAATTGCGTTGTAACTGAAGTCACCAAATACAATTCACTCAAGTTTTATATATTTCGACTATCTTTGTATTTTAAATTTGGAATTGTGACACCTTATCCACTAACGCAAAATTCAGAATTTCGTACTAGAAATCTTTATTTACTAACGCCAGATTTTAAATATGTCATTAGAAATCCTAATTGACTACCGCTAAATTTTGAAATTCGAAGATTTTATTTCAAAATCCAGAATGATTAACCCCCTTGTAAGAGAATCCAACCGTTTGTTTCCCATGACCTTTGGTTAGGCTAGCTAGATCATGAAGAAGGCTAAACAACTACATCTTATAGAAAAAGGTTAACAAGTTTTGATTTAGATCAAACTAACATCGTAAGATGATGCTAGCTGCCTACGTACGAGTTGTACCTCAACCAAATTGGATCCAAATGTAGTTCTGCATGCCCTATTATGATACTATATGAAGTGCACCAATCAATATGTTCAATTAAACTAACATGCAAATTACACAATTAATATCTATGAAAGATGTCTTACTGAATCTTCCTAGAATGATTGCTCACAGAAAACTATGCATACAAGACTAACACGTAAGCAGGGGAATGATAATGCTTAATAAAATAGATAAACCACCACAAAAAGTAATTTGTTATGTACTACTATCACAAAGCTTCATGAATTAATACCTAAAACTAATATGCAGGTACCAAATAATAAATCAAGCATATGCTATTCCATTTATATGTCATGGTTATGCACAATAAACTAAAAATTCTCAAAGAATTCTGAAGGAGACCTTAATAATGAACTTGCATCTCATGTTTTCCAATTTAATTTTCAAAAACAAATATGTAAAAGAATACATATGCTTGTTGCAAAGCAAAGTTTTCAGAAATATGTTTTGTCAGAGAACAAACCTAGCTGTCAAAACAATGTTTTCTGATTGATTTGTTTCCAAAAAACATGATTTCAAGAATCCCCATGTCATTAGTTCAAGGAAAATTTTTCAAAAGAACATGTAAAGCATATTTTCAGAAAAATATTTTCAAAATCTACATATAACATGTTTCTTAAACTCACAGCAAGTGTTAGATTTTTCAGAAAAATATTTTCAAAATCTACATAGCATGTTTCCCAAACTCACAGCAAGTGTTAAAAAAAAGTATGCAAAATGTATCAAAAAGTATTTT
Organism: Saururus chinensis; assembly: GCA_035235625.1. NCBI lineage: Eukaryota > Viridiplantae > Streptophyta > Magnoliopsida > Piperales > Saururaceae > Saururus > Saururus chinensis. The sequence goes on from CP141147.1 coordinate 38,654,528, forward strand.
TCAAACACATGATCAGCTTTACATAGCAAGATTTGAAAGTGCAAGGTTTGAAAATTATTTTTCTTAGGTTAAGCTACTTAAGAAGCATGTGGGCCCAACATGCTTCTTCCGTAGCTAAAAACTTCCATAGATTTATAGTTTTTGAAAACAAGAGTTTTTCAAAAAGCACAAATTGTGAAAAGAGAGTTTTAAATCACATTTTAATTAGAGTCATAGTTGAAAACAATAATTTACTTTTATTTTTTGAAATCAAGTGATGCACTTTTTATTATCCCCTTTAGAAAAATACCATGCAATTTGAAAACTAATCATGCAGTCTTGAAAACATACTATGCAACTAACAAATTATTTTAGAACGTACACAAGTAGTTTTTAAAATTTTTATCTTTTGAAAAAAGGACGTGCAAATATTTGATAATCCAGTTTAGAAATAACATGCAACTTATGAAAACATGATTTGTAGTTTAGAAATTCCTTTTGAAAACTCCCGACTTAAAACAACTCTTGTTTTGAAAAATATGATTTTCATATGCCCTCTATAATTTTTGTAAAATGTTTTAAAAACGACTATTTTGAAAAACATATGCTATGATGATGTTATTATGAAAACAATTATGATTTTGAAAACATAGTTGTGGAAGAAAACATGTATTTCTTCCAAAAATTACATTGTTCCTATTGGGATAAAAAAAATCATTTAGGATGGTTAGTGTGTATCACAAAATTTCGGAGAAGTCCTTATCATTCAATTAGTGTCCTAACATAGTTGTGGAAGAAAACATGTATTTCTTCCAAAAATTACACTGTTCTTATTGGGATAAAAAAAATCATTTAGGATGGTTAGTGTGTATCCTAAAATTTCGGAGAAGTCCTTATCGTTCAATCAGTGTCCTAACTTAGTCATCCTTTGTATATGTATAATCGTTCCCTCTTAACTACTTGTGGCTATAGAGGCACTAGGCAATCCAAAAGTTAGTGGTCACGCTTCTTCGGCATGCGTAGGAAGGGAAAGAGGAGTAGAGGTTACCGGAGGCGCATGAAGCCAACTAGAGAGTCAGAGAGAGCACGAGCCAGTGGAGGTAGAGTAGAGAAGCCAAAGACGGACGAGGAGGTGGAAGAGGAGTCGATTGCCCAGGCTAACCTGACATGGCTACTAGAATCAGTGAGAAAAGAATAAAAGAACTAGAAGTCGATCACATCAAGGTGGGCTCCACCTACTGAATGGGCTAACCAAACATGACTATCAAAACAAGTCAGTAGTCAGGTTGGCTTTTAAAAACATTGCTTCCATGTGGGGCGCTACAAAGACTGGAGAGTTGAAAAAAAGGCTCGTCTTCAATCTATCAGTGTGAGTAGCAACGAAAAGAGGAGTAGAGAGCATTGGAGGGACCGAGAAAAAATTAGAGAGAGAGAGAGAGAAAGCAGAAGCCAACCTAGAGGGGGAGAGGAGTAAAAGCCAAAAACCAAAGGAGCCGATTGACCCAGGAGCATGACTACCAAAATGGGTTCATGAGAAAAGAACAAAAAAGAAGGGAATGGCATCAAGGTGACCCCGCCAACTAACCCAAGCTAGCTAACTTGACATTGACTAGCAAAACATTGCTTCCATGTGGAGCAACAAAGATTGGAGAGTAAACAAAAGGCCATCTCCCTGCCAAGGAGGATTTCCCCATGTTGGATAATCTTTCAGGTAATTCGTCTTTTCCGGTGTCACCTCCATGTTCGACTGCCAGTGCATTCTACAAATACAAAACTATTCCTTTAAACTTTGCCCTTTTCTCTTTCAGCCAGCCTGATTCGACTAAAGAGATGATCATGCCTTCCCCATCATCTTTGACATCCCTATGTACTTCTGCACGACACTGCAAGGTTCACCATGGTTGCTTCACCATAGAGGATGTGAAGGTTCACCATGGTTGCTTCAGTTTAGCCAGACTCAATTTTTATGTCCTTCTGCACTGCACCACTGGCTACTTCGGGGCCAATGACATGCTGGTGGAGGAGAGCCCATCATCAACATATTTGACATCCCTATGTACTTCTGCACTACTGCAAGGTTCACCATGGTTGCTTCAGTTTGGCCAGACTCAATTTCTATGTCCTTCTGCACTACACCACTGTTTGCTTTGGGGCTAATGACATGATGGTGGAGGAGAGCCACTCGCATGTGGAGGGGTTGCTTCATCTTATTTTTGGTGTTTCACCATGGTTGCTTCAGTTTGGCCAGACTCAATTTCTATGTCTTTATGCACTGCACCACTGGCTGCTTCGGGGCTAATGACATGCTAGCAGAGGAGAGCCACTGGCATGCGGAGGGTTGCTTTGTCTTATTTTGGGTGGCAGCTGGTAGAAGATATTTGCAGATATTAAAATTGACAGATATTGTGAATTCCTACAACTCCCCATGGAGTTGTAGGTACTCCCAATGAAGTTGTAGGTAGTAGGGGACTGTGATAATGCACTCCACGCAAATACATGATGTCATTGTTAACTTTTGCCCTCAACACTAAAGACTAAACAAGATATTGGGAAAAACATATCTTAGATATATCTGAAATATCTCAAATGAAATATCACAAGTATTTCTGATATCTTGGTCCCCTTCCAGACCTTCACTCATGACATTTTTCCCACCCAGTCCCTTCCTCCTTTCGTTATTCACACTGGCATCTACATGAGTGTTTGAGAGGTATGTGTTTTTAAGTACCTACCAAAAGATGATGATGTGGGTCTCGTGGCTTTACCATCCACCAAGGATGCAACATGGATGGTAGAGGGTGAGATTCTAGAGTTCCCAGCAAGGATGCCTTGAGGTCAAGATGTGAGCAGAAAATGGTGGGGTGCTAGTTGTGGCTTCCCCTATATACTAATACAAGAATCATAATTTTCACAAATCTGCATGACATGATTTCAAAAGCAAGTTTTGAAAAGTGTAATTTTGAAAAGGAATTTAAAAAACTTGCATAACAAAATTTCAAAATTTATATTATATGTTTTCATATTGACTTTTCAACAAAAAAGAGCAAAAGAATACATATGCATGTTGCATCGATAGTTTTCATAAAACATATTACAGTGATCATGTTTAGTCAGAGAAAAAACTCAGCTCTAAAACATTGTTTTCTAAGAAGATTTGCTTCCAACAAACATGAATGATTTCAAGAGTATATGCATATCTTTAGTTCAAGGGAAATTTTTACAAAGCAATTGCATAGCATATTTTCAGAAAAATATTTTCAAAACCTAAGTGCCATGTTTCCCAAACTCACAGCAAGTGTTACAAAAAAGTATGCAACAGGTATAAAAACAATATTTTTCAAATACATGCTCGGCTTTATATAGCATGATTTGAAAGTCCAAGGTTTACAAATGATTTTTCTTAGGTTGTTAAGCTACTTAAGAAGCATGTGGGGTCAACAAGCTTCTTACAAAGCTAAAAATTTCACTTTTAAATTCTAAAACAAGAGTTTTGAAATCCTTTCAAAATTCAAAACTACTTTTTTTAAACCTTTCCTTCATAGTTTTTGAAAACTAAAGAGTTTTTTTTCAAAAAATACAAATTGCGAAAGGAGAGTTTTAAATCATGATTTAATAAAAGTAATAGTGGAATATGATAATTTACTTTTATTTTCTGAAATCATGCGATACACTTTCGATTATCACCTTTTCAAAAATACTATGCAATTTGAAAACACATCATACAATCCTAAAAACATACTACGAAACTTAAAAATTATTTTAAAAAATATGCAAGTAGTTTATAAATTTTTATCTTTTGAATAAAGGACATGCAAATATTTGATAATCCAGTGTGAAAAAATAACAAGCTTCTTTGACATGAACACATGATTTTCAGTATAGAAATTCATTTTGAAAACTCATGCCTAAAAAACTCTTGTTTTGAAAACATGATTTTCGTAAGCTATTTATAATCTTTTAACAAGATTCAAAAACAAATGTTTTGAAAAACATTTGCTATGACATTGTTATTCTGAAAACAAAAATAATTCCGAAAATATAGTTGTATAAGAAAACATGTTATTACTTCCAAAAATTACATAATAACTTTAGGATAAAAATGAATTTTCATTTAGGATGGTTAGTGTGTATTGTGTATCACAATATTTCGGAGAAGTCGTTATTGTTTAATAAGTGTCCTAGCCCAGTCATCCTATGTATAGGTAGAATTATTTCCTCTTAATTACTAATGGCGAAATAGGTGTTGGGTAGTCCAAAAGTTAGTGGTCATGATTCTTTGGCGTGAGTAGCAAGGGAAAGTGGAGCAAAGAGCACCAGGGCGCAAGGAGCAAATTAGAGAAAGAAAGAGAAAGAGCAAAAGAGTGAGAGAGAGAGAGAGCACACCAACGAAAGGGGAGAGGAAAAGCCAAAGACAAATGAGGAGGCTAACCCAATGTGACTACTAAAATGGGTAAGTGAGAAAAGAACAGAAAGAGGACACAGGGGATGACATCAAGTTGACCCTGCCGATTGACACGGGCTAACCTTACATGACTATAAAAAAAAGATCAGCTTCACATGGCATGATTTGAAAGTACAAGGTATAAAAACTTGCATATCATGTTTTCAAATTAAATTTCAAACACAAAACTGTAAAAGAATATATATATGCTTGTTGCATAGCAACTTTTCAATAACAAAATACAAAGATCATGTTTTGTCAGAGAAAAAACCCAGCTCTCAAAACTTTGTTATCTAAAAGATATGTTTCAAAAAAACATGATTTCAAGAAAACATGTCATTATTTCAAACAAAAAACTTCAAAAACATGTACATATTTTCATAAAAATATTTTCAAAATCTACATGCCTAGTTTCCCAAACTCACAACAAGTGTTCAAATAAAGTATGCATTAGAAAGATATTTTTCAAATAAATAATCAGCTTTACCAGGCATAATTTGAAAGTAAAAGGTTTAAAAATGATTCTTCTTAGGTTGTTCAGCTACTTAAGAAGCACGGGGGCCCAACATGCTTCTTACTTAGCTAAAACTTTCACTTTTAAATTCCAAAGCAGTATTCTATCTTAAAACAGGAGTTCTTAAATACTTTCAAAATTAAAAACTACTTTTTTTAAACCTTCCTTTATAGATTTATTGGTTTTTGAAAAAACACATTGTGAAAAGAGTTTTAAATCATTATTTAATAAGAGTCATATAGTTTTCAATAACAAAATACAAAGATCATGTTTTGTGAGAGAAAAAACCCAGCTCTCAAATCATTGTTTTCTATAAAAGATAGGTTTCAAAAAACATGATTTCAAGAAAACATGTTATTAGTTCAAAGGAAAAACTTCAAAATCATCTACATATTTTCATAAAAATATTTTCATAATCTACATGCCTAGTTTCCCAACCTCACAGCAAGTGTTCAAATAAAATATGTATTAGAAAGATATTTTTCAAATAAATGATCAGCTTTATGGGGCATGATTTGAAAGTGGAAGGTTTAAAAATGATTTTTCTTAGGTTGTTCAGCTATTTAAGAAATATGCAGGCCCAACATGCTTCTTACTTAGTTAAAAATTTCACTTTTAAATTCCAAAGCAGTATTTTATCTTAAAACAGGAGTTCTTAAATACTTTCAAAATTAAAAACTACTTTTTTTAAACCTTCCTTTATAGATTTATTGGTTTTTGAAAAAACACATTGTGAAAAGAGTTTTAAATCATTATTTAATAAGAGTCATATAGTTGAATACGATAATTTACTTTAATTTTCTGAATTTAACTTATGCACCTTCAATTATCAACTTTTGAAAAATACCATGCAATCTGAAAACAGATCATGCAGTCCTGAAAACATACCATGAAACTTGAAAATTATTTTAAAAAATATGGAAGTAGTTTTATAAATTTTTATCTTTTGGAAAATGGACATGCAAATATTTGATAATCCAGTTTGAAAAAACTAGCATGCTTCTTTGGCGTGAAAACATGATTTTCAGTATAGAAATTCATTTTGAAAACTCATGCCTAAAAAATTCATGTTTTGAAAATATGATTTTCATAAGCCTTTTATAATTTTTTAACATGATTTTAAAAACAAATGTTTTGAAAAACATATGCTATGATAATGTTATTCTGAAAACAACAATGATTCTGAAAACATAGTTGTCTAAGAAAACATGTTATTACTTCCAAAAATTACATAATTACATTAGGATAAAAATGAATTTTCATTTAGGATGGTTAGTGTGTATCCATCTGTGTCAAGGCTTCCACTGGCAAACCCCTGAGTAAATATCAAAGATCAGACATGCTATATATGAGTTGAAAAGATCATTGGGGGGGAGCCCAAAAAAGAGTATAAATATAACACAAGAATCATTTTCTTCTAACTTGGTACGCCACATTAAAAAACGGAATATGATTCTTTTCTTGAATGACATCAGCAATTCTCTCCCATTGTTCTGGAGTTGGATCAATGCCAGTTGGATTGTGAGCACAACCATGGAGCAGGACAAAAGATCCATCCGGTGCAGCCCGTAAAAGAAGCAGGATATTGGAAACAAGAAGTTCCACAATTTCAAAAGCATGTTTTAAACAAAAAGCTTGATAGTTTTATATTCAAAATAGGCAGATAGTTAAGTGACTTAAGTTCATTTACCTTTATACCCAACAACATTCCTTCAAAATCCAAACCAATTGTCTTTGGATCATAGTACCAATATCCTGACCAAGGAACCCTGGCATCATTAAAAATGTTTTTGTGGTTGCCTGTTAACAAAAATATGAAAAGCTATGAGATTTTTGGGGAGCAGGAGCAAATGAGAGTAATTTTAGCACCAAAAAACTATATATATGATTTTATACAAACTTACACACCCCAAGACGGAGATGATATCAAAACTTTTGCATCAGGGAAGTATCTTTCTATAAATGCTGCAGCAAGCCGAAGAGAACCAGTCCCATAAAGTCCTTGAATAGTCGCAACCTGAAAACACAACGGAAATAATCATATCCACTAGCCAATTGACAGTTTTGGCAGACAAACAATTATCTTTCCTATGTTTCTAGATAAGTCAGGGGCATAACTTGCAGAAGGAGGTGTGAACATTTGTGCATGGAAAAGAGCGTATTTACCAGAAAATAAGGTAGAGTGCAAAAACAGAATACACCAGTGCTCCCCTATATATAAACGACAAAATACCTATTATTTCTAAATAATTTTAACATAATAAGAGAACATTTGGCACATACTCTTTCTTGATTAATAACAGGATTATCTGCTCCAAACATCAACTCTGCTGTAACCTTATTGAATGCTGCTAAGCCCTCAATTGGAAGATACTGCATGAATAATAAGTAAAAAAAAAAGTGAGATAGTTGAACACATTGGAAGACAGGCATCATCATAAACCTTATTACAGCTATCTGCGATTGGTTATGTAAATCCTAGTTTGTCATTGATTTCTGTTATAACTGAAATGACAACAAGGAGTCCATGACAAACATAGAAGCATGCTTTATTGACATGATCTTCTAATGAAAGAAAAAATCAGCATTGTAAGAGAATTAGCATTAGACTAATGCTTCTAACATTACACTAAGCTAAAATGACTCAATACCTCTTTGTTATCACCCTTCTCTAGCATAAGTTTCTCTGCCTGAAGAAGGAAAAAAAATAGTCAATCCATCAGGATACCGTTATGCTACTAGATAAAAAGCAACCACACTCACGTTTAAAATCATTAAAGTGGAATCAGCAATTATCAATTTCCTTCACATAAGTAAATTTCTGCGACCAAGTCATTCCCCAAGCTGATTTCTAAATATGGAAGTCAGACATCAACGCATGTTGTAAGAATTAAATAATTTTTCAAACACACAAATCACTTACCCTTTGAACCACATTCAGCACATACGGGTGGAGTTCTTCAGTTCGATATGCACCAATTCCAAGGTTGAGTTTCACATCACTAGGATCAGTTCTGAATGCCTCAGAAACCCCACGAATTGGATCAGGTGGGGCCATTGTCAAACCTTCAAAACGGGAGACATTAACTGCAACTTTCATGGTAATTTGACCCCGAGGTGGCAAAGTTTTGCGTCGTCATAGATGCATACTATATACTTGCGAAAAAAGGTTACATCACAAGACGATAGTACACTTCAAAAATAATAAACACCAACAGTATTATCGAACCTGAGAACCAAGGAAGAGGTTGCTCTTCCTCCCGAAACGATTTCCAATACCAGAAGAGCTATCATTTACCTTCAGTAAGGTTTCCAAGAACAGAAGGCAAGAAGAACAATAAGCAAGCCAATTGACCCCGGCTAACCTGATGTGACCACTAAAATGGGTCAAGTGAGAAAAGAATAAAAAGAGGACAAAGGGGATGACATCAAGTTGACCCTGCCGATTGACCCGGGCTAACCTTAAATGACTATAAAAAAAAATAACTCATGGGGAGAGGTTAAAAAGTCATAAGGAAATTTACCTCCAAGAGCTTATCTAGCATATACCTAGAAAGACTTCTTATGAGAAATAATATCAGACTTTAGCAAAAAAAAAGAAGTCAACAATGCATTTTCCCACTCCCGTACACCTATAACTTCCCTCAGAGTTGTAGGAGTTTGTAATGTCTCAACTATATCTATGAGATGTTGATATTTGAAATATCTCAAACAAAATATCACAATTATTCCCCATATCTTGGACCCCTTCCAGACCTCATTTGTGACTTTTTCCCCACTCATGCCCCCTGGCCCCAGTCCTTTCATCCTTCCATTTTTCACTCTGGCACCTGGCCAAAATGAAACCATTTCTTGCACTATCTTCCTAGGCATGAATATGACAGGTATGTGTATTTAAGTACCTAATGACGTAGGAGGACCATTGTGCCCACTTGGATTCCTATATGCTTAGTTTTCTACCACGTCACTCCAACTATTTATTGCTAAACAATCTAGTGACTACTAAGTTCTATTTAGTTATACACCATCATGTTAATCATTGACATTATCTTAAAACTTGTTGGAGTTCCAAAAAAACATGATTTCAAGAATATAATTGACCATATTTTCTAATTGATAAGTCAACTTTATGTTAGTATGACTATATTCACATGGTGTTATGATTGTTTAAGATTAGCATTACTGCTTTTAGATGTTAATATATGCTAAAAATTAGACAAATAAAATACACGTTAAAACATATTATTTGGTCACCAATATTTTTCCTCCCTATATGATCTAGAATATATCTCTATCTTATCTTTGGGTCACCTATATATCTCCAATAAAAAATATTGCGAACCATGTAGGTCGATCCAATTTTTTACCCTATGTAAGTATGTAGGTGATTAGCAGGCGTGACTACATCATCTAAATCTCCCTTGCACCTGACCAGTTACGTCGTCACACTGCAACTACTATTCCTCCTGTCAATCTTTCTTATCTTGTGGCTTCACCCCCCATCCACCCATGGATGGGACACGGATGATGGAGGGAAAATTTCTAGAGTACTGAGCATATAAGCACCTTGAGGACGATGAGAGAAAAACGTTATGCTAGTCGCTGCTTCCCCTATCTTGGCTGCCACAACCCACTATCTCTTATCATTATCTCCAAAACATGCATAATTTATTTCAAAATAGATTTTACAAATCCACATATTATGATTTCAAAAGCAAGATTTGAAAAGTGCAATTTTATAAGGAAATTTCAAAAACTAGCATAACAAATTTTAAAACTTGCATATCATGTTATTTATTTGTATTTTCAAAAACAAAACTGCAAAAGAATACATTTTCTTGTGGCATAGCAAGTTTTCATAAATATATTACAAAGATCCTGTTTTGTTTTGCCAGAGAAAAATCTCAGCTCTCAAAACATTATTTTCGGAAAGATTTTTCTCTCAAAAAAAGTGATTTCAAAATAATGCTTGTTAGTTTAAGAGAAATTTTTAAAAAGCATCTGCATTGCATATTTTAAAGAAAATATTCAAAAAATCTACATTGCCTTGTTTCCGAAACTCAAATCATATGTTAAAAAAGGAGTTTGCAACAAAAGTATCAAAAAGATATTTTTCAATTTTCAAAAACATATAACAAATATCACATTTTGTCAGAGAAAAAACTCCTCTCAAAACATTGTTTTCAAAATTATTTGCTTCCAAAAAACATGATTTCAAGAACATTAGTTTATGGAAATTTTTGAAAAGCATCATCTGCATAGCATATTTTCAAAATCTAAGTTGTCTTGTTTCCAAAATTCAAAGAATGTGTTCAAAAAAAGTTTGCAATAACAAAATAGGTATCAAAAACATAATTTTCAAATATATGATTAGCTTTAAATGGCATGATTTAAAAGTGCAAGGTATAACATAGTTTTCAAATATATGATCAGCTTTAAATGGCATGATTTAAAAGTGCAAGGTATAAAACTTGAATATCATGTTTTCAAATTGAATTTCAAACACAAAACTATAAAAGAATACATATGCTTGTTGCGTAGCAACTTTTCAATAACAAAATGCAAAGATCATGTTTTGTGAGAGAAAAAACCCAGCTCTCAAATCATTGTTTTCTATAAAAGATAGGTTTCAAAAAACATGATTTCAAGAAAACATGTTCTTAGCTCAAAGGAAAAACTTCAAAATCATCTACATATTTTCATAAAAATATTTTCATAATCTACATGCCTAGTTTCCCAACCTCACAGCAAGTGTTCAAATAAAATATGTATTAGAAAGATATTTTTTAAATAAATGATCAGCTTTATGGGGCATGATTTGAAAGTAAAAGGTTTAAAAATGATTTTTCTTAGGTTGTTCAGCTATTTAAGAAACATGCGGGCCCAACATGCTTCTTAGTTAAAAATTTCACTTTTAAATTCCAAAGCAGTATTTTATCTTAAAACAGGAGTTCTTAAATACTTTCAAAATTAAAAACTACTTTTTTTAAACCTTCCTTTATAGATTTATTGGTTTTTGAAAAAACACATTGTGAAAAGAGTTTTAAATCATTATTTAATAAGAGTCATATAGTTGAATACGATAATTTACTTTAATTTTCTGAATTTAACTTATGCACCTTCAATTATCAACTTTTGAAAAATACCATGCAATCTGAAAACAGATCATGCAGTCCTGAAAACATACCATGAAACTTGAAAATTATTTTAAAAAATATGGAAGTAGTTTTATAAATTTTTATCTTTTGGAAAATGGACGTACAAATATTTGATAATCCAGTTTGAAAAAACTAGCATGCTTCTTTGGCGTGAAAACATGATTTTCAGTATAGAAATTCACTTTGAAAACTCATGCCTAAAAAACTCATATTTTGAAAATATGATTTTCATAAGAATTTTATAATTTTTTAACATGATTTTAAAAGCAAATATTTTGAAAAACATATGCTCTGATAATGTTATTATGAAAACAAAAATGATTCTAAAAAATGTAGTTGTAACGAGAAATTTTTTTAAAATAATAACAATACCATATTGAGATAAAATATAATTAATACCAAAATATTCTCATTACAAAGAATTCCTTAAGAAAACCTGGCGTTCATTTCCTATGATCGATAGGATGATTACCATGCCAGACTAATTGAATTACGGAGATAACTAAACACCTGCATCTTACAAAAAATGATTAGTAACTTAATATTTGGATCGGATCAACATCGTTTGATGTCAACTGCCTACGTACCACTTCAAGGTAGAAGAGGATCAGATCTATACATAGTTCTGAATGCCCTAACATAATACTACATGAAATATATCACTTAACATATTTATTTACATAGCGTGCATACATTATGCAAAAGACTAATCATGCTTAACAAAATAATTATTAATTATCATCTCATAACTTCATGAAACAATAGCTCAAGTAAAACATGTATATTTTGACTTATTATCATTCAAATAACATGTTAAATCTAAACATGATCATCATATATCCATCATATCTTAACATAACATTTAAATGAGATCATGATAACGTAATGCTCACACAACCCATTCCCTATGTCACCTAGAGAGTTAGCTATGTGCTTCGTGAGTTGCACATTGTGCCGGTGCGTAAGCACCGTGGGTGGTAATCCGTTTGCAATCGGTATGACCCGTAAAAACCGGGAGGGAATTGCCAAAGGTTGGGGTCTACCCTTCATCCCTACGTGGAACCTAGGCAATTTTATTATCTTGATATCATGATCTTATTATCATGTTAATCATTGACATTATCTTAAAATTTGTTGGAGTTCCAAAAAACATGATTTCAAGAATATGCATTTCATATTTTCAAAATCTACATTTTCTTGTTTCCAAAACTCAAAGCAAGTGTTCAAAAAAAGTTTGCAATAGGTATAGAAATCAATAGTTTGCATGCTTCGAAAGTGCAAGGTATAAAAACTTGCATATCATCTTTTCAAATTTAATTTCAAACACAAAACAGTAAAAGAAAACATATGCTTGTTGCATAGCAACTTTTCAAAAACAAAATACATTTGTCAAAGAAAAAATACAGCTCTCAAAACATTGTTTCTAAAAGATATGCTTTAAAAAAACATGATTTCAAGAAAACATGTCCTTAGTTCAAAGGAAAAGCTTCAAAAACATCTACATATTTTCATAAAAATATTTTCAAAATCTACATGTCAGGTTTCCCAAACTCACAGCAAATGTTAAAAAAAAAGCATTAAAAAGATATTTTTCAAATAAATGATCAGCTATACATGGTATGATTTGAAAGTGCAAGGTATAAAAATGATTTTTCTTAGGTTTTTCAGCTACTTAAGAAGCATGTGGGCCCAACATGCTTCTTACTTAGCTAAAAAATTCACTTTTAAATTCCAAAGCAGTATTCTTTCTTAAAAGAATTGAAATCCTTTCAAAATTAAAAACAGCTTTTTTTAAACCATCCTTTATAGATTGTGAAAAGAGAGTTTTAGATCATTATTTAATTAGTTATATAGTTGAATACGTTAATTTACCTTAATTTACTTTAATTTTCTGAAAATAACTTATGCACATTCAATTATCACCTTTCGAAAAATACCATGTAATTTGAAAACAAATCATGCAGTCCTGAAAACAAGCTATGAAACTTGAAAATTATTTTAAAAAATACGGAAGTAGTTTTATAAATTTTTATCTTTTGAAAAAAGGACGTGCAAATATTTGATAATCCAGTTTGAAAAAATAAGCATGCTTCTTTGTAGTGAAAACATGACTTTTATTATAGAAATTCATTTTGATAACTCATGCCTATAAAACTCTTGTTTTAAAAGCATGATTTTCATAATCCTTTTATACTTTTTTAACATGAACATGATTTTAAAAACAAATGTTTTGAAAAAAGGACATGCAAATATTTGATAATCCAGTTTGAAAAAATAGCATGCTTCCTTGCAGTGAAAACATGACTTTTATTATAGAAATTCATTTTGAAAACTCATGCCTAAAAAACTCTTGTTTTGAAAGCATGATTGTCGTAATCCTTTTATACTTTTTTAACATGATTTTAAAAATAAATGTTTTGAAAAACATATGCTATGATAATGTTATTCTGAAAAAAAAAAGATTCTAAAAACATAGTTGTCTAAAAAAACATGTTATTACTTCCGAAAATTACATAATAACTTTAGGATAAAAATGAATTTTCATTTACGATGGTTAGTGTGTATCATGTATCACAATACTTTGGAGAAGTCCAAATCGTTTGATAAGTGTCCTAGCCCAGTCATCCTATGAATAGGTAGAATTGTTTCCTCTTAACTACTCATGGTGAAACAGGCGTTGGGTAGACCAAAAGTGTGTGGTCATACTTCTTTGGAGTGAGTACCAAGAGAAAGAGGAGCAGAGAGCACAAGAGGCGCAAGGAGCCAATTAGAAAAAGAAAGAGAGAGAGAGAGAGCATGCCAATGGAGGGGGAGGAGGAGAAGCCAAAGACGGATGAGGAGGCTGAGGAGAAGCTGATTGACCAAGGCGAATCCGACATGACTACTAAATTGGGTAAGTGAGAAAAGAACAAAAAGAGGACAATAGGGATGACATCAAGTTGACCCTGCAGCCGAATGACCCATGCTAACCACCTTACATGACTATAAAAAAAAAGATAACTCATGGGGAGAAGTTAAAAAGTTATAAGGAAATTTACCTCCGAGAGCTTATGTAACATATACCTAGAAAGACTTCTTAGGAGAAATTGTTATGGACCTTGCAGAATTGGAGAGAACTAGGAATTGAGTAAGGAGATAGGGCAGGGAGAGGGAGGAAGAACTGGGAATAAGGGATGAGGCGCACTTTGCTGATTGCAAGTGCAATCTCACCAGGGAGAAGAAGGTCGAGGTTTTGAGAGGGAGAAGAGTCGTACAAAGAGGGGAAAATAGTTTAATTCCTTAATCCCTGATTACAATGATCCAACCTATTTAAGGCTGATGGCCATCAAGCTACATAAAAAATACTATTTAACTACATAGGCTAAAATTGACTAATAACTAAACTAACTAATAACTAATTAAAACAAACAGCATGCACACTAACAAGGCTACCTACGCACACATTATTATAACAACGAACAAAATAACTGCAGAACATAACATAAATTGATATTAGACTTCCACAAAAAAAGAAAGGAAAAATAGGAAGTCAACAATGCATTTTCCTACTCCCATACACATACAACTTCCCTTATAGTTGTAGGAGTTTGCAATGTCTCAACTATATCTATGAGATGTTGGAGATGTCAATATTTGTAATATCTCAAACAAAATATCACATTTATTCACCATATCTTAGACCCCTTCTGGACCTCATTCGAGACTTTTTCTCCACTCATGCCCCCATGCCCCATGCCCCAGTCCTTTCATCCTTCCATTTTTTCACTCTGGCATCTAGCCAAAACGAATCCATTTCTTACACCATCTTCCTAAGACAAGTATGTGTATTTAAGTACCTAATGACGTGGGAAGAATATTACGCCCACTTGGATTCCTATATGCTTAGTTTTCTAATTTTCCACCTCGTCACTTTAACTATTAATTGCTACACAATCTAGTGACTACTAAATTCTATTTAGTTATGCACCATCATGTTAATCATTGACATTATCTTAAAACTTGTTGGAGTTCGAAAAAACATTATTTCAAGAATATGCAGGCCATTAGTTTAAGGAAATTTTTGAAAAGCATCATCTGCATAGCATATTTTCAAAATCTACATTGTCTTGTTTACAAAACTAAAAGCAATTGTTAAAAAAAAGTTTGCAATAGGTAACGAAATCATAGTTTTCAAATCACACGATCAGATTTACATGGCATGATTTGAAAATATGAGGTAAAAAACTTGCACATCATCTTTTCAAATTGAATTTCAAACACAAAACTGTAAAAGAATACATATGCTTGTTGCATAGCAACTTTTCAAAAACAAAATACAAAGATCATGTTTTGTCAAAGAAAAGCCCAGCTCTCAAAACATTGTTTTCTAAAAAATATGTTTCAAAAAAACAAGATTTCAAGAAAACATGTCATTAGTTCAAAGGAAAAACTTCAAAAGCATCTACAAATTTTCATAAAAATATTTTCAAAATCTACATGCCAGGTTTCCCAAACTCACAGCAAGTGTTGAAAGAAAGTATGCATCAGAAAGATATTTTTGAAATAAATGATCAGCTTTACATGGCATCATTTGAAAGTTCAAGGTTTAAAAATAATTTTTCTTACGTTGTTCAGCTACTTAAGAAGCATGCGGGCCCAACATGCGTCTTACTTAGCTAAAAATTTCACTTTTAAATTCCAAAGATGTATTCTTTCTTAAAATAGGAGTTCTAAAATCCTTTTAAAATTAAAAACTGCTTTTTTTAAACCTTCATAGATTGTGAAAAGAGAGTTTTAAATCATTATTTAATAAGTCATATAGTTGAATACCATAATTTACTTTAATTTTCTAAAATCAAATGATGCACCTTCGATTATCACCTATCAAAATATACCATGTAATTTGAAAACAAATCATGGAGTCCTAAAAACATACAACAAAACTTCAAAATTATTTTAAAAAATATGCAAGTAGTTTTATAAATTTTTATCTTTTGAAAAAAGGATGTGCAAATATTTGATAATCCAGTTTGAAAAAATAACATGCTTCTTTGAAGTGAAAACATGACTTTTAGTATAGAAATTCATTTTGAAAACTCATGCCTAAAAAACTCTTGTTTTGAAAACATGATTTTCGTAAGCGTTTTATACTTTTTTAACATGATTTTAAAAACAAATGTTTTGAAAAACATATGCTATGATAATGTTATTCTAAAAACAAAAATGATTCTGAAAACATTTTGTCTAAGAAAACATGTTATTACTTCCAAAAATTACATAATAACTTTAGGATAAAAATGAATTTTCATTTACAATGGTTAGTGTGTATCATGTATCACAATATTTCGGAAAAGTCCAAATTGTTTAATAAGTGTCCTAGCCCAGTCATCCTACGTATAGGTAAATAATTGTTTCCTCTTGATTACTTGTGGCGTTGGGTAGACCAAAAGTTTGTGGTCATGCTTCTTTGGCATGAGTACCAAGGGAAAGAGGTGCAGAGAGCACTAGAGGCCCAAGGAGCCAATTAGAGAAAGAAAGAGAGAGAGAGAGAGATCAAGCCAATGGAGGGGGAGAGGAGGAGAAGCTAAAGACAGATGAGGAGGCTAGGGAGAAGCCGATTGACCAAGGCAAGCCCATCATGACTACTAAAGTGGGTCAATGAGAAAAAGAACAAAAAGAGGACAAAGGGGATGACATCAAGTTGACTATAAAAAAGATAACTCATGGGGAGAAGTTAAAATGTCATTAAGGAAATTTACCTCTGAGACCTTATCTAGCATATACCTAGAAAGACTTCTTATGAGAAATTGATATTAGACTTCCGCAAAAAAAGAAAGGAATAATAGGAAGTCAACAATGCATTTTCCCACTCCTGTACACCTACAACTTCCCTCAGAGTTGAAGGAGTATGCAATGTCTCCGCTATATTTATGAGATGTTGGAGACGTTGATATTTGAAATATCTCAAACAAAATATCACAATTACTCACCATATCTTAGACCTCATTCCTGACTTTTTCTCCACTCGTGCCCCCCTACCCTAGTCCTTTCATCCTTCTATTTTTTGCTTTGGAAGCTGGCCAAAACAAATCCATTTCTTGCACCATCTTCCTAGGCATGAGTATGTTAGTTATGTGTATTTATGTACCCAATGACGTGGGAGGAATATTACGCCAACTTGGATTCCTATATGCTTAGTTTTCTAGTTTTCCACCTTGTCACTCCAACTATTAATTGCTAAACAATCTAGTGACTACTGAGTTCTATTTAGTTATGCACCATCATGTTAATCATTAACATTATCTTAAAACTTGTTGGAGTTCTAAGAAACATGATTTCAAGAATATGTAAGCCATTACTTTAAGGAAATATTTGAAAAGCATCATCTGCATAGCATATTTTCAAAATCTGCATTGTCTTGTTTCCAAAACTCATAGCAAGTGTTCAAAAAAAGTTTGCCATAGGTATCAAAAACATAGTTTTCAAATACACGGTCAGCTGTACATGGCATGATTTGAAAGTGCAAGGTATAAAAACTTGCATATCATCTTTTTAAATTGAATTTAAAACACAAAACTGTAAAAGAATACATATGCTTGAACTTTTCAAAAACAAAATACAAAGATCATGTTTTGTCAAAGAAAAAACCCGGTCTTAAAACATTGTTTTCTAAAAGATATGTTTCAATAAAACATGATTTCAATAAAACTACATGTCATTAGTTCAAAGTAAAAACTTCAAAAGCATCTACATATTTTCATAAAAAAAAATTAAAATCTACATGTGAGGTTTCCCTAACCCACAGCATGTGTTCAAAAAAAAAAGTACGCTTTAGAAAGATATTTTTCAAATAAATAATCAACTTTACATGGCATGATTTGAAAGTGTAAGGTTTAAAAATGATTTTTCTTAGGTTGTTCAGCTACTTAAGAAGCATGCGGGCCCAACATGCTTCTTACTTAGCTAAAAATTTTACTTTTAAATTCCAAAGCAGTATACTTTCTTAAAACAGGTGTTCTGAAATCCTTTCAAAATTAAAAATTACTTTTTTTAAAACCTTCCTTCATAGATTTATAAGTTTTTTAAAAAAACACAAATTGTAAAAAGAGAGTTTTAAATAATTATTTAATAAGAATCATATAGTTAAATACGATAATTTACTTTAATTTTCTGAAATCAACTTATGCACCTTTGATTACCACCTTTCAAAAAATACCATGCAATTTGAAAACAAATGATGCAATCCTGAAAACATACTACGAACTTGAAAATTATTTTAAAAAATATTCAAGTAGTTTTATAAATTTTTATCTTTTGAAAAAAGGATGTGCAAATATTTGATAATCCAGTTTGAAAAAATAACATGCAATTGCTAAAAACATGCTATGCAGTTTAGAAATTCCTTTTTAAAAAATCATGACTTAAAAAAAAACTCTCTTTTTTAAAACATGATTTTCATAAGCCCTCTATAATTGTTGTGACATGATTTTAAAAATGAATGTTTTGAAACATATGCTATGATAATGTTATTCTGAAAACAAATATGATCTTGAAAACATAGTTGTAAAAGAAAACATGTATTTCTTCCAAAAATTACATTGTTCCTTTGGAATAAAAAAGAATTGTCATTTAGGATGGTTAGTATGTAGCCTATCTCACAAAATTTTGGAGAAGTCTTTATCGTTCAATCAGTGTCCAAGCCTTGTCACGCTTTTTATAAATAGAATCATTCCCTCTTAACTACTCGTTCAATCAGTGTCCAAAAGGTTGTGGTCATGCTTCCTCGGTGCGAGTAGCAAGGGAAAGAGGAGTGTGAGCACATGAGGCACAGGGAGACTATTAGAGAGAGAGCGGGAGGGAGTAGAGTGGAGGAGCCGATTGCCTGGGCTACCTCAACATGACTACTAAATCGGTCAATAAAAGAAGGGGAGAGAAAGCACAAGCCAGCTGATGGGGAGTGGAGAAGCCAAAGATGGAAGGATCCAATTGACCCAAGTTAACCCTACATGACTACCAAAATGTGCATGAGAAAATGATGTAAACCTTTGAGTTTACACAGTCAAAACAATGGGAGGTTGGATGAACAAGGGAAGAGTAACCCTCTGTGACAATAGTCTTCAGCAGGGTGAGAGAAGAGAGGAGACAGGGAAAAGAGATGTGAGAGGAGCAAGGAGAGACTAAAGATAATTTTTCTCCTTGATTTTCCAATAGGGCAGTCACCCTTTACATAGCTCTACAAATTCCTAATTAAACCTTAAGACTAATAAAGGAAACTTCCTAATGAAGGAACAACATAAATAAGACTGCCTAAGGAAGAAAATAACATAAATAAGAAATTGTCTAATTTAAAACATCCTAGTTACGATCCATAACAGAAAAGAACATAAAAGAAGGGGAGGATGTCATCAAGGTGACCCCACCAACAGACTTGGGCTAACCCGACATATCTAGCAAAATGGATCAGTAGTCAAATTGGCTTTTAAAACATTGCTTCCATGTGAGATTCCTAGCTCTAGAGATTCCTAATTAAACCTTAAGACTAATAAAGGAAACTTCCTAATGAAGGAACAACATAAAGAAGACTGCCTAAGGAAGAAAATAACATAAATAAGAAATTGTCTAATTTAAAACATCCTAATTACGATCCATAACAAAAAAGAACATAAAAAGAGGGGAGGATGTCATCATGGTGACCCCCCGCCAACAGACTTGGGCTAACCCGACATAACTAGCAAAATGGATCAGTAGTCGGGTTGGCTTTTAAAACATTGCTTCCATGTGAGGAAGCAAAGATTGAAGAGTTAATAAAAAGGCCCATTCTTCCTATTTGTAGTTGATAATCTATTTTTCTACATGCTATTTGGGCTGATCTAGGCTTGAATACATTTTGTTGGGGCATTCCTTGACAGATTGAGATTTTGAGGCAAGGTAGTTTCTAACTTGGTATAAAAGCCAGGAGAAACCGGTTTCAATCCTCAACTCTTACTCTGTATTATGTGCACATGCAAGCATCAATATCCGTTAAAATCATATTTGCCCGTGCAAGGGGGTGCTAGATAATCTATATGTCTGCTTGTCTATTGGGGCGGATCTAGGCTTGATAAACACTATTGGGTCATTACTTGACACCTTGAGCTTTTGAGGCAACTTGGTTTCTAACTCTCTAGTTTCAAAAGTACCAACTTCCTTGGTCCTTTCGAGTGCGATCTGTTGTGGGGTTATGAGAAGCTAATGGGTTTTGACTGTGCCAAACACAATCATATCAGGTTAGTGTTCTTTTAAAAAAGACATATAAAGCCCACAAGACAGGAAAGTGGGATCCAGCTCATTACACCTAATGTGGGTATGTCTACATATGGTCAAAGGAAGATACAGAAACATAAGCAGGTCCTGAAGTGGTATTCTTTTCTTCAATAGTCCAACCTTCAGAATGGCACAAGAAGAGCAAGGCTCCAGCTGAACTCTAAAAAACTGTCAGATCCCTTCCCGACCAACCACTTCCAAGTGCAGTTTTCTAGCAGCTTAATGATGACAGGCTACTACAACCAGTTTGCTTGGGGGGTTGGAGCAAGAGCGCTTGCTGGCCCAACGTTGGTATCGAAATCGTCACCGGACAGGTTGAAGGCAGCTATGGAGAACCAACAATTGTGAGGCAGGAAAAGGGCAGGAGCTTTCTACTTACAACATTAGTTTTGAAGATGCAACCTAGTAAAAAGAACTGAACAGGGGGGCAGGGGCAGGGACAGGATGGGAGATCAGAGGTGAGAAAAAGGATGAATGGGGTAACACCCTTTAAACCCACGAAAGGAAGACACCAGGGTCCACCAAACGTCAAAACCTACTGGAGTGCACTGGCAGAAATCATCGGAGTCCACTAACGAAGAATTCACTGAGCTGTCACATATTTTAATGCCAATCAACTAAATCACTAACTAAAAAAGTAAAGGCCTTTATATAGGCTTCATAGATGTTGTAATAGGAAATCAAAACTATACTTAAAAATAAATTCAACCGCTATAAGATTTACCTAAACATAAGATGCAAATAAAATCCTAACAAATTGGGAACATATTGAACATGGATAATTGATTATAATAAGAATCTAATAAAATAAACCCTAAAATATCATGTCCGCATCATCTTTGCTCCAAGTGAGTAGGATTCTATATGTCTACAGATTTCATTACCCAGAAAGGTAAATACATTTAAAAGTTTAACAAAAGTCACCTTAGTTTCCCTTCCTACTTTTACCTAGTGCAATAACTTCCTACAATTAGATTATTCTATATTTATAAACCCAAGTATAATTTTATCATTCTTAGTGCCCTTAGTATTAATCTGCAATTACCCATAAAACATTTGAACTTCAAATACCAAATATTCACATAAGAACTGGCATTTTTAGTAGAAGGCAGGACTGATAACATCTTACTTGTTAGTGAAGGCCCTAAGGCCAAAAAGTTGGAAAGCTGCTGAAACCGCAACAATCACACATAAGAAACTCCTAAAAGACAAACAATAAAAGGTCACATAAAGTTGCATAAGGCTGAAAAAAAAACCTAAATAAACATTAGCAGCAAATAATTTACATAAATCAAAAAGGAAACTACAGAAATACCACAGGTAAGGAATAAAGATTGTTCAAAAGAACGAAATACACAAAAGAAACAGTGACATCCTAAATGTAGTAAGACATGAGGAAAATAAACTGCATGGAGTTCAAAAAAAAAAATTTTTTTTGTAAGAAAAGCTATGAAAAAGCTATGAACCCCAAAACAGAAAGGATTAGAGAAAACTAATTGCAAGCCAAAAAATAAAACCCGGAAACGTTGAAAAATCAATATACTGATTAAATAAAGAAGGGAAAATAAAAAAGTAACAAAAATAGACTATATCAAGGGATGGAAATGGTGTAAAATGATGAACAAATAAGCAAAAACTTAACAAAATCGCCCACCTATATGAAAACCCTAAACCAGAAAACTGCAGAAACACCTGAGGAAGAAAAGCTGGAAAGACGGAATCGAAAGAAACCTGAGGATAAACAAAGACGCTGAAAGAGGGGGCTGTCCACGGTCGGGAAATGGCCTTCAGAGAGAAAAATGGCTGGCGCAGAGGAGGCTCTTGAGACCGAGAAAGCGATGAGGAGAAGCGGGAACGAAGCGGGGCGAATGGCAGCTTGCTCGCCCTAACCCATTCTCTCGAGCGGAGGGAAGAAGAAGAATGGGGGAATTTGTGGAAGGGATACCCAAGGACAGGCCGGCTCCGCTCCCCCGCCTTTAAATACCCATTCTTCACCGCCAATCCCCAACGGTCGATCATCTCAATCTGCTGAAGGAAAATGCGGCTCAATGCCTCTATCAAGATTTGATTTTTTTCCGACCGTCGCAAGTCTTGATTAACAGACCGACCTTTGTCCAATCTACGCCAATCCCCAACGGTCGATCATCTCAATCTACTGAAGGAAACTGCGGCTCAATGCGTCTATCAATATTTGATTTTTTTCCGACCGTTGCAAGTCTTGATTAACAGACCGACCTTGAAAGTGGATGAGATCAGTTGGGTCTTGATTTTTTTCCGACCTTGACCGACGCGGCTGGCTCTTGGGCACTCCCACGGGTTGTGGTGGGAGTGCCCACCCAGCTGATAGGAAGCCTCGCCGACCTTTGTCCTCCGCCCCGTTATGTATCTTGGTTAAATATACTGGAGTCTGAGGTAAGAAGTAAATTTAGGCGGCCTTATTTTGATTAAACATTGGTGGGCCGCCCTAGCCGCGCCCAAGACGCAACTGATTTGTTATTCTTGGGCTTGAGCACCTGCTATTCATTGAGCCCATAAACAGTGACAACAAAGCTTAAGTTTGGTTGTGGGCCTGGCCCATAAGAAACCCGGAATCCCAGCCACATAGGTTAAATGCCAAATTTTTTTTTTTAAGCCCTTTTAAGTATAGTACATGTCTATATGCACTATTGTTGCATCTTTATTGGGTTTTAGTAAGAACCAAACCGAACTGATATAGAAAACTGTCACAGGAACGAAGCGGTGCCTAATGTTCACATACGTGATGGTCTGGCCGCACCACGCAACCAACAGCCTATCCACCCTTACACCCAAGTTTATGCACGTTCAAAACAAACCAAAACGAAGGAAAAGATATAGAAAAAGGAGAACCGCTTCCAAAACGTTTTATTCAGCATGTAGTTTACACTAATAAGGCCCCTACCTTGTTCTCAAACCCAACATCGTCTTAGCTATCATGCAAACCAGTTTGCCCCTTGGCTGAAATCTGCCTCAAGCCTCGCTGAGTTGTTAAGTATGGTCTACCCCTTGGTTGAGTGCACTCCCAGCAGCTCCTCCAAGTCGCCAACAAAGTGTTTGCTGCCCAAGAGTCCCCCGGAACCGTGGCCAAAGCTCACAATCCAACCCTTGCATATTTTTGAGTTCTTTGAATGCTTGAATCTACCTTCAACCTGACATGATGCCCCCTTTATATAGAGGAAGGGTTGGGAAGCCTAGTACTACTAGGACTAGCCTGACCTTACTTACAAATTCGGAATCTCACATCCATGCCCTATTACAAATAGGAAACCAATCCATACACTTGCCCAAAACAGTCCCAAAGGAGTCCTAACCTAATTAGAAGTCCAGCTAAGCCCTCCTTCAAGTGTCTCACCTCTCCTAGCATTCCTTGGGACTCCTACTCTGGCTAAAAGTCCTCTGCTTGCATGCCTTCTCATCTCAGCAAATTTTTAGTTGCATCCTCTTCTTGCATGAAGTCCTTGTCCTACTAAGATTTGGCCATCTTGAGCAATCCGACTTGCACACAACTCTTTGTCCAGGCTTCCTACTTGCATTAGGCCTCTGATGCGAGTCCTAATCACTCTAAGAAACATGGGAACGAATCAGCAACCATCTCCAACGTCTCTCCTATTTAAAGTAGGAGTTGTTCGTGAGAGTCCTAAGAACCATCCTAGGTGATGGTGCCTAGCCCACCATTAAATCCTACTCTGAGTAGGACTTCTATATATGTCCGCCGATGCACCAACGCCACTGTTTCTTAGCTTTCCCTTGGTTGTCCACTTGCCAAGCTGAAACTCATTCGCCCCTTAGCCTATTCCGAAGGTAGGGGTCTTAACAGAAACCATAATGGAACCAAAAACCCAATGAGAACCAACTTCCTTGTAGTTTCTAAATTGGGACATGAGGGAAAGGGGAGGTGGTGTGGTGGTTGGCCGACAAGGAGGAGGTGGTGGTGGCCGATAAGGAGGAGAGCCTGTCAGAGCATAAGCTATTGGGTTTGTTTTTTAATTAAAACATTAGGTGGCCCAACTATCTCAATTGACAATAGTATTGGGCTTTCAAAATTGTTTGGGTAATGGGCCTAAGTCAAAATACCCATAAAGTTGTGGTTTTAGTGGAAAATCTAAACCGTTGATTGACCTCTGGATGGAGGGTTAGGATTCTATGGTTCTTAACAGTAGTGTCCTAGTTTAGTCATAAATACACCATTAGTCATCCTAATACGGTGTCTTAAGTGAGAATTACTCTCAATAAAGTTATAAACCAGAAACACATTATAAAGATTTGCAAAAGATTAGTAGAGGAAAAGCTTCATCAAGGGGACTAAGCTTTGTTTAGACTCTAATGGCTACAGGTAAGCCTAATCCCATTGTGTTTTATTCCATCATAAGCTAGTGCTTAAGAGCACCAAAGCTTAAAGTCAAAATCACAACAACAATTACTTTCTAAAGCCCAATTGTCAGAATGTCATGCTTGAGGATTAGGTGCTACCAATTTGTAGAATATGGAATGAATGGAAGAGAGGAATGAAACAACAAAGGCCGTAGAGGCCACATGATATTGAAGGTTTGACTCATAGTCAAGGCAGAGAGAGGTAGAGGGACAAAGGAACCTTGAGGAGCGGGCAGTTGTCAGCTAGGCAATTGGAATAGTGGAACGGGGAGGGGAACATAGGGGTGGTGGTGGCCAATAGGAGGAGGTGGAGGACTCAAAGAATTGGAAGAGGGAGCATGGATTGGTGGAAGGTGATAAGGAGGTGTTGGCGTGGCTACCACTGGGAGATGAGGAGGTGTTGGCAACCCGCAGAGAAGAGCCGGAAGGCCTGCCTAACAAACTAAGCAAGTAGAGGGAGGGGGAAGGACTCAAGAAGCGGTTGTTTGAGCATGGGAGGGGAGGGGTAGATGAATAAGATTAGGGTTAATCTTGATTATTTATTTGAATAAATGGTTGAGATTAGTTTTTTTTAAAATGTAAAGTAAAATTTTCTTTTCAATTTGGTTCCAATTTTTTATATACAGGAGCCGAACTAAACCGAGATTGAGTTGGTTTCATAATTTTTAGAACTGAACCAAACCAACTACTGTCAATTCGGTTCTTGTTAACTTGTGTAGCTGTAATATGCACTCCAGTAATAGCCTCAATACCCTATCTCTTTTTTACTCTAGGAAAAATTTTGAAATTTTCTCCAATGTATGCTGAGGTTGATTGCTTTTTGCTTGAGAACTCTTACAACATCAGTTTCAACTGAATTCAAACCATGGGGTAAGTTTGATTTTGATGTGGGTTACATATGCTTGTGTTGGGTCTAGTGTATAAGTTGAATAAAAAAAAGGTGGATTTCTTCTTTTAACAAGTTGAAGATAGTCATAAGTATAAAATATGAATTATGTATAATTCGGTCAGGTAAAGTATTTTGTTAAATTGTAATGCCAGAGGTTGAAATTCTACTACCAGCCCAATTGCCACAGGCACAGAGTTTTGCCTAGTGTCCACACCCGTGATGGCATGACTGCACAGCGCAGCCAACAGCCTACTCTCATGACCTTTCCACTCGTATGCGAAAGGGAAAGTAAACAATAAGCAAACAACACCCACTCTGGTGCAAAGGAGCTCCGCCCAATGCTATGTAAACTCAGTCTGTCAATTACATGGCAGGGAGAGGGCAAGGGGCTGATCAACCAGGTCGTTGTGCTCTTTCTCCTAGAGCTCTCTGGTTCATCTTCACAAAAAGTCAATCAGCCATGGCTGCCCTGCCCTCTTCCCTTATATAGACTCAGCCTTGGCTAGTCTGTATCGTACTAGGAATTCAAGAACCCAACCCATACAAGAGTCCCTCCCTGTCCCAACTCTCCTAGCCCAATCAGGGGCGTCCCAATACAAATCAGGAAACTAGCTAGGAGTTTGTCTTCGACTAGGAGTCCAGCGCCCTACTGCTTCTAGAGTTAGTCCTTCCAGGGAAATCTGCTGCCTTTGCTCCGACCTGTGCTAGGAGTCGAGCTGCACTGCATGAGGGGGATCCTAGATGCCTTAGGAGTCCACCCCTAAGGGGTTGTGGTGCCCAGATTGCCACCAAGAGTCCTGCCCGCGCAGTGTCACGGCCCTAGCCATCCATAGGTGCCGTGCGGCGCTCGCAAGGCCAAATAGCCAAGCCAGTAAGCCTTTCTTCGTCAAGGTCATGGCCTTGTGCCATTCGACCAAGCGTCCAGCCCGCGAAGCCAAGCAGCGAACCCGTCCCAAGCCGGACGTGCGAACGTGCCGGACCATCTCCCAAGCGAGCTGGCCGGAGAGGGACACTTCCTGGCAATGCACGGATCCAATTTAGGCAACTCGGTCATCCGAACAATCCGTCTCAGCCATGTGCATGCAAGGGCCTTTGTTACCAACACGGCCATAAGGCCGGACGGCCGCCCGACGAGTCGGAGAGCCCCATCCCACCAGCGGATGGGCTCCTGGCATGATAGCTAGCAAGGCAACATGTTTCGTTGCCATCCGGATCAGCCTGTTGCAAGGCTAGGCATCATACCAGCAGCTTGTCCATTAAGCTCACCATGTCCCTCCCTATATAGCATAAGAGATTTATGGTGTTTCTCCGGAGTGGCAGCCAAAGTGGCCGTACGGGCATGGTATTTCCGAATTGCACGAAACTACCCGAGAACACTCCCAAGGACCCTCAAACACTATATAGGCAGGCGGGGACATCTTTAGAATCCAAAACGGTGCTAGTTGGCTATGTGTCCCAACATAGCCAACTATGTGTGCGCATCGTTGCGGCATTTCTGCGCAACGTTGCGCACCCATGTTGCGCAACGTTGCGGGCCTTCCCCGCAACGCCTGCACACAAGCTAAGCAACACTAAGGGCAGTTCCCATAATGCGTGCCCACCTCGTATACAACACTTTCCCACATGTGTGCGCCCCAGCACGTGTCACGGGTAGTCCGCTCCGCTACCCCGTGACATTCTCCCCCACTTAACTTCATTGACGTCCTCGTCAACTGTACGGCTCCAGGGGGTCTTGCTCTGTCCTCCAACCCAGTACGTGTCACGGGTAGTCCGCTCCGCTACCCCGTGACATTCTCCCCCACTTAACTTTATTGACGCCCTCGTCAACGATACGGCTCCTGGGGATCTTGCTCTGGCTTCCAACCATGGCACAACATTGCGACGAAAGGTTAACTCTTTTCTTGCGACGCTGAAATCTGTGCACACCACGGCTGGGTTCATTCCATAGATTACATGCTTTGGAGACCGACTTCCACCCATAGGCCCTCGACTCGGCTAAACCATTGCATGACGAAGTTTCTGCTCAATATGCCTTGCCCCGACGGCAAAGGCGAAGTACTCTGCGAAAAGATTGCTTCGATAAGAAGGTGCGCCCAACTGTTCCACTTTGGTTGGTGCTGCACAACGACCGGGAAAGGATACACCAAATGATGCCCAGCTCCCACTCGTGAAGCCGGCCCTGCACTCAAGACACTAGCAAGTTGCCTACACTTCGGACGATTTTTGCCTACACTTCAGCCAAACCTTGCAGCTCCCACCGACAAGACTACACCATGACGCCGGGCCTCAACACTCTTGTCTAGCCCATTGACGTCTCCCAAGAGTCGAATGCCGCCCCCACTTATAACAAAGCTCAAGATAACAATGCAGTGACATCCTCGACATGTCCCTTAACTTCTAGCTCTTTTCCGCTCAAAGTTCTTGGCCACCCGATTCAGAATTTCCCCTCGCGATATGTTCCAGAGGCCTACTCCACCCTAGGAGCAGCGAATTAGCTCAAGCTTCGCGTGACCGGTGTGATCACCAAGCTACTACACCACACTTAATGCAGTGATCCATCAACACTTCCGCTCACGATCCCCTCCAGCGGTCTACTCCATCTTAGGAGCAGCGACTTTGCTCAAGCTTCGCGTGACCAATGTGATCACCAAGCTACTACACTACACTTAATGCAGCGATCCATCAAGGTTTCCGCTCACGATCCCCTCCAGCGGTCTACTCCATCCTAGGAGCAGCGAATTAGCTCAAGCTTCGCGTAACACTTTGTTACCAAACTTCTACACCGCTCAGGATGCAGCGACGCCCAAAGGCTTCCTCTCGCGATCCCCTCCAGAGGTCTCTACCTCAGCCTAGAGGCAGCAACTTTGCACAAGCTTCGCGTAACAACTTGGTTACCAAACTCCTACATCGCTCAAGATGCAGCAACGCCCTAAGGCTTCCTCTCGCGACATCCTCCAGAGGTCCTACCCCAGCCTAGGAGCAGCAAAGTTTGCCCACTGTGTATGTTGCCCGCCGGCGGATGAGGCCCATTGCGCCTCGCTAGCTAGGAAAATACCTAAAAACTAGCAATCCAAGATGGGTGCCGCCCTGCCAACCGATTGTGGCATACAGGGCCATGTTTAGCAACCCAGGGGTGAGAACACGTTCTGTTCAACCAACACCCCGATCAAACATGCTTCGGATGCGCCGTTTGCATGCTGACCCAAACATGGTGGGAATGACATCCACCAGAACTGTGCTGCCTTTTGCCGCATCAGCTCCCAAACCAAAGGCACGGCGATTTCTGCCCAATGTGCCCAAACTATTTTTCTCTTTTTTACTTGTCCCATTCCGGATGCACACTTGCATACCGAACGGCTCATAATTCACTTCTTTTCTTTTTCTTTTTCTTTGTCTCATTTCGGATGCACACTTGCATACCGAACGGCTCATGATTCCTTTCTTTTCCAAACACTGGCGGCACACTTGCACGCCGAATGGGTCATCTTTACCCATCTTGTTTTCTCTTTTCATAACATGGACCGGATAGTCTCCACTATGCTCGGGTCCCATAATACACTGCTCATTGTCCCAGGAAGTTCCATTCCCAGGATCAATGTTTTTCCACGTGCCGAACTGCACTGCACCAAGTTCAGCCCGAAACTGCCCACTAATGAGTCCCATACCTCGCTAGCAAGAAGAATCCGACTGACCCTGGTGATACTCTGTTCACAACTTGGGCTACACGCCCCTTCACAATAATGCCCACACTAGGGCTGATACCTTTTCGTGTGCCAATGCGCACTGCACCAAGTTCAGCCCGAAACTGCCCACTAATGAGTCCCGTACCTCGTTAGCAAGAAGAGCCAGACTAACCTTGGTGATACTCTCTTCAATACCTGGGCTACACGCCCCATCACCACAACGCCCCAAATAGGGCTGATACCATTCTGTCCACAACCAGGCTGCATGTTCATCCACAACATGACCGCCCCACGTAGGGCTCCATTCCAGCCCATCCTCACCTTGAGGAGTTCCATATTTGATCGGTATAGATAACTCGCTGCATACCCATAAACTCGGTTCGATATGCTCTTTCATCCGCAAGATCACCGGTTCGATAGGGTACAAACATTCGCAAGGCTTCCTGCCGCTGATACGTCCCATACCGCACCGTTAGCAAGAGCTTGCCGCCATTCACAACATTTTCGAGTCCCAAAACAACTCAGCATAGCTTCGGTTACTTTGTTGCACCAACGCCCAGGGAACAAGAACACTACTCCATGAGATCCTTGTAAACACTGCACCCGTGATGCCAAGTACCGCTCGCACAATCCAAAACCAAGGGGGAACCCGATCAGCCATCATCCATACACATACGTTTCAGCTTACATAACCATCCGCAAACATTTCGCATGGTAGTCCATCCGCCCCGCACTGCCGAGATCGAAGAACCTTGCATTCAGCTCTTTACATCCATTCGTCCAACGGTCGTCTTGGTCGCCCAACAAGACGGAACCTTGGCTCTGATACCAACTGTCACGGCCCTAGCCATCCATAGGTGCCGTGCGGCGCTCGCAAGGCCAAATAGCCAAGCCAGTAAGCCTTTCTTCGTCAAGGTCATGGCCTTGTGCCATTCGACCAAGCGTCCAGCCCGCGAAGCCAAGCAGCGAACCCGTCCCAAGCCGGACGTGCGAACGTGCCGGACCATCTCCCAAGCGAGCTGGCCGGAGAGGGACACTTCCTGGCAATGCACGGATCCAATTTAGGCAACTCGGTCATCCGAACAATCCGTCTCAGCCATGTGCATGCAAGGGCCTTTGTTACCAACACGGCCATAAGGCCGGACGGCCGCTCGACGAGTCGGAGAGCCCCATCCCACCAGCGGATGGGCTCCTGGCATGATAGCTAGCAAGACAACATGTTTCGTTGCCATCCGGATCAGCCTGTTGCAAGGCTAGGCATCATACCAACAGCTTGTCCATGAAGCTCACCATGTCCCTCCCTATATAGCATAAGAGATTTATGGTGTTTCTCCGGAGTGGCAGCCAAAGTGGCCGTACGGGCATGGTATTTCCGAATTGCACGAAACTACCCGAGAACACTCCCAAGGACCCTCAAACACTATATAGGCAGGCGGGGACATCTTTAGAATCCAAAACGGTGCTAGTTGGCTATGTGTCCCAACATAGCCAACTATGTGTGCGCATCGTTGCGGCATTTCTGCGCAACGTTGCGCACCCATGTTGCGCAACGTTGTGGGCCTTCCCCGCAACGCCTGCACACAAGCTAAGCAACACTAAGGGCAGTTCCCATAATGCATGCCCACCTCGTATACAACACTTTCCCACATGTGTGCGCCCCAGCACGTGTCACGGGTAGTCCGCTCCGCTACCCCGTGACAGCAGGGACTCTTCGTCAGCCTACTCCACAAGGCAAGTACACATCCGGAGCTGCTCCATCACTGCTCCCAGCATCCATCCGAGTCCAAGGGGCTGCCTAGGCTGTCCGTCACCTAGGCTAACTTGGCCGTCCACTGCTAAGTATAGAGGGTAGCTGCCCCCTTCTCTAAGGAAAAAGTTGAGGGTCTAACAAGCCTCCCCCAACTAATCCAATGGACGTCCTCGTCGAGGCTTACTCCACGACTTTGTCTTCAAACTTCCATAACGCGATGTCTCGCTCCTAGCTGTTTTCCAACTCCAGAAGACCCTTCTACTTAACCAAGTAGAAGACCCTCCTCTTCTTCTTGCTCATTCCTTCGACTCACTTGTCTAGACTAGCGTCAACCTCTTTATCAAAAGAAGTTTTGATAGTAGGCGGTGCTCTCTTCGAAGTGCCTCTACTAGAATCCTCTAAATCTTGGTAAAACGGTTTCAGGAAGCTAACATGAAAAATAGGGTGAAGCTTGAACCGTTTAGGCAACTCTAGTTGGTATGCTAGCTGACCAACTCATCTCTTCACCTCAAAGGGGCCATCATACCGCTGTATCATCCCTTTGTGCACTACCTTCCTTCGTAGATTCTTCCAAAGTTGGGGAGTGAGCTTCAACATAACTTTGTCCCCAACCTGAAATGCAAGAGGTCTTCGATCTCTGTCTGCATACTTTTTCATCCACTTGACTGCCTTGGCCAAGCAGTCACATGCCTCCTCCATTCTTTCAGTTCACCCTCTAGCCAAGTGATAGGTAGTGGGACACTTGCCTCTTGTCCACTGCAAAGCCACATCCGCTGGTGTAAGGGGTTGCTGGCCCGTTGCCAACTCAAAGGGACTGCTACCTATGGCTGAATTCGTGTGTCGGTCATAGCAAAATTGGGCAACCTCCAGCAAGTCAACCCAATTTTTTTGGTTTGTTGTGACAAAGTATCGTAGATACTCCTCCAAGATACCATTCATCCGCTCTGTCTGTCCATCCGTCTGAGGGTGATTGCTGGTCGAAAAATTAAGCTGAGTGCCCAACATCTCGAACAGCTCAGTCCAGAATCTGCCGGTGAAGTGAATGTCTCTATTGCTTACGATGTCCGCTGGTAGTCCCCAATACTTTACAACGTTCTGGAAGAAAAGGTCCGCGGGCATCTCAGCGCTGCAAGTTTTTGGAGCTGCAATGAACGTCCCGTACTTGGAGAAGCGATCTACTACCACCATAATCGATCCAAATCCCTGGACAATCGGCAAACCAGTTATGAAGTCCATGGACAAGCTGACCCATGGTCGGTCTGGAATGGGAAGGGGCTGCAACATGCCCACTTCCTTCTGCCTCTCCATCTTGTCCTGACATAATGTTCCAAATCTTCTAGTATACCACACCAAAAGTAGTTCCGGGACAAGAGTGCATGAGTCCTCTCTTGCCCAGGATGTCCTGCCCACGCAGAGTCATGGGTCTCTTTCAGCAACCAGCGTCTCAAGCTGCCAGCCAAGGGGATGTAAGGTCGTCCTCCTTTCGCATACAGCACCCCCTCCTCCAACTAAAATCATTGTGTAGACCCATCCTTCACGGATTCGATCAGCCTTAGGCAGACTTGATCATTCTCCGTGGCTTCCCGTATCCGCTCCAACATATCCCCTACAATCTGCACCAATGTCGTCATCCTTGCCTCCGGGTCTGTTCGTTAGCTGAGGGCATCGACCACCACATTTGCCTTGCCCGGCTTATACTCCAACACAAAATCGAACTCAGCCAAGAATTCTTGCCAACAAGCCTACTTGGGAGAAAGTTTCTTCTCCATAGTGAAGTAGCTTGTGGCTATGTTATCTGTCCGGATAAGAAACTTTGCTCCCAGCAAGTAATGTTTCCAAGTTCTAAGGCAGTGGACAACCGTTGTCATCTCCTTCTCGTGAATATCTCTATTCGGTCTCGTTGAGCTTGTGGCTCTCATATGCAATAGGTGATTGGATTGGATCAGCACTCCTCCAATCGCCCGATCGGAAGCGTCAGTTTGCACCTCAAAGGGCGCATCAAACTTAGGAAGTTTGAGCATGGGCTCAGAGGATATCGCCTCCTTCAGCCGCTCAAACACTGCTTGGCACGCCTCAGCCCAGCACCAAGGCCTGTCTTTCTTCAGAAGGTCGGTTAGCGCTGCTACCTTCTTTGAGTAGTTCCTAATGAATCTCCGGTAGTAGTTCACGAGTCCTAAGAATGATCTCAACTCTGTCACCTTAGTTGGGATTGGCCATTCTGCTATGGCCCTGACCTTCCGCCCATCCATCCTTACTCTTCCCTCTGCTATGCAATGCCCAAGGAACTCGATCTCTGTCTGTGCAAAGCGGCACTTCTCGAGCTTCAAAAACAGCTTGTGCTCCCTTAGCCTTTCCAGCACAATCCTGAGATGACCAATGAGCTCATCCAAGGAAGCGTTGTATATCACAATGTCATAAGGGTAGACGACCACAAACCGATCCAGATAGGGTCTGAAAACATCATTCATCAACGTGCAAAAGGTGGTTGGTGCATTCGTCAAGCCAAAGGGCATGACTAGAAACTCAAATAGCCCATAGTGTGTCACCATTGCTATCTTCGCCTCATCGCCCACAGCAATACGCACCTACCAATAACCCGACTTGAGATCCAGCTTGGGGAAATAGGAAGCCTTTGCCAAGCAGTCGAACAAGTCATCCACTAGGGGGACTAGATAATTGTTCTTCATGGTGATCTGATTTAGCGCTTGATAATTTACACATAAACATAAGGAACCGTCCTGCTTCCGCTGAAAAAGGACTGGGGCTCCGAAGGGGGCCTTAGATGGTTTGATAAAGCCCACCTTCAACAACTTGTCAAGATGTTTTCTGAGTTCTGCCAACTTTGGTGGAGCCATACGATAGGGAACTCGGGCTGGAGGGTGAGCTCCTGGAATCAACTCAATAGCATGATCCACAACATGTCGTGGGGGAAGGGTTTGCAGCAACTCTGGTGGCATCACATCTGTAAACTCACTCAACAACTTCCCCACCTTCTCAGGAATGACTCCTGCTGTGTTCTCAGCTTCCACCATCATGACCAAGTAAGTCTTATGGCCTCGCTCAAGGCCTTTCATTAGCTAGAGGGCAGACACAACTTGTACCTCTGTCTTGCCTTTGTTATCAGCAATAAAGCAAGGGATTCTCTCTTCGCCTATGAGAAATCCCCTGAGGTGTGGCATCACGGATACCCTGGCCACCCTCATGAAGCCCAGCCCAAGGATCAACTCAAAGTCATCCAAGGGAACAACGGTGAAGTTAACTCTGCCCATCCAATCACCAATCCGCACCGGCATGTCATGGACAACTCCTAGGACAGGGGCTGCCTCTAAATTCATTGCCTTGACCTGGGCTTGAGCCTTCTCCGTCTTCAAGCCCCATGCCTTCACGCACTTCTCTGCTAGGAAATTATGGAAAGCACTAGTGTCAACCATCACTGGCACCAGCTATTTGTCCAGAATGGCCTCAACGTATATCATCCCACTATGATCCAACTTCTTCTTTTAGATAGCGCTCACAATCTGCATGGTGTTCATACGTGTAGTGACCACCTCCTCCGAAAAAGAGTCATTCTCAGCAACAACAGTGTTCAACTTCTCCCTCTTCGGGCACTCCTCGGCACAGTGAGAGCCTTGGAAGATGAAGCAAGCTATCCCCTTAGATTTGTTGGGGTCAGCCTGCTCATTGCGCTTACCCTTGAATCCGTTCCTACGTGCTTCGTCATTTCACCTGCAACTACCCTTAGAGGAAGAAGGCCCTTTGTATTGTTTCTGCGTGGTTGGCTCTCACTTGTAGTCAACCAACCTTTCATCCATTGTGATGGCTGAGGGGAGGTCCCATACATTCTGCCTTCACAACTCGTTCTGCGCCCAAGTCTGGAGACCGGTTAGGAAGTTGAATAACTTGTCCTCCTTTGTCGTGTGTTTGATGTCCAAGAGGAGGGATTGAAATTGCTTCATGTACTCCCTGGCCATCCCTATTTGCTTCAATTTCCTGAGAGAGTCTTGTGCAACCACACCGTGTTGAGTTCACCACCAAAGCATGGCATCTCCCGAGAGATACAAGCTCGTCACTATGACCTTCTCTTCGTCTAGGGTATGGATGATCGCGAAGAACTATTCCATGTCCCAAACGAAGTTCACGATATCCTTGGCACACCGTGAGCCAGAGTAGGATTTCAGTTCAGTCACCATCGCTTTCTGCATAGACTGCACTGACTTAGTTCTAGGTTCTGCCTCCATCCCTGAAGGTGTCGAGTTCAAAAAAGCCCGCTCAAGTAGAGCTATTTTGTCCGTCACCTCTTGAACCTTTCCTTTAGTTTCAGTCCTCAATTCCTGCAACTTGTCCCTCCAATAATCTATAGTGGCTGCCATGTCCGTAGCCAGAGAATTGACTCGGGCAGCACCTTCTATGGAAGTGCCTTCTCCGGACTCATCTATGCAGGAACTGATCTCCATCAAGGAGAGACTCTGATCAAATGCACCAATGCGATCATGGACTGATCGCAGAGAGGCCTGAATTTCAGTCAGTGTCCCAGGAGCCATCTTCAAAGCATCATACTTTGCTTCCATGTTTGTCAACTACTGCTGCATGGAGCCCGTCATGGTGGCCACTCATCTGTCCGCAATCAGCAAGGAATCCCCGGGTCCTTGCTCGCCAAATCTCCTTCAAGCGTCCCAAGTTCATCTGGTCCGTTCAGGATCCTGACAATGGAACCAATTGTCACAAGCATAGAGCTTTACCTAGCGTCCACACCCATGATGGCCTGACTGCACAGCGCAACCAATAGCCTACTCTCGCGACCTTCCCACTCGTATGCGCAAGGGAAAGTAAACAATAAGCAAAAAACACCCACTCTAGTGCAAAGGGGCTCTGCCCAATGCTATGTAAACTCAGTCTATCAGTTACAATGGAAGGGAGAGGGCAAGGGGCTGATCAACCAAGTCGTTGTGCTCTTTCTCCTAGAGCTCTCTAGTTTGTCTTCACAAAAAGTCCATCAGCCATGGCCGCCCTGCCCTCTTCTCTTATATAGACTCAGCTTTGGCTAGTCCGTATAGTACTAGGAATACAAGAACCCAACCCATACAAGAGTCCCTCTGTCACGCCCCGGCGATGCCCGACCCGAGCCGAAACCGGTCCAGGGGCCGGTCAAGCGCGCGGGGGCGACGAAGTGAAAATTGAGAAAAACAATCTAGCGGAAGACTTAATCCCTAACCACGGGTGATTAATCAGAAATACGGAGTGCGCACAATCCTTTGAGCAAGAGTAAATAAAAAGGGGAGAAAAGGTGTTGCTTATCACAAAGTAAACAACAATCTCAAACCCACAAGCTTAGTTAAGTAAAGCCCACACTAGCTCAAAATAAGTCATAATCATCACAACTGTAGTATATGACATAAATCCAAAACAAGAACCCTACACAAAGGTTCGAACATAAAGCATGAAACAAACGCAGGTAAGTCACGCAAACGATCTCCATCATCACACCCAAGCTACCTTTGACCTTTCCTCATAGAGGCAATCCTGTCCGTCTGCGTGTCGCACCACGCAGCCCCAAATCAAAACACAAAAGAGGGGTGAGTTTTAACACTCAGCAATGGTTTTAATATCACTATTAACGTCGAAAATACGATAGCTTGGCGATAAAATCTTTCAATCAACGATGTACAAGGTGCATCATTTTCTGATCACATATTTACATCACTTAAAACTGCATCACCGTGCATAATATCATCACAACCTGCATGGATGTATCTCTAATATACATATTCCCACATACATAACATCATCACAATCTGCATGGATGTATCTCTAACATACATATTTCCACATGCATTTTATCATCAAAGTCAACATGCATGGATGTATCTCTAACATACATATTCCACATGCATAACATCAAAATCAACATGCATGGATGTATCTCTAACATACATATTCCCACATGCATAATGTCATCACAATCAACCTCCATCAAGGAGTAATCACACATTAACGTCACACAGACGGGAGCATAGACAAGGCCACGAAGGCGTGTCATGGTCCAAAATTCTACACAAGAATTCAAGAAAGATCGGGGTTGTCAATCCCTAACACTGCTCGCCCTGGACAATCCTGGCCAAGGATGTCCCATTCTCACACAGAGAATCTAAAGCAGGGGTGTTCGCCCAAGGACATCTCCTGCGGAGGGAAGAGCCCGAATTCTCACACAGAGAACCCTAGAACATGTGGTAGCGGGGTGCACACGGCATACTACACTGGATTCTCAGGGTCCAGATGAAACACATAATAACATTCTCACATATCCGCAAGACAAGTACACAACTCGTCCCCACATCGTTCCATTAAACAAGACTCAACCCGGGGAGTGCACTCGTTCCACACAGGAACTTCAAATCGTCCCACACAGGAACTTCAAAATCAAAATATGTCTTTTCGGACCAATCAACTTGCGATTAATCCACGATCGATCAATCAGGCACACAATTTCATCACATTCATCCAATCGGTCAAATTTGATTAATCACGATTAAGCCTCAATTGAAAATCCATTTTTATGATGCATGCAGCATGGTACATGCGTGGGCAAAGCATACATGAATCCTAATCCATGATAAGTGCTCTGGTCAGCCCCTAATGCATCATTCCTATTCACAATGTCAAGCTTCAACATCATCATTTAACCCCCACATGTGTGTGTATAACTAGTAGAAGCATTTCACATAATGCATATCAACATACTTGAAAATCAACTCACTACCGCACTACACATGTGAATTTCTATCTAAACATGAATTCCAGCGGAAATCATAGTAGAAGAATCGTTGAAACCATAGCTAAATTCAAAACTCAACCACAAGGCTAAACACATATAACTTCACTCATTTCATCATTGAGTCATGGCATTCACCAACATCCACACACCACTAACCACAATCTATCATGACAATTCAGTCCAATAATGATTGTAGTCCTACTGAAAATATATGCTTAACCAAAGGGAAACAACCATTCATAATTTCAAGATAACGATTCCAACATCATGCCACAAAACATAAGTCATTCCACCATCCCTACGCATATATCTCAACTCCATAAACTTAATAGCATGCATTTCCAGTAGCCTAACATAGCTTAAAACACTCCACATTCATATAAAATTGACAAGCTAAAGTGGAATCACCAAAATAGACATCATATGCACAACACACAATTTCCTGTGTAGCCGATCGATCGCCCTTCAGGCCGTTCGATTGGTTACACGCAAAAATTTGAAATTTACAGTTTAGCCGATCGATCGCCCTGCAAGGCCGATCGATCGCCAACACAGCAGAACAATCATCTTCTTCCTTTTGCAAATCCAAACCGAAACACCATAGATAACACTTCAAATCCACATCTAACACCCTAATCATCATCAAAAGTCCTCCTTGACTTCCAGAATATCAAACCAAACCATAATAATGCAAAACCCTAAGAAATCGGGATTAAATAATTCTATTTTCTAATCTTACCATTAACACACTAAATCAAGCAAACCCTTTCGAAATAAGCCAAAAATGGAGAGTTTTACCATGGATAAACAGAGATTTTGAAGACCCATTACCTCAGCACTTGATTAAGCTCGGATTGAAGAGTCACCCTTCTTGAAATCCTTGAAAACACAATGAGTTTGAATTAAATCCTAATAGAAATCGATTTACTCAAGAAATCCCTAATTAAATCTTAGATCTAGGGCTTGTTGGTAGTAAAAATCGAATTTTGAATGTTAGGGTTTGTAGTAAAACACAAATCAGTAGCTTTTGATGGTCAAAAACGAATTGAATCAAGGGGAAAATGGTAGATTTGGAGGAAATTAAGAAGAAAGTCATTGATTAGTGCTTAATTAGAGTAAGCTTACCTTAATCGGCTTCTAATTCGGGCCTAAGTGGGAATTAGGCTAGCCCTCCTTCCTTAGCCTATTCCCAAAAATGGAAATGGCTCTAGTTTGCCCTTTTATAGTAAGGGTTGGGGTAGGCATAGGTAAGTTTTGGGGTATAAATATGAAAAGTAGGCTAAAAGTGGGTATTTTACAAATTTAAGCACAATTTAAGCCTAATAAAATTCTAAAAATTTTTGTGGGACCTTAAGTATATGTCTAGGCTCATTTGACATAAAAATAAAATTTTTGACGGTGGGGCCCACAGGGGTCCCGCCAAAACCCTAATTTTTGGGAAAATAGTGAAAATTCTGAAAAATTCTAAAAATTCACATTTGGTTTAAAATCACTTAAAACCACTAATATTGAAGTTGATTTTGGTTAAAACTATCACAAACACTATTTATTTACAAAATCACCGAATATGATCAGAAAACACGTAAATCTCACGATAACCAATAATTAAAGAAAACCAAAACCGGTTTAAAGATGAGGGTCCTTACACCCTCCCTGTCCCAACTCTCCCAGCCCAATCAAGGGCGTCCCAATACAAATCAGGAAACTAGCAAGGAGTCCATCACCCTACTACTTCTAGAGTTAGTCCATCCAGGGAGACTTGCTGCCTTCGCTCCTACTTGCGCTAGGAGTCTAGATGCGCTGCATGAGGGGGATCATAGCTGCCTTAGGAGTCTGCCCCCTAAGGGGTTGTGGCTCTCAGCTTGCCACTAAGAGTCCTACCCGCACAGGGCTTCCTCAGCCTGCTCCGCAAGGCGACTACACATCTGGGGCTGCTCCAACGCTTCTCCTAGCATCCATCCAAGCCCAAGGGGCTGCCTAGGTTGTCCATCGCCCAGGCTAACTTTGCTATCCGCTGCCAAGTATATGGGGTAGCCGCCCCCTTCTCTAAGGAAAAAGTTGAGGGGCTGACACCAACCCATGAGGATGTGTAATTTTTATACCCAATGATCGAACATATACATTGTCACACCTTAGAATTTAATATCTATCTAGATAACAATAGCAGATCACTAGATGCTCTTCAAACTAGTACTTTGTAGAAGTAAGAGTCAATAGTTCTAGTCTCTATGTACAAAACTTTCTATTAAGTAACGAAGATGATAAAACTAGGCATTCATGATCATTCTATCAAGCATTCAAATCACAAAGCATGCGAAGAACAAGATCATACACAATTTTTATGTAAAAAACCCAACTAAGGTAAAAAAGCACCACAACCACTCTTAGCCTAAAATAAATGCACTAGATAGTATGATACTACATAGATACAAACAACCTTTGTTATTAACTGACCCAAAAACCCTTTTTTGCTTAGGTCTCCAACAAATTTCTTTTGTTGCTGCCCTTCAAGTTTTCTCCTCAAGCACTTGAAACTTTTTC
The DNA here is from genome assembly GCA_035235625.1 of Saururus chinensis. Taxonomy (NCBI): domain Eukaryota; kingdom Viridiplantae; phylum Streptophyta; class Magnoliopsida; order Piperales; family Saururaceae; genus Saururus; species Saururus chinensis. The sequence continues at coordinate 38,694,926 of CP141147.1, forward strand.
AATGTACTTACTTTTTCTTGGTCTCCTTCTAGCCTCCACAATAAGCTCATCTTATTCTTTGACTTTAACCTCAAACCTCTTCAATTTCTTTGAAAATTTTCTCCAACTCCTATTTGTTTTGGTGTGTATAAAACTTTTCTCTTAGTTGTGTATCTTCATAAAATTACCATTAGCATAAGAATGAAGCTTGAAATAATATCCTCTGGGAAAACAATGGAAAAAGATTTCTCATCTCTTCTCTATGAATTTTTAGGTTTCCTCTCTTCAATTTCGTGATTCCCTAGTCTTTAAATAGTACATTAAGTCAATTTAGGTGTTTGACTTTAATTAGAAATATACTTTCTTCTGAAAATGCTTAAACTAAGCAACCAACATAGATAATGATCAATCCTTCATTGTTTCAATTAAGGTATAACACTGCTAATGATCGATCATTCAATCCTGTGATCGATTGATAAACCCCAAACTTAATTTTACTAAGGCTTATTCAGCTATCCATCAATCGATTAGTCATGTGTAAAGTGCAATGATAGATTGAACAATAATTTTAATGTATTACCCTAATTTGGTCTGAAACTACCAAATTCATTTAATTCCAAAAACATAGATTTGGAGCCGCTATTCATACTTCCAACCGCTAACAGTGAGAGTGTCGGTGCCAATGTCCGCTTCTCACAATATTTTACAATGAAGTTTATAGTAGCATAGTATTCAATGCTCAATGAAAAAACACAAGGAAATTATGAATAAGAATCCTACCTCTCTTCGGTGACTCCTTCACCCAAGCTCTTTCCCCTCCTTTGTCTCCAAAAAACTCCCTTTCGGTGGTTTCATCTCTCCCCTAAAGAACAAATGCTCGCCCCTTAGAATCCCTAATTAGCCTTTTTTGTAACCATGGGGATTAGGAACGAACCCTAATCCCTTTAGATGTTAGGCCAAGGCTGACTACTTGGGCTAAATTATATTAATTTCCATCACTACAATTAACTAGGGCCGGAAAGCTCATTAATTGGCCTAATTGCACACCTAATTCGGGCAAACGGGCCCTGTGTGACATGTTCAACTTTTAACCATTGTATCTCCCTCATTCGAGCTTCGATTTGCACGTTCTTGGTGATGTTTTGAAGCTCTTTAGATCTATTTTCTATAAAAATAGATATCACCATATGTATCACGCCCCGATGCCAACTCGACTCGAGCCGAACCCGGTCCAGGGGCCGGTCGAAGCACATGGGGGCGACTAAATTGCAGTGCGGAACACTTTAACCCCTAATTGAGTATTTATCACATACACGGAGTCACTCACCTTTAATCCTTTGAGCAAGAGAAATAAGGTAAAATAAAAGAGGATAATATCTCTGAAATAAATCCTTACTCTCAACCCACATACATAACAACCTGAGCCAACACATGGCTCAAAATCTAAAAATCTTAGGCAGGTCTAAGAGCATCAGATATACACAAGTTTGCAACATAAACCACCGCACATGATGTTCTATAATCATAATAGCATAAATCAGAAGACAAAACAATGTCCGAATGTATCCACAAATACTCCCATGCATATCCCGATCGTCCCTCACACAAGGGATCTTGTTCAACTGCATGTAATACCATGCAGCCCCAAAACAAAGCACAGAAAGAGGGGTGAGTAAAACTTAGTAAGGTTTGAAATACAGTAACGTTAATCAAAAAACAACTATGGCACAACATGGCAATTCAAATCCACATTTCACATAATATCCCCATTTCTAATTAATTCCCTTACCATACCTTTAATTATCCATAGGTAATTATCCTGCATACCAGCATCTCATACATACTAATCATGAATAATCACATCATGGTATAACATCTATCCTGCATAATAAGTAATTCTCACCCAATCACATCATGCATAATCATCACATATAACCTGCATGAGAAGTGTTTCTACCACACATTCAGATCATGCATAAACATTACATATAACCTGCATGAGAAGTGTCTCTACCACACATTCAGATCATGCATAAACATCACATATAACTTGCATGAGAAGTATTTGTACCACACATTCAGATCATGCATAAACATCACATATAACTTGCATGAGAAGTGTTTGTACCACACATTCAGATCATGCATAAACATCAAATATATTAATTTGCATATAAAGTGTCCCTAACACACATTTCATATCTATGCAAGTCGATAAAAACAACCTTGCTTAATCGGCTGAAGCATAAGCAGTCCCTAGTCACTCCAAACAATCCCCAACAAGATAGTCCGAAGAAATTTTGCAGTTTGGGTAAATTCCCTAATGGGGAAGAGTGCCCCCTAGTAAGCCGGTGCACTCAGCTACACTAGCCTGGATTCTCAAGGTCCAGATGGTCTCAATAGTTTATCTCCTTATAGTATTGTCTCTCTTCTCAACCCGGGGAGGAAAACTTGTCCTCAAGGGACGTAAAACCCTGTCCTTTCAAACATAAAACAAAATCGATTTAAGCCTCCAATCGATTAACCCGACAAACAATTCTCACACAATTGCATCCAATCGACCAACATTGACTAAACTCGGTAAAGTCTCATTCATGAAATCCATTTCATGATGCATGCAACATAATACATACGTGAGCAATCTCTACATGAATTCTAATTCAAAGAACATGCTCCCATTAGCTTCACATGCATCATATCAATCATAAATATCAATAATTACCATGATTACCCCCTCACATGTGTGTGTTCTAGATATAAACATGTATCTCTAAGCATATGAACATGCATTATATATAACCCATTAACATCCTACGCACATGCTCTTTAGCATCTAATCATGGTTCCTTACTGAAATCATGAGTGAAAACCATCGAAAAGCATCAATCAACTCAAGTGCAACATAATGCTAGACCTATATAAGCATATACACACCATACTTGAATCTAGACATGACACCATCATTCACCCATAATTTAATCACATTATAAGAAGACATGCAAGTCCATTCTCATACTATAATCTTGCTAAAATCATGCTTAAAATGTGAGAATCATTCAATCATAGATTCAAGATAAGTAATTCTAACATGTTTAGCCAACAACATGCAATCTCACATATTACTTAAATATTATTCATAATTTCCAACATCAATATCATGCTCTTCCAGTAGCTCATTTTAGCATAAATTACTCATTATGAACATAAAAAATGGTATTTAAGAGTAAAAGTATAAAAAAATATGCACAAAAAACAAAATGGCCAAAATTGCTCTATGTCGTTCAATTGACCAGCATGGCCGTTTGAACGCCATAATGGCAAATTCTTAGTTCGTCTTCCCCACTTCGAAATCAAAACCGAAACTTCACATACACATCATAATTCATCAAATCACACTCCCAAACATCATAATAATCCAAGCTTAGAGAACATCAAATCTTACCATTACTAAACAAAAACCTCAAAAAATCACATCAAAGATTACTCATTTTCTCAAATCACCATTAAAACTCATAACCATGGAACCCATTTCAAAACACTATCAAAACTTAAATCTTAAATCATAACAGAGTTTAAGACCAAAATACTTACTTTTCAGCAACTTCTTGATTTGAATTAGCTCCTCTAACACCTTTAAAACCTACCTAACAAAGGGCTTTTTAATAATACCTTCATAAATATGATTTAAAACACCTAAAACCTTCAAGAACTAGTAGATATAGGTTTCAAGAGACTTAAAAACGAAATTCCCATCATGAGCTTTTGAAATAGAAACCCCAATCAGTAGTTTTTGAGTAAAAATTGAGATTAATCCAAATCACAGGAAGGGATTTTGAAAGATTTAAGAAAAACCCTAAGAGATTAAAGAAATATTAAGCAAATCCATACCTTAATCTCCTTTATCTTTTAGGAAAATTGGGTTTAGGTTCCTAAGCCCTAGGTCTCAGCCCTTTCCCAATTGGGAAACTGGCTGTGCCATTCCTTTTATAGTAAAGGGTGGGGTAAACCTAACTAATTAGTTCGATACAAATAGGGTTTTACACTAAAAATGAAAAATCTTCCTTATTTAAACCCAAATTAAAGTATAAAAATTTTGAAATAATTATTTTCTGTCTTAGGTTGTTATTAGGGTCATTTAGGGCTAAAAATTCAAATTTTGCACGTAGGGCCCACGGTGGGTCCCACCCCTAACTTTTTGGGGAAAATAGTAAAAATTTTAAAAATTCCAAATGTCTTAAATTAACTTAAAAACCATAAATGTGAAGAAATTTTTTGTTAAAACCTTTGTTAACTATTTTAATTTAAAAAATAGTCAAAATCGATCAGAATTAACTCTAAACCACACAATGGCAATTAAGTAGAATTAAAATAAATCAGTTCAAGTTTAAGAATCTTACAATATGAAGCACTATACGAATGACCTTGTTGATCATCAATATGTTGGAGTGAGTTTGGAGACCGTTATTCGATTAAATTAGAGTTGATCCAACAATGTGCTGATAAAGATAGGGTAATTAAGGAATGATTGTTGACAGCTCAATGTCGACATAAGAGATGCATATCAAAGGCATCAAGATCTTGATTTTGAGGTAGGTGATCATGTCCTCTTCAAAATATTACCAACCAAAGGAATCATGAGGTTTCAAGTGAAAATCAAGTTAAGCCCTTGCTATGTGGGTCCAATGGAGATCTTGGAAAAGATTGGACTCGTAGCATATAGGTTGGCACTACCTCCTCAACTTGAAGGCGTTCATAATGTCTTCCACATCTCCATGCTTAGAAAGTAGGTTCAAGATCCCTCCTATGTCCTAGATGCAATATCAACAGAGCTTATGTACTGATTTCATCCTTTAGAAGGACGAAATCAATACATAAGCCTTCTCGAGTTGTAAAGTTAGAAGGACAAAATCACCATATATCTAATTAAAAAATTTTAAAAACTATTTTAAACTAACTTTAACACTTGTCCCTGTTATTCATTCAACATGTACACAATCACCATGTTCATTCATTCCATTCATAACAAACATAACATTAAAGTTATTAACATCAACTAATAAAAACAAACATAAAATAGAAATGTATCAAATATATTACATCACATGTTAATAAAATGTTTAGTTTAAAAGAAACATATAACAAACCTAATACACTCAATGCCACGATTTCCTACGTCCTCGACCTCGATGGTATTGTACGAGTCCTCCTCATGATCTGCCTGCTCCGGCTCTGGCTCTAGCTTTGGTCGTGGCTCCGGCTCAGCATAAGTAATAGATCGCTCAACACGAGTTGGCTGATGTCATCTATAATAGAAAATCGGATCTGGCTAAGATACATGTGCAGTGACCAGAAATGATGAACGGGGAGGAGAGCTATACGCTGCTGATGAAGATGGAATATCTTGAAATGAATTGTGCCTCGGCTGTGTCTGAGCAGCCTCGTCAACAAGATAATGTGTATGAATATTCGTAATCACCAACTGAAGCAGTGGCAAGCTATGAAGGACATCATCATGATCCCTAAGCATCGACTGACATGATGCTAAAAAGACCTCACCCGAAGTACAGGTGTTAAGTGCATCAGTCAAATGCTCATGCGTATGTCACGCTAAACAAAGCTATAAAAAAATAAATTAAAGATTAGATAACTAATAAATAAGAAATATGAAAATAATATTATATAATTAACAAAGTTATACTTACCAAAGTTGCCTCAGACGCACCCGTAAGCTAATATGACATCTCCTCTACATCATCATGCAGTAAAATATATCGCCGTGTAATCGGTAAATACCACTGCATATATGCACTATGAACATCTAGCGATGTTGTAGCCATCTCCCCATAGATAATAGTGGCTCTCCTATCCTCCCATCGAGCAATATATGATGCATGATGTGTAGCCCAATTCGTAATATGGCGGCCCTGTCGAGTTATGCAATGGACAAACTCGATGGTAGAAGGTGGGACTACTTGCTCCAGGTTAAACTGGAGCATTACACAATCTCGCACATACATCTCCACAATCTCATAACATATCAATAGCATTCGCGATAGCCACACTTCCCAACCGTCAATGCATATTGGAGGTAACACAACCAATACTTTCGGTGAGTACGACTGCCAAATAACCTATACAATATATAAAGATAATTAATTTTAAATAACCTTACATATTTTATAATCATTACAAAAAAAAGTTTAACATAAAATAAAATTACCTGATAGGGCCGCTGGTGGTCTAACTCCCCTCTATATAATCAGAGGACTCCTTGTGGATTTTCGGTTCTCCTTTTCTGAACATTCCACCTTAAGGAGTTAAATTTTAAAAATGAGTTCAGCATAAGTAAATAAAACCTTCCTACAAAAATTTAAGTATTAAAAATAAATATCCCCTACCTCGCTCCTAATGGAGCACCCTCGACTAAGTGATGACCTATCTTAATACTTGGTCGACCGATGTGTAAATGCTCCCACGACCATAGCTATGTTACAGAATATGATTAAAGTTATTAAAAAAAGTAAGAAATTATACGTGCAAAAACATATTTAAAGTGACGAAATCATTTACCTGAAGAAGGGTCAGACATCCTGCAATCCCAGAAGTCATGGCCTGACATGCTTTCCCCAACTCTCAGTATAAAAATGCAAGCATAGCACCGCCCCATGAATAAACACCCACTATGTTGAAGTTTGCAAGGAGGGAGAGATATGCCACATGTACATGGCTGCTTGTGGTATCCGCAAATATCATGGCCCCAAGTAAATGTAATAAATAAGCCTATGCATGTTGCTTGATAACTATCTCTGTAGCATCAGTTGGGAGCTCACGAAACTCACCTAAGAGCCATCGAAGGCTAACTCGGCTACCATGCATGGATGTAGAAAAAGGAGCTCTACCAAGGAGTCTAACGAATAAGTTTAAGTGACTTCCTCCTGTCATGCCCATCACAGGAAGTCCATCGATGCGAAGTCCTAAGAGAATTGCCACATCCATAAGTGTGATGGTCATCTCTCCATAGGGAAGGTGAAACATCTATGTCTCCCTCCTCCATCTCTCAATGAGAGCTATCAATAAAGGCTGATCGAGACGGACGTACTATAGATGAATGAAATGTCTAAATCCTGCTCGCTCAATATATGGTAACATACGATCATCTACGGGCCAATGGTGGAAATATCTAAAATGTTCGGTGCACTTAAGGCATCTAGGGTCCTATAATAAATTTTAAAATTATAACCCAATGTAATTTATAATCTAAAAAAATGAAACAAAATTTAAAAAGAGTTATTATACCTCTCATCTCCAAATAGAAGCCGACCTATGAGACTCCAGTTGTACAAGTACACTATCATCAATTGGGCTTGGCCCGTAAGAAGGCTCTACATGATCCATATGATTTGCGAAGAATTAAGAGCATATCATCAATCATTAAGAACATATAATCATACCTAAAATAGAGTTAAATAAAAAGATTGATTATATGTTTACCAATCAAAAGGAGGGTTTCTACATGATTTACTATTGTGCCTACTTTGTTTACACCTCCCGCATTTATATCCTCCTCTACCATCTCTCTTCATAGTCATATGATCCAGTGTATTCCTAATGCGAACAGACTATGGGTGACCGGGTTGCCTTGTTGTTCTCGGATGTTATAACACATAAGGTATATCCCTCTCCCAATAATCCCGACCACGAGGAGAATAAAATTGTGTTGAGTACACATTTTTATAAGTGGACGATGTGTAAATCAGTGATGCCTGTATCGGCTCCCGCCACTTTGCCCACATGGCAATAAGGTGCGAGCAAGGATAAAAATAAACCTGAGGGATGTTGCATGTACAAGTATGCATCACCGCATTTACCATAATCTTCCGGCCACGAATTGACATCACTTCGTACTGACTGTTGTTGATCATATTAACTATATACTCCCCATTTTTTCTTGTTTGTTCTCTAATTATCGCTTCCACTCTAGGAGTATATGGGGTGGCCATGACAGATGCGGTAGAAGATCGTTTAACAAAAAATTTTACTACCCGATCAAAAATAGCTGACACTAAAGCCTGCATGGGTAATCCTCGTGCTCCCTTCAAGATGCTATTCAAACTTTCAGCCATATTTGTAGTCATCATGCCAAATCTCCTAAAATCATCATGAGCAAGACACCACAGTGCAGGATGCAATTCTCCTCCTAAGAGGAGATGTTTTGCCCTAGGACACTCCTAACCAATCAAGTCCATTTTAGCATCAAACTTTTCTACTATAAGTGAACAAGTTGTTGCCCCAATCAAGTCCATCAATGTATCATTTTTAAACTCCTTAAAATTTGGTTTTATGTGACGAATGCAATAACGATGGTGGTACATAGGCTCGGGAAGCACCTCAAGCACGGCCTTCTGAAGCCCCTTATGTCGATATGAAATAACAATGATGTTCGTCATATCCATCAGTACATGATCCCTCAGTTCCATTAAGAACCATTTCCAATTGTCTCCATCTTCCTTTCCAACAAGCCTGAATGCTAGAGGAAATAACCCATTGTTTCCATCTGTAGCCGTTGTAGCCAATAGAGCACCAGGATACCGGCCATACAAGTGAGTAGCATCAACACTAATCACCGGGATACAATGTCAAAACCCCACTATAGACGGCCCAAATGCTCAAAACATCCGCTTAAATCTCCTACACATGCCAAATTTAGGACAAGGTACTTCATCATCCTCTAAGCGGTAGTAGGTGCCAGGATTTGCTTCTTACACCACCCTGAGGTACATTGGCAACAATTTATATGATTCCACCCAATCCCCATAAATAGCCTTGATCGCCATATTCCTTGTTGCCCATGCTTTCTTATAAGATATGTCACCATGAAACTTCTCCTTCATTCATTGAATAATATCACCTGGTGTGAGAGTTAATTTAGCTTGGATAGTGAGCATGATGACCTTCGAAATAAAGGAGACACTGCACTGCCTATGATCTGTGCTAAGCTGGGCATTTCGACATGTGTGGTCACCTTTGTATGTCATCAATTTAAAGTACCCTCCACCCTTTTTTATTGAGCCGTGAACTCTCCAAGGGCAAGTACTATCAATGCACTTCACTATATACTGAAAAATTTGTCCGTACAACCTTGTATTGGACATGATATTGAATGAAAAACTCCTGAGGCTATAACAAATGCTTCTTTATTCTCAAAGATGTGGCCAACATATAACTCATCTTCGTTTTGTTGGCCCATATCCATGGCAAAATTAACTGCTGCATCTATCTCCTCATCTGTGATGTGTGCATAGAGTGGCTCCACTTCATAGTATGGTGGCTCTTCATCATCCACATTCATATCATTTGTGGCAATTGCATTGTCTACCGCATCAGCCCCCTCGCCGTCAACTATCTGTTGAGAGCTTTCTTCACCTCTGACCCCTTCTTCGTTCATGTCAAAATCTTCTCCACTTGCTTCGCTAATATTATCTTCACCTTCATTAGCCTCATTTCCATCAAACCTTCATCGTGGACATAAGTGCCCCTACATATGAACATCGTATATGTATTAAATTTCATATGACTTAACCCCTTCTTTAAAGCCTTCTACATATGAACATCGCATATGTATTAAATTTCATATGACTTAACCCCTTCTTTAAAGCCTAAAAATGTTATATTCATTTATAAATATATATTTCACCTTTGATTGGATGGTCCAGCATCGGTATGACCAACACCTGTGTAGGGGTAATGAATGCCCATCGAACTTTGAGTTCCAAACCATGCACCGCCTTGAGACATTTGAAAGCTAAATGGCTTGTGTGCATGTGATGTGTACCTTTCATATTACACAATATTCAAACTTTTGCGTCCTATATTTCATTGATAAATATAAGATTCAAACAGGATTCACAACTTAATAAACCTTACCTCCAATTAAGTCCACTTCTATCAATCAATAGGGGAACACGCCCTATGACATTCATTTGAAGCTACTGTCATAGATAAATTTCCTTCTTCTTCCTCATCCACCGGCATTTGCATATACCTTTCATTGTTAACATTTCTTTTAGAGCTCCTGTAAGAGCTCCTATGTGAGCTCCTGTGTGAACTACTTCGCCTTTCACTAGGCACTCGGGCCTCTTATTTGAGAAATAACTTGAAAGAAATTATGTGATGTAGGTGGTGAAACATAAAACTCATTGATGCATCATCATTTATATATATTAGTGTCATTCTCGATCCATATGACAGAATATTACATTTTATAGTAATTTTCCATCTTCTTCGATCCCACCCAACCTTGCTAGCTACTTGCATCTCAAATTCATTATATGTAGACGGTTTCTTAATTAATAATCCTTCTGTGTGTCTGTCATAGTTAAGTAAAAAACTAACTATTTCTTCTACCATCTCTACTCAATTCATAAACAATAGATTACATTAATACTAGAATTAAGAAATTGACTCAAAATAACTACTTTACTTAACGTAACATGAGATTATTAACTCAGCAATTATATATATAAACTAACAAACATATGCAATACCAAACAATAAAATACTAAACTACACATTTCACTCTAATTATTGGTCGATCAAAACTCAGCAAATTCAACCAATTTTCTATTGAGCCCCCCTAGCACCATTCCTACTAAAATAAAGTAATTTAGAAACTAACTAATTTAGAATTAGTTGGGTTATTTTTTTACATTAAGAGTATCTACTGGATGTCAAGCAGTTATGAGCCAAAACCTGTTATACAGTTCAAATCGTGAATATTTGAAAAAAAATTGTCTCTCTAACACCAGCTGACAGCAAGGAAACCCAAAAACGCCAACAACACTAGCAACACACTACAACTTCTTTCAAAAAATACCATACAATCACCCGAAATTACAACCACAACCAAAGAAATTCCCATCAAATCTACAGACACCCGACTAAACATGCACCATGCCACTCTCTACCCATCATCAAAATGCACTATGAAGCCCCCAAAAAAATCAAAATTTTATAGTGAAGACGACGAAAAACTCACCAATTCTAGGGAAGAAGAGTGAAATTGTCAAGTTCTACGCAAATTCCTTAGGAAGAGACACACATGCGCAAAAACTGTTGACCAATTAAAGAACACTGGTTGGGGAAATTGTTGAATTGAAAACCCACGACCTTGCAGGGGAAAATGACACCGGAGGACGGGATATGGGTGGTGGTGCTCAAACACGAAGCATGGAGGCGGGGCAGAATGAGCACAACAAAAATGAGCGCAATCTGGAGCAGAGAAGGGGAATCAGATTAAAACCTACGATTTCATTCTTTTGAAAGGATGAAATCCGTCTTTGGCTCACACAAGCTAACGGCTGAATTGCCAAGTGTGGCGATTTCATCGTTTAGAAAGACAAAATCGCCTTAAAGTGATTGCATTCTAAAGGATGAAATCGGGTTAAGTGTTATAAACCAACAAACCGATTTCGTCCTTTAGAAGGATGAAATCAACTTAAACCTGATTTCATCCTTCTTATATAAATTTTTTTAAAAAAAAACCACGCATGCGCCAGTTGGCTCCTGCATGGCAAAAAGCAACACCACTTTGGGAAATATTTCCCAAAGTGGTTTGATTTGGTAAATAATTTTTTAATTATTATTTAAAAAAATTTCCTTAAAAATAAAGTACTTAGGACCAACTAGTGCAGTTGTAGATCCTTAGTCACTTCTTGAAGCTAAAAAAAAATGTCATCTCAAGAGTCCTTTCTACCTACAATCTATTACTCACCAGGTTTTGCATAGTATGGGGGTGGTGAGTATTTTAAAAATATTCAGTAGGAGTATTTATTCTATTAGACATAAATATAACATATGACAGTTTTCAAATCATGTATCAGGTAAATAAATTATACTTTTCGAAAGACAGGGTGTGCACTCACCCAAAACCTCCCCTAGAGCTTCTTCCTACATACTACAAAGGTTTGTAAGCTCTCAAGGCTTACTACTAGTGTCTCAAATACCTATTTTATCCTAAGGAGTCTATTGCGGGTACTAAGCAGACACCTCTTAGTCCTCCACATATTATCTATAAAATACTTTGTCCTTGTAGTGGAAAGAGCCACCTGTGCTTATAAAGTGTTAGGATCAAGAGAGCATAGAGTTTTCCTATGATACTCCCTACCTTACCACGAGTAGCCTTTTTAAATGTTTGTGCCCTTCATTAGGGGATAAATAGGTTCCCACCCTTCATTAGGGCTCACCAGGATAATGTGTAAACCATGTTTCCGATTCCAAACCAGATTATGGCTATGCACTTCCTATTCACGGAGCTCTATCAATACATTTACCAAGTTAAAGCTCTAAACGATCAAATCACTCTAGCATTCCCCAACTCAAAATGGAAGTTTTGTTTTTCAGAACATCCTGCCCTGAGGTTCAACCTTTTAAAAATCCTCGCCTCACATCTACAAGTCATGACCGCATTACTAATAATGATTATAAATATAGGCTTGGTTGTTCATTCCAACTAGGCAATTACCCCTTCTATATCTCATCCCACTAACTCGTTCAGCACGCTTGTATGCATTTATCAAATCCTTTTGCCAGAACAATAATTCTATAAAATTATCTTTCAATCCTACTGTACTCATATATAATTAAAATAATTGTGAAGCTAGATTTTCTTTACATTGCATATATTATATAGCATATTTCATAATTTACTTTAAGAAATAATCATTCGATAAAACAAATGTATGAGGCAATCTTAAAACATACATGGAACTACTCAAATACTTAACTAGGATTATATATATTCACTTCATAAGACAACCTATGTAAGCATTTATGTATTGAAAGAGGGTAAAAACCCTACCTAATCTTCTTCGTGAATTTGAATGCAAGGAACAAAATACCTCTTACTTGGATGATGATTTTTGCCCTTCTACAGTTGTCAAATCCTTAAAATAAATATCCCATCGTGTAGAGCACACCCGATTTAGGTGGAAACACCTCTTGAATGACCCGAATCCGACTTAAAATGACTTAGAAATTAGAAAATGAAGTTTGAGGAGTGTGGGAGTGGAAAAGTAGAAATCAAAATGGTCTCTACATTATTTATAAGTGTATGAGGCAATTCTGTGTGCCACACATAGTGCACCACCAGGCCCCCCTAGAGAGCCCAACTCGAGCCCATCGCATGGTAAGATGCAAGCCCACCTATTTGGCTCATGCCAGCTCACGCCAAATTTTCTTTATCCTTTTCTATTTTGTCTTTATTTAAAAATCGAAATTCAAAATTTCAAATGGGAGTATCTCCCTACCCCGAAGTCAAAATTGTGTGTTCTTTATACCATTGAGCTCATATTGATGAGCACTCCATAACTAGACTGCACACGGGTTAGTTATCCTAGACTTTTTAAGTGGGTCCCACCATATGGTATGCTTCTCGAGGCCATAACTTACGACCCCAATGTCTAATTTAGGCGTTCTTAGGCTTGTTATGCTTGTCTCTTAGAAATCTACCCGACACACTTAACTTCTACCAAAAAAATATTCTAAAAGATTATTCAAAAACTGCAGAATGTTATAATAAACATAAATAATACGAGCTCGCATAAGTCTTAATAGACAACCCTAATAAGACTCAAGCCCATTAGTAATAAATAAAGGCTCACTGCGCTCATTTGTAGGGTTAGGGCTAGACAAATTCAAGCCTAGGAATGTAAATAACTCCTACGCATCATACAAGTTACATATATACTACCTTAGTAGATCGATGCATTACATTGTAGACACATGAAATATATTGCCTTAAACCCTGGGAATGATGGTTTTTCCCTTATTTCCCATGACATTGTGACCTGTAAAGGTCTTCGTGTCACATACTAGTCACATCCCTTCCATTTAATGATATTTAATATAATTATTATAGGGTGTCCTGACTCACCTTTAGCTAGGGTATTTGTTTCAATAAAATGAGATCAACTAAGGGGCATTGAAGTAATTCTACCATAAGGGGTGTGATATTCTCCTTTAGATCATTTAACTCTCATTTTGTTGGTTTCAAGTCATTGACCACTTCAAAGTCTCCACTCTCAGATTGGCATGCGCTTTGATTCACACTAAATGCAACAGTCCGCTCATATGGGTATCCATGTCACTTTATTTAGGGCTTTTATGAAATCTAATGGGTCCAACACTGGGCTAAAGGGTACTAATTGGAGTCAAAGGACCCTTTATAATTTTAGTGGTAATTCACGGGGTCATGAACCCCTTGAACCTACCAAGTTCACTTAACTATTCACCCAACCTTAGGGGTAAAATGGTCAATTATTTATTTACGGGGATTTTTTCCTACTATGTGAATTAGTTTATATTTAAGAGTACGCATGCACCTATCACTGGGATTTTTTCCAATTGGTAAATTTCACTCATAGGCCCTTGAACTAGAGCCCCTAAGTTGGGTAATTAAACTATGGTTTACCAATACGTGTAAAATAGTCTTTTTACATAGTATGAGATTTTTTACCATGTTGAAACTTGGTTAGGACACTCGCCCTCCTCTCAATATCCTTGGTATTTTTTATAAGCCTTTTGGACTCTTATACCCTATTGAATTGGACCCGGTTTAGTTACTAGTTTTTGTAAATAATGGTTGAACCGAACCACGGATAAATCCCCCTTGTCTATAGGTCGTCTCCTTTATAGAGACGTCTCTCAGCCATGGTGGCCCCACCCAGCCCCTCTCTTCCTGATAGCTCACCGTTTATGGCCTCCAATAGCCTTTGGGTGGCAAAGGCGGACCAATCGCGTTACCAATCTCCCCCTCTTGCTTCGACAGTTGACGCCTTCTGTCTCCCAAGCCAAAAGCTTCCCTCCAATTGAGCCTTAGACAAGTATTTATAGCAATAGGGATTAGAGTTCCTAATTCTCTAAGATTTAGGCCAAAACATCTCCCCTTAGGTAACCTAATTGGGTCTTTAAAATTTAATTTCTGTTACCCTAATTAACGGGGGCCATAGAGTGACGTAAATGGCTATGCATACCATGTTCAATTTTGAATAGTCATATCTCCTTTGTTTGAACTCTAATATATATGTTCTTAGTGACGTTTCAAAGCTTTTTATGTCTATTTTCTATATACTAGGTTTCAGCTATAAATTTTATATATTAAAAATTTTATTTAACTAAGAAGGTTGAGGGTCAACATACTATTTTATATGTGGCAAACTACAAAAATTTTAAAAATTCACAGATGCTACAATTGCCATCTGTGATTTATACTCCCTCTATCCTATATTAATAACTATATTTAGAAAAAAATAGTAATTTTTATCAAATGATAAAACTAAATCTAAGAGAATGGAAAATAAACCTATAATGCTTTTTTTAAATACCATTCATTTAAATTAAACAAAATATAGCTATTGATATAGAATAAATTTTTTTTGTCAAAAAGAACTATTAATTTAAGGAGGGATAGAAGAGAATGATATTCCCACAACAAAAATACCCCAAAAAACCTCCTAGACTTTTGATTAGACTTCACAAATAGGCCATATACGAAGGAAAACGATATTTTTACATCAAAAGTATACATCATAAACTCACACATAAATTTTAATTAGTCTAAATATATAAGCTCATATAAACTTTGTGCAGGGCTCACTTGTGAAGTCCTGTAAATTTTTGTTGGTGTTTTTATTGTGTCCTTACACAAAGTTCACATAGCTCACTTCAATCAAAACTGATGCGTGAATTTTTTACATTCTTTATACAAAAATATAGTATGATACTCAAGACGAGCTCCATCTATAAAAAAAAATATGACGTTTCATGTTCGTGGGCATTCGTAATGTGTGTACAAGTATTTGGAATCCAAAATAACCTAAAACCTTTACAGTTTGATGCTCACGCCGTTGTTGGCCAAAATCTAGTCTAAAACCATGAGATTAGCCATTAGCATAAATCTGATTAGTTATGTGTCTAGAACTTCCGTGTTTAGATCGGACAAGTGCTAGCTAAATTTCTTGCATTAATTAATTAAAGAGATAATTCCTACTAAGACCTAATAATCATCCATATTTATTAATAAGTCTATAATAAAATTATATTATACATAATAATATTATTTTATTATTATTTATTTATAACAATAGTAAAATATAGATAACCACTAGGTCTTATAAGTCGTACAATTTTTTATTTATTATAACTTAACTTTTTTAATGATAGATAGTAGTGTATAAACTTTATTTTTTTATATATATTTTTTTAAATAAATTATTTTTGGATCGGTTCGGGGTTACGAGAAGTCATTAGGCTGACCAATTGGTCACGATCGGCTTCGTAAGGTAATCCGTCACTTGTGGGTCATAATAAAATTATACAATTATATACAGTAAAATTTTACTGGACCTATTAAAACGCGGGATTTCTTCGATATAATCGCAGTTCCGTCTACAAACCCAAGTCCAAGGCGGCCTGCGCTCACCGCTCTTCCTATAAATATCTGTACCCTTGCCGCCCTCGCCTCCCATTGTGGAGTCCTGCTGCGCCTCTTGCTTCTTCCCGTCCACTGCCTCTTGGATAGATCGCCCGTCGCGCTCGCCGTTCAGTCGCCACTCTTGGGATTGATCATGCTTAAGGTTCGATTTTGCCCTGATTTGTTGTTAATTTTCTCCCGTTGACCTTCCTCTGAATGGTGTTTCAATGTATTATTTTCTCCAGTGGTTGAATTGCCATTGGCCTCTGATACTTTACATGTTTGCTTTAAATCCTGTAATTTGTACGTTTGCAGTTGAGATTTTTTTTGTTATTTTCTTTTCTCGTTGCATGTTACATGACTTTTGGTGATTAAAATCGTGTCTCTATCCTGTGCGTCGGTTTCGTGTTACATCCTCTTCCCGTTTAGTTGATGTGCTTCTTCTAGATCGTTCTGTGCTGCCCTCTTTCTCTGTGGTCTAGTTTTGGTGGCTCTTCTTCCTTATTTTTACCTCGTTTTAATAGGTTCAAAGCATTGAGATTGTCTGTGAAGATGGATGTCAGAATTGTGTGAGGGTAATGAGATAGTGATTTGTGCTATATGAGAGGGTGAGTATGCTAACGATGTTTGGAGTCAAAGGTCTCTTGGACATGAATGAATTGGATATGTTTTGTTCTACTGCCTGGAGGATCTGGTCCCTTAGGAATGATTTTAGATTGAGTGGGGAATGAACCTCATCCTGTGACGAAAGGGGTCGTGGAGTAGTTGGAGTTTTTTGGCTTGTTTAAGGAAAATGATCTGGCCATTTGAGTCGTAAATCTAGTTACTGTCGGTCTACAAAATTAACTTTGATGGGGCTTTATTTCAAAACTTATCCAGGACAGGAGCAGATGGGTTTATAACTTAATAAGAGATTAAAATGGGATGTTGGTGGCTTGTGCGGCTGTGCCTCCAATATTTTGCTTGTGGGGTCCGATCCTTTAGATGCTGCGTTGCTTGCAACTCTCAGATCTGTCCAGTTGGCCATTGAGATCGCTCTGTGAGAAGTGATATTTGGTGTGTATTGGGTGGGGGGGGGGGGGACGCAAGGTATGGTGTGTTATGGCTTGGAGGCAGTTCAGGCTTGGCAAGAATAAGGAAGGTAGCTCATATGTTCAAGGGCATATTTTCCGCAGCCTTGGCTCAATCTTTTACAATTGTTCCTTTGCCCATGTTTACATATTTGTTGATAGGGCTGCTCATTGCTTAACACGCCTTAGCAAGAAGTTGCGGTTGTCTGTTGTTTGGCATGAGGAGAATCCTTGCTTGTGTTGGCAAGTGCATTCTGTGTTGCAATGAGGCTGGATTGGTTATTTAATGGGTAGAATGCTTTTCATAAAAAAGAGGTCTAAAACGTTATGCAGTTGTATTTTTGTTGTTGATGCTTTCACCCATCCCTTAGCCTGTTGTATTCCTTTCATTTATTTTGTATCTTTATATATTTGTATTCTAAGGGGAAAATAAATTGTATGCTGCTTTCTATGCTCATGCTTGTTTTTTTTAAATGTTTTGCCGTCATTAATCATCTGCCAAGTTGTCCTTCATATCTTCTGTTTTTCCGTTTTTCAGGGACTCACTGAGGCCTATCTTATTATGCAGGGTACCAGGTAGGCGGACTTTGCATATATGAGGGATGTGGAGAATTAGGAGGTTCCCTCGGATGACTGCCTCTAAAAGATGGCTTCAGATATGAGAGCTAATTGGAAAATTGTGATTTAATAAAACTAGGTACATAAGTTTAGTTAAAAATAGCGTAACTCTGGTTGGTATTTGTTACTATACTTTGAATTTATAACCATGTTCAATTGAGGTTGTGCGATTCCTCACTGTGAAAAAGTAAGATGTAAGTGCTAATGTAAGGTCATCAATGATTCGACTGTGCCTTTGTGGGTGCGCTTGCAAGCCAGTCAACCATAATAAAATATATTTTTTGTCTGGGGTGGGAGGTTTTGGGCTTCTTATTTCTTTGCCCGACCTTCCTCACCCGCTGCGTCTTGCGTTTCTTTTTTTTATCAGCCCTTTCTTTTTTCCCCCCAATTCATCATCGTCGTGGATAGTTTATATGCAACTAACCACCAGATTCAATCCCGCCGTTAGCCGCCTGCAGTATGAATTTATATCCACCAGCATCTGCATAGCTTATATAAAAGCAGCGATTTTCCATTCTGCTTTGCAATTCTCTTCATGATCATAAATTTGTTCGGGTGTGACGGGTGAAACAACAATTTCGTATGCAGCCTACTTTGATCATTTGCACGCCTTTGCTGTTCAACTTTGAGATTGAAATGCTTTTGTACTTTACAAGCCGGAGAAGTGGTAGGATCAGAGTTAACAATTTCTGCAGTAATATATATTAGCAGAGCAAAGAAATGTTTTCATTGTCTATCTACAAAGTTGTTAAATTTTGCAGGCGTTCAGTTGCAGAGCAAAGAAGTGTTTCTTATTGTTTATCTGCGAAGTTGTTAATTTTTTACAGGCGTTCAGTTTATTAGAGTTTCATTTTTTGCATCCGAATTTTGATCATGGAATACGACAACAATCACGGGACCATAATTAGGACTCGGTTTTTTTTGTATTTTAGTGAAGGTGTCTTTTTATATACTTTCATTCCATTAGAGGGTGCTTTTTGCATATAGATTTGTGATTAAGGGATGACTCAGCCATCATGGAAATAAAATTGCAATCATGAAAAAGAACTTTCCCGTCTCTTTCTTGCACGATCTTATTTTTTGCTTTAGTGATAATAACTTACAAATTAAAAGTTGATTTGGTGGAGATAAAAGAGAGTTGCGGATTCTTCTTGGTTCATTCAAATTTGTTTCAGCTGGATAGCTTTTGTATCATGTAGTTGTAGCCAGTTTATGATTTGTATGGAGGTTCTACTGCCCTCAAGAAAATGCAGTGAGATCCAAAATCGAAGATCCATGACTTGGAGCAGAGTTATTGTTGCTTACTGGCCACATGGCTCGCATTAGTCTCAATTGTAAGAGCCATTTTGTGATGGATGATAGACTCGGCAAGTTAAGGGATCACCAGCAGAGAAGTTCTCAAGGCAGCAGACAAAGCCTCATGCACCTAGGCACCTAGCTACATGTTTTTAACGAGGTGATGAATCTTAATTTACAACTGTTTCTAATGTTGTTAATGCACATCATAATGTCATTAAAGTAAGACTTTGTGGCTGATTGTGTTATTCGTAAACAATATTCTTATTTCTGGTAGTGGTGTTTGTGTTACGCAATTATTCTTGTTGGAAGTGGCCTCTTGACCCCCATATTCAAAGGAGCGGTGTCAAAAGTTTTGTCTTTTAATTTCAGTTTTTCCTGTGTATCTGGATTTTCTACTAATTATATGAGCTCACGTGATTTTTTTGGATGTCAGTTTCTACCTCAAGGTGTGCGTGGGACTAATTTGCTTCATGGATGTAGATCGGTCGTCGGTATGAATAGATATTTATTTACCATTATACTTGCCTTGGCCTTGTACATGTGGGTATCATGTGGCCGTTGTTACAAATTGAGTTGCTTCAAAAGTTTAGAGTTGTGAAGGAACAACCCAACAATGTAAATAACAGACAAATGTGGATGTATTATCCAACGCTTGTAAGCATGATTGAAGGATGGAGATGCTTGTACGACAGTACAGAGGTAAGAGCAAGGATTGAAATTGGGATCTCTTAGCACTCATGTGTTGTTAGAAACCAAGTTGCCACAAAAGCAATAGTCGGGGCCAGATTATCCAAACAGTTTTGTAGTTATGTCCAAAGGCAAGTCAAGCTTCGTTGGTTCCTCAGCAGGGCGTAGCATTTCTTATTCTTGCCTTGGACTTGTACGTGTGGGTCTGATGTGGCCTTGTAGTTGTGTCCAAGCAAACCAAGCTTCCCTAGGACGTCAGCGGGACTTGGCATTTCTGTCATGACCTCAACCCTCCTTAGTTCTTGAGGTTGATGATAAGTATGGCCCTAATCTTTTTGTTCCCGAAATAGCCATCTGATATTGCTATTGCTATAAGCTCTTGTATAGGATCCAGCTTCGGTTCCATTCATGGGGCTGGATGAGGGGAGATTGGAGAATAGTTTAGGATAGTGCCTTAGACCAGTGATCCTGAAAATTGCTGCTCGAGGTGATAGAATAACCCACCTACTATTTCACTCTAAAAATGTGTGGTTGATGTAGAAAGCCCAGTGTCATATCATCAAGGTATTCTTGAAGTAAATACATGGTTTGTCCTACTCAGTCCACCACGCTGTGTCCTCCCAAGCTGAGTAGCTGTGGATACGTGGATGCTCTACGGGTATTCAGAAAAAAATATGCGGATGAGGGCATGGTGGATGAGAAACTGAGGTGCGGAAGAATGCTGGTTAGAAAAAGAAAAATATGGTTTATTTATATCTTTAATATTCATTGGATTTTCTACTCTTCGTTGTGGATCTTTAGCTCAAACTGGATAGAGCTCTTGAGACATGACGCTGCTATGTTTTAAGAAGATGGTGGTTCAAATCCTCCAAGATCTTTTATTTCATTATAATTTACTTCGCTATAATTGAATGATTTAATGGTGTTAAGGATGTTATTCAGGTCGGTATATAGTAAAATTTGACTCGATCTGACCTTAATTGGTTAGGTTTGGTTTTTAAAATTTAACCCGAATAGATATATGGGTTGGGTTTCAGGTTTAAGTAATCTAACTTGACCTGACTTAAATATAATTATAAATATAAAATTTTAATTTATATATATTTTTTAATATTATTTTTTTAAAAAAATTAATTTAAAATATATTTTTTTATTTATTTGGGTTAAATGGGTTGGGTTTGGGTCTGGTAATTTTCTTAAGTAGTATTAGCTTTGGGCTGGACAAAACTCGACTTGAACCCAACCCAACAACAACACTAAATGGTGCTTTACAACCATATGGTTCATTTCATCTTGAAGTTGTAAAGGGCTTTAATAAGTTGGCTAAGGTGAATTTACTTAGATTTAAATAAATGAAAATTTTTTAGATATGCTAAATTGTGAATAGATGGCTTGTAGAAGAGTTCACTAGATAAGTTTTTGTTGTATTAGTCACTTTGAGAGTGAATTGGCTTGAGTGCATGGGGATGTAGTGATAGCCAAGTAAGCTATATGAGAAAAAATATATTATAATATTAAGAAGTTGTTTGGATATTTAGTTGGAATGGAATTTTGTTATATATTTATTAGAATTAATTTTGGTGCAAGGTTATAACATCAAAATTAAGTTTGGTGATAGAATTACATGATTCAAATTAAATAAAATGAATAGACCATGTGGTGGTTTCTTAAAATGGAGAAAAGTCAATAATGTGGCCTAAAATTTGTTGAATGTCATCTCGCGGGGATATTTTTCAAATTCTATGGGATTGGGGGTGGGAGTTAATGCAATTGAAAATTTAAATTTTATGATAATTTATTATTTAAACATAAAAATATAAATGGGTAAAATCAAGGCTAATTCAATATTTCAACAATCTTTTATTTATGGTAATATAGGCAAATATAAAATTCTAACGTCGTAGGAGTATATATTTTCTCTGTTTCACATTGCCAAATGGATGCATAATATCTGTATATGTTTGTTAAAAGATTTGTTTTTACTTATAAATTCCCAATTTGATGCTTCTTCTTGGGGGCTAGCAAGCTGCCGTAGCACCGGGCAAGAAAGGGAAAAAAAATACACCAATAAGCAGGAAACAAACAAATCGGAGAGGCCGAAAGGTGCTACGAGATTTTTTTAGCGATTGGGCTTAGGGAAGTGGGAGAGATGGGCTAGCCACTCACTTGGAACGTTACCGGCCCACGCAACGGCCACTCAGTCTCCAAAGTCCAAGGTCACCATCACGACTGATTGCGTCGTTGATGATGGGCCTGCCGAATAAGTCCTGCCGCCACCTTAATCCGCCCCGCCCGCTGCGGAGCTATCGAAACGTGTCCCATCGGGGCCCCGCGCCCGCAAGACCCGGCGCACAACCTGCCGACGTGGCACGTGGACGCGAATATTCTTCCTGCCGGGGCGACCCGCGAATCTTCCAGTTGGCGCCAACGTGGCCTCCTGTCCCTTCTTCTCAGCTACGTGGCGCTCTTTCATTGGCGATGATCATTTTCGTTTTTCGTCTTTCGGTTTTCTTCCCCGCCGCGGCTCTGGAGAGCGTTCACATCTTCGCCTCTGATGCCATCCCTTTTGAAAGCCTTGTGTATCATTTTTCCAATCGAATCCAGATTTTCAGCTGCTACCCTGAAATTTTCGGCTTCCAAAGCAACCAAAGTGTTGGACTTGGACCGTGCTACAGCGAATGCGAATTCCCGGCGATCGGAATCCATGGATTGTCCCGGAATCTTCAGTCTTGGGTGTCAGAGAGTGGGAACTTTGATGAGTTATTACTGAATCCATCCAGAGTCAGCTGGTTCGTCAGGGAAGCGAGTTCACCATCCTCATACTTTTATAATCTTTCCAATTTGTGAAGTTCCCTGTCTGCACTGGGATCGCTTTACGAATTTTGTGCACTGAAGTTTCCTACATCCATCCACACCTCCCACATCAGATTCTCAACTGCATCATCACGAAGTTTCTTCAATGGACTAGTGAGGTCTCTGTTTTTCTTTTCTTTCTATCTCTCACACAGGGTCTCTGTTATGTGTTCAATTCAATCGTTGCAAGCATCAGAGATAGTCAATGTTATGTGTATAAACGTTGAGACAGATAGCCGAAAGCTCCAATGAAAGTGAAAGAAAATGCGGAAATGATCACATGTAAAAAACCAGAAAGAACAGGAATGAGAGAGAACGCAAAAACTGAGTGAGAAGTGATTAGAATTGCTGGAGCTTGGAATTGAAGGTTCAAGTTTGAAGTTTGGAATTTTTTGGAGAGAGAGAGAGAGAGAGATGTTTGGGCAGATGGAGAATGGGTTGGGGAGCTACTCGTGCGAGCAAGGGGTAATTCTGTCCAGAGATCCGAAGCCTCGTCTAAGGTGGACGCCCGACCTCCATGACCGCTTCGTCGAGGCCGTCACCAAGCTCGGTGGACCCGACAGTAAGTTGTTTCTGTTTCTACCATTATTTCTCACTTACATGATCACCATGGTGGTCTGCTTCTGTCAAATGTGATCGAAAGCCTTCACTCTATGGCTCTCGCCTCTTCTGGGGTGCTGCCCATGAAGACTTTTTGGACCATGTTGACATTGCCGGCTGTTCTGCTCTCTTGCACACAAGAGTAGCGAGTAGAAGCTGTATCGTTGTCTTTGTCTACTCACGCCGGGTAATTCTCCTTCGTATTTTCTTCAGCGGATGGGAATGACCCTTCATCCATTTTGTTGTAGATTCATGATGAAATTCTGAAGTTGAGCACTTGTACTTTTTATTGAATTTCGATTCAAATTTAAGGTGGCTGCCTTCTGTTTCAGAAGCGACGCCCAAGTCGGTATTGAGAGTGATGGGCTTAAAAGGGTTGACATTGTACCATTTGAAGAGCCATTTGCAGGTATCATTCTCAGTCATCTCTTCCTCTCGGTGTCTCTCTCTCTCTCTCTGACATTCTTCAACACAATCGAACTTGTAGAAATATAGACTAGGAAAACATGCCAAGAAAGACAGCAACCAGGAGGAAAGCAAAGAAGGTGAGTTTCTGTCTTCCCTTCGATTGTCAACCTCATTTTGCCCAAAGATTTGCAGGTGGAGATTTGAAGGAAGTGACTTAACTTCCGAGCATTCACCATGACCCGTTCATATTACATTTCTGTAGGAAATCCAGAACTAGAAGTTCAATCTTCTGTCACAAGTTGCAGTAATTCAGCTGGGTTGATGAACAGGTATATGATAGTATCATTTCCCTCTAATTCGTGGCCCATGTTATCGACCTTCAGCGGCATTGTCATGTTTGGCTGTATTTTTCGTACATTGCCTATAAGCGATTCCAGGGTTTTGATACCTATGTGGACAACTGCACATCCTACTGAACATAGTTTCTCGATGCATGAAGTCCATTTCTAATTGTTAAACTCATTCTGGACAGAGACATGCCAGTTGCCGAAGCTGTAACGTACGAACTTGACGTTCAGAGAAGAGTGCAAGAGCAGTTAGAGGTATTGAGACTATTGGTCTTTCATGTCGGTTCTCATCAGTGTAAATTCCGCGCTTTTGCAACCTTCATAGATTCAGTCGAACTTTGGTCTCATTATCGGACTGTGGTTTAACGAGCTGATATATTCACCTTCTATGCAGCAGCTAAAAAACTATAATGGCAAATGTCGTAGATTTGTAAATATAATTCGATATACTTGATAATGCCATATTTCTTAGATTTGTAAATATAATTCGATATACTTGATATGTGTTGTGAAGGTGCAGAGAAAGTTACAGATGAGAATCGAAGCCCAGGGGAAGTATTTGCAGGCGATATTGGAGAAGGCTCAAAGAACCCTTTCATCGGACATAAACTGCAGTGCAACTTTGGAAGCGACAAGAGCTCAACTCACAGACTTCAACTTGGCCCTCTCAAGCCTAATGGAGAACATGAGCGAGGGCAGGAAAGGCAGTACTATCGGGAAAGCCCTGATGCCTGATGGCCATGAAGGAACTCATCACCTCTCGCCTCTGCAGTTGTACCAAGGACAACACGAGGAAGATGTGAAGTTACATACATACAATGAATTGCATCTCTTCGACCTAAACCTTAAGGGGCATGGACAGTATGAGTTTATGGGCAACCAAGGGTAATGAATCCACCAACTTCTTGTCATGAAGGGGAAGCAGATGAAGGAATCTTACAAAAAGGAGAGATCAGCTGTAAGTGCTTCGGTCCCCTGATCCAGAGTATTGATTGGGCTCTTTGGAGCCTGCTTGATTATGTTGCACATTGAAGAATCACCTATCATACAGTACGATTATATATCTTCGTTTTTGTGGGCCCTAGTATGATCTCATGCTCCCTCAATCCCATATTGATAGTCTCATTTTTAAAAATCATATATCCCATATCAATTGTCGCATTTTATCTTATTCTTTTTTACAGGTGGATGGAGTAAAAAGGTTAATTGTAAGGCTTCTTTAAAAATTACCTTTGCTTAACTATGGCCCGTTAATATGAGACAGAACGCGTATCCTGCAAGTTAACTAACAAGTAATTGTAACATTAACTAACTTCAATTGTACAAGTGTGTCTCCTGAATATAACACTTACAGATTGCCGTGAACTCAGCATTTACAGATTGTAACATCATAGCATAAAAAAGGCCAAGGCAAGAATTACGGTAAATGAATACATTTATTCACCCCACGAGCACACATAAAAAATAATCAAGCAAATATAAACTTGTAACAATAGAAAAAATTAAGCTCATATAAATTAGCAAAAAAGTTCAGATATTACTGCAAAGTAAATTATTCTCCCTTGAAATATTGGGGGGGGCGGGTTGGGGGGCGGCAGCACCAACATCAGAGACAATATTACCAAGTGGCATGAACATAACACAACCGGCCAGAAGTCTTACTTCAATGACATAATGACGTGCATTAAAAGAAATGTGGATTTAGATTCATCGCCTCATAAAGATTAGAGAACATGCAGATAGGTGCATGGTCGCTTGCATCTACTGCCCTAAATATTTCTCTAGCAATTGATCTAATGCGGAAGTAGGACGTCTATATGGCTTTAATTTTATTTGATCATGTTGTTTGTCTTCAATGTTCGAGAGCTGCCTTTTGGGTGGCATTGGAGCCCCGATGTCTATCGGTGCTTGGTCGACCTTCTATATAATTAGGTTGGAGCTGGAGTTTGATGCCTTCCGGTGGGAAGGTAGTCTCCTGTGCATGTTATTGGGCGATCAACTTTGGCTCGCGTCATGTATTTGATGCATTGGCTGGAGATTGGGAGTAGGTTTTCTTCTTCTGTACGTTTGTAGCATATTGTCTATGACTAGCGAGTTATGTTGTATGGTCATGTGCGTTTAACGGGTGATTTCCCCTTGGGGGACTTTGTGATAAAAAAATTGACTTAATAAGTGGCATTAAATATTTTGGCCGAGCTTAAATATGATAGACGGCTGGCTCGTTTTGCGGTCACACATTGAAACACTGACAGGGGCGTGCGCTCCCCTTGTGGGCTGATGGCCTACACACGCTTCTCAGTTCTCACCACTAAAATGCTATCCTCCATGCTTCTTCCCATCCACAAAAATCCATATCCGTTCACCCCATTTCTCGTCCATTTTCTTCCGCTTTCGCCAATGCTGCAACTTCACCCGCAAACATGTCAGCTGCCGTCGTTGCAGGCTCCCCTTCCTGCTCCATCTCGGCCAATTCTGTCAAAACAGCCGTCAAAAAGGCAGTGATTACCACCCAACACCAGGTAAAAATATTCACAACCTGCCTCTCACTATAAGAAAGAATTTTACCAAATCTTCCACCCTTCGTGCAGAAGACAGCCTTCCAGGGGGTGCCCTTGTCAGATGCCAAGGGGGGCATATCCCTTGTTGAGCAGAGGAAGAGTGTTGACACAGGCTATAGTGTCGGACGGAGAGGTCTTCAAGTCAAGTCTAGAACCACAGGTGCATCAAAGACCATTGAGGTTGAAGTCGACAAGCCTTTAGGCTTGACCTTGGGGCAGAAATCCGGAGGCGGTGTCGTCATTTCTGTAAATCCTTAACTCGTACTCCACTCTTATCCTTCACTGATCAGAGGGGATATTGATGGCTTCATTTGCATATAATTCGAATCATTATTATATAAGAAGTTTTGTACCCAACAGAATTAGAATGTCCATATTATCGTAATCCTTGTAATAGCTAAATGTAACAACTTTTCTTTTTTTGGCACTGAATAGTAATGCAATGAATTACTTCACTTGAAAATTGTGCACGAGGGTGGCTACGGCTGTATCTCTTCTGAAAGTGAACGACTCACTCCTTTTGACATCGTCATCAGTTTGAGTCGGCTAACCTTCAAAACATGACAAATGGAGGGAAAGGCTCTGTTAATTTTGAAAGATAATGAGCAGTGGACGTGTTCTTGTATTGTTAGGCTGTTGATAGCCGTGGAAATGCAGCTAAAGCTGGGTTGAAAGCAGGGGATCAGGTGCTCTACACGAGTAGCTTCTTTGGAGATGAACTATGGCCTGCAGACAAGCTCGGATTCACCAAAACAGCCATCCAAGCTAAGCCCGATTCAGTATACTTTGTGGTGAGCAGGTTAGTTATTTAAAAATATCTTCCTAATTAATTTCAGTTTCTATCTTCACATACCGATACCAAGGTCTTTTCTTAGTCACAGAAAATGCAAGCTTATAAGAACTCGATTTTAACATTCTTCATTAGAAAAATGCAAAGCTTTTTTATATACTTAGCATTCTGGACGCACAAACCACATGATCCGCCTCCATCTAAAATCTCCAGTATGTGATAATCCATGGAACTGTACTAAGTTTTTACGGTTGGAGAGATAATAATCCATGTAATGTGCAAAAACAGAGGTGCAGAAGTAGATGTAAAGCGATTACCAAAGCGTCCAGCCCCACCAAGATTTGGAAGGAAACTAACTGAAGCACAAAAGGCAAGTATTCTTCTACCATGGACCAACTCGAGTGCAATCCTCACTTCTTTTCTTCTTCAATTATTTTTTTCGAATTTTTCTTCCAACAATAATTTTAGTCACGACGGCAATGTGTTAATGCAGGCTAAAGCAACTCATATATGCCTAGACTGTGGATATATCTACACTCTATCAAAGCCATTCGAAGAGCAGGCAAGCAACCTTAATCATATCTTATAACAGCACTATTACGGTCTCTGATCTTAAATTTCACCTTGATCATTAGCTTACAAGTTGCAACCACACCCTTTGCATCAGAACAGGCCCTCTGAAATGGCGTTATATATCTACATGACAATGATTCAATGAATATCTTGAACCAGAATCTTACTGCAGTACTATTAACCCCTGTGGACTTGATTTGCAGCTGGATACTTATGGCTGTCCACAATGTAACGCCCCAAAGAAGCGGTTTGCAAGATACGATGTGAACACTGGAAAGGCAATAGGCGGAGGATTGCCCCCAATTGGGGTTATTATTGGTCTGGTGACTGGTGTTGCAGGGGTTGCGGCACTGCTTCTGTATGGTCTTCAGTGAAAACTTGAACTGCATGCACTTCTAAAAATCACCGTACGACCATCATCGGGAACATCATACTGTTTTTTTCGTCAGAGTTTTAAATCTCTTTGTATTGGATCATTGATAAGCTTAAATAAAGAAATTTAAAAAATAAAGATATGATAAGCTCCAGGTCTGATGTTCTGTTTTACCTACATGTAAATTATACGAAATAGAATTTGTTGACTTTTTACAACTGTTAATAAATCATGAGCATTTAGTACCCACCTTCTCTTCTCACGCCACTCCACTAGCCATGTAAGTTAAGAGGCTTTACGAAAGAATTACCCAAAGCTGGCGTTTTAAGAAGGCTCAATAAAGAAGAGAGAAGCTGAATAAAGAAGCGAGAAGTCAACTGCTCTCTAAAAGCTCAAGTTCAATATTACATTCCAAAGATTAATGTCTTTCACTTAAGAGAGGATTGACCAAGAAAGATCTAGTTTTTTTATTTTTGTAATTTATTGGGTAATTATATTACTGGCATGAGAGCTAATTTTATTGGATTATTTATTTTTAGATAAATAGTATGTTTGTACTCAAATAGTTAGCTTGTATTTTATGGATTTTGGAGACATATAATAATATTATATATTTTGATATTTGTATTTATGAATATCAATTATCATGACTTAGATGGTTAACTAAATGATTAAGAAAAAACAATTTCTTCTTGATTTATTGCACGTGCTCTTTAAAAAAAATTGAAATTTGGATCATGACAATTGTAAACGGATATTCTCATTACTTAGTAGTTTTGTTGCTGCTCACCGAGATAGGCATTGTCAAGCAATAGGATAAATATCATTGCCCATTTCTATTCTATTTTTTTATTATTAATTGTACATCATTGTTCGTGTTAATAGAGATTGTGCGAGTGGATGTGTATGCGCACATTGGAATAACCATTATTCAAGGCTTGGTCCATTTAATAAGACCCCTAAAACCCTAGCATTCTGGTCAACACTTGTGGAAGTCGATTCTATTCTTTTTGGAGTTTATGATCACATAAGAGATTTTGATTCAGTAATGTACAATACAATGTAGTACAATATATAGGAAGATCTAGGGTAAATCCTATGAGTATAATACAAGAGATTACATATTGTGGATAGAAGATTACATGCTGACAATCGAAAATTCTATGTCATTACAAACTCAAGGTGGGTGAAGAGCCATGAGTTTAGTAGTGAATCTAGATTTGAGCGATGGGAAGCGGTTTGGTAAATATGTCAGCAAGTTGAAGGTATATCTTGAACATGCATGTGACTGGCTAGAACTTGCTTCTAAATATATTGATGATCAATCTGCGAGCATGAAAGACCAGATTGGTTTATGAGAGAAATGGCAGATTGATTGTCACACTATAGGGTAGGCGTAGCAAGGGGGAAATGCCAAAGAACTTGAGGATCATGGATACTCAGACAATCTTTGTGGCAGTGGATGAGCAAGTGTGGTATTCTACTTCGGTGGATGAGCGAGCAATCGTGGCTTACTTTTTGAATTTCTAAATAATGAAGTTAGGAGCCAAGAAGAGACACTACCCGGTTATGGACCGTCAATCAAAAGGGTCACCGACCCAATCAGAGTCTAAGTAAGCAGTGAGTATGAAGGGTCCAAGTTGAAGGAGAAGACCATGAAAGATGGTGCCCTGAAGGTACTGGAGATTCTGCTTCATTGCTGCATAGTGGGCGATGAATGGGTTATGCATGTGCTAACAAAAATAGTTCACTAAGTAGACAATGTCTGGTTAGGTATCGGTGAGTATTAGAGAGCACCAACTACGCTCCTATAGTGGGATAGGTCAAGGAAGGGGGATCAATGGGGGAGGTGGGAGACCATTTGTAGCCGGTAGGGGTTGGGGTAGGTTTACACTGGTTATGTTGGCACATTGGAGAATACTTCTAGTGTAGTAGGCTTGGGAGAGGAAGAGGCTATTTAGGGTGGTAGTGAATTCAATGCCAAGGAAGTGATAGAGGAGACCCAAGTCTTTGATAGTGAAGGCATGATGAAGAAAGGAGATGATGTGGCCCACAAAAAGAGTAAGAACTGATGATAAAGATGTCATCCACATAGACCACAAAAATGGTGACTTAGGAGCCCTATTAGTGAATGAAAAGGGATATATTGATGTGGCAAGATCGAAAGCCAAAGTAAATCGAGTAGGATGAGAGTTTAACATTTCATTGTCAATGGATTTGTTTGAGGCCATATAAAGCTTTGTGAAAACAACATGCGTAATGAGGACAGGAGGAGTCAATGAACCTAGGATGTTGGGTCATGTAAAGTTCCACCTTAATTGTGTTATAAAAGAAGACATTGGAAATATCAAGCTACTTGATGGTCCATGTATTAGTAAGCGCAATATACGGATATTAAAAATGGTGTAGGGTTTGACTACGGGAATAAAAATTTCATGGTAATTATAACCCTCTTCTTGAGCAAAGCCTTTAACAACTAGGCATGCCTTATATATATAAATAAAATCATCAAGACCCTACTTGATCTTGTAAGTCCACCAATACCCAATAATATTAGAGTCGAGCGGGGGTAGAACAAGGGATCAGGTGCCTTACTTGAAGAGGGCCCCATACAATAGATAAGGAAATCCATATCGAAGGTAAATCCTATGAGTATAATACAAGAGATCACATACTCTGATAGAAGATTTCGTGCTGACTATAGAAAATTCCATGCCGTTGATAATGACTTTTTCTCTTACCCATTCTGTTACTACTGGTAATTCACTTTTTTGGTGCTTACTTTCCTTCCATCTCATTTTCTCTAGGAATATTACATAGCACAATAGCTCCAGCAGCGATGGATATGGATTTGGAGTTTGGATGGAATCCTTATTGCTACTTCTCTTCATCGTTCTCTCTGTAACTTTCTACATACCCCTCTCTATATATATAATATGGAAATCTGTATGCGGTATGACCGCAAGCACATACATTTTGGATGGGATCCTTATTGCTACTTCTCTTCATCATTCTCTGTAACTTTCTACATACCCCTCTCTCTCTCTCTCTATATATATATAATATGGAAATCTGTATGCGGTATGACCGGAAGCACATACATGTACAAATCCGTTTTGGATATACTTCACTTAAAAAATGCCACCAAACTTGGGTGTGGTTTGAACTTCGGAGGGAGGTTGATCATCTCTGTACGAAACTACAGTATTGTGTATTGAGCGACAAGTTGCTTCTAGATAAGAAAACACAGGGTTTACGTGGCCATCATTTTTGCAGTATTAAAAAAGAAACAGGTTTTATGATCAAGAAAGATGGTTTAATGAAGCTGATTAGGTGAACATGCATATAATGCTACTTTTACTCGTTTGTGTAGAGAGCACATAAAACATATATATCTGGAACATTCAAAACCTTAAGGGAACACAGAAAGTAATACTTCAGCAGGCAATCACAGACAACGATTAAAGTTCCACATAATACCATTTTATGCAGTAATCTTTTAAAATTCGTATCAAAAGTTGCTACAATCGTGATTATTCTCTACTGCATAGCATATAGCAGATACAAAGAGTTAACTAAATTTCATACTCCCTCCGATATTATATTAATAGTTACATTTGAAAAAA
The DNA here is from genome assembly GCA_035235625.1 of Saururus chinensis. Classification (NCBI taxonomy): domain Eukaryota; kingdom Viridiplantae; phylum Streptophyta; class Magnoliopsida; order Piperales; family Saururaceae; genus Saururus; species Saururus chinensis. The sequence continues at coordinate 38,727,175 of CP141147.1, forward strand.
TAGTATTTTTTATTGAATGATGACACCTTCATCTAATAGAAGGAAAAATACACTTGTGATACTCTTTTTTAAGTACCTAACCACTTAAATTTATCAAAATTGAACTTATTAATATGGAACAAACTTTTGGCCAAATACAACTATTAATTTAGGACGGAAGGAGTATAAAGCAATAGGAGACTCTGAAATGTTGATCTGAATGTCACAGACACCATAATTAAATGGTATAAAGTCTGAAAGATCGGGTATTTAAAAAATAGAGAGCTACTCTATGGAAACCCTCTCTGCTTGGTGGGATGAAAATTATAAACATGATGAGGAACAAAAAGATAAAACCCGAGACAAAAAGGTAAAATTTTGAATGTCATACAGAACTGAGAGATACCTCAAACCTTGTTAAAAGAAGAATACAGCTGATGGTTTGGGCAGTAATTAGTTAGATTCTTCCACTGACCTTAGATATTAGAATGCATCAGATCTCCTCAAGTAAGAGCCTTTATTCATGAGATTCCAGATGCCACTATTGAACATTGACAAGCTTTTGACCCAAGATCTGGAAAAGGTTTCACTTCCCCCACCTTGAAAGGATCAGCAGACCAACGACAGCAAGGCAGGAAGCAGCCACGCTAGACACCACCATGGCAAATGCATACACAGGACCAGGAAAGTTGAAATACGTCTGAATCTTTTTTAGTCCTTTGTTAATGAGGGGGGCCAAAGCAGCAGCTCCTGCCACACGAAATGGCCTCGTAACATTGTTTCCCGCCCACATTAAGATAACAATCTGTTACATATAAGATTTTAAAAGAATCACTTTAATAGCAACTCCAATAAACAAACACCCTTTGTTTACAAAGAAATGTAAAGAATGCAAAAAAAAAAATGGAAGCTTGGAAAGACAAGATCATGTATTAAGAAAAAAATTTCACAACATGCGGGTCGAAATTTGGAAGTAAATAGCAAATATGTAAGAAATTAATAGCAAAAGTACATATTTCTCTTTTCATAATCTACTTACCGCATTTATGGATTTAATCCCTGAAACTTTGACTGTTTTGGTTTATTTTCCCCTGATTTTAACCAAAGTTTACGCCACGCCACATGTTTAGGCTGGAGTTTAAAAAGCCTTCATAATATCTTCATTATTTCTTTATGGCATTATCTTCATAAGTTAGATAACAACGCGTTTTAGACTACTGTTTTAAGATACTTCATAGTGTTGTTTGTCCAAAGAACTATACTTCTTAAAATTTGATATTAATTTTTCGCTCTGGTTGTCGTACTTATTTCCACCCTTTGTTTTTCCTAGCTCCGTGCAGAACAAGACAGTAATACAAAGCAAGTTTATCTTTATCTTAAAAAAATTCAGCTAATGGAAAAAGGCTCGCTTCGATTGCTAAAGTACGAAGGAAACACAAGATAAGAGATAAAGTATGGGATCCAGTAGTGAACATGCTTACTCCAAGAAGTGCCTTCAAGTTAGCAGTAGGATTCTTCCCAGTACTCTTCTCGTAGCCAAGAAAAGCGAGCACGAAGAAGCTTGTGTAAGTGACTCCATCAAACAACCCATAAGCCAGGACGGCTGCGAGTCCCAGTTTCGCCAGCTTTGAACTCATCTCCGCTTTGTCAATCTGTATAGTAGAGACATAAAATTAGCTTAAAAAGATATTTGAAACATCAAATTAGGAAAGCCAAACAAAAAAGGAGTTCAACTCTCAACATAATGAACATAAGGATCAGAAACTGACCTTCCATTTGCCCCAGAAACTTTTGTCCGGCTGTTCTAGCAAAATATACAGTGGGTAATCCAACAAAGACCAGATGAGGAATCAAAAGGGTTGTAGACATGGACAGAAATAAATAAATGAAAGCAACGAGAAATACCCAGTAAATTCCAGCACCTTGCAAGGTTCATCGCCAGAATTAGCTTGATTCGCTACATCCGCCGTAGAGCAGAGAAGGGGAAGAAATGGTCGGCGGAAAGGCGGATATGTTAGACAACCAATTGTCGAAGTTGGCTTTCTGAGTTGGAGAAGGTTGAGGAGGCGGCACTTGGGAGGTCGATTTGGGAAGGCCGAATGGAGAAGAATGTTGTCGAAGCATGGAGCTGAGGCAGAAGTAACACTCATGTCTCACGTCTGTTAACTGGGGAAGTACTTCCTGATGATCTGCTCTTCATGGATGCCGACTACAAGAGCATTAGGGAGCTGCGACCCCACATAATGTGCTTTGAAACGATAATTTGGAAACTCAAGATTTTAGTGTGCATTCATAAAATCTGGGTTCTTGAATACATCATTTTAGTGTGAATCATGATTTTTAAAGGGCTCGTGACTCATTAGGACTAAATTTAATGCTTAATTATTATTAAGTTTTAATTATTATAAATTAACTAATAAGTAACTGAGTTATACGTAACTTTTAAAAATCTTAAAATACCCTTCTTTCTTTTCAGATTGAAGTCCAAATTGAAAACTCCAACCGCCCTGAGACTGCACGCCATTTGCTCCTAACCAAAACGAAAGCTCCGGCGATTTGAAGCTTCGTTCCGATGATTTCATGCTCATGTGATCCATCACTTGCCGTCTTCCTCACTGATTTTTGCTACTCCTAAGACCCCCACCGAGCTTTTCAATGGTGTCCACCTCCTCGCCTTCTGCCTCCAACTAAGATGCCACTTCCATTTTACCCAGTACTTTACCTTTTAAAACCCCTCCTTGCTCATCTTCGACGAAGTGATTCATTTATTTAGTCAATTTGGGGCTATTCTTTCTTGTAGTTTGAATTTGTTGCACTTTGATTCGTTTTCTTTCATGCAATTTGGGGTTCTCTTCCTTGCCTTTTGAATTTCTAGTAATGTGGGGTTTCACAATCTGCAATTTAGAATTTCTCTTCTTTACTGTTTGAATTTCTTGCAACTTTGTGGGTTTATCTTTCATGTTGTTTAATTTTTCATAAATTTACTTTTGTTATGCAATTTTAGGTTTCTCAATAGTGCAGAATTTGTTTCATAAGTAGATTCCCTTTCCCCTGTAAAGAGTTTCTCCGATTTCTTCCTTTTCATAAATATTTTAGGCATTACGATACCTATTCATCTACAAAATTAGTGATGTTGGATGTTAATTTTTTTTACTGTTATTTTATTTACCGGTTTCACATATAACTACAAGGACTTATAATGTCTACTGGCTGATTTGAACTCCTTTTAATCATTATGACAACTATTTTGTTGATGTTGTTGTGCTTTTAATGTTGATTTAGCAGAAATGGTACTACCATGTTGAGTTGGATATGAGTTAGATGATGAGATCACGAGCATTATCTCTTGTATTTTCTCCTTATATAAGTTTAATATAAATTTATTATTCCATATATGTGTATAGAGTATAAATTTAATATTCCATATATATGTACAAAGTATAAATTTATTGTTACATATATAAGGTCAGAGTATAAATTTACTATTCCATATGTGTACATAGTATAAATTTATTGCTCCATATATAAAGTTAGAATATAAATTTATTATTCCTTATATAAGGGAGTATAAATTTGTTGTTTTATATATGTGTATAGAGTATAAATTTACTGTTTCATATATAAGGTTAAGTATAAATTTATTATTCCATTTGTATGTAAAGAGTATAAAATTTATTGTTCCATATATGTGTACATAATATAAATTTATTATTCCATATATGTGTAGAGTATAAATTTACTGTTCTATATATAAGGTCAGATTATAAATTTATTATTCCATGTATGTGAACAGAGTTATAAATTTATTTTTCTATATACAAAATTAAAGTTGTAATTGAAGTTATAATTTTGTTGTTCCATTTATGGGGTTAGAGTATAAATTTATTTTTCTATATACGAAAATACAGTTTAATTTTGATGTTCCATATATGTGAACAGAGTATATATTTACTGTTCTATTCTGCGGTGGATGTAAACAACAAAATATATATTTACTGTTTTGTTCTTTGGTGGATGTAAATAACAGAGTATATATTTACTGTTCTGTTCTATGGTGGATGCAGGAGCAACTTAGATGACTATCCAGAAGCATCTTGTGTGAATCAAATAGGGGAATGATGCAAGTGCAGAATCCAACTTGGTGTGAAAAGTGATTTTGTGTTGTAAAATGTATTTTGTAACACATGACTTCATGCTGAAATTGTTATAACAACCATTTACTAACACATATGGGGGTTATCAGCCCATCAGGAACCATTTTATTGGAAAGACTATTCAAAGCATTATCCTTTCTTTCATTTACATTTTTTTAGGAAAGTTTTGTTGTTGCTAGATTTGACTGGGCTGCTAGTATTTTGGACTCTTCGTTGGTCTGGGTTTTGCCCTTAGGTCACATCTTTAGTGTTGACTCCTCACATTTGCCTATTTTACATGTTAAACTCTGGCTTCATTGCACCGTGTGTTGGACTAGAGAGCAGGGCAAGTGTGAACAATGCCACTAACATGTGGGACGTGTTGCCCATTTCATTTTATGTTGTATATGAATCAAAGTTTTATAAAAGTTGGGCATAAGCACGATAAAAGGGGTATTTTCTGTTTATTAGAGGCTAATTAGTGGGATAAGGACTTTTTAAGAATAAATAAAAATAAGAAATTTAAATTGAGGATTTCATTTTCGAAGAGGACTTAATGGGAAATAATGACTATCTTAAGGTTCTGGTGAGAATTTTCTCATTTTTAAATCAGTAGTCTTAATACAGAACAATGAATCCCTAGTTAGTTAGTAAACAAAAACTCTAATGTGATAAAACAAGGGTAACATTATTTTAAGAACATTGTTATTACCCCAATAATGTCTCACTTCTTTTACATAAATATTACAATGGTACACCCACATCACTCCTCTTTCCCTATTATATAAATATGTCTCGTATATCCACCCCACTCCTTTTCTTACATCAATACCGAAGATGCCTTGCATGGTGGCCAACATGGTGAAACATTGACATCTTCCTTCCAGTCAACCCTTTACTACTCCCTCCTCCCCCTCCCCCTCCTTTCTTCTTCTTCTTTTTCTAATCTCCTCTTCCCACCACTGGTAGGTTTGAGTAATGCAAAGTGGCCCGTAGTTGCAACTTTTTTAGTCACAGCCACAACCACCCCTTTCTCTCTTCCTCCACCTCTCTCTTTTTCTTCTCCCGCTTCCCAGCAACAATTGGGATTGTGAAGCGCAAACCATCCATGAGCACACTACAACAAAATGTAATATTAGCGATGCATTTATTAGTGACACATATTTAAGCGTTACTAAAAATAACTATTTGCAACGTATACAAAACGTCGCAAAAAAATAAATTATTAACGACGCATACGAAAAATGTGTCGCTAATACTACCATATTAGCAATGCTTTATTATAAGCGTCACTAATAGTTCATGTATTTGCGACGTTTTATATAACCATTGCTAAAACAAATATATTTTAAATTAAAAAAAATTATAACTATTAGCGACGCTTAAAAAAGCTTCGCTAATAATGTTACTATTAGCAACGCTTATAAAAACGTCACTAATAGTTATTAATTAAAAATAAAAAAATAAATTTAAAATTATTAGCAACACGTTTAAATAAGCATCGCAAATACCATTTCTAATAAGCTTTATTCATTAATTTTATTTAATAAATAAATATTAAAAAATTATAATAAACTTCTTAAATATAATATATTTTATTTAATATTTACTATTTATATATACAATAAATAAATATTAATTTTTTAATAAAAACTAGTGTTAAGAATAGATTAAACTTTCACTATATTATATATAATATATTTTATTTGTTAAATTTTATTATTATTTTTAAAATATAATTTATAATAAAAGAGAGTACATATATGGAGAGTGGGAGTAAGGAGAGAGAGGGCTCGAAGAGAGAGAGAGGGGGAGGTGAGAGAGAGGGAGGAGAGAGAGAGGAGAGGGAAGAGAGAGAGGGGAGAGAGAGGGAGGGAAGGGAGAGTGAGGAGGGAGGTGAGAGAGAGGAGAGAGAAGAGAGGGGAGGTGAGAGAAGAGATAGAGGGTTGAGAGGGTGAGGAGAGAGAGAGGAGAGTTATTTTGTTTTTTTAATTTTTTTTATATTTTTAAAATAAAAAAAATAAAATTAAAATAAATACTAATGGCGACGTGTTATACATTGCTAATACGTGACATATTATTTTATACCTCCCTAATATGATTTCCTTTATTTCTTTTTTTATTTCTAAAAATTAATTTTAAATCTTAAAAATTTAAATTAGAGGAGAGGGAGTAGAGAGAGGAGAGGAGAGGGAGGAGAGAGAGAGGAGGGTGTAGAGAGAGAGAGGGGAGAGAAGGAGGAGAGAGAAGAGGGTGAAGTGAGGGAGAAGAATTTTATTTTGATTTTTTTTAAAAAATTATTACTTTTTATATTTTTTAAATAAAAAAATAAAATTAAAATAAATACTAATAGCGACACATAATTTTATATGTCGCTAATATAATTTCTTTTATTTCTTTTTTTATTTTTAAAGATTAATTTTAAAGAATAAAAAATCTTAGAAAATTTAAATTAGAGGAGACGGAGGAGAGAGAGAAGTGAGAGAGGAGAGGGGAGGGAGGAGAGAGAGAGAAGAGAGAGAGGGGAGGGAGGAGAGAGAGAGGGGAGAGAGAGGAGGGCATAGAGAAAGGGGAGGAGAGAGAAGGGAGAGAGGGAGGAGAGAGAAGAGGTGGAGTGAGGGAGAGGAATTTTATTTTGATTTTATAAAAAAAATTTATTACTTTTTATTTTTTTATGATAAAAAAATAAAAATAAAATAAATATTGATAACGACGTATAATTTTATACTCCGCTAATATGAATTTTTTTATTTTTTATTTTTAAAAATTAATTTTAAAGAATAAAAAATCTTAAAAAATTTAAATTAGAGGAGAGAGAGGAGAAGGAGGAGAGAGAGAGGAGGGTGAGGGAGAGAGAGGAGGGTGAGAGAGTGAGAGGAGAGAGAGAAGAGGAGGGTGAGAGAGAGAGGATGAGAGGGAGAGAGAGAGGAGGGAGGAGAGAAAGAGAGAGGAGGGTGGAGAGAGGAGTTTTATTTTGATTTTTTAAATTTTTTATATTTATACAATAAAAAATAAAATTAAAATAAATACTACTAGCGAAGTATATTTTTATACGTCACTTAAGTACATGTATCAGCGACATATATAATTATACATCACTTATTAATGATGTATAATTTTATATGTCTCTAATATCATTTCCTTTAATTTATTTTTATTTTTTAAAATTAATTTTAAAGAATAAAAAAATTAAAAATTTAAATTAGAGGAGAGAGAGAGGAGAGGAGGAGAGAGAGAGGGTGAGAGGGAGAGAGAGGAGGAGAGAGAGAGGAGTGGGGAGAGGAGTGGGGAGAGAGGAGGGTGAGAGGGAGAGAGAGAGGAGAGAGAGAGAGAGGAGTGGGGAGAGAGAGAGGGTGAGGGGAGAGAGAGGAGGGAGGAGAGGAGAGGGAAGAGAGAGAGAGGAGAGGGAAGAGAGAGAGAGAGGAGAGAGAGAGGAGAGGGAAGAGAGAGAGGAGAGGGAAGAGAGAGAGAGGGAGGGAGAGAGAGGAGAGAGGGAGAGGGGAGAGGGAGAGAGAGAGAGGAGGGAGGGAGAGGGAGAGAGAGAGAGAGAGAGGAGAGAGAGAGAGAGGGAGGAGAGAGGAGATAGAGAGAGATAAGAGAGAGAGGAGAGAGTGAGAGGAGAGAGAGGAGATAGAGAGAGAGAGAGATGGGAGAGAGAGGGAGGGAGCAAAAATCTATAAAAAAATCTTTTAGCGATGCTCATCTAGTAGCTTCTTTTTAGCGACGTATAAATATATATGTCACTACTGGATGCCTAATAGCGACACTTAATGAGAGTGGCACTAAATGTCTTAATTAAAATTTTTTTTTGCCACGAGTGAAATTCCACCTGCGGCAAAGTTATAATTTTTAGTGACGCTCTTGACAAGCGTCGCTAATAGATTATCAGTAGCAACAGATATAGTTATATGTCGCTACTAAGGGCATACTAGGGACACTCTTCGAGAGCGTCGCTAAAATATTTTATTTTAAAAAAAATGCCCATGCGAAATTCGCCCCGCTCGGGGAAATTTCGCACGTGGGAGAAATTTCGCCCACGCCTTATATCTACCTCCCCCTCCCCGGTGTATGCCCCTGCCACCTCACCGCCCGGCTTCTGACTACCCTGCCGCCCGGCTTCTGACTGCCCCTTATAATTATGCATCACTAATAAAATATTTATTATTTTTTTAAATTATTTTTTCTTTAGCAACGTATAGATAATGTCGCTAATAATTAATTATTAGCGATGTAATAAGTAAGCATCGCTAATAATTTATTATTAGTGACATAATGATTTTTTTAGCGACGTATAAATATACGTTGCTAATAGGCACTATTAGAGATGTTTTTTTTATGCATCGTGAATAAGGAATAGTGAGGACACTTTTTTCGACATTTATACCGACGTTATTTATGCATCGCTACTAGGCATTAACAATGCTTACAAGACTATTAGTAATGCATAAATACGTCACTAATAGTCCTTTTTGTTGTAGTGGCAAGTAAAACTAGGGGTAGAAGTGTGGCTGACATCATTGTGAGAGGCATGGATGGTGTTGCCAACGATGCTAATAGGGATGCTAATGAGCCGAGCTAGCTGGTCAAGCAAAAGTGCCTCTACTTAACTCAACTCAAAGTGGCTTGACTCGAACTTGACTCGTACTCAACTTGAACTTGAATAAAATTTGCAAATATATTTTTATAATATACATAAATACATATTGACACTTATGCCTACATATGCACAATTATCAATCCCAAATTATATTTATAACATATACATATATAATATTTATATATTATTAATAAATATATAATGTCTACATATTGAGTATTGACTTATATCACACAAGATATTTATTTTTTGAGAAGAAAATATTTAAAAACACATTATATGCATATATCCACATGTGATATGTAATTAAATTTAGATATATAATAGAAATAAGATTTAATAAAGTGCATACATATATAGTACAACCGAGTAAAACAATGGGATATATTATACTACATATCAAATAATATGTCAATCATGAGACAATATATTATGGTAATATTATTTACTATATCTATATGTTAAACAAATTACTATATATCTTTTCTAATTTTATTTGGAGAGTACTACTATTGGAATCCTTATAAATTTGAATTTTACAATAATTTTCTAAATATATTTTAGCATTGACGCATGAAATCTCTTTTCTTCATAAGATTAAGGTTAGTTATATTTATTTGGGATGAGTCTAAGACGATAAAACATCAAGTTTCATGTTCCTACTATACCAAAACTTAGACTTAACCTGGCTCCTTAACACCCCAACACATTATACATGATATAAATTATTTGGAAGTAAATATTTTAAAGAGACATAATATACATATGTTATATATGTAATATTTACTAAAACTTATATTTACATAAAATAGAAATAAATGATATACATTTATATATGATATATCATATACACAAATATAGTTAACCACAAAGGGACTGATTTTTTCTTTTTAGTGGCTATAAGATGACATTTGAAGTAAGAAATGAATACAAAGATTTAAAAATTTCAAGTCATCAAACAATGAATATATTTCATACAACCAAAAGAAGGTTATAGTATACAGAAAAAGTTATGGTGACACACCCCACACACACACACACACACACACACACACACACACACACACACACACACACATATATATATATATATATATATATAGTATGTATGTGTCACATATACATATATACTAATAATAATGACATATTTATTCATAATTATTAAATCTACATATAATACAAATATATAAACACTAATTATATGGAAGAAGTATATATGTGCTAATAATAGTGACATTTATAAAAGACTACTAAAAGATGTATATATAGTTAAACATACAAACACAAGATATAGTATAACAACAAATAAAAATATTAGAAAAGAAAGCTTATAAATAAGTAAATAATATTTTTTTACTTTAGTTGTCTATTTACAAGCTTTTACTAAATGATGGTAATTTTGTACAAGATTGTTTCTATAAATACTCCATTTGTCCTATATTAATAGGTCAATTTAATTTTTAAAAATAAATTAAAATTAATTCATTGTAAAAAACTAAATGTAGCTATTAATTTAAGACGAGGAAGTATTTGATAATATTGTCATTTACCAAGCAATTAGTATAAATTGGTATAATGAAATAGAAATATTAATTATGCAAATGAATTTGGTATCTTACGTAATTGTTCCTTTGGTTGTAGTCAATTTAAAATTCAAATGTCATCTTAAAATCATCGACCATGAACGTAAACTACAAATTTGATTCCATTATTCTATGAAGTGAAAGAGATGTACTAAAACCTTATGTTGGCCAGTTTCTATTATTCTACACTGTATACCCTATAAATTTATAACTTTTCATAGCTCCCATTGTAATAAATAGGAGCGTGATTTCTAATAGCCAACACGGCAACTCTAAGTGTCTTCAGCTTAATTTGAGCTTATCACTAACCCCTGCAATAGCTGCTTATCGAGGATTATATAAATCAAATGCGCGCCTTCGTGAGGAGTCAACTTGTACAAAGAGAGGCATCAACCCAGGCCATCAGCTTACTGTTGCAGAAATTGCATACGAACAGCTAGCCTCTTCTGAGAGAAAAGAAACAGAGATGGGTAGCGGTCCATCACCCCTGATTCCCTCTGTGGTGATCGTCGCCTTGGGACTGATCATCTACGGGCCAACCCTTGTGGACGTGGCTTCTATCCTTTTTGGAGTTCATGACCTCCTTTTCTCTTTCATAGTCATCGTGCCCATTCTGCTTCTACTGGTAATTCACTTTCTTAGTGCTTACTTTCCTTCCATCCCCATTTTCTCTGGGAGTATTGCACAGCACAGTAGCTCAAGCAGCGATGGATATGGATTTGGACTAGGATCCTTATTGTTACTTCTTCTCTTCGTCGTTCTCTATAACTTTCTATAAGCCTCCTTCAACTGTATCTATATATGGCATATGGAAATCTGTATGTATTATAATTATATATATATATATGTGTATATATGTATATATATATAAGTATATATATCTATATACATATATGTATATATATACAAACCATATACTTCACTCAAAACGCCACCAAACTTGGGTGTGGTTTAGACTTCGGAGGATGTTGATCGTCTTTGTACGAAAGTAGACCTACGCCTTCCGTTTCATGTAATGAGCGACAAGGTGCTTCTAGATAAGCGAACACATGAATTACATGGCCACCATTTTTTTAGTACCATTAAAAAGCAGGTTCGATCGATCAAGAAAGATGGTTTCATGAAACTGATTGAGGTGGGCGCGCGGTTGCAGTTTTCGATAAGCATTTTACTTAAAATCATTTAGAGCTGACGAGGCCCAATATGCTGAAGAAAGTACGGCAGCTCAAAATAATTAAGATGACATTGTAGTAATATTATATTATATTATATTCAATGTAAAACCTTCAATACGTCCTTTAAAAACTAGTCAGATTCGTTTCCTGGTTATCATCATCCAGAACGTTCAACGACCATTAGCGTCAAAGACGAAACTTGAGACACGAGCACCACGAGCTATCAGAAACAAATGATCCAATTAAACCAGTCATAGAATGCACCAACTCTCACTCTAATGGGCAGTAAAACAATACCACCAAACATAGATTTAATAACGCCTTAAACGTCTCAAGATCCACGAGGTTCTGCTAAAACAAGACTACTTTTCTTGAATCTATTGTGTCTTTGGAGTGTTGATAAGTTTAGAGTGCTATTTCATTCGATGTGTTTATCCTTAAATGAAGACGAGAGACCAACCTCCCTGTCATCCTGGCCTGCCAAATCGCCATTATATATGTGTCTCGATGTATCATATCATGCATGGAGTTTCTCTGCTATTTAAGGAGAAGAGACCAGAAAGGGTCATGAAATGGGAGGCGGAGGTCCTTCCCCTTTTGTGCCAATCCTATTGGTGGGTCTTGTGGCATCTGCAATATGGGGTCCAGGTCTGCTGAATAGTGCATCGTTTCTTTCAGAAGTTGGAGACACTACAGTTTCCTTTGTGTTCGTCATCCCGATCATAGTGCTACTGGTCATCTACTATGTTAGTGAGTCCATCATCGTTCCCCTTACTCTGCTATTGCTCATTTACTTCGTCAGTAGAACACTCATTGGCCCTTTGATCCTTGTGCTGGTAATTCATGCCCTCAGCAAGGCTTCCCCTTCAAGCGGTCAAGGTACACTACCAATTAGAGAGCAGCCAAGTTGTGAGAACAATGGAGGAGAGGGCTCATACGGCTGGGGATCAGTCTGGCTTCTTATCTTATTTCTCGTGGTGAACAGGTTGTTCATAGGATTTTAGGTCGATCATCATGTGCACACATGTGGACGATGGCAATCATATCGACTGGAAATTTGGATTAATCTGACTGGAGCACCATCTTGGCCGTTGTGGTGCTGCAGGGACTAGTAGTGCCTTTGATCTAAGTTGCAGCTGAAAATTCTTTGTATTACATCCTCTTGACTCAACTTCGCATTGAATTTTTTAATTTAAGAACAAAATTAACTTTAAGATGGATCTTCACCTTTGATGAATAGCATAGCTGTTGCAGGATATTAGTATTCGATCGGGATCCCAATTTTAACTAGGAATGCTATTTCCCCCCAAGTCTCGGTGTCTCCCAACATTTTCCTAGTTGCTCTGTTTTTTTAACGTGTCAATATGTACCCCAATAATGATCTTAGGACCTCAATAATCCCATAAACCCTCTTGATGAATATTTGAGTAAAGCAAGGTATTGAGGGATTATTGGGGTGCATATAAATGCATTTTTTTATTAGTAGCATCGGTGTTGGCTCATCCCACCCGCTACCAAGGAGGAGAAAAAAAAAGTTATAAACGAGGAAGAAGGAAGAGGAGGAACTATGGCATCCAACTATGCTAGCTAAAAAGGGGCATATGCAACTATGGCAGCCAACTATTATGGTGAGACTTGGGCGCTGCAGCCAAATCTGGTGGCAGCTGGTCTGGCTTGGCTGCGGTGTCCAAATTTGGACTGGTTGTGGCAAAAAAGGCCCCTCTTTTGCCACAGCTACGTACATTCATCAGCGGCCGAAAAGAGGAGGAAGAGGAGAAAAAAAAAAGGGCGAAGAGGAGGAGAAAAAACCGGTGTTAGAGCTTATGGTGATGGAGGAGGGGTGGATAAGGGAGAGTATGTCTGCATCACATCATACCCGCGCCGGCTCTGGCTACTACGCTAGTATGGGGAAGATGGAATTGAGATTTGTTTAAGAATAAGTCTATATGTACCCCAATAAACCTCTTAGTACCCTAATAACCCCATAAACTTTCTTATAAATTTACAAGTAAAATGGGGTACTAAGGGGATTAGTGGGGTACATATAGACTCATTTTTTATTTAATAGGGAAGGGGAAGGGGAAGGGGAAGGGGAAGGGGAAGGGGAAGGGGAAGTGGGGTGGGTGTGAGAGATTTTAAATTATTTGATGTAGAAATAAGTAATGAGGAAATAACATCATTCTTTAACTAGTTCTAACTTGCTATCAAGATGAACTAAACATATATTAAGGAACGTACCGGTACAGTTGGGGTAGTTATCCATTGAAGTTACCAAAAAAAAAAAAGGGATGCATTGGAGAATAGAATCAAGATACTCCAAAAATGATTCCCGCTGTGAAAATATGTAAAAATTGTGTGCTGATCAAGCACTCACATGTCATTAGATGTGAGTGCCATAGCCGATCTGATCCATGATTTTACACCCTATAAATTCTATTTTTTTTAAAAAGAATCACACAAAAAATAATTATAAAACATGAATTTAAACACTTTTGATCTGTTTGGGTATACCCTAATTCTATAAAAAATAATTTCAATCCTTATTAGGAGTAAATGGTAGGCGGAATTAACGAAAGTTTATTTTATGCCATTTTCAGCCAGAATTAACCGGAATTACCAAATCATCTTGCAAGGTGTTTCCGTCAATTCCAACTCTTAGCCCCCCTATTTTAAAATTAAATTTTTTATTATCTTTTAATTATTAGCCTTTATATCGATTTGAGCCTCAAGAAGTATGTCACATAGGTATGGCTTAATTTAAAAGTATAAAATTACCTACCAATGTAAAATCTTATTTGATAGGACTCGTCGATACGAACACAAGAGCACCAAAACATGCATATTCAAGTTTCGGAAAGAGTATTATGTTAATTTAAAGTTTCATAAATAGGTTTGACGCAACATCTAAATTTATTCTAAAAAAATCCATCACCAACTTTATAGCAAATTAATACAATTAATTCCAAATAATTCTACTTTCATTTCTAAAAAAAATTAGGCCCAAACAACTCCTAAATCTTAATACATGCAGACAATTTTTCTAACAAAACAAGCCGAATTTAGTTCCATTGGAAAAACTCTTTTCCCTGAATTGGATGAGCTATGATAGACTTTTATTATAAATCTCTTTTATCTAAGAGATTTTTCCATTTATATTTCCTAAATTTTAATGCTTAATCCCATATGACCTGGTTCAGGATAAAAATACCCTTAGGTCATAATGAACTCATACCCAAGTTTTTATCTCATTAATAAATAGTGAAAGTGGGGGCATGACTGAGTTACTAGCACCGGCTCACCGAAGGTATATCACTGGTAAGTCAATAGAGGCGGTAAAACCCCTTAGTTCTTCATTTTTTTTACTCCGCAGAAGCTTTTTTGTTGAAAACAATTGTCCTTTCTCACACTAGTGACCCATTCTTTGGCATAATTGTGAGAGTGGCTTAAAAACTACGTTACCCATATGCATCGACGATAACATGACATATCAATAATATGTGTTATTAATAATATGCTATGAGCCATATTGTGTTAATGATAGCACAATATATATTCTCTGCGCCAACAACCATACCCATAATAGGATGTGGCTCATACCATATATATGATAACATGACGTATCAATAATACGTGATATTGATAATACAATATGCTTCATGTCACATATACAATAACATGATATTCGTCGTATTGCATATATGATAACACGATATTCGTTATATAGTGTTAACAATAACATGATGTATGTTTTTTGAGTGGATGACCCATAATATGATATGTTTTATATCGCATATACGATGACACTATATTCATCATATCACATATACGATAACACAATATGTGTTCTTTGAGCTGACAATCCAAATACAATACGCTATATATTGCATACATGATAACACGATATTTATCATATCGCATATATGATAACATGATATTTGTCGTATCGTGTTAACGATAACACAATGTGTTCTTTGAGCTGGCGACCTATAATACGATATGCTCCATATCGCATATATGATAACACAATATTCATCATATTGCATATACGATAATACAATATCCATCATATCACATATATGATAACATGATATTTGTCATATCATGTTAACGATAACATGATATATTTTCTCTAAGTCAGTGACCCATAATACAATATGCTATATATTACATATATGATAACACAATATTCACAATATTGCATATACGATAAAAAGATATGTGTTCGTTGAGCTAAAACTCCTCTTTATACAGTAGGGTAAGAGCTCATTATGGCAATCCTATAGAGTTCTTCCTTAGTATTCACATTTCTCTTCATTCTTATATAGTCATGCTCTCCCCAACTAGTGCCCCATGATTTATTTTTTGAGTTGCAAGTATCATCTTTTCTTATGTAAGGATAAATGGTTCATGTGATTACAAATTTTTAGACATAAATCGAAGAAGCGCGATTGCTGACAAAGTGACAGAGGCCAACAATCACTAGAAAGAGATCGGTATTCACTGTTAAAGGGAATTGCCTTGCAAAAATCACAAATCGGTAGTGAGTTCTGATCACCTCTTCACTTATGTGCCGTCATTGGCGAGCTTACACAATTTTAACTCCTAACCTATGTTGCAAGGGTATTTTGGTCTAATTTTTTTAAAATTTAATATAAAGCCTTATTTTTTTTTATAAAACTAGGGAATATGATTTCCGGCCAAGTAATATGGAAAAATCTCCTTATCTAAATGGCCCCTTGAAGTTTGTGCATTGGGTGGAGTGAGTTCAAATGAGAGGAGGGCCGGGGCAAATTGTTTCACAAGAGTGTGTGTGTAGAAAGTTTTTTTGGTGCTCCCTTAATTGTCCTCATTTGAGGGAGGTTATGTAGCTTTGGCTACTGGTAGTAGCTAGTTGGGATAGTGATATTCCCACACCTACTTGCCTATACTCATAGGCCTTATACCATTTATGATTAGATAGGGAAAAGTAAATCTTACGACTACATTCTCTATTTCATTAAATGTGAAAAAAAATAAATCTTATAACTACCTTCTCTATTTAATTAAAAGAGGTATAAAACCTATTATATCGTTAAAATAAAGTATGAATATCATTTTTCACCTGTTAATGGCTCATCCACACTTACCCAACGAGTCTACCTAATAAATCTTATATGCTAGGTTTTTATTAGTCCAAAAGTCCTGCGTCGTGCCCTACAAATTACAATAGGGGGCTCATCTCTCGGGGAGCACCAAAGTCATGGGTGTACCGAAGGTAAACCTCAAACAAAGTTGCACCCCTACTTAGCCATTGGAGGGCAAAAACTACGAGGCTCTCTCAAAAAGACATCGGAAGATATATATACAGACCATTATTCATCACGAAGTCACGAGAAAGACACTTCATGTAAACGTTTAGGCAATCTAAACAAATAAATAAAATCTCAGCATCCTTACGAGTTCAGCTTCAGGGTTAAATCTGACCCATCTGTCAGACCATACACTTGGCCTCCAGAAAAAGACAAGGCAGCACAGAACGCTCTACATGATAGGTTCTGTGCAAATAATAAAATATATTGATATTGGTACAAACGTAGGATCATAAAAGTGAAAGGAATAGTCGTTGATGCACAAATATATTATATATATAGTCAAGCTGAAGCACCAGATTCCTTCAGCAATTGCGTGACTTTGGTGATGTAGTCACTCATTGCTTCACCCTTCGATTTCCCCGAAGGACCATGTTCAGGTCCACATTGACAGAATGAAAATACAATATTAAGGTTAAGTATTCTCATACCTTCTACAGCCTTCCGTGCTTCCCACCTTGCTCTGTCCCTTAGGTTGAACATCTGGCCGACCTTCAGATGCATCCACGCAACTCATTCATACAAAGATGTATACAAATAACAAATACTTTGTGTTTGATTATGTAAAAACAGTGTGTGAACTGATTATTCGGTATTCACCTAAAAGTCTTCCAGAGACAGAACTTACTTTATACGAGTATTTTCAATGTTCAATCACTTATCGAACACAAGTACTCCAAAATGGGATCAGTATCAGCTCAGCATGTTATACAATTAATCATGGAAAAATATAGTGTTCTCCAAATGGTAAATCAAACAAGATTCTCACCGGTCATCTTACAAAAATTCGTCTAACAGGCTGGCTATCCACTATCGTTATAATATAATCTACACCATTTTCTTCTTCTTAGAAAACCATAGAAAGAAATATGCATCCCAGTTAGATATGAATAATTGATCGCATCTAATTGAACTTTGGAGACTCACTGGTGTTAACTGATCTAACAGTTGCTTGCTTGTACAGCCGAAAATTTTAAAAAAATAGGCTCCACAAATGTCAGAAATACAAAGTTATGCAAAGAATTCCAATTTTGCAAAATTAGACTTAGGCACATGCGAAACTCCTACACGTATGGTACGAAATGACATATATACCCTTTTTCTTAATAAACTCCCCTCCTCGATTCCACTTTTAGCTTCTGGGTGATTATAGTCGTCTCTCGCCGGAGAACGCCAACCAGATCCACTTCTCCCTAGCCCCATCTCTCCCTATGCAATCTCCTCCTCCACCTCTGTGCAGTCACAACCACTGTCCCGCTACTCTAACTCTCCTCTCCAGGCCTACTAATAAAGGAATGCACACCTCATCTAGGCGATCCTCCTCTCTCATGCCCCCCCTCTCTCCCACTCCTCTGTCCTACCTCTACCCACGCTCACGCGCGGTCCCATTCTTGGGCAGATTTTCATTGCCTTTGCACCCTTGGTGTAGTTTTCATCCACCAACCCTCTGAAGGTTGGGCTTCATAATCGATTGGCTAGGTAAGATCCCTGATCCCTTATTTTTTGCATAACCAAATAAATATTAAGGTAGTTTGAATAATTTTTGGCTCAGAATGGGTGCTATAATTTTCTTTGATATGATTGCTTCCACTTAGATGTCTATCCATGAATTATTTATGATATTGTTTGAATGTTTGTACTAGCTGCGATTTCATAGCAAATATTTGCATTTGTCTAACTGAAAACTGTAAGTTGCTCACAACAAATAATTTTCTCTATGTTTTGTCAAATAGATACTTATTATATGCTTGTCCGGAAACATTTGTTTTGCTTGTTGTGTAATTGTTTTTATTTTCTCAGGTTCTATTTTCTTGAGTTTTAATATTTGTTTTGCTGGCCACGTTGGGTTCCTTTGCACTATGATTTTTTTGGTCTTTGTCACTATTGTTTCTTTTAGGTTCTTCTTTATATTTCAGCCATTAATTATATAAACCTGTATAAAATTGCATACAATTCCTGCACAAATACATCCATTTAATTTTTTTCTACATGATTTTCTCTATGTTTTGTTAAATAGATACTTTATGATATTCTTGCCTAGAAACATTTGCTTTGCTTGTTGTGTAATTCTTTTTATTTTCTCAGGTTCTGTTTTCTTGAGTTTTCATATTTGTTTTGCTGGCCAGGTTGGGTTGTGGTAAGAGTTCCTCTGCATTGTGATTTTTTTGGTCTTTGGCATAGTTGTTTCTTTTAGGTTCTCCTTTATGGCAAATTATCATGTATAATTTTCACTTCTGCGTGAGATCACTACTACCTTTTTAATTCTACTTTTTTGTATTGTAGCTCTGTTCATGTAATGATTCCATAATATTTAGTTGCAATAATTGATTATAATTTGTAATTAGTGTTTGTAGTTGCCAAGTAGTTCATATTATGGTTGAGTTCATTATCTTGTTGGACTTAATGCTTAATATATGTGTTGATGATTATGTCTCTGCTAAGGACTTCAAATGAGCCTTTGGTGGTTTTAATTTAAGTGCAAGATAAAATATTTTCTAAATAGTGGATTTGGAGGGAGGCTGTTTACTAATATTCTCTTTGACAATAGGGAGAATTTTGTCCAACTGCTTCCTCTCCCAACATGTTTTTTGCATCGATTTTTGGATTATTTCTTCATTTTTTTGTGACAGGGAATAGATTTATGTATTCATGTATGGAAAAAATTCCTTAGATCTATATGGGTTGGGCACAAAAGTTGTTTTTTTTTTCTATTTGAATGGGGCATATATCTTAATAAATGATAGAGAATAAACAACACCATTTTATGAGCTTCTCATTAGTTTTTTTTTATGATGATCAATTCTTCTCATTTGCTTTCGACACACACATAATTTCAGGGCACTCACTTTGAAACTTCTCAGGGGTAATTCCAGGAAGGGATCCACTACTTATTCTAGGTGGAACAACAAAAGCTTTGGAACTTCTCAGGGGTAATTCCAAGAAGGGATCCACTGCTTATTCTAGGTGGAATAGCAAAAGCTCGTGCTGACCATTTCTCCACAGCCCTACCAGCAACTTCATTTGGATTATTTTCTTCCGACAATGGGGTTATGCAATGTGTAATTTTGTTGATTTTTCTCTAGTTCTATTTTCTTGAGTTCACAATTAGAATTGTGTTTACAATTCTAAGCAAGTGAATGCACCTTAGAATTGCGTTATTAGCACCACATTACTATTGGGTGCCAAGAACTCATGCAAGCGAACAACTTGCTTGAGTTCTACACTATTATGAAGTGAGTGCCCTCTTCTCTACATGTTAACACTACTTACTGATTGCAAGTTATTTAGTGTGATAGCTAGCTATAGGAGAGCTCATGCAAAAAGTAGGATAGTTTTTTATTTGCTTGATTCTTTTAGGATTGAATTAGTAAAAAATCAACAATTTTTCTATAGCTTGCATAATAATGTTTTCATCTATTCAAAACTTCCTTGACGTTTGCATAATTGAAAGGTGCTAGTTTAAGATTCTTGTAAACAATATACCTATCTTATTCTTGTGAACAGGATTGTTGATAGAAAGGAAACCCCTGAATCTAGTCCCAACCATGCTTTGCCTTCTTGCAGAACCTCACAAGATGCTGCTTTCCTAGAGTGTTGCACAGTTACTGGGATCATTTAAACAAAGAATTGAATAATTTATCAGGATAACCATTTCCTTTTGTAGACTCCTGGCTTTGTGGATATACAACTAAAATTAGGAATGCAACTTGGGGCTATATGGTAAGAGATAGCTTGTAACAATATGTACATATGATAAACTAACTATCATTTACCACATTTGTTTACCAAATAGAATATTCTGGTTCTAAAGAAGTGTGCAACAAAAGAACTTGGGTTATAAGGACCTGGGCACCATTGTTAACAACAGGAAAAAAAGAGAAAAAAAGGGTTGTTATTCTTGCACTTGTCAATGATCTTTTTTGATTTGCTATCAAGCACTTTTTAATTATCCTTCAATTTTAAATTATGCAATGTTGGTGGCCTCGAATTCTCGATTTCAATTTTTCTTTTGTGAATGAATAAGGTTTATACCTATTCTATACAACGAATTCTTGATTTCTATTTTACTTTTTCAATGAAATAAAGGTTTATGGTTAATCTGTATATAGTTTCCAAGGAGCTTCTGATCGCTCAACATTGTATCCTCAGACTTGGGAGTCATGTAAGACTGCTACATGTTCTAGGATATAATTAAATTACAATTAGTCTAAATGAGCTATTTTGCCCAAAATCATGAGCTTTTGAGGTCGTTGCCTCGTTGGTAAAAAATGGCTCTTATTAAAATGACTAAAAAAGTAAGATATATCAAGCCTTAAATTTTAAAATGGCTAAGTAAGAAGAATGTAGTTTTTTACTTTTACTCATGATTTGAATGATTTGATCTGATATCTAGCAAGGAGTACACAATTTGACCTAGTTTATATGGTTAGAACAAAGTTAACTGATACATCCTAACTGTTGACTGGTAAATATTATGAGGCTTTTATTTGTCAAAGTACATTTTGTGGTAATTAGATTTGAGGAAGATAGGTGTAGAAAGTAGGTTTAAATGTGTGATCTGATATCTAGCGAGGAGGAGACCATATGACCTAGCTTATATGGTTAAAATAAAGTAAACTGATATAGCCTAGTTGTTGACTGGTATACGATAGGAGGCTTAACTTTGTCGAAGCACATTTTGTGGTAATTAGATTTGAGGAAGATATGTGTAAAAAGTAGGTTTCAATTGTGTGATATGATATCTAACGAGGAGGAGACCATATGACCTAGTTTATATAGTTAAAACAAAGTTAACTGATACAGCCGAACTGTTGACGGATAGATGGTATGAGGTTTATTATTTTTCAAAGTACATTATGTGGTCATTAGATTTGTGCAAGATGGGTTTACAAGGTAGGTTTGAATTATGTGATATGATATCTATCAAGGACAAGACAATATGACCTAGTGTATAGGTTAAAACAAAATTAACTGATACAACCTAACTGTTGACTGATAGATGGAAGGGGGCTTTTATTTTTTGAAGTACATTGAGTGGTCATTAGATTTGCGCAAATTAGGTTTACATATGGGTAGATAAATAAGAGTATAAGTAAGTAATAACTTCGATATTATCTTGTGTGGTTGGTGCTTAGTGTACATGCTTGTAATAGATTTTAATAGATGAAAAGTAAGTAAATAAATATTTATGTTTTGTTGGTAGGCTAAGTAAGAAAAATATATGTAATTAGTTTTACTCATGAGTATGAAGTGATCTAATATCTAGCGAGGAAGAGACCATATAACCTAGTTTATATGGTTAAAACAAAGTTAACTAATACGGGCTACCTGTTGACTGGTAGATGTTGGGAGGATTTTATTTGTCAAAGTACATTGTGTGGTCATTAGTTTTGAGCAAGATAGGTTTACAAGGTAGGTTTCAATGATGTTATATGACATATAGCGAGGAGGATACCATATGACCTAGTTTATATAGTTAGAACAAAGTAAACTGATACATACTAACTATTGACTGGTAGATCGCAAGTGGCTTATATTTTTTGAATTACATTGTGGCTCATTAATTTTATTATTGATTTGAAGGATGTAAGAAGGGAAGGAATGAGTGGGATTAAGAATCAAATTGAAAAAAGTCAAGAGACTGAAAGCATTGACTAATATGGCTCAATTGAAAACTGTTAGTACCTAAATGACATAACTCTCGGTACATTTAATATTTACTTTTAGAAGCACTTATATGGTGGTTGTGAAGCATGTTGAGATGTAATTAGAAAGGAAGAAATTAGTGGGGTTAAGAATCAAATTGAAGAAAGTCAACAGAAATGGTGGAAATTTTGAGACTAAAAGCATTTACTGATATAGCTCAATTAATAAATGTTAGTACCTAACTAATATAACTCTTGAGTACATTTAATGGTTTCCTATTCGATGGACTAATAGGCGTGTGAAGCATGTTTAGATGAGATGGAAGCACTTATATGGTGGAGCCACAATACAACCCATCAAATCCACATACAAGTGGAAAAGGCGGAAAGAAAAAGGATAAAAATGTATCAGCTCAGACTATCCTTGACTTTGAATTATATTCAGGCCCCGAGTTCTTAGGTGGAGCCACAATACAGTACTACAACTGTACAAAACTAGTAGCCTCTAGTCCAGCTGCGTTTCAAGCACCTCTTCCCCATAATCGTTGCTCAACACATGCATACGACAACCAAAGCCCATCTCTTTTGAAGACGTAACATCCCCATACATCTCTTTTGAAGACGAACCTAACATCCTCCATCACCTTGCTTACGTTGTTGATGTGAGACTAAACCTGCCAAAAGGGGAAAAAATCGAGAGGACAACATAACGATAAAATAGACAAGAACTTTCACTCAAAAAATTTGTATATTAGAAGGAATAAAGAAGTGTGCCTTATCATAGGCCTTTGTGTAGCAGGTTTAGAACTTCGCTCCTTGCTTTAAACACCATCTTCATTTCAAGATCATATCAAATCATCCTGCCAACAAAAAATCGTTAATGGGGGGGAAGAAATGTGACAGTTACTAAGCAGTCAAAACAAGGGTAAAACTAATGAGCTATATTGTTTTTACTTAGCCTACCAACAAAAAATACATTCACAATTAATTACTCTACATCTATTATTATCTATCAAAGGTATGCATTCTAAGCACCGAACACACAATATATGTTTAACAATGTAACTCTCATACACACTTATTTATCTACCCATATATAAGCTTAACTTGATCAAATATAATGACCACATAAGTATTTTGAAAAAAAAAGACCTCTTTACATCTATCAGTCAACAGTTAGGCCTTATTAGTTAACTTCTTTTTATCCATACAAACTATAATTTATGGTCTCCTCCTTGCTAGAACTAAGATCACATCTTTCAAAACATGGGTAAGACAAATGATCTATATTATTCGTACTTAGCCTAGCAACAACAAATACAATCATAGTTAATTACTTTGCATTTATTATTATCAATCAAAGACATGCATACTAATCACCAAACACACAAGATATGTTTGACAATATAACTTACATGCAGGCTTATTTATCTACCCATATATAAACCTAACTTGATCAAATGACCACACAATGTACTTTAAAAAAAAAAACCTCCTTACATCTACCAGACAATAGTTAGGCCATATTATTTAACTTCTTTTTATCCTGGAATTACCCCTGAGAAGTTCCAAAGTGAGTGCCCTAAAATTATGTGTGTGTCGAAAGCAAATAAGAAGAATTGATCATCATAAAAAAAACTAATGAGAAGCTCATAAAATGGTGTTGTTTATTCTCTATCATTTATTAAGATATATGCCCCACTCAAATAGAAAAAAAAAAACAACTTCTATGACCAACCCATATAGATCTAAAGAATTTTTTCCATACATGAATACATAAATCTATTCCCTATCACAAAAAAAATGAAGAAATAATCCAAAAATCGATGCAAAAAACATGCTGGGAGAGGAAGCAGTTGGACAAAATTCTCCCTATTATCAAAGAGAATATTAGTAAACAACCTCCCTCCAAATCCACTATTTAGAAAATATTTTATCTTGCACTTAAATTAAAACCACCAAAGGCTCATTTGAAGTCTTTAGCACAGACATAATCATCAACACATATATTAAGCATTATGTCCAACAAGATAATGAACTCAACCATAATATGAACTACTTGGCAACTACAAACATTGATTGCAAATTATAATCAATGATTGCAACTAAATATTATGGAATCATTACATGAACATAGCTACAATACAAAAAAGTAGAATTGAAAAGGTAGTAGTGATATCACGCAGAAGTGAAAATTATACATGATAATTTGCCATAAAGGAGAACCTAAAAGAAACAACCATGCCAAAGACCAAAAAAATCACAATGCAGAAGAACTCTTACCACAACCCAACCTGGCCAACAAAACAAATATGAAAACTCAAGAAAATAGAACCTGAGAAAATAAAAAGAATTACATAGCAAGCAAAGCAAATGTTTCTGGGCAAGCATATCATAAAGTATCTATTTAACAAAACATAGAGAAAATCATGCAGGAAAAAATTAGATGGATGTATTTGTGCAGGAATTGTATGCAATTTTATACAGGTTTATATAATTAATGGCTGAAATATAAAGGAGAACCTAAAAGAAACAACAATGACAAAGACCAAAAAAATCACAGTGCAGAGGAACCCAACATGGCTAGGAAAACAAATATTAAAACTCAAGAAAACAGAACCTGAGAAAATAAAAAAAATTTACACAACAAGCAAAGCAAATGTTTATGGACAAGCATATAATAAGTATCTATTTGATAGAACATAGAGAAAATTATTTACTGAGAGCAACTTACAGTTTTCAGTTAGACAAATGCAAATATTTATTGTGAAATCGCAGCTAGCACAAACATTCAAACAATATCATAAATAATTCATGGATAGACTTCTAAGTGGAAGCAATCATATCAAAGAAAATTATAGCACCCATTCTGGGCCAAAAATCATTGAAACTACCTTAATATTTATTTGGTTATGCAAAATAAAAGGGATCAGGGATCTTACCTAGCCAATCGATTATGAAGCCCAAGCTTCAGAGGGCAGACGGATAAAAGCTGCACCAAGGGCACAAAGGCAATGAAAATATGCCCGAGGACGGGACCGTGAGCATGGGTAGAGGTAGGACAGAGGAGTGGGAGAGAGGGGGGCATGAGAGAGGAGGATCGCCTAGACGAGGTGCGCATTCCTTTATCAGTAGGCCTAGAGAGGAGAGTTAGAGTAGCGGGACAGTGGCTGTGACTGCACAGAGGTGGAGGAGGAGATTGTAGAGGGAGAGATGGGGCCGGGGAGAGGCGGATCTACTTGGCGATCTCTAGCGAGAGACGACTGCAATCACCCAGAAGCCAAAAGTGGAATCGAGGAGGGGAGTTTATTAAGAGAAATGGCATATATGCCATTTTGCACTGTACGTGTGGGAGTTTCACATGTGCCTAAGTCTAATTTTGTAAAATTGGAATTTTTTGCCTAATTTTGTATTTCTGACATTTGTGGAGTCTATTTTTAAAAAAATTTCGGCTGAGCCCGTAAAGAATTAGTTTATTCTCGTTTGTACTAGTTTCAGGAAGAGTCTTTGCCTTCTCGGCGTACTTCTCAAATTCTTCCTACAAATATATGATAACATCAAAACAGTATCTAGCTGCAACAATCAAATTAAAGCAGTTCTTTACACGGTAAAAGAATTTATGGCAAAACGATGTAAATTTACATTTTAATGTAGAACTAAGCCATGTTTGAGTTTCTGCTCCGCTCAGCATGTTCACACTGCTAATCAGGCCAAAGAAGCATAATTTTGAAACTAACTACTTTAGTGGAGTAAACAAATTTATTGACCACTAGCTTGAAAATACCTCAACTTTAAGATATAAGCACAGAATGATGTACTGCCCAGCTGGTGTAGAATGTAAATGCAGCAACTTAGATGAGGAGGGACTGATCAAAGGAATTGAAATGGGCCCATACCCCAACCCTGAGTTGTTTGAACGTTCTTTTTCAACCTAATTTTTCCCTTAAAAGAGAGATTGTTGCTACTTACTTTATCTAGTTCTTAACACATATACGAGGAACCTAAACAAATTTTGTTTATAAATTGTGGCATGTTTCACATTGAAAGTGTGCACCATCTACTACAACAAAACATAGTATTAGCGATGCATTTATTAGCGTCACAAAACCAAGTGTTGCTAAAAATAACTATTTGTGACGTATCACAAAAAAATGAACTATTAGTGATGCCTTTTCTTATTCATCGCTAATAGTCAATATTAGTGACGCTTAGTTTAAAGCATCGCTAATACTAATCATATTAGCAATGCTTTACTATAAGTGTCGCTAATAGTTCATGTATTTGTGATGCTTTAGACAAACGTCGGTGTATATATATATATATATATATATATATATATATATATATATATATATATATATATATATATATATATATATATATATATATATATATATATAATAAAAAAATATAACTATTAGCGATGCTTTTTTTAAGTGTCACTAATAGTACAAATATTAACGACACTTAAAAAAGTGTCACTAATAGTTATAAATTAAAAATAAAAAAATAAAATTTTGCATTATTAGCGACGCTTTTAAATAAGCGTCGCAAATACCATTAATAATAGCGATGCTTGTTGAAAAGCGTCGCTAATAGCTTTATTAATTAATTTTATTTAATTAATAATAAATATTAAAAAAATTATAATAAACTTCTTAAATATAATATATTTTATTTAATATTTACTATTTGTGTATATAATAAATAAATATTAAATTTTTAATAAAAAGTAGTATTAATAATATATTAAACTTTCACTATTTATGTATAATATATTTTATTTCTTATATTTTTTATTAAATTTAAAATATAATTTATAATAAAAGAGTGAGTGAAGAGAGAGTGCATGGAGAGAGAGTGAGGAGTGAGAGAATGAGGAGAGAGAGAGAAGGTGCTTAGGAGAGAGGGATCGAAGAGAGAAAGTAGAGAGAAAGGGGGAGGGAGAGAGTGAGGTGAGAGAGAGAAAGGGAAGAGTGAGATGGAGGAGAGAGAGGCGATGAGGAGAGAGAGAAGGTGATCAAGAGATAGAAAGGGATCGAATAGAGAGAGGGGGAGGTGAGAGAGAGAAAGGGAAGAGTCAGATGGAGGAGAGAGGGTGAGGAAAGAGAGGGTGTGAGGAGAGAGGGTGAGGAGAGGGAGGGGGAGAGAGAGGGGAGGGAGGGAGAGGGAGGAGAGAGAGAATTTTTTAATTTTAATTAATTTTATATTTTTTATTTAAAAATTAAGTAAATTAATAAATAAATAAAAATATATTAGCGACGTATAGTAATATGCATCGCTAATACCTCCAAATATTAGCGACGATGTTCCTATATGCCGCTAATATTTGGAGGTATTAGCGATGCATATTACTATACGTCACTAATAACCTAGGTAAAGAGAAAGAGAGAGAGGGAGGAGAGAGAGAGGAGAGAGAGAGGAGAGAGAGGGAGGAGAGAGAGAGGAGAGAGAGAGGAGAGATAGGGAGGAGAGAGGGAGGGAGAGAGGAGAGAGAGGGAGGGAGAGAGGATATAGAGAAAATTTTTAATTTTAATTTATTTTATATTTTTTATTTAAAAATTAATTAAATTAATTAATAAATAAAAATATATTAACGATGTATAAAAATATATATTGCTAATATTTGTAAATATTTACGACATATAATAATATATGTCGCTATTATCCTTAATATTAACAACGCATATACTATACATTGCTAATAACTTAAGGTAAGAGAAGAGAGAGACTTAATAACTTAGGTAAGAGAGAGGGACTTAATAACTTAGGTAAGAGAGAGAGGAACTATTCTAGTTAATACATATTTAGAGGGACTATTCTATTTAATACATATTTATCTAATTGCAGCAGAACTCAAAGTTAAAAAAATAAGATGGACGGGTTTCGAACTCACGACATCATGTAATTTATC
The DNA here is from genome assembly GCA_035235625.1 of Saururus chinensis. Lineage (NCBI taxonomy): Eukaryota > Viridiplantae > Streptophyta > Magnoliopsida > Piperales > Saururaceae > Saururus > Saururus chinensis. The sequence goes on from CP141147.1 coordinate 38,755,549, forward strand.
TAAGCACACTACCCATTGCGCTATAATGGTTTTATGTTTATAACATTATATTTAATATAATATTTAATATAGTATATACATAACACAGGTTTACCCAGCCACCATTCCGGGTCTGCCTTATACTTTATTTTTATTTTAATAGCTACGATGTAATAAAACTCTCAAAGAGATTTATTCCATATTTGATCTCAATTCACTGCTATTAAATCCGGTAGTTGAAATTAAATAGAGTAGTTGACAATTAAATTGAGCAACGATGCAATAAAACTCTCAAAGAGATTTATTCCATATTTAATCTTAATTCACTGCTACTAAATCTGGTAGTTGAAATTAAATAGAATAGTTGACAATTAAATTGAGTAGTTGATAGAAATTTAAATCTCTTAACTGGTCAAATATATTTTATTTTTATTTTAATAGCTACGATGCAATAAGACTCTCAAAGAGATTTATTCCATATTTAATCTCAATTCACTGCTATTAAATCTGGTAGTTGAAAGTAAATAGAGTAGTTGACAATTAAATTGAGTAGTTGACAAAAAGTTAAATTTCTTAACTCGTCTATTAAATCTGGTAGTTGACAGTAAATTGGGTAGTTGACAGAAAGTTAGATCTCCTAACTGGTCAAAAGCAGATCTGGCAGATATTGCAGGACGTGATCTTCATTTCCCATAGGATGGAAGTATTTTCCCATAGGATGGAGGTATGGGGTGCAGCTCACTACGCTGTTCTGGTTTCTATGTTTGTGTCTGTGTTTTTCTGTTTGTCTCTGTATCTCACATCCAAAGAAAGAAATAAGAAAGATACAGATGAAGGAAGAAACGAAAAAATCAGGTATTTTTTTTATAAAGGCTAACTCTCCCCTCTTTTTCTTCTTCTTCGTACTCCACTTCTATTCTTCTTTTTTTCTCTGTTTATGTTTGGTAAATTTTTCTCTGTTTCTGGTTCGGTAAGTTGTTACGGATAAAGGAGAGGGGGTGGCGGTGGGGGGTGGGGGGGCTGAGTGACCAACAGATCCCGTCACAATAGCTTTAGGTTTCATCTCCAAGAGCTTTATAGTATCAACCAAAGCTAAAGCAGAACTATCGTCACCTCCATCAGAATTAATATAAATCGTCACCGGGTCTTTGATTTTTGCACTCAATAATTTGGTTAGGAGAGGTTGTACGAGTCCTTGGTAATTGTCCTTGGATCTTCTGGTACATATTTCTCTTTTGTAGCAACCCGTAGCTTCTGTTTCTCATTGTAAGGTATCTTTTGTCATATATTATTTCTTCTTCTAGCCGTTATAGCCAAATCTTTGCAGTCAAGTCGAACATTGTCATCATGAAGATAAGGCTTGAAGGAACTCACGAAGGCCGAAGGCGCTGCTCGTCCTCAAGTTCCCTTCTCTTCAAGGCAACAACGGGGGTGGACTTGAGGGGGAGAGGGCAAAGGCACTCTGCTTTGCATTTTTGCCTCTCTCCGCTCTCGCCTTCTGATGAATTAGAGATAGGAGCTACTATGCGGGCCAGCAGTGGGTGGCCAACTCAGCCGATTAGTTTGGCCACCGCCTGGCCGTTCTGTCATGTAAAAGGGGACTTAGGGGGCTAGTGCGAGGGCACTCTGCTCCTGTCTTCGCTCTCGCCTTTTCTTGAATTCGAGACGGGAGTTACTCTGCGGGGGGCAGTGGGCGGCCAACTTAGCCAATCAGTGTGCTTCTAGGCACCGCCAGGCCGTTTAGGGGAGAGAATTTAGGTTTGTCTTTTTTTTCTGTTAATCTAATTTTTTATTTTTATTTTTTAAAGATATGTCTTTATTTTTTTTAGGATATGTCTCTTCCTTTTTTAACATCCCAACTTGGATTTGGAAACACTCTTGGCCGCAAAGATTTAGCTATAACAGATAGAAGAAGAAATAATATACGACAAAAGATACCTTACAATGAGAAGTAGAAGCTACATGTTGCTACAAAAGAGAAATATGTGCTAGAAGGTCCAAATAATATAAATATATCAAGGGCAATTACCAAGGGCTCAGTACACCCTCTCCTAACCAAATTACTGAGTGCGAAATTCAAAGACCCGGTGACGATTTATATTAATTCTAATGGAGGTGACTATGCTTCTGCTTTAGCTCTGGTTGATACTATAAAACTCTTAGAGATTAAACCTAAAGCTATTATGACAGGATCTGTTGGTCACTCTGCCCTACTTCTTTTTAAGTGTCTGGATCACAAATTTTGCTTATCCCAACTCCAGAATATTTTTTAATACCGATTATGCTGATGTTAAGAGAATAGTCACTGAAATGAAGAAAAAGAAATGTCAAGATTCAAAGGCAGTAAATCGTTATGAAAATGAAGAGATGTTTGCCACCGACCCACAAGCACTTAGATTTATTGATGAAGTCCTTCATTCCGAGGTCATGGAGGAAAGAATGAAAGAGTGTTTGTCAATATTTGTTTCCATGACGATCTATTGTCGTTTGTGTGTATTTCTTTCAGCTTTTCAGATTTACTCATTCTGAAAAGAAAGTTTTTAATTCCTTTAATGCACAAAGAAATCCGACAGAACTTCGCTAATCAAGCTTTTTTTTTTATTTATGGCTCTGGCGTTTGTCAGCTAGCCATCGTTCTACATTTGTTTTTCTTTGTTTTTTGGAAATATTAAATGATCAAGCTTTAATGCGATTCAATCTTTCTTTCTTCCTTTTTTGTTCTTTCGTTTGCATTTTGACTTATAATGGATTCTAAAATCTGCAAGGAGGCATGTTAAACTTGTAGGCTGAAAATATATGGAGTTAGGAGTAGACATGGCAACGCCATGACAGATCCTAACAAAGGCTGCAATCCTTTTGTACCTTCCCCACCACCACAATTTACTCAAGGTCCCCCAAATAAGAAATATGTAGGTCATTTTTTATTGCTTAGCACTCCCCAATTCCTACCCATGCTATTGGTACGAGGTACCCTAGGGAATAAAAAAAAGAAAGAAAAAACCTTTCGTCTCCCCTTGTATAGTGTTTGACGTGCATGAATGTTTTGCCGGGAGCAAGTGGGTTGTGAGCGGTGGCGTTCTACAAGATAATGTCTCTCCCATTTTTCACCCTCCCCTATTATGTTTGCCCCTCTCATCTTCTCCTCCATGCATGAAGATTTCGTTGATTATAGAAGTTTTGTCTCTCTCCCGCTTCGCTGATTACAGAAGTTTCTACATGCACTACAAATTGGGTTGCTTCCCATCCTGTTTTAGCGTTTCAAAAAAATCCTTCCTTTGGCTACTGAGCAAGTCGTCTTTATTAATTTTTTGGGGCTTCAATGATCATAATTTGGAACCAAAGTACCCCATGACTACCTAAACTTCAACGTGCATAAAGGATTTAACTCATGAATCAGTTTCATGTGACAGGGGGTACCCCCTGCTAGGCAAGCTCCAAAAAGGGTAGAAACTTTTGGATGGGTGCTGGCAGGGAGAGATCACCGTTATATTATGAAGAAGTTGACGGGGATTATTTAGTCCCCGTATAAATTTATTTGTTGTGGCGGGAGCTATCCCCCACCAGGAAAACTCCAGAAGGTTTTCTAAGGAGTTGAAACCTTCTGGATGAGTCCTAGTGGGGAGTGGTCACCGCCAAAATAGAAAGCAATGGACAGGGATATTTAATCCCCGTATGAATCCGTCTTATGTGGCAGGGGGTACTATCACGACCCAGAATTTTAAAACCCTTTTTATTTAAAGAACCAACGACAATTTTTTTCTCTTTAAATCAAATTAATCTACTAAAATATCCTAGTTGTGATACTTGGGGTTCACAAATATGAATATCAAAATATATGATATTATTACAAATGTCAAAATTCAATAAATAGCAGGTTAACCCTCTAAGTACAAGTCTATCATCTATCCTAAAATAAACAACCAAGTAAAGTTGACTTTTAGGTCAATAATTACAATTACTTACATGATTGTAGAAATAAGAAATTAGATCTCACTAGTGCAATGTTGTCTTCAAATGCCCACCAACATCTTGATCTTGCACTGTCCCCATCTAAAGAACATGTAAGCAAACAAGACCAAATAACAACCAAACATCTCCTCCCATGGGAAGAGTATTTTAAACGAACAAAAATATTAATTAATATTTTTCGGATCGGGCCAATATCACTTGATGTCAGTTGTCTACGTACTCATCAGACAACATCTCTAATATTTCCAACAAGATCGAATCAAGACGTAGCTCTACCTAAAACTACACTATACTAAAAAGCATAGCATCACACATGCAATGCTTAAGTATTTTCAAACAACCTACATTTTATGCAAGTCCTTCAATTGTACCACTTGTTCTAATTAAACAAGTAATATCAAACAATGTTATTAATTATCTCTCAAACCATTGTTCGATAATTAATATCCCCATCTATTCCCAATGATAGACAGACTCATCATATGTCAACCTAAGTGAAATGATACCCTCACCATAGACCACCCTCAAAGGTAAATCTATGACGAAACACCCTGGAATCCACTAGGCCCCTAAAATCCACCAGGAGGTAGCATCACCCCTCCTAGCCCACAAGGACCTGACTAGAGTGGAAGGGCATGACCCACAACTAAACTTGAACAGAAGTGGCGGGAAAAGCCAACCAAGTAGGATGTCAGCTAATCCAAATGCATGTAAACTAAATGATCCTCAATAGATTAAAAGTGAGCCCGGCTCATGCAGAGCTCCCTCCAACGGGGAGGTGCAACTACATAGTCAAATAACCAGCTCCTCAATATATCTAAAACTCAGGAAACCATTCTGAACCCTATCTTGCTCATCAATAAGCCAGGATTTCGAATGTATCCCAAATCCTATTAGTCCCTTCTAGACTAGGGTTTTAAACTCGAAACTACCATGGTTCATCAACCAAGGCAAATTGTCAGGTCAAAGACTTTGTTCACTCTATGAACTAGTCTCAGACCACTTTGAGGCATTTTAATCATTATCTTAATTAGGTTTTTGTTGTACACGATTATCAAACCAATTATCAAACTATTTTATTTCCTATATTTCCTTGTTATTCTAGGGCATTAGGCTATTTTCTTATGTATTAGCTTAGTATTTTATTATGTAATAGGATGATGAATTGTCATTGGACCAGCTAGTGGCCCCAAGATAGCCTGGCCCACTAGTTGGTGCGCTTCCCTAGCAGAGTGGGTCATGCTTGGTGTGACTCCCTAGGGGAGTGGTTGTCTCCCTATATGGGTCGGCCCTTCTCTTTTGTTTCAGTTATGCAATTGATTATTTAGGACTTCTTCCCTTTCTTCTTCTTCTCTTCCCTTTCACTGCATGAGGTTCAAGGTACCACTTGTGCTCACATCAGGCACAACATTGGTATCGGAGCTTTCACTAACCCCGGCCATGGCACGAGGTAAGCAAATCACCCCAGCCCCAGAAACTCAGCCTGAGAAGGAGGTCGACGCTTCAGCAAACAGTCCCAAATCTGCTTCGGAGACTGTCAGCGCTCCTACTCTGGCGCAAATTATGACCAACCTTGAGTCTTTGACCATGGCCGTTGTGCAGCTCCAAGAACGGCCTTCAGCGCCATTAGCACCACTTCTCGCCAGACCACTGGTCACGAACATGGAGAAGGGAGAAGCATCCCAGGCTCCATATTAACGTGGCCCAGGCACTCAAGCAATGGCGGGCAGGGAGATGCGTGTCCCATAGGCCCCCCTGTGCTTTGGCATCCTTGACCACGCTGGTGAAGGGAGGCGCCAGGCTTGGGATATACGAGGCCTGCTAGGTGTTCGGGAAAATGCCCTAATGGTGTCACCCCCCATAAACCTATTTTCAGAGATGGAGGACGACTAGGAGGAGTACCCAGGGCCTTGCAGAGGACCACAGGGAGGAGCGGATCCCCGTTTGGTCTGCTTGTAATTTCCCCGCAACAGTGGGGACAACAACCCAGTGGAATGGCTATATAAGGCTGAAAAGTTTTTCACCTACCAAGGAACGCATTCAGAGGCTGAGCGGCTATGCATAGCAGCCTTCCACCTCGATGGGGATGCTTCGGTTTGGTTCCAAAGTTTTGAGAAGGAGGTGCGCTACCCCACTTGGGCCACCTTCTCTGATGAGCTCTGCATTCAGTTTGGCCCAAACGAGTTCCAGGACTTTAACGAGATGTTATCCACATTGCGCCAAACCACCACTGTCCGGGCCTATTACACTGAGTTCATGAAGGTGGCCAACCACCTTCCTGACTGGCTGGTGGCGGCCTTGGTGGGCACGTTCAACAGAGGTCTCAAACCCAAGATTTCTAAAGAGATGCGCCACTTTCCATGCTCGAGCATGCAAAACGTAGTGTGCCATGCATGAATTGAGGAGGAAAAGTTGGCTAGGCAGCGGCGAGGGGGTGGCTTGGGCCTTTTTCCCAGTCTGCTGTTAGCTTTAACTCCCTTGCCGCCCCGGCCAGTAGCCCAGTGGTTGGCTTTTGTGGCCACCAGCCCGCTCAGGCTGGCAGTGTTGTTTGTCGTGTCACACAGGCACAGATCGAGGAACTCCGGTCTGAGGGTCTCTACTTCCGCTGCGATGAGAAGTTTGTCCCATGTCACCACTATTCCGTCAAGGGCAGCCTCCTCTTGGAGGAGCTCGACAAAGAGGAAGAGGTGGCGGATATGGGTGACTCGTCCCACCATGACAACATGCTACCCGAGATCTCAATCCATGCCTTTTCTAGGGCATTTACTCCATGTACAATGCGAGTTCAAGGCCACCTCAAGCAGCAGCAAGTGCCCATCCTGATCGACAACGGTTCCACTCACAACTTCATTAACGACAAGGTGGCCCAACTGTTGGGCTGCTTCGTGTAGGATTTGAAGCCCTTTGATGTGTTGATTAGCAATGGAAAGCACCTCAGGAGTGTCGGGGTATGTACGTAGGCCATGCTCTCCATCCAAGGTCACACATTTGTTACCGACCTCTTCTTGCTGCCTACGAAGGGGGTGGACGTGGTGCTCGGAGTACAGTGGCTCCAAGAGCTTGGGGATGTGGTTTGGAACTTAAGAGACATGGTGATGGACTTCGAGATTCAAAGGTAGCGGGTTCAGCTTGAAGGATCTTGGTTGGGCATCTTCCTCTCATCCAAGTCGGTGAGTTCTTTCTTCTGGTTTGCACCCCAAGAGTTCCTCTTGCAGCAGCGGGCAACAGTCAAGGTACGTTAGGACGAGCCACCTCTGGATCTTCTTGAGTTATTGGCAGAGCATCGGGATGTGTTTGCTAAACTAACGGGTCTTCCTCTAGTGCGGCCGCACGACCACCATTTTCCCATCATTCCAGGAGCAGCACCAGCCAATGTCCACACTTACCCCTATCCTCACATCCAAAAGTCAGAGATAGAGCATCTCGTGGCAGACATACTCTAGTTCGGTATCATCCACCCTAGCACAAGTTCCTACTCGTCTCTGGTGTTGCAGGTTCGAAAACAAGACGGTACATGGCAGTTTTGTGTGGACTATTGCGCCTTGAATGCCATCACCGTTAAAGACAAGTATCTCATACCCATGATCGAGGAGCTTCTGGATGAGTTGGTTGGTGCACAAGTTTTTAGTAAACTCGACCTTCGATCGGGTTACCATCAAATTCATGTGCAGCCAGCCGATGTGCACAAGACGGCCTTCCGGAATCATGACGACCATTTCAAGTTTCTCATCATGCCTTTTGGGCTGACCAACACCCCCTCCACCTTCCAAAGCCTCATGAACGATCTCTTTAGGCCTTATCTCGGCCACTACATATTAGTCTTCTTTGACGACATCCTTGTTAGCAACAAGTCATGGGCGGAGCATTTGGAGCATCTTAGGTCGGTCTTCTCTATTCTGTGAGATAACTCCCTATATCTTAAGTGTTCAAAGTGTTCACTTGGTAGCCCACAGGTGGATTATTTGGGACATATCATCTCGTGGGACGGTGTCGCCACAGACCCGTCAAAGGTGGCAATCATGCTCTTGTGGCCACAGCCCACCAATGTTCGGGCACTACGGGGCTTTCTAGGCCTCACTGGCTATTATAGGCAGCTCATCAGCAGGTATGGGGACATGACTAGACCCCTTACAGTGCTTCTCAAGAAGGGGGTGTTCGATTGGAATGAAGTGGCTTAGGCGGCGTTTGAGGAGCTAGAGCAGGCTATGGCATCGGCCCCTGTGCTGATCTTATCCGATTCTAGCCGGCCCTTCATGGTGGAAACAGATGCTTCAGAGACCTGCCTAGGGGCGGTTCTGCTACATGACAAGCGCACATTGCCTACTTCAGCAAGACTTTGGCGAGCCACTCTTTGTCATTGTCCGTTTATGAAAAGGAGATGCCAGCTATTGTCCTCGCCATCGACAAGTGGCGGCCTTATTTACTTGGCTGCCGGTTCTTCATTCGCACTGACCACCAACCTCTGAAGTACTTCCTCGAGCAACGGGTGTCCACTCCCTCTCAATAGTGGTGGGTCAGTAACTTACTTGGCTATGATTATGAGGTTATGTACAAGAAAGGTCGAAAAACACTGTGGCCGGCACGCTATCTCACAGCTCTGCCCTGGGATCGTGCTTGGCCATTTCTACTATGTCCTGCCCTTTCATTGATGAGTTGAGGCGGGCATACTTAGATGATTCTCAGATGCAAACACTGATTACAGCTCTAAAGGCCAACCCAGCTGCTCATCCTTTCTTTGTGTAGCGGGATGACCTACTCTTTTGGAAAAACCGCCTTTGGGTTTGAGATGTTGATGATCTTTGTAGGTGAGTTATCTCCCACTTCCATGACACCATAGTAGCTGGTCATGAGGGATCATTTCACACTTATAAGCAGGTCAGCCAAAGTTTGTTGTGGCATGGTATTCGACGTGCAATCCAGGAGTATGTGGCCGCTTGCAATGTCTATCAGAGGGCTAAGGCTGCCACCACCTCTCCTACAAGTTCGCTTCAGCCCTTACCTGTCCCTGATAATGTTTGGGAGGATGTTTTGATGGATTTCATGGAGGACTTGCCCTTGGTGCAAGGCAACATGGTGATTATGGTGGTGGTGGACCGGTTGTCCAAGTACGCTCACTTTTGCACTCAGGGACACCCATTCACTGCCAAGATAGTGGCAAAGCTCTCTGTCCGGGAGGTCACCAAACTACACGGCATGCCCCGCACTATTGTCTCCGATCATGACTAGATCTTTATATCTCAGTTTTGGTAGGAGCTCTTCACGTTACATGGCACTTGGCTCCACATGAGTAAAACTTATCACCCTCAAACAGATGGCCAGGCCGAAGTGGTCAAACGATGCTTAGAGCAGTACCTCCGTTGTTTCACGATGTCTTAGCCCCACCGATGGCTTAAGCTTCTTCCCTGGGCAAAGTGGTCCTATAATATCACTTACCACACTCGTGCTAGTTTCACTTCTTTCGAGGTGTTGTATGGCCGTCCACCCCCGACTGTGTTGTCTTATGTCCCTCATTGCTCCTCTGTGGCTAAAGCGGACTACATCTCCAGACACAAGACGAGGTTCTTCGCTAGCTCAAGGTGAACTTGTCCTCTACTCAAAACCAGATGAAGCAGATCTATGATGGTCATCACACTGACCTGGAGTTCGAGGTGGGTGACTTAGTTTATGTCCCAATTCTTCCTCAATGCCAGACATCCTTGTTTCAGCTAGAGCACTCCAAGCTCACCTCTCGTTTCCTTGTTCCCTATGTTGTGGAGGAATGTATCAGCCCAGTGGCTTATCATCTTGCTCTACCACCTGGTTCCTTAGTCCATCACATGTTCCATGTCTCCCATCTTCATCGCTGTGTGGGGGACACTTCCCTCACCACTGCTACTCCACCACCTCCTTTGATGGGACCGATTTCACTTGCAGATCCGGGTCGAGCATCGGTTGTTGATAAGCATCGGGTCCGCCGTTCGGGTAGCATCATTACAAAGGTTTTGATTTCTTGGCAAGGCCAGCCACTTGAGGATGCCACCTGGATGCCTGAGGATGAGTTCATGGTTCATTATCCAGCTTGGTTGCCTTGAGGACAAGGCGAATAGCGGAAGCATGGTGGAGTGTTGTGCACGATTATCAGACTATTTTATTTCCTTTTTTTCCTTGTTATTCTAGGGCATTAGGATATTTTCTTATATATTAGCTTAGTATTTTATTATGTAATTGGATGATGAATTGTCATTGGACCAGCTAGTGGCCCCGGGATAGCCTAGCCCACTAGCTGGCATGCCTCCCTAGGAGATTGGGTCGTGCCTAGCATGACTCCCTAGGGGAGTGGTCGTCTCCCTATATGGGTCGACCCTTCTCTTTTGTTTTTGTAACGCCCGAGATTTTTCATCCCTTTTTCTTAAAACTCATAGAAATTTTTTTTCCATAAATCGGAGTCAAAACGATAAAATCAAAACATGTATAAACAATTTATAATTTTAAACATCATACGGTTAAACATCGTACTGTCAAATCAAATATCCTCAGGCACTACTCAAAAACGCACGTACGAATAAATTTGCTATGATCATAGACTTTTAAATACAAATCACTCTCAGGCATCCCTGAGTACAAGTCCCATAAAGTCCACAGACTCATCCAAATGAAAGTCCAGAATAAACATCACGATGTCTCGTCTCACCCAATACGGGAGATCGTGGCACAAATAAACTCGCAGAGAGTCAAGCAGATACTTGAGTCAACAGGAATCAATCCACCGCTGAAACGAGCGTCCATCTCCGGGAGCTCTCCGCACAACCTGCAAAACTTCCCATACAACGGGGCTAAAAGTAGTAGGGTGAGTATTTTCATACTTAGTAGGAAAATACCCAGTAGGGGGAAATCCCAAACGGTGAACTCCATAAGTTCATAATCACATGCGTCATGCAACTCAAACATGAAGTAGTCAACATAACATAATCATAACATGCTCAAATGCATACGATCATACCAAAGGCACCATCGTGCCACAGACATACCGAAGGCACCATCGTGCCAAAATCATAATATCAAAACAACTTACACAAACACCCTTATCCAGGGTCATACAACTTAATCGTACCACCGTACGCATACTCATACAACATATGCATATTTGTACGACCTTACTCGTACAATCGTATGCTCACTCATACAGCTTACACCTACACGTACGACCTTAGTCATACAATCAGACTCGTACGACCTTACTCGTACAGTCTGCACAAAATCATACTTACTGTCTTACTCAGAAACATATTCTCACAATCGTACTCATACTCTTACAGCCGTGCTCATATTCATACGCTTACAGTCCTGCTCATACACACTCTTACAGTCCTACTCATACATACTCTTACAGTCCTGCTCATACACATACAGTCGTACTCATACACATAATCATACACATACACATACAATCATACACATAATAACGACCACTGAAGCTCATTACAACTAATAGGCTCCAGCGTCGAAAAGGAAAAGAATGTCACTGGGGCAACACCTTAACCTCCGGGGAGTGACTAGACGCTATGGACTTTTTCGAAGGTAAGGCACACCAATGCTCATGGGGCACTGGATCAAACAGGTAAGAGTAGATCCATGATACTACTTACCTGAGCGCGCAAACATAAACACCCACACATAAGGGGTCATACAGTTGCCCACCATAATGGGTCTTATAGTGCCATAGAATCGCCCACCATAATGGGTCTTATAGTGCCAGAGAATTGCCCACCATAATGGGTCTTATAGTGCCATTGCCACTCTTGGGCAGAAAATATACAGTGCCACTTGGGCAGAAACATACAGTGCCACTCTTGGGCGGAATCATACAATGCTCTCAACAGAGCATCAGACGTTTGGGCTTCATACAACACACAGACAAAGTTAGAAACGTACATCGCTCTCAACAAAGCATCAAACATCTGGGCTTATACAGCACGCAGACCAAATCAGAAACAACGTCGCTCTCAGCAGAGCATCAGACGTCTGGTGCTCTACATAGCACACAGACAACATCCCGCAGGATAAACACCATGGCAAGACATGATAAATGCTCGGCCGACTCATTAGCAGCCAGCTCAAACACGGAACTTAATCCGTCGAACCCTCAGGTCTCAAACTCACAATGCTATCATTAGTTGTGCTTATAATTCAAGTTTGAATTAAGTATATTATGCGGTACAATTATGCCACACAAACTCACAGCCCTCGACTGATCAAACTGAAGCTGAGCCCGATCGAAACCCTAGTTCGTCAAGACAGCAGACTTCACTTACCCGTCCACATCATGGACAAAACTCATCGTACAACCAACCCTTACAGTCTTACGTACTTCGCCATCCATCTTATGGCCAAAACATCTTACACTGACATCCTCAAATAACGCTCCTCAGAGCCAACCCAGTTGTCACCCTCTTACTTATATCTCACTTGTTATACTTACTTTTCACTTCATAATCTGTAAGTTATGCTTGTACAATTATGAACACTCTTACTGTCTGACAAACGCTCAACATACCATCCAACCCAAACTGATCCATTCTAATCCCTGCCTGTCATACTCTTATCCTTTGTCATACGCTTACACAACTGTATCCAAATTCAGACAAAGCTTCTGTCACCTCTTACTGTCCATCGCCCATACCTCTGCCCACATACACTTACACATCTCCATACCATAGGCAAAAGGCCATCATACATACGTATGTCTCACACATATGTATAACATACACATACGGTCATACATACATAACTTACAAACATGCACGCTAGCCATCACTAGCCCATGCACACACATTCAAACATACATGCTGGTCATCACTAGCACATGCATACATACGTTAAACATACTTCAAACATGCATGCTAGCCATCACTAGCACATGCATACATACATACATACTCCAAACATGCACGCTAGCCATCACTAGCACATGCATACCACATATGTAGCATACTGACATATTTGCTAGCCATCGCTAGCGCATACATAATCCACATCCATAAAACGTGCATACATCTCATGCATATCAATCATACTATACAATCATGCTTACACGCACATCATGCAATCGGATTGTTACTTAACATCCAAGCATGGAATCATACAATCCTAGCATGCTGCTACTCATTCAAAGCATGCTTCATGAATTTACGAGTTCACAGCTCCCCTACCTCGTAATCACGACGTTTGATGGCGAGCACACGACGGTGGCGGTGTCGGTGGCAGAGTTGGTGGCCAAAACCATTGCCTTGATGAGAGAGCTGCTGTCCCGAGGGTTTAGGAAGCGCCGAAACTAGTCACAGCCAAACAGGGTGTCAGAAATCAATGCGGTAAAACCCGCGATCCACGACGGCACACTAGGGCGGCCGGGAGACAAGTCGTGCCAACATATGTGGCGGTGCGACCAGACGTTGAGGGTGTACTCACTGAAGATGGGCCGGTGCCTAAGACGTGCTCAGCTGGCCACAAGACATCGAAATCGGCCGTGGACAGCACCCAACAGCGACGATTTCGGTCAACAAAGGCCCACATATGGGCGGAGAGCGTGGGGCAATGCTCAAGAATCAAAGGAGAGGTGGAGGACGGCTCTAGTGGTCAACTCCACTCGGTGGCAAAGCCAACCGATAGTTAGGCAGCACAAATGCAGCGCCTAAACCCAGAAGTACACGCGTGGCCACATGCACACGCGACCCAACGGGCGGGGGAAAGGGCTGAAAAGAGGCAACCCAAGGCCCACAAAAGCCAACAGGGCTAAGGCCCTAGCTGTGGCCAATCTAAGCGGCGACATCGCCGATCGCCACCCACAACCAATACCCATGGTGCGGGCGGCTGTGTATCTCGCACGACAGAGAGCAAGGGGAGGGTTCAGGGTCGAGCAAAGGCCATGAGGCTGTCACTAGCCAAGGCCTGTGCAGGTGAACTCGTCCACCTTCGGTCACGGTAAGTCATACAAATTCTTGCCCGAGGCCGTCCGGTACCGACGGCATAAAATGGGCAAGAAGGGTCAACGACACACATGCCGGTAAGGCGGAACTAGCTGCAGCTACGGGCTGCAAGGCTGAACAAGGCCCGGAGGGGTGGCCCATTGGCATCACCGGGCTGGGGCGGAGCCGAACTAAGGTCCACCAAATCAAATCCGGTGTTCGACTGATAACATCAGTCACAACGTCCAAAACGGGCGTAGGCCAAAAATAGGGGATGACCGGGGAAAACCGATAAGGGCGGAGTGGCCATGGGGTCGGAGGCTGAAACCGGTCCAGGTGGGTGGGGCTGTCCCTGGCCATTGCCAGGCCGGGGCGGAGCCCACGGTGGTCAAGTCACCCTCACCCGCCAACGATGGCGGTGCCAACTCACAGGAGAATCCACCCACCGTACGGCGCAAATCGGACTGGGCGGAGTGGCCAAGGTGGCGGCGGAGCTGGCTGGGGGTCGGCCTTGCAGTCACTGAACCGTGGCTGGCCGGACGGAAGCCGAGCGAAGCCGTCTTAGGCCAAAGGCAGCAATTCCCGGCACCGATAGTCCCAAACACACGGACCAAAAACAATGGCTCGGAAGGTCTGGTCAGAGGGAAGATGGAGGACGGAGGCGAAATTGGCCAGGAAGGGGTGGCTCAATCACTTCACCGGACCAAGGTAAGGGCGGACAAAGGTCCGTTCAGCGGTGGCTTGCCGCCGGCGGCCCCAATTCGTCCAAAACAAAGTTCGGCGAAAACAGAGCAGTGGAGAGAAAGGGAGTGGGACGGCGGAGCAGAGGCCGTCCGGGGCCGGGAGGGGTGTCCTCCCACCGTCGCCGGCCCATGGCGGAACCATGGGCGGCCGGCCGGCCCTCGCCGGCTCACGGCGGCGGCGGAACAGCACAAAACAGAAAAAGGGGGCTCACCGGGGGAGGAGGCGGCGCGGTCGTGGGCGGCCGGGGCAATGGCCCCTCGGCGTCGCATCGCCGGGGCGGAGCCTGTGCCGGCGTCCTGCGGCCTACCGGCGGCCAGTGGCCGGCGGGGACAGAAAAATAGTAAGGGGGGCGGCGGTTGCACTATTCACCCAAATCCGAATCGGGCCGAGCCCGATCTTTTATTCTGTGCACCTTTTTTTTCCCACTTACGTCCCCAATGCACGCATACCTCAAGTTTACATGTTATCAGTCCAAAACTCACGCCGTAAGCGTGTAGTGAGGCCCGCGGCCCACGACTAAGCCCCACACCCAACTCTACGGGTATAAATACGGTGAGAAAATACACAATTATGAATACGCCGAAGCGTCATATTTTTCTGCCGAAAATGACCAGAAAAATAGCAAAAAAATTACAGAAAATCATAGAAAAATCAGGGACCTTACAGTTTTAGTTATGCAATTGATTATTTAGGACTTCTCTCATTTCTTCTTCTTCTCTTCCCTTTCACTGTGTGAGCGTTCAAGGTACCGCTTGTGCCCACATCGGGCACAACGGTTTCCTCACCCAATCCAAAGCTATCTAACCCCATTGATTAATCTTTCATTGATCTTAAGCTAGAGATAAATTACTATCACGATATCAACATCAAACATTAACACAATGAACAATATAAACAATATAGACCAACATAGGTCCAAGCAAATCATAATATCAATAATCAAACTCGATAATGATATTAAAAATGTTCGAGCTCTCGTGCCCTAACCCACCTTGGGTTAAATGATTAAACTTTTATAGAAACAGTTTATAATGCACCTAGAAGTATTAAAGTAATTATCCAACATTAGATATGGTCCTCTCTGCTCTTGAGTAGGTCTTTACCCTCTGAAAAGGTTTTATTACCACATTGGCCCATTAATCCCATTCACACAAATGCAGGCCGGTCTGTATAAGGGTATTTATGTTTTTTTGTTTAGGACCTCCCTAAACCCTAAAAGGTCCAAAACTAATCACAAGGGTACACCTTGATATTATGAACCTGAGATAAATTTCTTACTGTATAACAAGGTCGTAAACCCCTTGAACCGACCCCCGTTCAATTAACCATCTTACCTTAACCTTAGGGGTAAAATAGCTAATTATCTATTTACTAGGATTTTTCCCTATCTTATGGCATGGTAAAAATTTAGGATACACATTAAACTAACATTGGGATTTTTATCAATTTTAAATCCACTTATAGGCCCTTTAACTAGAGCCCCTAAGTCTACTCATTAATCATCTTTCTACGATTCAACTCATAAGGGTAAATTAGTTATTTTACAGACTTTGGAATTTTTTGCAATTTTGAAACTTGGTCACAACATTTGAAATAATCTCCTGGTAATATGTAAGTTTTTTCAAATTTTTCTGGCAACTCTAACTCACTGAACCGGACCCTGTTCATAGAGATTTTAATTAGACTAAACCGAATTGGGTTGGGTAACCCGACCCTGTCCAGTGGCCGACGACCCACATCGTAGGTCATCTTCTCCACTACCGGCCAAAGGTTGTTTGGCTGCTAGCAGCGCTACCCGTACTACAGTGGAGGAGGGGGTGGCCTAGGGGTTTGCGGACATCCGACATCAGTTCTACCGCCTTCCAGTGGCCAAAACTCCCCCCCTTTTTTTATCTGTGTTCTGCAATTAGTTTGAGGTGTTGCGGCAGTAGGACACCACAGCCGGGCAATGGACCGGGCTTGACTGGATAGCCATCTTCTAGCAATTTCGTGACCCTTAGTTTTACTCGGGCCGGGTCGCGCCGCCACTGTCCACTCTCTCTTTTTTTTCTACTTAGTAGCCAAATTTCCACGGCCGTCGTGGCCACTGCTGCTTGGACCGTCATGGCCAAGACCAGGGCAAGCCCTCCTTTGCTATAAAATTGACCGATGATCAGGTAGCCGGTCGACCGACAGCCAGTAGTTTTACTCACAGTTGAAATCAGAAATCATTGTTCCTCCTAATTACGGGAACAATGACTGATGTTCATATAAATTATAAAATAAATAGTAAACTGCAGAAACTACTAAGTAATGCAACGATTATTCAAATTTATTTAACGGAATTCTTATTAATCATGACTCGAAGATTAAGATAGCAATTCAACCTTAATTGTCGGTTTGTCGTCGATCCACTGCTGCCAGAGCCTCACTCTTTCTATCTAGCTTCAAATTTTAAGCCACAAGTTCTATCTAGGGAGGAATTTATTCTACTAAGAATGTTAATGGGTCAAACACCTTAATTTCCACATATTTAAATTTTGAAACCTAGGAAATTTTGGGATATTATATCCCCCGCCAGTATATTCTACAGTGGTAAGATAAGTACTTGCAGAGTATCAATTGTTCTGGTATTTGTACTGGGGCAAAAAATAGTTGGAGGTGATCACAAATGAGAAGAGCTTCATTTAGGTTAGTTTTCTATCTTGAATTGAAAGCATGATTCATAATTTATTTAAAATGTTATTTGTGTGGATGTATCAACTAGGATGGATCATTTTGTTGGGGAACATCCCCCTCTACAACTTTGATGACATCCATGATGCAAAAGAAAGAAATTCCTTCATTAGTTGCCTCAATAGAAGAGGTTGTTCCATGTTCATTAGATAAGATGGAGGAGCATATATAATCTAATGGCAAAGAGAATGAATCTTTTGAAGAGTTACATTTCAAATTCTGCTTAAAATACTTTATAAATATGTATATTGTACAACTTTTAGGTTAATCTTGTATGATGACATGCACTCTTATTATAGGAACCAACTAAATGACAAACAATGCCCCTTCAAGTTATACAGTACTGAATTGTGAATTGATGGTGGCAAACGATGGAAATTGTGCGTCATTTGTGGTAGTCACAATCAGCCCCCTTGCAATTTGGGGAAGGACACGCATATGCAGGTTGTCTAAAAAAACAAAGAGATTGAATTTTTGAAAGATTTATTGAAGACCAGAGTGAAAGTGTCACGTCCCGGCACTAGCCTGACCCAAGCTGAACTTGGTCCAGAGGCCAGTCAAAGTGCACGGGGGCGACAAGATTGTTGGTTTAACATGTTACAGAAGTCTTAACCCCTCTAGCTGGTAAATTACACACATGAAGTCACGCACCTTAAAATTAACCCACATACATAATATCCTGACCCTGAACATAGAGCTTAAATCAGAAATCTTAGAAATGTCTAAAAGCATCAAATATACACGAGTCTGAATTATAATCATCCATACATAGTGTTCCAGTATTATAATAGCATAAATTGAAAGACAAAATAAGGTCCAAAGGCATTGAAGCCTACTCCCATGTATATCCAGATCGTCCCTCATACAGGGGATCCTTGATTAACTGCATCTCATGCCATGCAGCCCCAAAACAAAACACAAAAAGAGGGGTTAGTAAAACTCAGTAAGGTTTGAAAAATGGTAACGTTAATCAAGAAACAACTGTGGCACATCAACATGGTAATTCAGATTTACATTTCACATGATATTCCAATTTTGATTAATTTCCTTATCATACCCTGACTTACCCATAAGTAATTATCCTGCATACAAGTACCTCATACATACTAAGCATGTGATAAATAATCACCTTATGACATCACATCCATCATGCATAATAAGTGATTCTCACACAATCACATAATGCATAATTATTTTCTAACCTGCATGAGAAGTGTCTCTACTACACATTCAGATCATGCATAAACATCACATATAATCTGCATGAAAAGTGTCTCTAACACACATTCAGATCATGCATAAATATCACATATAACCTGCATGAGAAGTGTCTCTAATACATAATCAGATCATGCACAAACATCACATATAATCTGCATGAAAAGTGCCTCTAACACACATTCAGATCATGCATATTCACTCTCATTCATGCTACTTGTATAAGTGTCTTAAACACACAAATCAATCATGCATAGCCATAAATAAAGAGAATAAACCTACTCCTCAAGGCTGAAGCCCTCAAGTCCCATATCAAATAGACATGTTCCTCAAGACTGAAGCCTTCGAGCAACCCCTGCCCATTAAGCCTAAACTCTCAAGCAGCCCTCCTTGTTAAGACCAAAATCCCAAGCAACTATATCTCGTAAGCTGGTGCACTCAGACAAACCAGCTAGATTCTCAAGGTCTAGATAATCTCAATAGTTTGTTCTCCTTATAGCATTTTTGCTCTTCTCAACCTGGGGAGGAAAACTCATCCTCAAGCGACATAACACCCAGTCCTTTCGAACATAAAACCCCATCCTTTCGGACATAAAACCTAATCGATAAGCCTCCGATCGATTAACCCACCAAGCAATTCTTACCCAATTGCATCCAATCTACTAACATTGGCTAAACTTGGTAAAGTCTCATTCATAAATTTGTTTCATGATGCATGAAATATGATACATACATGAGCAATCTCTACATGAATTCTAATTCATGGAACGTGCTCCCATCAGCCTCACATGCATCATATTTAATCATGAATATCAACAATTACCATCATTACTCCCCACATACGTGTGTGTATTCAAGAAAGAAACATTCATTTCTAAGAATATAACCATGCATTGTAGATAACCCACAAGACACTACACATATGCTCTTTAACATCTAATCATGGCTCCTAACTGAAATCATAAGTGAAAACCATCAGAAAACATAAATCAAGTCAAGTGTAACCTCATGCTAGACCTATATAAGCATGTACACACTACACTTGAAGCTAGACATGGTACCACCATTCACCCATAATTTAATTATAATAAATAAAGACATACAAATCCATCCTCCTTCCATAACCTTGTTCAAATCATGTTTAAAAATATGAGGAATCATTCAACATAGATTCAAGATAAACAAGCATAACATGCTTCACCAACAACATATAATTCACATAATACTTCAATATTCTTCATAATTCCCAACATCAACTCCAAGCCCTTCCAGTAACTTATTCTATCATAAATTACTTAGCATAAATATAAGAAATAATATTTAAGAGTAAAAACTAAAAAATGGACAAAATAGAAAAAAAAATCCCCCAATCTACTATGTTGGCATTCGAACTCCCTACAGGGCCATTCGAATGCCTGGCGTTCGATCGACTCCCTAACCATTGGATCGCCATAACGGTTTTTTTGGTTCATTTTCCCCACTTCGAAATCAAAACTGAAACTTCATATACACTTCACAAATCCTCAAATCTCATCCCCAAACTTCATGATAATCAAATCTATGCTTAGAGAACAACAAATCTAGTCATTACTAAACAAAAAACCCAAAAAATCTCATCAAAGATTAATCCTTTCTCAAATCGCCATTAAAGCTCATAACCATGGAACCCACTTTAAACTCTCAACAAAATTCAAATATGAAATCACAACCATGTTTAGGACCAAAACACTTACCTTCAACAAGCTTCTTCACTACAAATCACTCCTCAAACACCTTTGAATCCTACCTAACATATGGTTTTAATTAATACTTTCATAAATCCTATTTAAAACACCTAAATCCTTCAAAAACTAGTAGATCTAGGGTTGAAGAAGCTCAAAAACGAAATCCCTTCATTAGGGTTTGAAATAGGAGTTCAAATCAGTAGCTTTTTTAGTAGAAATCAAGATTAAACCATAGCAAAAGAAGAGATTTGGAAGATTTACGAAAACCCCTAAGAGATTAATGAAATATTAAGAAATCCACACCTTAATCTCATTTCACTTTATGGAAAATGGGGATTAGGCTCCTAAGCTCCTCGTTTTAGCCTTTCCCAATTGGGAAGGTGGCTGGGCTATTTCTTTTATAGTAAAGGGCAGGTAAACCTAATGAATTAGTGGGGTACAAATAGGATTTACTACTAAATTTAGAAAAATCTACTTATTTTAGACCAAATTGAAGTCTGAAAATTTTGAAATAATAATTTTCTATCATAGGATGTTGTAAGGTCATTTAGGACCAATAATCCCAATTTCGCACGTGGGGGCCATGGTGGGTCTTGCCCCCTAACTTTTCGGGGAAAATAGTAAAAATTTCAGAAAAAGTCCAAATGACTTATATTAACATAAAAACCATTAATGTGAAAACCATTTTGGCTAAAACCTTTGTTAACCACTTTAATTTTAAAAATAGTCAAAACCGATTAGAATTAACATTAAGCTACACATAAGCAATTAAATGGAATAAAAATAAAGCGGTTCAAGTTTAGGGATCTAACAGAAAGCACGTGACATCTTGGTTATATTGAAGGAATAGGATCCTTCGAACCTCTCTCCCGTCAAAACAATATATAATGCTCATACTCGTATTTGTTTGACTCAACGAGAAGGTATAAGTGTATTACAATAGATTATGAAGCATATCAAAGATGTTGGTAATGTTTACTACCATCAAAATAATGATGAGACAAAAACACTAACAGATTTGTTTTTTGCTCATCCAATGTCTATTACGCTTGTAAATCTATTCCCACATGTGTTTATCATGGATTGTACATATCAGACCAAAAAATATCATTTCCCAGTTCTATCAATTATTAGAGTAACTTCAACTTATAAGTCATTCTTTACTGGATTTGCATTTATCTCCTCTGAGAAAGAAAGTGAATATGTGTGGGCACTAAATTGTTTGAAGTCTTTGTTGACAGCAGGTGATCTTCCTGGAGTAATTGTGACAGACATAGATCAAGCATTGATGCGAGCAATTCAAGTGGTTTTCCCCACTTCAAAGAACATATTGTGCAAATGGCATATTTCAACATGTATAATGAGGAATTGTCAAAAAGCATTTAATACCAAGGCTGCATGGGTTGACTTCATGTGGCGTTGGAATAGAATTGTACATTCATTAGAGGAGAGTGAATACAATGAACAACTTCATATTTTGGACACACACTACAAAGATTTTAAGGAGGTGTTGACTTATCTTTATACTACTTGGTTGGACCCATTCAAGGAGCAATTTATAGGAGCTTGGACGGACAATTATATGCATTTCGGCGACAAGATCACCAATAGAGTTGATAGCATGCATGCCAAATTAAAGATGCAACTACGCTCATCAATAGTTGACATACTTCAATCACGATCCAATATTGATGAGATTGTCAATGTTCAACTTGATGAAGCGAAGAAGTCATTTGAAGAAAGTAGATACAAACGGTGCTACCAATTCAAAAACCCATTCTACAAAGATGTAGTTGGGTTAGTGTCAAGGGTTGCATTGAATTTGATCGATGATGAAAGGAAAAAAATTGAGTAGTTTCCAATTGAAGAAACACACTGTAGGCATGAATTGAGGAAAACACATGGCCCTCCATGTAAGCACCAATTGAAAAAGTAGTTACTTGAAGATCGTCTGCTGCCATTGCATGAAATACATGATCATTGGAAGACACTTTATGTTGTTAGCAAAACAACTTATCAATGGGACATGAATTAGTTGATTGCTTTGAGAAGATTTATGAACGAAATGAAATAGCCAATGAGGGGGTGAAAACACAAATATTATCACAATGCAAACAAATTGCAAATCTGATGGCAATTTGGATGGAAATGCCTTCAATAGGTACAAAGTAGCGTAGTAGGCCAAAAGGAAGTAAAAACAAGCTCTCTGTACACACTTTCTCTCTCTAGCCCTTTCTCTTCTCTCTCTTCACTCTCTCTCTCCCTAGCTCTCATCACTCTCTAGCCTCTCTCTACCCCTCTCTCCCCTCTTTCTCCCTCTATCTCTCCTCTCTCTTCTTTCTCTCTCCTCTCTTCTCTCATCTTTCTCTCTTCTCTTATCCTCTCTCTACCTATTTCTCTCTTTACAGTATTATACATTTAAATAATAAATATAAAATAAAAAATTATTAGCAATGTTTTTTTTAAGCGTCGCTAATAATCTTACTTTTTAGAAAAAGAAATTTATTTTATTTGCAACGCATTTATTGAAACATTACTAATAGCACAACTAATAGCGATGCTTTTATAAAAGCGTCGCTATTATTAATACTATTAGCAATGCTCTTAAAGCAATGTTGCTAATAGTTCTAATTTTTTTATATTTTATTTAAAACATATAACTTTTAGTGATGTTTTTATCAAGCGTACTATTAGTGACGTTTTTTATAAAGTACCTCTAATAGTTGTGCTATTAGCGACAACTAAACCCTAATAGTTACCTATTAGCGATGTGTTTATAAAAGCGTCGCTATTATTAAAAATATTAGCAACACTTTAGAAAAAGCATCCTAATATTTCAATTTTTTATTTAAAACATATAACTTTTAATGACACTTCTTTAAAGCGTCACTAATAGCACAACTATTAGTGATGTTTTTTATAAAGTGTCTCCAATAGTTGTGTTATTAGCGACATTTTTTATTAAGTGTTGCTAATAGGTGTATTATTAGCGGCTTTATAAAAAGTGTCACCAATAGTTAATTTTTTTGCAACGCTTTTATAAGTATCACAAGTAGTAGTTTTTAATGATGTTTTTCATTACATCGCTAATAGTACATTTTGTTATAATGAGTAGTCATCATAGAAAATTTGAAAATATTTTTCATAATTAGTTTGACATGTAAAGATAGTAAATAAGAAACATATTGTCATGACCCGGATTTTCCAAAACCCTATTTAAATAAAGGACATGTGATAAATCACGATAATTTTTTTAAAATTGAAATCAACCAACTAAATATCCAGGTCGTGATAATTGGGGTTCCCAAATACGAATATCAAAACATATGATATTATTATACATGTCAAAATTTGATAAATAACAGGATAACCCTCTAAGTATAAGTTTGTCATCTGTCCAAAAATAAATAACCAAGTAAAGTTGGCTCTTATGCCAATAACTATAATTACTTACAAAAATTGTAAAAGTAAGAAACTAGATCCGACTAGTACAATGTCATCTTCAATCGCCCACTGACATTTTGATCTTGCTATGTCCTCATCTAAAGAACTTGCAATCAAATAACAACAAAACATCTCCTCCCCTAGGAGGTGAGTTTCAAAAGAAGAATAGTATTATTTAATATTTTTTGATTCGGCTACCATCACCCAATGTCAGTTGCCTACGTACTCATCTGACAACATCTCCAATGTTTCCAACAATATTGAATCTAGATGTAGTTTTGCCTAAAAACTTGAGTATCCTAAGCAGCATAGCATCACATGTGCAATGCTTAAATATCTTCAACTAACCTACATTTTAGCAAGTCCTTTAATTGTTCCACTTGTTCTAATTAAACAAGCAATATCTAATCTTATTAACTATCTCTCGAATTATTGTCTGATAATTAATATACCCATTTAATCCCAAAGACAAATAGACTTATCAAATGTCAACCTAAGTGACAAATAATGCAACCACCATGAAGCTTCCACCAAAGGGAACCATCCATAGTGCGGGCCTGAAATCCACCAAGAAATACCATCACCCATCCAAGCCCATAAAGGACTTGAACAAAGTGGAAGGGCATGGCCTACAACTACACCTGAACAGAACTGGCAAAAGAAGCCAACCAAGTAGGATGACAGCTAATCCAAATGCGTGTACATTAAATGATCCTCAATAGATCAGTGGTGAGCCTAACTCATGCAAAGCTCCCTCCAACAAGGAGGTGCAACTACACAATCAAACCAATAGTTCTTCAATAGAGCGAAGACTCATAAAAACTATTTTGAACCCTGTCTTGCTCATCAACAACTAAGGATTCCAAATGAGTATCCCAAACCCTATCAATCCCTTCTAAATTAGGGTAAAACTACCATTAGTTCATTAACCAAGGGAAATTGTCAGGTCAAAGGCCTTATTCACTCCATGAACTAGTCTCAGACCCCTATGAGGGTATTTTACTCTTTATTTTAATTAGGTGTTCTTGCCCAATCCAAAGCTATTAACCCCATTAATTAATATTTTATTAATCATTACTACCACAATAATAACAGTAAATGTTAAAACAATATAAACAATACAAACCCACACAAGTCCAAGAAAATTGTAATATTAAAAACCAAACTCAATAATGATATAAAAAATGTTCGCACTCTCATGCCCTAACCCTCCTTGGGTTAGCTCATTACACTTTTATCAAAATGGGTCATAATGCACCTAAGGGAATTAAGGAATTATCTCACATTGGGCATGGTCCTCTTTGTTCTCAGGTAAGTCTTTGACCACTCAAAAAGTCTCAATATCAAATTGGCCCATTAATTCCATTCATGCAAATGTGGGCTAGTCAGCTCATAGGGGTATTTCTATTATTTTGTTCAAGGCTTCCCTGAACCCTAATGGGTCCAAAACTAATATCAGGGGTACTCCTTAATGTTATGGACCCAATGTAATTTTTATGTCATTTAACAGCGTCGTAAACCCCTTTAATAGACCCCAATTCAATTAACAGTTTTACCTTGAACTGACCCCCTAGGGGTAACATAATTACTTATCTTTTAATGGGATTTTTCCATAGCTCATTCATTGGTCTATAATTAGGGTACACATACACCTATCCCTAGGATTTTTCATAATTTTTAAACCGACTCAAAAGCCCTTCAACTAGAGCCCCTAAATTGGGTCATTAAAAATTATTCTTCAATTCAACTCATAAGGGTAAATTAGTCATTTCAAAGCATCTAGGATTTTTCCTCAATCTAAAAATTAACCAAGGCACTCAACATACTCTAATGGTCATTTAAAATTTTTTCAAAATTTTCTAACTATTTTAACTCACTGAACAGGAATTGGTTCAGATGGTGTGTTTTGTTTCTTTTTTTGGTTTGGACCGGTTGAATCGGGATGGGTTACCTGACCCGGTCAAGGACCCAAAAAAGACCCGCACTGCAAGTCATCTTCTCCATTGCCAACCAAAGGCTAGTTGGGCTCTGCGGTGCCACCTCTTGCCACCATTGCAAGGCAGGAGTTGCAGCTCACATAATCGCCACATAGCGGCAAATCCTATGGGTCTGGCCTTGCTATCGCCTAGTGGCTTGCCCGGGCCAAAGACCTTTTTTAAAAAAAAATGTGTGGCCGCTGTCAAGGACCTGGTCCAAGGGATGGTCGAAGTGCACAAGGGCGAATAAATTGCATTGCAGAATATTTTAACCCCTTAATCAGGTGAATTTCACATACGGAGTCGCGCACCTTTAAACCTTTGTACAAGAGAAATAAGAAAAATAAAGGAGGACTTTTACTCTGAATTAGTCTATAAGTTAGAAACCTACATACTTAAATCTTGAGCCGCCATACATGGCTCAAATAAGAAAATCTTAGACAGATATAAAAACATAAGATATACACGTGTGTGAAGTAAAAACCACCATACATGATGTTCTATAATCATAATGGCATAAATCAAAAGGACATAACAATGTCTAGAGGCATCCAGGCCTACACCCATGCTCTCCCCGACCGTTCCTCATACAAAGAATCCTGGTTATCTGAATGTCACGCCATGCAGCCCCAAAATAAAACACAGAAAGAGGGGTGAGTAAAACTCAGTAAGGTTTTATATGTCAAGAGAGTAAATCCAAGATCATCACATATATTTCACCTAGAAATCATTACATAAATCTCATACATTCATCATGATATATCAGCATAACCTGTGCATGACTATTCATCACATGCATATACTCATAAGGTCATCAACATATCTCCTGCATACCATTTTACATGGCATATCATGATATTATCTCATTCATGATTCATTTCAATGCTTTCATCCATCTTGCATACCATTTCACATAGTATATCACAATATCATCTCATTCATTATTCATTTTCAATGTATTCATCCATCTAGCATACTATTTCACATAGTATATCACAATATCATCTCATTCATTATTCATTTCCAATGCATTCATCCATCTTGCATACCATTTCACATAGTATATCATAATATCATCTCATTCATGATTCATACTCATAGTGTACATTCACCGAGCATAATAGTGTCTCACACACTAATCCATAATCATGCATATCAACCATATCCACACGTGTCACATAATCTTAATTATCACTACACAACCTATAAAATTGTGGGCATAATAATATCTCACACACATGCATCATCATCAAAGGTGAATGTCTCCATCACAGAGATGAAAGTAATCATATCATCCACCCAGGATGTAGTCCGATTTCCTAAATAGAAACATAGGGCATTGCCCGCTCTGGACACAGTCCAAATTCCTTACGAAAAACTAGGGTGTTTGAGGTAGTCAACCCCTCTTCTCGCCCTGGACAATCCAAAAGAAGGTCCAATTTACTTACGGAAACCTAGAGCAGTCTGCTCTCCCTAGATAGTCCTGGCCGGTAACATCCAATCTCCTCATGAAGACCTAGAGCAGTGTGTTCGACCATGACATCTCCTGTGGTGGGAGAGATTCTGATTTCCATGAAGGTTACCTAGAACACGTGATAGCCGGTGTACAAAGGCATACCACTCTAGATTCTCAAGGTCTAGATGACTCAATAAATAAATCTTAACCGCATCAAACGACTCAACTCAACCCGGGGAGGATGCATATTCTATTTAGGAACTCAAATCGAAATCATGTCCTTTCGGACCAACCAATTTCTGATAAGCCCACGATCAATTAAGCTGGCAAGCAATCTCACATCATTGCATCCAATCAATCAACCATAGCTAATCTCAATAAAGTCTGATTCAAAATTTTATTTCATGATGCATGTAACATGGTATATACATGGGTAATACATACATGAATCCTAATTCATGATACATGATTTCATCAGCCCCTCATGCATCATTTATAATCATAATATCAAACATCATCATAATCATCCCCCACATCTATGTGTACATGGTAGTAACATTCAATTTTAAGCATATTGACATGCCTTATAAATAACTCATCATCATACCACATACATGCTCATTACCATTTAATCATGATTCATACTGAAAATCATGGGTAAAAATCATTGAAAAACACCATTCAAATCAAGTGCAACCTCATGCTAAACTTATATAAGTATATTCATATCACACTTGAAGCTAAACATGGCACCATCATTCACCCATAATTTCATCATGATATGTGAAGGCATATAATTCCATTCTGATGCTATAAATTTTTTTAGAATCATACTAAAATATAATGAATCACCCAATCATAGATTCAATACAAGAATTTATAACATGCTCAACCGAATAACATAAAATCCACTTAACACTTAAGCATTTATCATAGCCACCAACATCAATTTATACCATTCCAATAGCTTATCATAGTATAAGAAATGATACTTATGAGTAAAACACTAAAATGAGCAAAATATACAAAAGTAGCCTAACTGCAATGTTGGCGTTCGAACGCCTTGCAGGGTTGTTCGAAAGCCTGGCCATTTGATCAACTATCTGGCCGTTCGATCGCTATAACTGGGATCTATGGTTCGTCTTCCCCACATTGAAATTGAAATTGAAACTTCTCATGAACATCTTAAACTACCAAATCACACTCCCAAACATCACCATAATTAAATCCATGCTTGAAAAACAATAGATCTAGCCATCAACAATAAAATACACAAGAAAATTATAAGAAGGATTAAACTTACCTCAAATCGCCATTGAAGCTTAAATCCATGGAAATCACTTCAAACTCCATCAAAACTCATATATGAAATCACATACAAGTTTTGGATGAAAACACTTACCTTCAACAAGCTTCTTCACTTCAAACCACTCCTCCAACTCCTTCAAATCCTACCCAACATAGGGTTTTTTTAATACCTTTATAAATCCGATTTAAAACACCTAAATCTCTAAAAAACTAGTAGACCTAGGATTCCTTGGGTTTAAAAATGTAATTCCTTTCACAAGGGTTTCAAATCAGTAGTTTTTTGGGTAGAAATTGAGATTAAACATTGTTAAAAGAAGGGATTTCAAAATTTTAGGAGAAACCCTAAGAAATTAGTATAAGATTAGGCTAATTTTCACCTTAATCGCCTTCCTACTTGGAAAATTGGGAATTAGGGCTCCCAACTCCAGATTTACAGCCCTTCCTAATTGGGAAAGTGGTTGAGTCTTTCTATTTATAGTATAGGTTGGGGCAAACCTAATAGATTTGTGGGGTATAAATAGGGTTTCACACTAAAAATGGATTAAACCCAAATTAAAGTATAAAAATTTTAACATAATTATCTACTGTCTTAGGATGTTGTTAGGGTTATTTGTGACTAATTATTCAAATTTTGCACATGGGGCCCACGGTAGGTCCCGATCCCTGACTTTTCGCAAAAAATAGTAAAAGTTTCAAAAATTCATAACAAAATTCCAAATGACTTTTATTAACATAAAAACCATTAATGTAAAGATAATTTTGGTTAAAACCTTTCTTAACCAATTTAATTTTGAAAATAGTCAAAACCGATTAGAATTAGCATTAAACCACACAACAACAATTAAATAAAGTAAAATCAACCAGTTCAAGTTTAGGGATCTTACATCCTTCTCCTCTTAGGAACTTTGGTCCCCCAAAATTCACTAAACGTCGGTGTAGAATAGGTTGAGATATTTCACTCTAATCTCATCTTCTGTCTCCCATGTGGCCTCTTCAACCTCATGATTATGCCATAAGACTTTTACTAGTGGGATCACTTTCTACCAAAGAATCTTCTCCTTCCAGTCCAAAATATGAACGGGTGTCTCCATGTCACACCCGGCACCCGCCCAACCCAAGCCAGACCCGGTCTAAGGATTGGTTAAGTACACAGGGCGACAAGATTGATGGTTTAATGCATTGCGGAAGTCTTAACCCCTCTAACGGGCAATTAACATGCACGGAGTTACGCACCTTAATGTCCTTTGAGCAAGAGAAATAAGGAAAGTAAATAGGATAATAACTCTATAATTAGGGCTACAAACGGGTCGGGCCTTGACAGGCTAGGGCAAGCCCAAGCCGGGCCCAAAAAAAAATATTTAAAACTGGGCCCAAAGCCCATAACTGAGTTCAAAATTTCGGCCCGGCCCAAAATTTCTACAGGCTCGGCCGGGCCACGGGCTTTTGGGCCGAAATTGACTTAATATAAATTTTTTCTTACCGATGATAAATCTATATCTTGAGCTATAATTCTTGTCAATATACAATTATATATACCTACAAAATGTTATATCATCATTGATAGTATAATAATTTCTACCACTAAGAAACAAAGGTTGAGACCATTACCAAAAAAAAAACTATTTGTGGGGTTTTAAAACCCCCGCTACAAGTCTCAAAAGCACCGCTAAAACTCCTAGCACTGTCTAAATAACAAAAATATATTCTCAAATACACTTTTCATCCATTTGAACTTCATATTTATGCAACCTCAAATAAAAAAACAGATCTTATAATAGCAAAAATTATTTAAATCAAGTATCTAATACATTAAGTGTTGAAAATAAAGTTTGCAAATATAATAGTTCTAATTGTTTACAATATCTAAGTACAAATTGTGAGATTATTTAATATAAATAAAGAAGAAAAAGTCTTCGATAAGACTTGATCCCTCGGTGCATCTTGACAATCTTCACCATTAGCCTACACAAAATTAAAATATAACAAAGTTAGTATATAAAATTATTATACTACAAAAAAACATAACCATATTTTGGAGATAACTTTGTATGCTTTTAACCAGAACGAACATGCATATTCACCCAAAGACAAACACAGAGAGAAAGGGAGGGAACCTTTATATATGCCAAGAGGTCTGCCACGTAGTCATCAGTGAAGACATAAATTTCAGCTCAACCACAAGTTGGGAAATAGAAAACCAGTTTATAGACCATTTTAAACTGTAGCAATGGCAAAAGAGCAGCTCAAAACAGAACAAGAATCTTACTACATCACTAGTGGAAGATCTGATTGACAGCTTGTAGATGTCTCCATTAAGGGCAGGGAGTGACACAAATTGAGCTCAAATTTATTCACTACATGAGGACATTGAAGAAGTGGCCTCCACACATAGGATAATGGTGAAGGACAGTGTGTTTAGCAACAAAAAAGTACATATCACCTCATCAAAATGATAAGACTAGAAATTATTCAACCAACTTAAGTGAAAAAAAATCAAAATCTGTGCAAAAGCACATTTCACCTCATCAATGGGACTATATTGGCTATGTTGAGTCTTCAACTAGAAGTAAAGATAGCCTACGTAAGCAACAAGCATAATGCAACTACTAAACCTCGAAAATGATAGCTTAGATTGCCAGTCTTGCACCTCTGAATGTGTGAAATGAAGCACTACCGGAAACATTATACCCATCACAGCCATAAGCCATTAGCATCAATCTTGAATTGACAACTGCAGCGGCCTCTTTGGGAGGTAGCAAACTATATTACCATGAAGACTCTATTGATTAATAACAAGACTGGACACAAGACATGGAATAGAGAGGAATAAAAGAACAAGGTGACTGCAAACCAAAAAACACAAACTCACAAAACTTCCATGTTAGCACATTCATAAGGTACAAGTGCCAAAAGAAAAGAATCAAAAAGTAAACTCCTAGCATTGTCTAAAGATGTAATAAATTATTTAGTTCAAGAGAAGCATGTATGGTTTTATCGACTGAGTATTATAAAGAAGAATGAGTAAAAGCACCCCATCAGAATTATCTGCATTTGAGTCATCCTCATCGGAATCATCATCATCACCTCCATCTTCAACTAGCTTTTCTTTCTTACTTGGTCCTGCTTGAGCTTTTGGCTTTGCAGATGAAGGTTCAGGTTTAGCTACATTTTCCCTGTTAGCTTCAAGCTTAGGTTGCGCTTATTAGCCTTTGGCCTCCCTGTTCAAATGAGATATCAAAAGACATTATTAGATAAAAAAGAAATCAATCTCCATTACAAGCAATAGGAGAACCTAAGTCAAATGCCAAAAGAAATTTGGTCATGAGTGGAAATACAATAAACTAATCGGCATAAACTCAAACACACTTACAGATTCTTCTTTTCCCTTCTGTAGTGCATCCGTTTGTTCCATTAGTTCTGCCAAGCACTCCTTACTGATTAAGAGATCCGATTCCATGCATTTCTCAACTACATATAGTATGGCAGAACAAATATAATATAGATAAAAGTATTTCCAAAGAAAAATCATATACTACCTTCAATTATATATTAAATACAAACAGAAATTTCTACCTGGCTCCCAGCACAACTAGGAAGACTCCAAAAGTAAACTTGCTAAGGAAGACAAAATGACAAACAATTCAATGCAATATAAATGCCAAAAATAAGAGATAATTCTAGACATTTAAGCCACGAACCTTGATATGCATATTTAAAACTTGTTCCTTGAGTCAACATATCCCAAGTAGGTTAGATATTAACCACATGTCAAAGGCAGTAGATTCATTAAATTAGCAAGTCAGCATTAAGTTTTCATTACTCTTAACTTAAAGGAGATACGTGTGCCAATCTTGTCTTTTAAAACAAGGTCATCATCCATTAAACTCTGAACATCTTTCATAGACTAGGTAATAACAATCTTTCTTTGAACTGTGTGATGATCATCTGGTGTTGGGGCTTTCTGGGATAGACAATCATGGGGTTGGTGGACAGATTTAAACCCAATTTTAGGTGGTGGCATGCCCTGCAAATAAAGGAGAAATAATATGAAGAGAAAGAAGCATTCAAAGAACAGAGCAGTCGAAGCAGAGGTCTTCACTCTTCCGTCAGTCCCACGAAGAGAACTAGAGCAGTCAAAGTGTAGGTCTTCCATCAGTCCCACAAATAGAGAGCAATCGGCGAAGTGGAATGCAGATTTTAGAGCTGCAAGGAGGGCTGCAAACGATGGAAGAAGCAAGAGTAGGGCTGTAGAATTGCGGAAGAAGCAAGAGACGATGGACTGCTGGCTCCAAACCAAGATGGACATTTTATCTGATGATACCAAACCACGTAGGACTGCACGATTACAATGGTGAATGACGATGGCTTAAACGGGTTGCAACTGGCCGGGCCAAGCTGGGCTTTTAAGAATTTTTTGCCCAGGCCCAAGCCCGGCCCAAAATTTCATAAACCTTAAAATTTCAAGCCCGGCCCGTTTTATTCACCAAACTCTAAAGCCCAATGGTACAAAATTTTGGGCCGGGTCGGGCCAGCATTTCAGAACTTTATTTATATAAACTTGTTGAGACAACCCAATGATCCTTCTGGATCTATCACAATAGATCTCAATCCCAATGACACAGGATGTCTCCCCTAAATCTTTCATATCAAAGTTCTGAAAAAGAAACTGCTTAGTCTCGTGCAACATCCCTAAGTCACTGCTTACAAGTAGAATGTCATTAACATACAAGATCAAAAACGTGTAATGGCTCCCACTAACCTTAAGGTATATGCATTAGTAAACAATGTTCTCTTTAAAACCAAAAGAAGTAATAACATCGTTGAACTTTAAATACCACTGTCAGGAGGCATGTTTCAATCTGTATATTGACTTCTTCAATCTACAAACTAGATGACTTCCTTTATCTGAGGTGAATCCTTTAGGTTGAGTCATATACACCTCCTCCTAAATATCCCCATTCAAGAGCACTGTCTTGACATCCATTTGATGTAACTCTAAGTCAAAATGAGCTACAAGGGCTAAAATAACTCTCAATGAATCCTTCATAGAAACTGAAGAGAAGGTTTTGTTATAGTCAACATCATCTTTCTGAAGAAATCTTTTGCCTACAAGTCGGGCCTTATATCTACTAATGTTACCAGATTGATCTAATTTAGTCTTATAGATCCATTTGCAGCCAAGAGTCCTGGCGCCCTACGTTAACTCTATGAGATCCAAGACTTGATTATCAGCCATAGATTTCATCTCATCCTACATGACATCATACCATTGGCTAGAATTATCTTGAGACATAGCATGTGAATATATAATCGGATCTTAAATGAGTCCAACATTCTTGTCAGACTCCTAGAGGTATACAACATAGTTAAAAAGGAGTGCAGGTTTCTTTACTCTTAAGGACCTTCAAAGTTCTATTTGATCAACATAGGAACTTTAGCAACTTGTTCCTGAGGAATGGTAGAGGGATAATAGGCTATTCTGGAATAACATAGGCGATACAACATGTGATCCTCCACCGTATGTGGGTATAACAACTAGAACCCTAGAATCCTAACCGTCCATCCAAAGGTCAGCCAACGGTTCAAATTTGCCACTTAAAACCACAACTTAATGGGTATTCAGACTCAGACCCATTACCCAGACAGTTTTAAAAGCCCAAAACAGTGTCAATTGAGACAATTGGGCCACTTGATGTTTTTAATACAAAAACAAGCCTAATATTCTCCCACTTGGCACAACTTCTCAATTGAGCTATATAAAGAATAAAATCTTCCACTTGGCTCAATTCAACCTAGGGAGAGATATCAAACCTAGGTTTCCATTTAGGAAATCGGACTACGTCTAAAGTTGTATGATTGTATATTTCTCTATGATGGAGACATTCACCATTATTGATGATATGTATGAAATAATATTATACGAAGTTTACACAGGTTGTGTAGGGATAATTGAGATTATGTGACACTTGTGAAAATGGTTTATTATGCATGATCATTGTATAGTATAATTGAGACACTTGTCATGCAGGGTGAATGATTTATAGATGAGAATTGAATATGCATGAATACATACTATGTGTTAGAAATACTTCTTATACAGGTTAAATGGTTATGGATATGCATGATGTGATTGTGTGTTTGAGACACTTCTCATGCAGGTTGAATGGTTATGAATATGCATGGATATGTATAGTGTGTTTGAGACACTTATCATGCAGGATGAATGTGTATGAAGGAGAATGGATGTGCATGGATATGTATGGCGTCCTAGAGATACTCTTCATGCAAGATGAATGTTTATATTATAATGTGGTTATTCATGCTATGAATAGTATGTTTGAGATATTTTCATGCAGGATAATTACTTATGGGTAGGTATGGTTATATTAAGGGAAAGTAATCAAAATTGAGATATTATATCATATGTAGATATGATAGACCATGTTGATATGTCGTGGTTGTTTTCTAATTTACTGTTTCATCATTCAAAACCTTACTGAGTTTCATACTCACCCAGCTCTCTCTATGTTTTGTTTTGGGGCTGCATTGTGAGACATGCAGACGAGTAGGTCCCTCTTTATGAGGAACAATTGGCGAGTGCTCTGGAGTAGGCGTGAGAGCCTAGAGACCCTACTATATTTTCTAATTCATTATGGCAATCCTATAGATTTCTTCCTTAGTATTCACATCTCTCTTTATTCGTATATGTGTTAGCTTAATTCCTAGCTTGATACCATTTTCCACCATCTGTCTGGCCTAGGAACTAATTTGTACTCGCTGCCACCTCGTGCAAATCTAACTTCAACGCCACTTCACCTTCGATTTCTCTTCTCTTAGAAATAGTACCCATAAGCCCCAAGTTTATGTTGTTTCCTCTTTTGTCTCAGCCTTAATAAAGTACCCCACCTTTTCTTCCTTTCGTCATATTGGTCCAGTTTCACTCAATCTTTTTGTCTAAATCGGGGGTTCATCCAACCGTAGTTTTGAACCAATGATATTGTTTGGCCCTGTCTTCGGTCATCTACTATTTTGACCAATCTTTTCAAACCAAAAATTTTTCTTTTCCTTCTCTCGTTGACAACTGTTTCTTCTACCTAAATGGATTCACCTAACTCTCCCCCCACCACAGCTACCTCGGGCACCACTCTGCCCACTGCCTCAATTTTTTTAACCAAGGTTCCAGTTTCAATTAAATTTTTTGTGTCAAATATGGCCTCCCTCATCACCGCCCGCCTTGATGGTTCTAACTTCCTCGTTTGGCATGACACCACTCGCTTTGTCCTAGCCCCCTACCAACTTCTTCCCTATGTTAATGGTTCTCTGCCTTGCCTCTCTCCTACATCTACTTCTGTTTGCCCGTCCTATTCTGATTGGATCCATACTGATCATTATCTTCACGTCTTTTTATGTGCCACCATTGAACCAACACTCGTCTGTCACTTTCTTACGTATATCACCTCTACTGCCTTGTGGAGCACAATCGAGACTCTCTATCTCTCGACCTCCATAGTTGTGGTCATTCAATTGATGAGTGATCTTCGTCATTGCCATCTTGGCTCAGGTGGGATGGCTACTTATCTCGATCAGTTGTGGTTCCTTGTCGATCAACTCGCTATAGTTGGTGTTCTCATTAGTGATCCAGATCTTCTTCACCAAACTCTAGCAGGCCTCCCGACTGAATATTCTGCATTTTCTGCGAGGATTTGGGCCCATGGTGCCTTGGTTCCGGTCACTGAACTTTGGAATCTCCTTCTTGCGGAGGAGGCAGCTCTCTCTCTCTCTACAACAATCAACCCACACTAGTCCCCCCTTAGCACATCCCACTGGCCTCCATGTCGCCGCCAGCCCCACGACCCCCTCAGCATCCTCTGCTGCTCCTGCCATCTGTCCGACCATCCTTAACACGATCACTGATGCCTTGGGCCAACTCATTCTTGGTTCTTGCCCAACCTCTGAAATGCCCACTGTCGTTCCCTCCAACGGCCTGTTCGGATTGCCTCATGCTACCGCCTATACCTCTTCACTTGGCCTTCTCCCCATCGCACAATTTCATAATCTCACTTCCAAACTAATGGCTCTTCATCCGCCATGAGTTTGCAGGGGCGTATTAAAGGACTATTTCATCTTCTCCTAGAATGTTCCACACATTCCCTCCTAGAACATTCCTCACTTCTCTTCTCTAGATTATTCCTGTGACATGGAGGGCAGTGGGATGAGCTAAGGGGGGACCAATGTGGGTTGATTGTTGGAGAGAGAGTTGCCTCCTCCGCAAGGAGGAGGTTCCAAAGTTTAGTGACCGGAACCAAGGCACCGTGGGTGTCACACCCCGGCATTGCCCGACCCAAGCCAAACCCTGTCCAAGGGCCGAACCAATACACGGGGGCGACGGATTGAAAATGATTAAGGAAAATAGCGGAAGACTTGTGCCCCAGCACGGGCAATCTAAATTATGGAGTCTACGCACTACTTTGAGCAAGAGTAAATAGGTAGAACCGAAAGAGTTATACTCTAAATTAAATCACAATCTCAAACCCTCATACTAATAATTCATAGCCACACACTTGGCTCCAAGACAAGTCTCAAAGAAACTAAAAACATAGTATCTCACAAATCTAAGACAAAGATCATCCACAAGGTTCTAACATAAAAACAAGATAAACGAAGAGATATGCAAAACTAGGAGCCTCCATGACTACTCCCAAGCTCTCTCTGACCGTTCCTCATATAGAGGATCCTGTTCATCTACGTGTCACGCCACGCTGCCCCAAAACAAAAACAAGAAAGTGGGGTGAGTATAAAAACTCAATAATGGTTTGCATATAACTATAATCACCAGAAAACACAACGGCATGACAATGAAGCAAATCAAATCTAAGATTAACATGTTGTACCACTTTCTGATTTTACATTCATATCACATAAACCTGCATAATAGTGTCTCAATCACACATTTTCTGATCATGCATTCATTTCACATAAACCTGCATAACAATGTATCAATCACACTATTTCTGATCATGCATTCATATCACATAAACATGCATAATAGTGTCTCAATCACACCATTTCTGATCATGCATTCATATTACATAAACCTGCATAATAGTGTCTCAATCACACCATTTCTGATCATGCATTCATATCACATAAACCTGCAAGAGATGTATCTCTAACATACATTTCAAATTATGCATTATCATTCTTACTCATCATGCATGTATAAGTGTCTCATACACACCAGTCTAACATGCAAGTCCACACAGAGAGAATAAACCTGCTCCTCAAGGCCGAAGCCTTCAAGCAACTCCTGCTCCTCAAGGCCGAAGCCCTCGAGCAACTCCTGCTCCTCAAGGCTGAAGCCCTCGAGAAACTCCTACTCCTCAAGGCCGAAGCCCCAAGCAACAATACCTAGTAAGCCGGTGCAGTCGGACAAACCAGCTGGATTCTCAAGGTCTAGATAATCATAATAATCTCAATCCGCAAGACAAGTACACAACTCGTCCCTACATAACTCCATTTAACTAGACTCAACCCGACTCGGAGTGTGCACATAAAAATACCTGTATGTTGACTCTAGTCCTCACGTCCCATACCATGAGTATTCGTGATGCCATAGAAGCAAATTTAACTAAGCACTAGCGCAACAAACCTTAGAGCTATCCATCGACATAATGTGTCCCATACCGCAAGTGTCTAATGGTTTCTCCTCGGCTGTTCCACACAGGACTTAAATCGAAAACATGTCCTTTCAGACCAACCAAGTTCCGATTAATTCAACGAGCGATTAATCTAGCATTCAATCTCAACCATTACATACAATTGATTAACTCCGATTAAACATCAGTAAAACCTCATTCATGAAGTCCAATATATGATGCATGATATCATGATACATCCGTGAGCAAAAGTCTATGTGGGTTCCAACACATGGAACATCCTCCCAATCAGCCCCCTCATGCATCATAATCAAAGCATAATTAACTATAATTTCATAGTAGATCCCCATATGCGTGTGCATTCATGCATATTCTAAGCACATGACCAATGTTTAACATAAACTCATAAGACAATGTACATATGCTTAAACACATTCGAAACAATCATTCCCAACTAAAATCAAAACAAAATCCACCATAAAGCTTAAATCCATCCATGTGAAATCAAACGTTCACTCCCACAATCATGATTTTTCCACATATTAAACCACAACATGATCACATCAATTACCCATAAACCAACCTTATTATAAGAGAACACTTCTCACCATTTTTCATATAATATCCCTATTAGAAACATATTTGAATCACAGGAATTTCAACATTCAAAAGTTCAAGGTACTTCAATATCAATTTTACATAATTATCAACATAATATAATGTCGCATGACCACACTTAAACACATTCCATAAACTTTCTATCATCAATCCTACACCTCCAATAGCCTAATATCATCACAGAATGCCTCTCATAACCATTAAAATCATTAAATGGAGTAAAACATTAAAATGTGCATACGTTTCAAAAATAGCAAAACCTGTTGTGTAGCCGTTCAAACGCCCTACAAGGCCGTTCGATCGGCTATTCCGCAAATCAGTCAAAAATGTAGTGTTGCCGTTATAACGCCCCGGTAGGCCATTCTAACGCCAACACAGTAGTTTTGACTTTCTTCATTTTCGAAAATCAAACCGAAACACCATGAAAATACCTTCAAATCTTCATCCATGGTACCAAACATTAACAAAAACTCATAAAACCTTCCAGAACACTAATCTATATCATTCTAAGATAAAACCCTAAGAAATCGAAATAAAATATTAGCATTTACTAAACCCACCATTAGAGCACTAAATCAAGCAAACCCATTCCAAATAAACCATGAAACATCGAGATTTTACCATAAGAAAACTGAGATTTTGAAGACCCATTACCTTATCACTTGTTTAGATTCAGATTTGACTTTCACCCTTCTTGGAAACCTTTCAAAAACATAGTGTTTAAGTTAAACTCCATTAAAAATCGGTTTAACATTGAAAACCTTGAAGAAATCTTAGATCTAGGGTTTGTTAAGCATAAAAAACGAATTTTGATAAGTAGGGTTTGAAGTGAGGGAGTAAATCAATGACTTTCATGCTTGAAATTGAATCAAATCAAAGGAAAAATGTTAGATTAAGAATGGATTAGGAGAAGATCTAGGGTTTAAGCTTAATTAAGAAAGAAAATACCTTAATCCCTTCTAATCCGGGCCTAATTGGGGAACTAGGTCTTAATCACCCCCTCCCAGCCTATTCCCAAAATAGAAATGGCTCAACCATTTTTCTTTTATAGTAGGGCTTGGGGTACACTTAATGAACTAATGGGGTATAAATAAAATTTTGGGCTAAAAATAGGCATTTTGAAGATTTGAGCACTAATTAAATCCAATAAAATTCTAAAATTTTTTGTATGAGCTTAAGTTGATGTATGGGGTATTTTGGCCTAAAAATCTTAATTTCGACGGTGGGGCCCACAGGGGGTCCCACCAAACCCTAATTTTCAGAAAATTAGTAAAAATTCAAAAAAATCCCAAAAATTCAGAATTGACTAAAAACTACTTAAAACTCATAAATGTGAAATTAATTTTGATTAAAACCTCTATAAAATACCCAAATTTATAAAATTATCCCGAACCGATCAGAATTAATATTAAACCACATAAAAGCATTTCAACAAAATAAATTTAAACCGGTTTACGATAAGGGATCTTATAGTGGACCCGAATCCCGGTAGAAAACGCAAAGCATTTAGTCGAGAGGCCTACCAGAGTTTGGTCAAGAAGACCTGGATCACTAACGAGAATACTAATTGCAGTGAGTTGATTGACAAGGAGCCGCAGTTGATCGAGATAAGCAGCCATCCCACCTGAGCCGGGATGGCAACGACGAAGATCACCCATCAATTGAATGACAGCAATCGGGGAGGCCAAGAGATAGCAAGTCTCGATTGCTCTCCACATGGGTAGCATAGGTGGTATACGTAAGAAAGTGATGGACAAGTGTTGGTTCAATGGTGGCACGTAAAAAGACAAGAAGATGATGATCAGTATGGATCCAGTCAAATAGGATGGGCAAGCAAAGTAGATGTAGGAGAGGGGCAGGGCAGAGAACCATCAACATAGGGAAGAAGTTGGTAGGCGGCTAGGACAAAGCGAGTGGTTTCACGCCAAATGAGGAAATTAGAACCATCAAGGCAGATAGTGATGAGGGAGGCCATATTTGACACAAGAAATTTAATTGAAACTGGAACCGTGGTTAAAAAGTCCGAGGCAGTGGGAAGAGTGGTGCCCGAGGTAGCTGTGGTGGGGGGAGAGTCAGGTGAATCCATTTAGGTAGAAGAAACAGTTGTCAACAAGAGAAGGAAAAGAAAAAATTTTGGTTTGAAAAGATTGGTCAAAATAGTAGACGACTGAAGACAAGGCCAAACAATATCATTGGTCAAAACTATGGTTGGATGAACCCCAGCTTTAGACAAAAAGATTGAGTGAAACCGGACCAACAGGATGAAAGGAAGAAAATGTGGGGTACTTGATTAAGGATGAGACAAATGAGGAAAAGACAGAAACTTGGGGCTTCTGGGTACTATTTCTAAGAGAAGAGAAATCGAAGGTGAAGTGGCACTGAAGTCAAATTTGCACGAGGTGGTAGCGAGTACAAATTAGTTCCTAGGCTAGGTAGATGGTGGAAAATGGATCAGAAGAAGAAGAAAAGCGGAGCAAGGAGAGTGATGGCCAAGCGCAAGGAGAGCGGAGGGAGGGCGGCGGCACAGTGAAATAGGGAGAAAAAGAGAGGTAGAGGTCAGTGGGAAAGGGGAGAATGTTTGCGGGGGGAGGGTAGCGACGAAGGAGATGGCCAGTCAAAGAGGAGAATCAAGGTCAAAAAAAAGGGGCAACGAGTCCAAGGAAGAGAGTGCAGTGCCGGCATCAAAGAAAACAGGGGGCAACCATCGGTGGGAAAGGAGGTGAGTAAAAAAAAATGTTTTGTAAAAAAGAAAGGACAAAAGAGAGTGCAGGGGGAGCTAGGGAGGATAGAGTCGGGGGTGGCAGTTAGGCGCAGCGGTGTAGAGTGTCAACGAAGTGAGGACAGAGATGGAGAAAAGATGAGAAGGGAAGGAATGGAAGTTTAGGCCAAAATGGAGGGAAGAGGGGGGCGACAGCCAAGCACAGCGGAGGGAGTTCAACAATGCTGTGAAACAGGGAGAGAAGAAGGGATAAAGGGTTGGGAGAGAAAAACAGGTAGAGTCAGACAGGAAAAGGGGAGGGCTTTCTTTCAGGGGAAGGGCAGTGGCGAGGGAGGTGGACAGTCAGAGAGGAGAACGTCGTCAGAGGAGAAGGGCGACGAGTCCAGGGGAGGGAGTCAACAAGGACGAAGGCCAATAGATTCAGGGAAAGGAGGGCGACATCAGAGACAGGGAGCAGTGACGAGAGGAGGACTAGAGGGGGGGAAGGTGAGAGGGCCACTGGCGGAAGAGGAGGAGGCTAACCAACCGGAAAGATGCTGGTGAACTAAAGGTCCTGGTGGCGGACTAGGAGAACCAATGGTGACAGCAACTAGCGAGTAGGAGATAGCAACCGGCGGGTTGGGAGAGGCTGTCACGACAAAAAAAATGTTAAGAGAAAGGGAGGGGGAGGCAGGTGGTGGAGACGGGCACCACAGAAGTCAGCTGGCTAGATCGACAAGGTAAAGAGAGTTAGCTTAATTCTTAACTTGATACCATAAATAGAAACTTCAATGAATTTATTATAAACAAAAAATTATAATTTATAGGTTACAAAAGAATCATTTAAAAATAAATCTAAAGATATTATATAAATAATTTTAAAAAAAATTATAAAAATAATTTAAAAAATTATAAAAATAATCTAAAAAAGAGAAATTACTGAAATAACTTAGAGAAAAAAAGTGAAGAATATACTTAAAAAAAGAAATGTGTAGAATATTATAAGAAAAGATAAAATAATCTTTTAATAATATAAATAAAATCTAAGCATCCTGACGACAGCTTCAAAGGTTAAATCTAACCCATCTGTCAGACCATACACTTGGCCTCCAGAAAAAGACAAGGCCGTACAGAACGCTCCACATGATAGGTTTTGAGCAAATAATAAAATATATTGATATTGGCACGTAGGATCATAAAAGTGAAAGGAATAGTGGTTGATGAACAAATATATATAGTCAAGCTGAAGCGCCAGCTTCCTCCAGCAATTGCTTGACTTTGGTGATGTCGTCACTCATTGCTTCATCCTTTTATTTCCCTTAAGGACCATTTTCAGGTCCATATTGGCAGAATGAAAAGACAATATTCAGGTTAAGTATTCTCATACCTTCTACAGCGTTCCATGCTTCCCACCTTGCTCTGTCCCTTACGTTGAACATCTGGCCGACCTTCAGATGCATCCACGCAACTCATTCATACAAAGATATATACAAATAATAAATACTTTATGTTTGATTATGTAAAAGCAGTGTGTGAATTGATTATTCATTATTCACCTAAAGTCTTCCAGAGACAGTCGGAGCTTACTTTATACTAGTATTTTCAATGTTCAATCACTTATCGATCACAAGTACTCCAAATGGGATCAGTATCAGCTCAGCACATTATACAATCATGGAAAAAGATAGTGTTCTCCAAATGGTAAATCAAACCAGATTCTCACCGGTCATCTTACAAAAATTTGTCTAACAGGCAATCCACGATAGTTATAATATAATCTACACCATTTTCTTCTTCTTAGAAAACCATAGAAAGAAATATGCCACCCAGTTAGATATGAATAATTGATCACAGCTGATTAAACTTTCGAGACTCACTGGTGTTAACTGATCCAACAGTTGCTTGCTTGTACAGCCCGTAAAGAATGAGTTGATTCTCGTTTGTACTAGTTTCAGGAAGAGTCTTTGCCTTCTCGGCATACTCCTCAAACTCTTCCTACAAATATCCGATAACATCAAAACAGTATCTAGCTGCAACAATCAAATCAAAGCAGTTCTTTACACAGTAAAAGAATTTCTGGCAAAACGATGTAAATTCACATTTTAATGTAGAACTAAGCCATGTTGGAGTTTCGGCTCCGCTCAGCATGTTCACACTGCTAATCAGGCCAAAGGAGCATAATTTTGAAACTAACTACATTAGTGGAGTAAACAAATTTATTGACCACTAGCATGAAAATACCACAACTTTAAGATATAAGCACAGAATGATGTACTGCCCAGCTGGAGTAGAATGTAAATGCAGCAACTTAGATGAGGAGGGACTGATCAAAGGAATTGAAATGGGCCCATACCCCAACCATGAGTTAACGTTCTCTTTCAACCTAATTTTTCCATTAAAAGAGAGATTGTTGCTACTTACTTTCTCTAGTTCTTAACATATATATGAGGAAACTAAACCACTTTTGTTTATAAATTGTGGCATGTTTTACATTGAAAGCGTGCACCATCCACTACAACGAAACTTAGTATTAGCGATACATTTATTAACGACACAAAGCTAAGCATCGCTAAAAATAACTACTTGTGACGCATTGCAAAAAAATGAACTAATAGTAATATATTAGTAATGCTTAGTTTAAAGCGTCGTTAATACTAATCATATTGACGACACTTTATTATAAGTGTTGCTAATAGTTCTTCTAATTGTGAAGTTTTAGACAAACGTCGCTAATATATATATATATATATATATAAAATAAATATAACTATTAGCGACGCTTTTTTTAAATGTCTCTAATAGTACAGATATTAGCGATGCTTAAAAAAACTCACTAATAGTTATGAATTAAAAATAAAAAATAAAAATTTTCAATTATTAGCGACGCTTTTAAATAAGCGTCGTAAATACCATTGATAATAGCTTTATTAAATAATTTTATTTAATAAATAATAAAAAAATATTAAAAAAATTATAATAAACTTTCTAAATATAATATATTTTATTAAATATTTACTATTTGTATATATAATAAATATATATTAAAATTTTAATAAAAAGTAGTGTTAATAATAGATTAAACTTTCTCTATTTATATATAATATATTTTATTTCTTAATTTTTTTTATTAAATTTAAAATATAATTTATAATAAAAGAGTGAGAG
The DNA here is from genome assembly GCA_035235625.1 of Saururus chinensis. Lineage (NCBI taxonomy): Eukaryota > Viridiplantae > Streptophyta > Magnoliopsida > Piperales > Saururaceae > Saururus > Saururus chinensis. Next base: position 38,800,160 of record CP141147.1, read on the forward strand.
AAGAGAGAGTGCATGGAGAGTGAGGAGAGAGAGAAGGTGCTCAGGAGAGAGAGAGGGATCGAAGAGAGAGAGAGAGAGTAAAGAGAGAGGGGGAGGTGAGAGAGAGAAAGGGAAGAGTGAGATGGAGGAGAGAGAGGGGGTGAGAGAAGGTGTAATGCCCCTGATTTTCCCTACAATTGTTTGTGTTTTTTCTGCGATTTTTTTAGTCATTTTTGGCAAAAAAAATGAGACACTTCGGCGTATTGGGCCTCGGTATTTGTACCCATAGTCAGGTGTGGGGCTTATCATAGGCCACAGGCCTGGATGCGCATTTCGGCGTGAAAAATCAATAAAGAATGTATTGCAAAAGATAAGGGAGAGAAAAAGAAAAAAAAAGAAAAGGGGCTCGGGCTCAGGCTCGGCCAAGCATGCTCCAAAAGCTTTTGGAACAGGACGACCCTCCTCTCTCATCTGTCCGAGCCGGAGGAGCGTTGCCGGCCGACCTTGGCCTGGTGACAGCTAGGCCGCCTCCCTGGCGCCGCCCCAACCCAGTTTGACCGCTGTGAGCGCCTCCCTTGTTTCCCCGGTCCCTCCTCACTCTCTCTGTCTCATGACTTGGCGGTGCAGACGGTGGCCAATGGGCTCCACCTAACCTCCGTCCAGCTAGCCGCGAGCCGGCAACCGCAAGGTCGGCCCCCACCTAGCTTTGCTGGCCCCTTGAGTTCCGTTTTCCCCCGGTTAGTTCCCTCTCTCTCTCATTGTGATTTGAGTTGAGCCACAGTCGTGGGCCGCCAAGGGCCCGCCGGCCAGCCCCGGCTCCACCTTCGGCCTGCAACAGCGGGAGGCCACCCCTCCCGGCCCAGTGGGCCTCTGCTCCACCGCCCCATCCTCATATTCCCTTCTGCCCTTGTTTTTCCGCCCACTTCCATCGAGCTCGTCGGCCGGCTTCAACTGTCGTTGGATGCCTCAGACGGACTCAGTTCAGACCCCCTTGGTCCGGCAAAGGCTATGGACCCCCATCCTTGCCCAATACTGCCTCCACCCTTCCTCTTTCGTCCGGCCAGACACTTCCATCCTCCCCCATTTCTATCAGTGACGGAAATTGAGGCTGCGCCGGAGAGAGCTCACATCCAGTCAGCCAGCCTAGGGCTAGCGACGGCAGGGCTATCCCCCAGCCAGCTCCAACACCCCCACACAGCCGCTCCACCCGTGCTGGTTTCCCCCGGTCAGTCCCTCGTCCCTGTTTTCGGTTTGACGGGAATTGTGGCCGCACCAGTCGAAGCAAGCCTCTGGCGAGCTTATGGCTGGCCAGCCTCAACCCGATGGCACTAGTGTGGCCGCCTATGCCCCCCCCCCCCGCCCTGCTCTAGTCACCTTGGGTTCAGCCCAGATTTAGCCAGAAACGGCCCCGCCCAAGCTGTTCCAACTCCACTACCCTTCTACATTCCCCTATTTGTCTGAGCCATATGCCCTTTTTGGGTGCATCCCTAGCTACCGTTGATGGCCAGATTCTAGTAGTTTCGCTATGGCCCGACAACTATGAGTGGCCATCACCTTTGGCCAATTTGACCTCATCTGACCCCAGTTCCTCCTGTGACCGGCAACCCCAACTAGTTCCATCTCACCGGCGTGTTTGCCCATTGACCCCTCTTGCCCATTTTACACCGTCAGTACCGGACGGCCTCTAGCAAGATATTGTATGACCTACCTTGACTAAAGGTGGATGAGTTCTCCTGCATAGGCCTTGGCCAGTGACGACCTCACGGCCTTTGCTCAACCCTGAACCTTCTTTTTGCCCTCTATCGTGCAAGATGCACAGCCACCCGCACCATTGGTTTTGGTTGTGGGTGGTGATCGGCGATGTCGTCATTTTGATTAGCCACCATTAGGGCCTTAGCCCTATTAGCCTTTTGTGGGCCATGGGCCGCTTCCATTCAGCACTACCACCCTTATGAGCTTTGGGCCGACACCGTCTAGCCCTCTCCCCTTCCCCTTTGGCCGCGTGTGCATGTTGTCGCACGTGCGAGTTAGGGTTAAGGTGACGCTTTTGCGCCACCTGACAATCTAATGGCTTTGCCATCGTAAGGATTTATCCATTAGAGCTCCTCCACCTCTCCTTTGTCCTTTTGTCCCACGCCCTCCGCCCTTATGTGGGCCCTTGTAAAGGCAAAATCAACGCTGTTGGGTGCTATCCATAGCCGATTTTGATATCTTGTGACCGGTTGAGTATTTTTTAACCATCGGTCGAATTTTAGTGTGTACGCCTAGACCTTCGGTTGCACCTACCACTCGTTGGCACAATCTTTCTCCCGGCCGCCCACAATGTGCCGCCGTGGATCGCGGATTTTCCACATTGACATGTATCACCCCTGTTTCGCCGTGAGTAGTTCTAGCACTTCCTAAAACCTCAGGACAACAACTCTCTCAACTTAACAATGGTTTTGACTGCCAACTCCGCCATCAAAAGTCATGATTATAAGGTAGAGGAGCTTTGAACTCGTAATTTCATGATAGCATGCTTTGAATGTGTAGTAGCACGCTAGGATTGTATGATTCCATATTTTGGATATTAAATCATGATTTTGTTTGCATGATGTAAGATAATGAATTATGCCACAATGAGATACATATGATATGTATGAGATGTATGTATGTTTTATGGATGTGGAATATGTATGCTCTAGCGATGGCTAACAAATATATTAGTATGCTACGTATGTGTATTATGGACATGCTAGTGATGGCTAGTGATTGTGAGTTAGTTACGTATGTGGACTATGTGTGAGGGCAGAGGTATGGGCAATGGACGACAAGAAGTGGCAAGGTGTTTGGTGAGAATTTATATGTGTATGTGTATGTGTATGTGGATGTGTAAGTGTGTGACAGAAGACAATAGACGTAAATTTGACACACAAGGAGTGGAGCATATTGGTTTGGTTCGGTTTGGAGCGTACGTCAGGGGTTCAGTAAGTAAGTGGACTTAGACTTGGACCCTTATGGAGGTTTATTAGACAGTAAGAGCGTGCATAATTATACAAGCATAACGTATAGATTATGAAGTAAAAAGTAAGCATAATAAGTGAGGTATTAAGTAAGAGGGTGATAACAGGGATCTACTGTGAGGAGCTCAGCCTGATGATGTATGTATAAGATGTTTTAGCCATAAGGTGGATGATGGAGACTATATGATTATGTAAAGATTTGATGTATGGTGATTTGATCATGATATGGACGGGTTAAGTGAAGTATGTTGCCCTACCGAACTAGGGTTCGGATACAGCTCAGTTTTGATTTGATTAGTCGAACACTTGAGTTTGTGTGGCATAATTCTACTGCATAATATACTTAATTCAAATTTAAATTATGAGAAAGCTAATAATAGCGTTGTGAGTTTGAGACCTTAGGGTTCGACGGATTAAGTTTCGTGTTTGAGCTAGCCGATAATGAGTCGGCTAAGCATTTCTCATGTCTTGCCATGGTGTTTATCCTGCAGGATGCTGTTTGTGTGCTATATAGAGCACCAGACGTTTGATGCTCTACTGAGAGCAATTGTATGTATATTTTTAATTTGGTCTGTGTACTGTATCAAGCTCAAACTTTGATGCTCTGTTGAGAGTGTTGTATGATTCCTGCCCAAGAGTGGCATTGTATGATTCCGCCCAAGAGGCAATGTATGATTTCTGCCCAAGAGTGGCACTAGCACTATAAGACCCATAATGGTGGGCAATTGTATGGCACTATAAAACCCCTTATGTGTGGGCAAGTGTATGACCCCTTATGTGTGGGTGTATGTTTGCGTGCTCAAGTAAGTAGTATCATGGATCTACTCTTACCTGTTTGATCATGTGCCCCATGAGCATAGGTGTGCCTTGCCTTCGGAAAAGCTCATGACGTCTAGTCACTCCCCAGAGGTTAAGGTGATGCCCCAGTAGCATTCTTTTCTTTTTTGACACTGGAGCTTATTAGTTGTAATGAGCTTTAGTGGTCAATAGTATGAGTACGATTGTAAGTGTATGTTTGAGTAAGATAGTAAGCATACGATTGTACGAGTAAGATCGTACAAGTACGTGTAAGTTGTATGAGTATGAGTATGAGCACGACTGTAAGATGATGATTCTGAGTAAAAATGTAAGTGTAAGTTTCTGAGTAAGACTGTAAGTGTACAATTCTAAGCATGACTATAAGTATATGATTCTGAGAAGGACTATAAGTGTAAGATTGTACGAGTAAGGTCGTACAAGTTTGCATAAGGTATTGAGTATGTGTACGATGGTAAGAGTAAGTTTGTAAGACCCTGATTAAGGGTGTTTGTATAAGTTTGGTTTCATGGTTTGTTATGCATTATTATATGCATATGTATATCATTATTATATGTTGTATGCTTCATGTTTGAATTGCATGAATGCATGTTTTTATGAACCTATTGAGTTCACTATTTCAGATTTCCCTACTGGGTATTTTCCTACTGAGTATGAAAATACTCATTACCCTACTTTTTTAGCCCTGTTGTTCGAGAGGCTTTTGCGGGTTATGTTGGAGAGCTCCTAGGATGGATGCTCGTTTCTATAAAAGATTGTTTCTACTTTGATTCAGGTATAACCTTGACTCAATGTATCTTTTTATGTCACGATCTGATGTACTGGGTGAGATAAGATTTAAAGTGTTTATACCTTCTGGACTTTTAATTTGGAACAGACAGTGGACTGTTTATGAGACTTATACTCAGGGATGCCTAGGAGTTATTTGTATTTAAAAATCCATGATCATGGTAATTTAGTCGTATGTTTGTTTTTGAGTAGCGCCTTGGGATATTTGTTTTGGTCGTATGATGTTTGACCGAATGAGGAAAAATTTAGATGGAAAATAGATATTTAGTGTTTTAAATTATAAACTGCTTTCACAGGTTTTGATTTTGTCATTTTCCTCCGATTTATAGTTGTTATATTGTAAAAAAATTGTGAATTTTAAGAAAATGATATAAAAAATCTCGGGCATTACAGAAGGTGATTAGGAGATAGAGAGGGATCAAAGAGAGAGAGAGAGTAGAGAGAGGGGGAGGTGAGAAAGTGAGGTGAGAGAGAGAAAAAGGGAAGAGTGAGATGGAGGAGAGAGGGAGGGAGGAGAGAGGGAGGGAGGGAGAGAGAGACGGTGAGGAGAGAGGGAGGAGAGAGATAGGAAAATTTTAATTTATTTTATATTTTTTATTTAAAAATTAATTAAATTAATAAATAAATAAAAATATATTAGCGACGTATAGTAATATATGTCGCTAATACCTCCAAGTATTAGCGACGTATATGAATATGTGTCGCTACTACCCTTAGTATTAGCGACGCATATTACTATACGTCACTAATAACCTAGGTAAGAGAGAAAGAGGGAGAGGGAGGAGAGAGAGAGGGGGAGGAGAGAGGGAAGGTGGTGAGAGAGGAGAGAGAGAGGGAGGGGAGAGAGAGAGATAGAGAGGAAAATTTTAATCTTAATTTATTTTTTATTTTTTAATTAAAAATTAATAAATAAATAAAAATATATTAGTGATGTATAGGAATATACATCGTTACTATCCTTAGTATTAGCAACACATATTACTATACATCGCTACTACCCTTAGTATTAGCAATGCATATTACTATACGTCGCTAATAACCTAGGTAAGAGAGAAGGAGGGAGAGGGAGGAGAGAGAGAGATGAGAGAGAGGGCGGGTGGAGAGAGAGGAAGGAGAGGGATAGAGAGAGAGGGAGGAGAGAGAGGGAGAGAGACGAGAGAGAGGGAGGGAGAGAGAGGGGGGAGAGAGGGAGGGAGAGAGAGGAGGGAGAGAGAGAGGAGAGGGAGGGAGGGAGGGAGAGAGAGGAGAGAGAGGGAGGGGGAGAGAGAGGAGAGAGAGGGAGGGGGAGAGAGAGGAGAGAGAAGGAGGGAGAGAGAGAGCGAGAGAGACAGAGAGAGGGAGGGAGGGAGGGAGAGAGAGGAGAGGGAGGGAGAGAGAGGAGAGAGAGGGAGGGAGAGAGAGGGAGGAGAGAGAGGGAGGTAGAGAGATAGAGGGAGAGAGAGAGAGGAGAGAGAGGGAGGGAGAGAGATAGAGGGAGAGAGGGGGAGGGAGGGAGGGAGAGAGAGAGAGAGAGGAGAGAGAGATAGAGAGAGGGAGGGAGAGAGAGGGAAAATTTTAATTTTTATTTTTTTATTGAAAAATTAATTAAATTAATAAATAAATAAAAATATATTAGCGACGTATATAAATATACATCGCTAATACCTCTAAATATTTACGATGTATAACACTATACATCGCTAATACCTCCATATATTAGCGACGTATATTATATATGTCGTGAATACCTCAACAACGTATATTACTCTACGTCGCTAATAACCTAGGTAAGCGAGAGGGAGGAGAGAGAGTAGAGAGGGAAATTTTTAATTTTAATTTTTTATTTTAAATCAATTAAAAATAAATAAAAATGTATTATATTAATTTTAAAATATGTAGAGAAAAAAATAGAGAGGATATAGAGAGAGGAGAGAGGGAGGAGAGAGAGATGGAGGAGAGAGTGTATTTTTTATAAACATATTATGCTATTTTTTTGACAAAAATCAACCTTTTAGTGATGCTCATAATCGAGCGTCGCTAATAGAATAAGTAATTACGACGCTAATTTCTATGTGTCGCAATTACATACACTATTAGTGACGCTTGTGCCAAGCGTCGATAATAGCAATTGTTTTTCTTAAAAAAATTTAAATACTCTAAGTAATAGAGACACTACGTATTTAACGTCGCAAATATTTATACTATTGGCGACACTTTACTACTAGTGTTGCTAATATTTTATTTTTATTTAAAAAAAAAATCTAAATCTCGTAGCGATGCTCGGGCATCGCTAATAGAATATGTTATTGCGACGCTAATTTCAAATAAAAAATTTGAAGTCTTCTTTTCTCTCTCCTCCCCCTCTCTCTTCTCTCTCCTCCCCCTCTCTCTTCTCTTTCCTCCCCCTCTCTCTTCTATTTTCTCTCTCCTCACTCCCTCTCTCTTCTCTTTTTTCTCTCCTCCCTCCCTCGCTCTCTCTCCTCTTTTCTCTCACCTCCCTCTCACTGTCTTCTCTTTTCTCTCTCCTCCCTCACTCTCTTCTCTTTTCTCTCTCATCCCACCCATTCTCTCTTCTCTTTTCTCTCTCCTCCCTCCCTCCCTCACTCCTCCTTTCTCTCTCCTCCCTCCCACCCTCTCTTCTCCCTCCCTCTCCTCTCTTTTCCCTATCTCTCTTTCCCCTTTCACAAAAACCTTTGCCTGGGCGAAATTTTGCCCGCATACTCCTATAAATCCCCATCCCCCACCCACCCTCCTCGGCCGCTAACCACTGCTAGCAACCACCGGACCCCTTGAAATCACTCCCTGGCAACCACTACCCGTCGATCGCCCCCTGGAGAGCAGTCCCCCAGCGGTCGCTCCCCTCCCTCTCTCTCCTCGGTTCCCCTCTCCTATCTCACTGACTCCTGACAATCGCCCCCCTAAAGACCACTCACAGGTGACCGGCCCCTGTGACCGCTTCTTGGAGACTTGGCCCCTTGCAACTGCTCCCCCCTCTCTCCCTGGTTTCCCCCTGCGTTGGGCTTCCCACACTGTCGCGCAGGTGGGTCTTAAATGACCCATGCCGGCAGGTCTTCAATGGCCCGACTGGTTTAACTATTTTTTTTTTTAGCGATGCTTTCATAAGTGTCGCTAATAGCTATTTTTATTTATATTTTTTATAAAAATACATTATTAGTGACAGTCTTTATAGTGTAGCTAATAATGTCTTTTTTAGCGATGATTACTTAAATTTCTATTTTTAAACTTTTTAACAACGGATAAAAAACATTGCTAATGTTTTTTTTATTTCTAATAATATATCAACATATTAGCGACATTTCCATAAATGTCGCTAATAATGTATTATTAGGGGCATTTTCTATAAAACGTCGCTAATAAGTATTTATTAATGACACTTAGAAAAGTGTCACTAATAAATTAATATTAGCTACAAAAAAAGAAAACGCCTCTAATATTACCTATTAGCAATGCTATTCCTTAAGTGTCGCTAATAAGTAGTTATGATTAGACTATTATCGACGCTTTTAGCAATGTTTTTTAAATATTACTAATAATCATTAGCAACGCTTAGGTCATATATATTTTGTTGTAGTGATGTAGAAAGAATCCAAAGAAAACAAGTCATGTACTCTCCTATCAGAAAAAAAAATCTATCTAGTTTTTTTAACGAGCAAAGGAATTAATAGATTTGTTTTTTTGGCAAAAGAAGTAATGGATTTTGCATGAAAGATCAACGGTGTCTTCGTTACGATTCCGTTTGAACCATGCATACCAACCGAGCTCCAATACAGTAAAATTTAACAACTTGCTGAAAAAAACAACAGCCAATGCAACACATGCAAAATTTTAGCAAGAACCAGAAAAAAAAAACAAAAAAAATGAAGCAAAGCAATAAGACGATTTTGGTTATTCCCGTGCAAACGTGAAAAAACACCCAATATTCTTGCGAAAAAGCAAGGACAGAAACATGTCAAACAGATATCAGTATTTAATAAGGTAATCGAGGAAAAAAAATTACACTGGGGATTTAATGCTGGAAATTCGTCAATTGCGATAGGTTCATTGTTAAAAAATGCTTCCCTACATTAGTATCCCTGCAATAATTTCCTGCTCTCCAACAAGAATAAGCTTTCGTCACGTGTCAAAACACAACTGTGTGCTAGTTAAAGTAGCTGAAAGAACTCCACAACAGGAAGAAATATCAGCAGGAACATGCACTAAAAATTCTTCTTGTTGCAGCATTTGAATTAGCTTAGCAACAAGTAAAAAAATTAAAAAACTAGCAAAGCATTTGTATTAGCTTAGCAACAAGTAAAAACAATTAAAACAAGAGATTGCACCAGCCGGGAATCGAACCCGGGTCTGTACCGTGGCAGGGTACTATTCTACCACTAGACCACTGGTGCTTTACGTTGGAATGGTCGCACTTTAAATATTGAGAACTTTATTAAATTAAGAAAGGGCACATGATAGCCTATATGGTTTGTACTTATGTGTTTTATTTTATAGTAACATGTTTTTTACTTATGTTAGAAATTTTAATTTGTTTAACATACTGATGTGTTGAATAGGAAAGTAATCTTTAAAAAAAAACGAGAGAAAGAATAATGTAGTCAACTTTGCCGTGTACACACGCCCTAGAAGTGATTTGCTTGGTTGATTTTTGAAGCCACCAAGGAAAAAAAACAAAAGAAATAAGTAGCTTCTCATCTAAATGCCAAAAACCTTTGTACCATAACCATGTCACAGGCTATGTTTTTTATGTGAACACGTAAAAAAAATTTGTTTAATGGTGGTTGAACTAAACATGCTCTCATAAAAAAACTGTATTTTCCATGTTTTTCTTTCTTGCGGAAGGCAAACAAAAGGATTAGAACTTTCTTCTATTGTACAAGTTATCAAAGTAATCGTACATCATGCTTTTAGATTAATTAGCAATTCATTAAATGTGCTTTATTAAATCTTCCTTCGGTAAAGAACAAAAATAAAGTACTAAAGCGTGCATAACTATTGTAAAAGTTATCAAGTAAAAATAATAAAACAATGTGGCGATGAGACTTTATAATGCAATAGGATGTTAAATGGGTTGTGTGTTAAATTTTTAGAAACGGAAGTAAAAATAGAAGTAAAATTTTTCAATAATTCACTAATTAAGTTTAGTAATAATAGTTTTTAGAATAAGTTAGATGTCGAGTTAAATTTATTTTTAAAATTTTAAATTAATATAATTTTCTTTTTTGAATTTAAATATATACGTTTTTTGTATTATATATTATACTTTTAAATTTGATCCCTATTAAATAAGATTTCACAAAGGTAATTTTAAACTTTTAAAGCAAACTTTACTTATATGTCATTTTTTTAAAGTTTATATTAATATAAAAAATAATTTTTAAAAAATAATAGAATTTGTAATCCTAAAGAAGCTAAAAGATAAAATCGACAAAATTATTTCACAAGGCCTACTCCCGTTAAAAATGACTAAAAATAACTTGGAATAAACTTTCAGGCTGAATTTTTTATTTTGTTCACTTTCTATATATAAACATAATTTTAATAATTTAAGTCAAAATTAAGGGGGAATCCACCAAAATTTAATATCTAAACAGCTGCATGAGAAGAAGTAGGGACATAAAAAATTTATAATGGAATAGCTGTGGGCGCTTTTCGGGATTCACCGGTGTAGGGGGCACTGCCCTTGCTACTGTGGCTGCGTGACCGGAATTACGCGACAAATATGTACCCAAACGGGACCCAATTTATAAAACAAAATAAATTTTAGCAAACTCTATACCCGAAATTTGGCTTCGAAGGGATCATGCAGTCCAAAAGAAACAGGGTCTACAAATCAAATTATTGGAAAATGCTTAGTGATTACTGTTCCAGTGTTGATCTTCTTCTTCGCCATACGACATCCCTCACAAAATGTTCGCCTTAACGGAAGTCGATGTCAAAGGGTCATTCCCAGAGACGGGCCCCATGTGGGTCCAGGTATTTTTGTTGCCCGTTTCGGCAATCTTGGAGTTGGCTGCAAGCAAAGATGCTTCTAGCTCTTCTTCTTTCCTCCTCTCTGAAACTTGGCTTTTGCTGCCCGCCTCTGTGTGTGTGTCTCTCTCTCTCTCTCTCTCGGCTATGGGGCAAGTTTTGGCCACCATACAGGCGAAATTCAGAGGTACCTATGCGTTCATTTTCCTGCCCAGTTCATGGATCTCATGTCGCTCTTCTATTATGTCTTTTTTTCTTTATCCCTTAAAATCATGGAGTATGAGATTAGCCTTTCCTGCAAGTTCACACGGAGTGTGTAACAATTTTTTCCTAATTTGATTGCCATCCATTTACTTAGGTGCGCATCTTAGATTTTGGAGTTGCAGCCAGAGTGTTTCTTCTTGATCTCATTTTGCATAAGACTTCTTCTGGCGAGCGTTGACCTATTGGCGTTTTGTTTTAGATCCCTTCTTGAGGCTTTATAGCCTTGGAAATTAGCTTTTCCTCTAGATCTATGAGTAAGAACAAATGGGTAGCTTCATATAGTTACTTACTTGGAGTATTTCTGAAACTTTGTAAATAAAAATTTGCATTTGCTTTGTGGAACGTGTTTTAAAGTCTCCGGAAATATGAACCCATAAGACCTACTTAGGCATCAACTATACATCCTTAAATGTTTTTTAACTTCGTATTCCATAATAAAACTAGGATATAAGCGTTCCATTAATTCATTTCAGAAGGCGTTCGAATTTCAATCCCTCTGCTTCTCTGATATAACTCTCACGTCTTGCTACCCTGATGTTTGAAGGCTATAGCGATCAGCTTCGTGCATGTCTTGGCTCACTTCTGGAGCCCCGTCCAGGGTGTCTTTTCTCAATCTCCCTGACCCACTGTGGCCACTTGATGGAATGGTGAACCCCATGCGCAGCTGGTCACAAAATATGTGATCAGCATGTCTGGCGAGCTTGCTTTAGGCAGATTTTATAATTTCACATAATCATATCATTTTAAAAAAATTAAGCTGGTCAGAATATCTCACTGATTTATCCAGTTATCTGTTATTGGATCGGTTTTGGGATGCTTTTAATCTTGATGCAGTTTATAGAACAAGCCGTAGGTTACATGGCTGATGCTTCAAAAGGCAAATTTAATATTTTATCCCTCAATCTCACAAACTTAACTTTCAGCAGTTTTCGTATTTTGTTGCACCCTGCAAATTTGTGTATACTTCTGGTTTTGCTGACACTGACTTGACCAGGCCAGCAATGGAGACAGAAGCAACTTAGGAAGATAACAGATAGGGTTTTTGATCATTTCAAGGATGACGCCCGAAAGGATCATTTGGCATTTGAAGATCTATATATAGCTGTTCTCTTTGTGTACAAGTAAGATGGTTCTTTTCTTTTGCTGAGCATACTTCGTTGCACATATAGTTGTTTGGATGATGTAATTAAGCACGAATTTGTTATTGTGGCAGTGACATTAACAAGCATTTTCCTGGCCCTCACATTGATCCTCCCTCCAAAGCAAGTGTCAAAGATTTGATGGAGGTATTTTTTAGTGCTGATGTTATTCATTTCTGTAATGTTTATGTGATTGTTTGAACAGAATTAACTGTTAATTTTGAGCAAAATTATTCCTCCTGCTCCAACTGAGATTCATCTGATTCCATGCAGACCTACGATGTGAATCTGGACGGGCAGCTTGATCAAGAAGAATTTGCTGGATTCATGCAAAAGATGACGGCTGACGCACTGACAATTATAAGCCGAAATATGATACTTGCTCTGATCGTTGCGCCAACAGTGGCCCTGATGACTAAAAGAGCAACAGAGGGAGTGCCCGGAGTTGGAAAAGTGGTTCAAAGGATTCCCAATTCTATATATGCTTCGATCGTTACCCTCGGAGTTGTGCTGCTGCAAAATTCGGCTGAAGAATTTGAATAGCTGGCATTAATCTTAAAGGGTATAGATGTTGTTTGTATATAATTGTGGCTCTTAGTAAGATTCTGACTGCCTTGTTTTTAACTGAAGAAAGAATTGTGATATTCCGTCTGGCCTCTATGTTTAATCGGTATCTAGAGAAAAGCCATGTTCAACAACACCCTCAGGCCTGTCGAGGCAAAATATACATCTGTACTTTAGATATAAATAAATAAACATCTGTACAGTGATTACGTCCAAATGTACAATGTGACAAAAAACGAGAAACACTGCAAATGGACTATTTAATCCTGCTAATTCACATAGAAATCCCTCAATCAAAATCATCAGAAATCCAGCCAGCCATTACGCATAAAGCTGCAAAAGCCTCCTCTCCTAAAGGCTAAAACTCACAGCCGCCCTCACGAAAGCCATGAATGCCACTGTCGAGGATCCTGTGAGATGATGTGAGCCGTGGGGCTTTCTTGTTCAGCTCCCGTGCTTATTATATCTCCATGACCACCACCGGCGGGAACAAGGCTCTGGGAAGCTCTTGCAGCTTTCTTGTTCACAATTTTTTCCCAAGCTTCTCGCAGGGCACGTGCTGCCACATCGTAAGTCTCTACAGAAGTAGCTCCTTCCTCTACGCATCTGATGGCTTGCTTGCATAGATTGTTGAATCGCAAGGTCACAGATTCCCGGCAATTAGCTTGCATTGGTACACCTCGTTCATCCAATACATCCCCACTTTTAGCATCTCGGGTCCACCGCTTCAGTATGTAATGACTGGGGAGAGTCATCACATTTAAGGTCGCAAATACCTTCAAAACATGCCGGCAACAAATGCCTGAAACCTCAAACATGTGGCAGCTGCAGCTTGCTCTCATTTCAGCTGAATCAAATGTAACAGAATCAGCCTTTTTACTTTCCTCAAATCTAGCCACAGCATAAGTGCTAACTGTTCCAAACTCCTTGATTTTGTTTGCCACATAACCGAGACTTTCAAAAATTTCCTCCTGAAATTTTGAGAATACCTTTCTCGTAAATATATCAGCCACTTGTTTTTCAATTGGCAACTTCGTCTTTAAGATAGGCTTTGACTGCATTGTTAAGACATCTTCCTCAAGTTCCTTGGCATACAGGCCATCTAAGGCTTTTTCGTATAGTGTGACAAATTCTTGCAAAGTGGTGCCCGAATTTACATAACCATCAAAGAATGCATTCATATTTCCTGTACGCTGGAGAGTATATATTTGTGCAGAGAATGCATCATGCAAATACACGGGAACCCATTTTTGTCGAACACTATATATTGACTGAAGCCAGGCGTCTTCTCCAAGCCCATATCTATCCAACAAAGAGAACCAGCATGATTCAAACTCCGGAATTGACTCACTTATGTCAATACATTTCTGAATTTCTCCTTGGAATGTAGGATTTGCTTGGTGTACCGGAGCCAAATGCTTGTGCACTTTATTCAACAAGTGCCACTTACAATAAGCATGGCGGCTTCTTGGGAACACCTTAGTAACTGCTGCTTCAATGGCAGCGTCTTGGTCTGTAATGATTAGCACTGGACAGTTCTTGAAGGTGCATTCAAGCCACGTCTTAAATAGCCAAACAAAAGAAGACTCGGTATCATCCAGAAGAAGAGCACAGCCAAGCAGTGTGGACTGTTGATGATTATTAACCCCGCAGAAAACAGCAAAAGGCATTTCATATCTGCTTGTTTTATAAGTGGTGTCAACGTAGACCACGTCACCAAAATAACTGCAAGCCATTCTTGACCTTGTATCTGCCCAAAATATACTGCACAAATTCTGATCCTCATCAATTTGTATTCCATAAAAGAAGGAAGGATTTTCAGATTTCATACGCCTGAAGTAATCAAGGACATTCTGTGCATCCTTTCCAAGGCTAATTTTTCTCTTCCGAAGTGTTTGAACGTGACCCCTACCTTCTTGATCACTAAACCCAAAGTTACCAACAGTGTTGGTATCACCAAAAGCCACTCCATCGCTTCCTGGCTTTGGCCCATCAAAAGAACTAGAAAGGTTTCTCAAGGGATCAGATGAATTTCTGTGAGACCGAAGTGTGAGCACCTGAATAGGATCCAATAGTGGGTGATTGTGCTCCTTTACAAATTTAGTAACGACCCACTTACCAAGATCATTCTTTTTTACCAAAACCATTGCCTCACATCCTTCCCGTGTGATTGCTCGAGGCCGCTTGATTCTATTAACATTATTTTCATGTTTTTTTAAACGATAGCCTTCTTTACAACATACAAATCTGCGAGCAATATTTGTTCCATCCTTCCTTGATCGTCTGTTCCTACTGACCCTGCTTCCAAAACCAACCCGCCTAGCGTACACATTATAGAATATCTTAGCAGCCTCCTCAGAATCAAACTCCATTCCCACGTAAGGTTCAATGTTCCCGTCCGGATCAAAGTGCTCTGCAATACCACAGTCCCCATCCACACGAAGTTGAGGACCCAATGCTGCAAAACCTTCTGTTCTTTCACTTTGAGAGCCAATCTGCGTTTCCATGAATGCGATATCACTGTTTGGGTTGTCTTCCATTGAAATCTAGCAAATGAGATGGAAACAAGATGAAAGTATGGTAACAAAATCTAAGCATTCAAAACATGTCAAATAATTGCTGTGAAGATAATCATTAACCGAAACAGTTAAGACTTGAGACAAAACATGACAGGGATGATAACTCCTAAAGTCAATAGGCAGTAGAGCAGGAAATTCCATAAAATGATGGCCGCCAATTCCATAAAATGAAGTTGGCCACTGCCGAAGACACATCGCAGAAGAACCATTATATTAAATGCACTTAAAATGGTTCTTCGCACTAAATATATCTGCTCTTTCCTCATGAAATGACTCGATTGTAGTTGAGATTTGAGAATAAAATAGGAATATTCGGCATACCATTTCTCAAGACCTAAAAGAAATAGAAGATTAAGGGGAGCATCTTATCAACTATCTTATGGTCCGTGAAATGAAATAATAGATCAAAGAACTAATAATCCCATTTTTTTAATAAACAAGCAATATCCAAAACATTCAAAGTTAGTCCAAAATCAAATAAGAAGTACTCTCATTTTCAGGGGCGCTCTTCACCTGCATCGTCACTGGAAAATTCATCGGATTCGAGCATGACCATAGACTAGTTGAGAAATAGTTGCGATGACCATGATGAACTGGAGGGAGAGGAGTTCCGAACAGTCACAGAGTGGTCGAAGTGTTTACGGGGAGAATTGTGGAAGAAGGGAAAGAAGAGGAAGAGGATCACGCTGACCGAATTCTCTCTTAGCAGAAAAGCTGCAAAAGATTCACAATTGGCTGAGTAACAGAAAAATAACGTGTAAAAATTAGATTCTTGTCTGTAAATTTCTTTTATAGACTACATTAGGAAATTTGTTCATCTCTCTGTCTGCTTAGATGGGGCAAATGCTTTCACAATAAACAGTCTAGAAGGGGGTGTATAGACACACACCTGTGTCCCAAAAACCGGGCATTTCCTCTGTGTTCACTCTGCAGATTTTTTAACAAATGCTTTCTGCAAATTGCTATCTCGCAACCAAGGTGCTCACTCTGGATGTTCAATGACATGAGAGAGAGAGAGAGAGATTACCTGCTGGTTGGCGGGGGGCGTGTGCGGGAGGACGGCAGACGGCCGCCCAGAGATGGCCTCAGACGGTTGGGAACTGGAAGCCGGTTGGACGGAGGAGCCGAATGAGAGAGAGAGAGAGAGAGAGAGATGGGAATGGAGTGTTGGGCCCAAGTCCGAAATTTGGATTCGGCCCATATTCCAGGGCAATGTCCACAGGCACTTGGCACGGGCCTTCATTGTTAGCCGTCGCGATATTGGGCTTATGATCCATTTCCGGTTCATATCCAAGGGATTTTACGGATTGCTTCCCTCGAAGCTCCATTTGTTTTTTGGAGCTGCTGGACTTAGGAGTCTTCTTTTCTTTGGCAATTTGGTAAATAGATCAGAATTGCATTAAAGAATTGCCTTTAATGTACAGGAGATTTAAAGAGTTTTTTATAATACCTTAGCCTAAGATGTAAATATTTTATATTTCTTATTTTGTAAAAAACATTCTCTATAGTATGGGTTTACATGATATTTTAAAAAATCAGACCAAAAAGGGTTTAAAATCATATAAAATAGTCATAACGACGTATAAGCAAAGAGGCGATTGGAGCTCAGTGGCAATTTGTGATTTTTACTCAATTATTATGATTCCCATCAACAACAAATTTTAATTTTTGTTTGGTAATTATTGGCATCCCTCACTTTATTAGGAATCACTCTTCTTTTATTTTTGTCCAAAAATATTTAATTACATAAATTATTTATCCATAAAAATTAGAGGATGACACCTATAACTCCAAAAAGAATTAGAGAGGCTATTTAAGGAGAACAAAGCTATATAAGAATGAAGAGGAAAATAGATGTTAAGGAATGACATTGTAGAATAATCATGATGGTCTCTTTCCTTATTGGGTAAAGAGAGACTCTAGTATGGTTTTCTGTATGTAATATTTATTGTGTAAAATGTAAGCATGTACACAATTTTAGAGGCTTTCATACACTACTTGATGAACACTTATGTCAATAACACATATTGTTAAATATCATGAAAGTTGTGTTTTTGAATACACATAAATAATGCATATCATGTTACCCTATATACAATATGGAACATATATTATTATCAATAACACATATTGTTGATATATCGTGTTATTATATATGGAATATGAAGCATATCATATTATGGGTCACTAGCTTAAAGAACACACATAGCGTGTTATTGTTAACACTATATAGTGAATATCATGTTATCTTACATGCGATATAAAGTATATCGTATTATAGGTCACTGACTCAAAGAAGATATATCATGTTATCATTAACATGATATGATGAATATCATGTTATTATATACGACATGGAGCATATCGTATTATTAGTTGTCGGCTAAAAGAACATATATCGTATTATTGTTAACACTAATTGTAAATATCATGTTATCGTATATGAGAGATATAACACATCGTATCATGGCTCATTGGCTCAAATAACACATATATTGTATTATCGTTAATACTATACGGTGAATATCATGTTATTGTATGAGTTGTTTGACTCAAAAATATATTGTGTTATCGTTAACACAATATAACGAATATTGTGTTATCGTATATGCAATATAAAAATTATCGTATTACAAGTTGTCGGCTCAAAGAACATATATCGTGTTATCTTTAATACGATATGTTGAATATCATGTTATCTTATATGCGATATGAAGCATATCGTATAATTAATAACATATATTGTTAATATATCATGTTATTATATATGTGATATGAACCAATTTATATTGTGGGTCGTTAGTGCAAATAACACATCATGTTATCGTTGATGTAATGTAGCGCATATCATATTATATTATATTATCATTGATGCAATATGAACTACATCATATTATGAGTTACTTTCTCTATTATGTTAGAGGATAACTCATCGGTGTCAAAGAAAGGATAATTTTTTCGACCGATAAAGCTTAATAATGCAAAATTAATAAAGCGATATTGCTACACTAATAAAGGGATATTACTATAATAATAATATAATATTAATATACTAATAAAGCAATATTGATACACTACTTCCCTACAAGAATGATGCCCTAACCCCTTTTTATTATTTATTAATAAATAAAAATTTTAATATAAATTTATTTATAACTTAAAAATATATTTATAAGATTAAGTGTTAAAATACATAGAACATAGAATATTTGTATGTTAGGCCAATATAGAAAAAACTCAAATTTAAATCCTAGTAGCACAGCATCTATGTACAAACTAGAAACAGGCGACGCTATTTATTCTCCGAAAGTCCTAGTTTCAATTATTTTTAAAAAATAAAATTCTTAATTTACTTAGCTTGAAATACTGCCGAGCAATCAGATACGAAGCTAGTAATGAATTTCGATTTAAAGGGAGTAAGGTGTCACGAAACAGCTCTACCATCTACAGTTCATGAGAGCCTGGTGAAGTGTAATCAACCACCGCGCGGGGGGCCGGGCACTTGCGGCACTCCCTTAAATCACGAGCTGCTTCCCGTTCTGCTCATTGGACAAGTCTCCAACGGAAGAAACAGTGATTCCTGCGCCAAACATAGCGGCAGCCCCTGCGCACTCGGGGACAAATAACACAGAAGATCATGTCCATATGGAAGGGAAGAAGAAGCTGAGCAGAAGAGGCTGAGCGGAGCCTCAGGAAGACGGTCTTCAAACTTTCAAACAAATAAAAACAAAAACAGCTGCAGCAGCCCATTTGCATGAGGTGTAAAAAAACACAAAAAAAAAATAAGTAGCAGAGGACTCGTACTGAGAGTCTGATGTCATTCATGTACGCGCTGGGCGGAGAAAAGCAGCACTGAGCTGGAATGGTACGAGTCTTGCTGCAGGGGTTGGCAGGGGGGGCTGGGGAAGGGAGCAGCGGCCTGGCCAGGAGGCGGCAGCCATTTCCAGCTGCAGTGGGGGAGCTCGCTTCTTTCATCTTTGACATGACCGGTTTCGTTGGTCCCTTTGTTGCAGGGAAACGAGAGACCATGATATGATTGGTGATGTCCATCTTCACTGTCAACGACCACCCACCTTTTCCTTCTCCACCTGACTCAACATCCCCCCCCCCCCCCCCTCCTTACAAAAATATACTCCATAGAATACAAAATTGCTGAACCGGACGGACCCCTCATTAAAACCATTTTTCCTTCTCTACGTCTCTGTCGCTGTCTCTGTCTCTCTCTGTCTCTCTGCGTTTAAGGCTGCAGCTCAATGGTGAATTATGGTGATTGATGGCAGTTGATGGATGGCTGGGGTTCGATTGAATTGAAGAGCTGAGAAACTCCAAGTTTTGATGAACGAAACGCTAAAGGAATACTGTCGGCCATATGAGGGGGGGACCCCCAGGCCCCACTCCACATGACTCACGTGACACACGCAGCTTTTTTGGGTCCACGCACGTACTATCTTGTCTCGTGTTCCCAGTTTCTCAAACTAAGTTTTTTCTTGTTCATTGAGTTGTTCCACGCTTTAAATTGGAAAGATCCCAAGTCACTGCTGAAAACAGAGCAGCTCATTTTCAGTTGGCCTTACCCTTGTTGCGACTTGCAATTCGGCAAAAGAACATCAATCACGTGTCAGCCGCTAAAGCGTAATGCAGTGGACTGGCTACCACACCTAACAAGTATAAAAAAATTAACAAGTAGCAATGCAAAGTAGCTTTTTAAATTGTTACTAGATTTGGGGCTGACTTAAAGTTAAATTAATTTTATATTATCTTACTTGCTTAGTAAATAAATTTAAGAAATATTCAATCGTTCAATATTAATAGTTATATTTAAAAAAAAATTATTAAATGGTGAAATCCATATCTAAAAAAAGAAAAAATAAATTTATAACACTCTTTTTAAAGTATCCAATTACTTAAATTAAATAACATAAAATTATTAATATAGAAGAATTTTTTTACTAATTGGAACTCTTAATTTAGGATGGAGGGAGTAATAACTAATCCATTTTGAGACGGTAAGTCACTCATGCACATGCAAAGGCCACTAAGGGGTCATTTAGATGTTATTTTTTTGAACGGGATAATTGTTTTACAAGAGTAAAAAAGCTTCTTCAATCAAGTTTAGGTGCATTTAGATGTGATTTCTACATTTATCTCTTTTAGCTGGGTCGTTAATTTCACGAAGAAACAACATTTCTACAAAAAAAATATATTTGACCTGAAAATTGGTTTATTAGGGAACCCTCCTCGTGAAGAGTATTCCCTTCCTAATTTAAATGTTGTATTATTAATAACACAATCCATGTATTATATGTATATATAAGTATGATTATAATGTTCTCTCTAACACGATATGTGATCACTTGTGCATTCTTACCTATGAAAATAAAACTATAAGTTTGAATATGTCTTTACCACATAAGTTGCTGACTACTTATTGTAGCGAACCTTTGCTGCATTAACTCCTTGATGACCACCCCTACTATGTGAGAGCAAAATCACTTCTTTGATGAAAGCACACGAGTAGAACCTATGGTCGACACTTCATGACTAAAGCTCACTCTTCACCGGTCGGATTTTGGAAATGTGAGATTAAAAATTTAAACTTTCATTGTGTTCTTGCTTTCCATAGTCCGACTTTGAAAATTGCTAGTCAAAAGTTAGAACTCGCACTCCACGATAAGTCATTTCATGATTTTTGCAACATTCTAATCAGATAACATGATATACATTCCTAAACCCTCATTTAGGTGTATTTTAGTCTTTTTTTATATTATCGTGTAAGTCCAAGTTATGTGGCATTTCTTTCACTAAATCAGGTAGTGGCATCTTTGGCTGATCAACTAGTTGCATCCTTAAAAAAATCATGTTTGCTTTTTGCCTAATGTTTTATGAATAAATGGTGGTGTGGTAGTGGAGATGGCTCCAAAGAGATGGAACTTGGAAGGGGAGATGCCTGCGAAGATATGGAGGTAGATAGTCTAAGTTCCTGGATCAAGTAGATAAGGATGGCAATGAATGGGTGGGATGGTGCATGTTTGTAATTGGGGATGAGTATTTGAGAGTAAATTATACATTTCTCATCTCCTCGATGTGCTTCCAAAATAGTGTACCCAAACAAGATCTCCTATCTGATATCTAGAAATGGATTTATAAAAATATGCCATCCCAAACAAGAGCCCATTATTAATTTCTTTTCAAACAGGAAAATCAGGTTAAAGCAGGAAAATTCCATCCAAATATGCCCTAGGAGGTTCTCTCATAAAGGTCCTTTCTCGTAGAAATATTATGAAATGACATTGTCACCCTTGTCAAAGTCCTTGCCATCCACATATTACATTAATTTTTTGTCATTTAATATACAAAAAGCTAAAGCAATCCAAAAAATCATCTTCCTTTAAAAACCATAAAAAACAATCGTTGAAATATGATTGTGAGCAACTTCGAATGGCACAGACTCGTCAAGAGCATGTTGAACAAAACTATGATGAAAAATAAAAAAGAAAAGAGGACGGAAATTGATGGGAAAGATGGTGAAAAGTATAATAATAATACTATTAAGGACTTACAATACAAGAATTACTCAATATAAGTTGTCAAAGTGAAGTTTGATAAGCACCCCTAAACCCTCAATAAACTTTGTAAGGGTCCTAGAAAGTAGTTCGACATGCAATTTGATCCATCACAGGACCCGTCGAAGTTGCCTAAAATTTGAAAATAAAAGGATTATGAGCCACTTCGAGTGGCACCTCAACTTGTCAAGAGCATGTTGAACAAAACTGTGATAAAAAACAAAGAGGACGGGAAATTGATGGGAAAGATGGTGAAAAATACTTACTCAATATAAATTGTCAAATTAAAGTTTGATAAGCACCCCCTAAACCTTACACAAAGGGTTCTAGAAAATAGTTCAACATGTGATTTGATCCATTACATGACCCATTGAAGTTGCCTAAAATTTGAAAATAAAAGGAATTTGAAGGTAGCAATGAAGCATATTCAGCTCCTAAGCAAGTAAGAGGGATGGTAATTTAAATGTAAGGGTAGATGACATGAGGGAGGTCGATAAAGAATGAATAATGAATGATTTAGAAGAATAACTCGAGAACTGATAGATCAGATGGGCAATTAATAGAAAGTGATACACCAAAACGTATTTTCTTGTAAGGTAGAATTGAAATAAAGAAAGTATCAATCACTAAGGTTGCCATGATCTAGATTTTAAAATCCTTTGTAAATAGTACGAATGATAAGTGATGAGGAATTTTTTTTCTTAATGGAAAATAAATTATTTGATTAAATATCTAAATTATGATAATTGAGGTTTACAAATACAAATATCGAATCATATTATATTATTTTATGTCACAAAATATATAAAAGCAAGTTATCCATCTAGTTATAAGTCTGTCATTAGTTTAAAAATAAATAACTAAGTTGGCTCTTATGCAAATGATACAATTACTTATAAGAATTTCGGAAATGGGGAACTACATCACAGCTCATCATTCCTAATCTCACTAGTCCTCACCTAAAAATTTTGCAACAAACCAAACTAAATAACAACGAAACCTCTCTACACTTACAAGAATTTATAAAAGAATTTATTAATAATTTTTGGATCGGGCCAATATCACCCAATGTTAGTTGCCTACGTATTCATCAGATAATATCTTTAATGTTACTCCAACAAGATTAAATCTAAATGTAATTCTTTCTAGAAACTACCGTATCTCAAAAAACATAAAATCAAACATTTAATGCTTAAGTATTTTTTACCAACCTAAATTTTATGGAAGACCTTTAATTATTCCACTTGTGCTAGTTAACAATCAATAATAAGCAATGTTATTAATTATCTCATAACCTTTGTTCAATAATTAATAACCTCGACTCATCTCTTTGGTAGACAAACACATCACATGTCAATGAAAATGACACACGATACTAACCACCCTTCATTGTTCTTACCCAACTTTAGGTTTAACAGAATATAACTCTCAATGAAGGTCAATACACTACCATCGCAGTGTAAGGAAATAGGAACATAATATAAATGTGAACCAACCTAGAGATAACTCAAGTCTCGAAGAAATCTTTGAATACTCAACTCCAACATTGGAGTAAAACTGCTTAAACAACAGCTTCACCCAAATCCTAGGGCTATCAATTGTAAGGTCCCTGATTTTTCTACGATTTTCTGGGATTTTCCTGCTATTTTTCTGGTCATTTTCGGCAGGAAAATATGACGTTTCAGCGTATGGGTATTTGTGTCTTTTCCCCGTATTTATACCCATAGAGTCGGGTGTGGGGCTTAGTCGCGGGCCACGGGCCTTGCTGCGCGCTTACGGCGCAAAGTTTGGAGCTATAGCGCGTAACCGTGAGTTAACACGCATTGGGGACATAGATGTAAAAATAAAAAAGGTGAATAGTAAAATCACGGCTTATAAAGCCATCTTCAGTAAGTTTCGTTCCAGAAACTTACAGAAGGAAAAAATGACGTCCAGTGAGGAGAAGAGAAAACCCGAGGGCATATCCGGTTGCTCCGTTCTCCCTCCTCCGTCATCGGATTCCGTTGATTTTTGTCAGGATCTGCTTTGCCTCACCGCCATGAGTCCGTAGGTACCGGCCATGACCACCGCCACGGCCTCTTCACTCCTCCACGAGGTACCGAACCTTTTTTCGGGTTTTTCTCTCCTTCAATCCCGTTTTTGCACTGTGGGTGTACGATTTTGACATCGTTTGCGGCCGCTCTCAACTAGACTTATGTTTAGTTGGCCGCTAGGAACCCATAGACACTGGCTGGAGCCGCCGCCATGCTTTTTTCGCTCCGTGGTGAGCTACCGATCTTTTGGTCGGGTTTTTGTTACTATTCACATCTCACTGTCCGTGGGATGTTTTGGACGCCGGTGTGTTTCCGGTCGTCGTCCGGCCATCGGATGGACTCTGTCCAGCCTACCTCGACCCAGTGTCGGTAGGGGGTTGCCGTTTCCGACCCCGCCTCACCCCTATTGCCTTGCTCCGCCCGATTAGACGCTTTGGGTGCGTCTCGGGTCATTGGCATCGGCGAGCCGTAGGCCATTTAGCCATCATGGGCTCTGCCCCGGCTCGGCGCCAGTGAGGGTCAGCCCCACTTGGACCGATTATTGTTCCGCTCGGAATGGGCCGCTTGTCATTGCCCTATACCGTGCGAGATGCACAGCCGCCCGCACCATGGGTATTGGTTGTGGGTGGCGATTGGCGATGTTGCCGCTTAGATTGGCCACAGCTAAGGGCCTTAGCCCTGTTGGCTTTTGTGGGCCTTGGGTCGCCCCCTTTCAGCCCTCTCCCCCGCCCTTTGGGCCGCGTGTGCATGTGGCCACGCGTGTGCTTTTGGGTTTAGGCGCCGCATTTGCGCCGCCTAACCATCGGTTGGCTTTGCCACCGAGTGGAGTTGACCACTAGAGCTGTCCTCCACCTCTCCTTTGATTCTCGAGCGTTGCCCCACGCTCTCCGCCCTTATGTGGGCCTTTGTTGACCGAAATCGTCGCCGTTGGGTGCTGTCCACGGCTGATTTCGACGTCTTTGTGGCCGGCTGAGCAAGTTTTAGCCACCGGCTGATCTTCAGAGTACACCCTCGACCTATGGTCGCACCGCCACTTATGTTGGCATGAGATTTCTCCCGGCCGCCCTAGAGTGCTGTCGTGGATCGCGGATTTTTACCGCATTGAGTTCTGACACTCTATTTGGCCGTGATAGTTCCGGCGCATCCTAAAATCCTCGGGACAGCAGCTCTCTCAGCCAGGCAACGGTTTTGACCGCCAACTCCGCCACCGACGCTGCCACCGTCATGTGCTCGCCATCGAACGTCATGATTACGAGGTAGGGGAGCTTTGAACTCGTAAATTCATGAAGCATGCTTTGAATGAGTAGCAGCATGCTAGGATTGTATGATTCCATGCTTGGATGTTAAGTAACAATCCGATTGCATGAGGTGTGTGTAAGCATGATTGTATGGTATGATTGATATGCATGAGATGTATGCATGTTTTATGGATGTGGATTATGTATGCGCTGGCGATGGCTAGCAAATATGTCAGTATGCTATGTATGGGTTATGCACGTGCTAATGATGGCTAGCGTGCATGTTTGAGGTATGTATGAATGTGTGTGTGCACGTGCTAGAGATGACTAGCGTGTACATTTGATGTATGCATGTGCTAGTGATGGCTAGCGTGCATGTTCGACGTGTGTATGCATGTGCTAGTGATGGCTAGCGTGCATGTTTGTATGTTATGTAGGTATGGCCGTATGTGTATGTTATACGTATGTGTGAGACATACGTATGTATGATGACTATGTGGGCAGAAGTATGGGCGATGGACAGTAAGAGGTGACAGAAGCTTTGTCTGGATTTGGATACAGTTGTGTAAGTGTATGACAGAGGATATGAGTATGACAGACAAGGATTAGAATGGATCAGTTTGGGGTGGATTGTATGTTGGGCGATTGTCAGACAATAAGAGTGTTCATAATTGTACAAGCATAACGTACATATTATGAAGTGAAAAGTAAGTATAATAAGTGAGATATAAGTAAGAGGGCGACAACTGGGTTGGCTCTGAGGAGCATTATTTGAGGATGTCAGTGTAAGAGGATTTGGCCATAAGATGGATGGCGAAGTGTGTAAGACTGTAAGAGTTTGGTGTACGATGAGTTTTGTCCATGGTGTGGACGGGTAAGTGAAGTCTGCTGCCCTGACGAACTAGGGTTTCGATCGGGCTCAGCTTCAGTTTGACCAGTCGAGGACTGTGAGTTTGTGTGGCATAATTGTACCGCATAATATACTTAATTCAAACTTGAATTATAAGCACAGCTAATGATAGCGTTGTGAGTTTGAGACCTGAGGGTTCGACGGATTAAGTTCCGTGTTTGAGCTGGCCGCTGATGAGTTGGCCGAGCATTTATCATGTCTTGCCATGGTGTTTATCCTGCGGGATGTTGTCTGTGTGCTATGTAGAGCACCAGACGTTTGATGCTCTGCTGAGAGCGACGTTGTTTCTGATTTGGTCTGTGTGCTGTATAAGCCCAGACGTTTGATGCTCTGTTGAGAGCGATGTACGTTTCTGACTTTGTCTGCGTGCTGTATGAAGCCCGTACGTGCGATGCTCGCCGAGAGCGATGTACGTTTCTGATTTGGTCCGTGTGTTGTGTAAGCCCGTACGTTTGATGCTCTGTTGAGAGCGTTGTATGTTTCCGCCCAAGAGTGGCACTGTACGTTTCTGCCCAAGTGGCACTGTATGTTTTCTACCCAAGAGTGGCAATGACACTATAAGACCCATTATGGTGGGCGATTCTCTGGCACTATAAGACCCATTATGGTGGGCAATTCTCTGGCACTATAAGACCCATTATGGTGGGCGATTCTATGGCACTATAAGACCCATTATGGTGGGCAACTGTATGACCCCTTATGTGTGGGTGTTTATGTTTGCTCGCTCAGGTAAGTAGTATCATGGATCTACTCTTACCTGTTTGATCCAAAGGCCCCATGAGCATTGGTGTGCCTTACCTTCGAAAAAGTCCATGGCGTCTAGTCACTCCCCGAAGGTTAAGGTGTTGCCCCAGTGGCATTCTTTTCCATTTCGACGCTGGAGCTTATTAGTTGTAATGAGCTTCAGTGGTCGTTGATATGTGTACGATTATGAGTACGACTGTATGAGTGTGAGTACGACTGTATGTGTATGAGCAGGACTGTAAGTGTATGAGTATGAGCAAGACTGTAAGTGTATGAGTATGAGTAAGACTGTAAGCGTATGAGTATGAGTAAGACTGTAAGCGTATGAGTATGAGTAAGACTGTAAGCGTATGAGTATGAGTAAGACTGTAAGCGTATGAGTATGAGTAAGACTGTAAGCGTATGAGTATGAGCACGACTGTAAGAGTATGAGTACGGTTGTGAGAATATGTTTACGAGTAAGACAAGAAGTATGATTTTGTGCGACCGTACGAGTGAGGTCGTACGAGTCTGATTGTACGAGTAAGGTCGTACATGTATGAGTAAGCTGTATGAGTGAGCATACGATTGTACGAGTAAGGTCGTACAAGTATGCGTATGTTGTATGAGTATGCGTACGGTGGTACGAGTAAGTTGTATGACCCTAGATAAGGGTGTTTATGTAAGTTGATTGGATTGTATGATTCTGGCACGATGGTGCCTTCGGTATGATTTTGGCACGATGGTGCCTTCGGTATGTCTGTGGTACGATGGTGCCTTTGGTATGATCGTATGCGTTTGAGCATGTTATGATTATATTATGATGACTGCTTCATGTTTGTGTTGCATGACGCATGATTTCTGAACTTATGGAGTTCACCGTTTGGGATTTCCCCTACTGGGTATTTTCCTACTGAGTATGAAAATACTCACCCTACTATTTTTAGCCCCGTTGTACGGGAGGTTTTGCAGGTTGTGCGGAGAGCTCCTGGTGATGGACGCTCGTTTCAGCGGTGAATTAATTCCCGTTGACTCAGGTATCTGCTTGACTCTTTGCGAGTTTATTTGTGCCACGATCCCCTGTATTGGGTGAGATGAGACATCATGATGTTTATTCTGGACTTTTGTTTGGATCAGTCGGTGGACTGTTATGGGACTTGTACTCAGGGATGCCTGGGAGAGTGATTTGTATTTAAAAGTCTATGATCATAGCAGAATTTATTCGTACGGTTGTTTTCGAGTAGCGCCTGAGGATATTTGCTTTGGCTGTACGATGTTTAACCGTATGATGTTTTAAATTATAAACAGGTTTTGATTTTATCGCTTTGACTCCGATTTATGGAAAGAAAAAAAAAATTCTATGAGTTTTGAGGAAAAGGGATGAAAAATCTCGGGCGTTACATCAATAGTCTATTACAAATATGGAGAAGTGGATTCTAACTGTGCTCATGGACACAGATTGGCGAGAAACACAAGCCTTCTATGATGTTTATGTAACTCCACTTTTAGTACGCATTATATGGTCCTATGAAGACCTATGGAAAATCCATGGTAAAGAGCTTTCTGGCTAATACCCAAACAGTTATCATTGTGAAGAATGTGTATAAGTATCACAATCTCTACTCTCCCTGACTCTAGAAGAAATGTTATTAGTGACATAATAATGTAACCCATAGATGCCTAAGTTTTATAAGACCACCGACTTCCAAAATATTTGAACTTAGACTCAATTATTTTTATCTTTTCAAGTATTCGTCCAACCAATTGGGTCCTCTTCACATTGTGAATCAGCCCCATAAATAGCTCATCCAATGAGCTATGACTCATAAATCAACCCAAGCCCTATTAATCTCCATGAGACTAGGGTAACCTCCCATAACTATCATCAGTTCATTGACTAAGGTAAGTTTTTAAGTTAAGGCCACGTTCAATCCATGAACCGATCCTAAACCCCATTGAAGGTGTTTTAGTTTTTATCTTTATTAAATGTTCTCCCCCCAATCCAAAGACAACCAATCTTTCTTGATTAATTTTCATTATAATACTAACACATCAACATCTAAAACATGCATCAGAATAAGTAGACATAAATAACATGGACTCACTAAAGTCCCAACAGATAATACTAACAATGCTTATGCTTACTAATAATAAATGAATGCTCATTGCTCTCACATGTAGGGCTAGGGCTAGACAAATTTAAACCCAAGAATAAAAATAAATCCTATGTATCATGTCAGTTACGTATATACAATCCTTATGGTTCTATGTAATGTGTTAAATACACATTACACTGCCTTAAACACTAAGAATGAGGGTTCTCCCTTTGTTTCCCTTAACATTGTGACCTGTAAAGGTCTTCAAGTTACATATTGGACACACCCTTTTCAAGTTACCCTAACTTTCTGTTGGCTAGGGTATCCATTTTAGTGAAAACTGGGTAGACCACCCCTAAGGGAATTGAGGTAATTTTTTCACATGGGCAAGGATACTCTTCTTTTTGTCATTCTGGTCATCTCACTGTCATTTCATTGATTTCAAGTCATTGACCTCTCTAGAGGCTCTACTCTCAAATTAATTCACACTTCTTTCACATGAATATGGGTGGTCCACTCATGGGGGTATTTTTGTCATTTTGTTTAAGGCTTTCTTGAACTCTTATGGGTCCATAACTAAGCTCCAGGGTACACCTTGATGACATGGACCCAAGGTAGTTTCTTGGATTTTTACGAGGTCGTGAACCCCTTGAACCGACCTTAGTCCGCTTAATGGTTCACTATTAACCCTAAGGGCAAACTAATCCATTAACCCTTTACTGAAATTTTCCCCACCATGTAATTGGTCTATATTTTTGGTACACATACACCTATCAATGAATATTATTCTTTGACTCAACTACAATGTGTAAAGTAGTCATTTCATAGCCTCTGATATTTTTCCCCCATTTGAAACTTGGTCAGGATATTGAAACCCCTCTCAAGGTCTATTGATAATTTTTCTAACTTTTTTTGGCATTTGAAACCTCTTGAACTAGACCTAGTTCAATCCCATCTCCTCCTTTTGTGTTGGACTGGATTGGACAAGGTCAACAACTAGCAATTACTAACTTCCCACCCAGCATCGTTGGCCCTCCACGTGCTAGTGAAAAGACATGGCGAAGTCGTTCTTTGGCCGACACCCCCGCCTTTTACCTCTGGCAGAGGCCATCTTATCTCCTGCAAAATGATATGGGGAGAGCATAACACCATTTATGGCTAGTAGCAGAGCATCCCTGCCATTGCTAGCAAGGGTGATCCCGCCTACCACTGGCCTCACAGTGGTGCTCCTCCCAATTCTGGCGATTGCACCAATACCCCTTCTAAGACCCAGCACCCCACACTGATGGTGCGGCTCCAACGAAAAGTAGAATTAGAGTCACAGGTGCAAACCTGTGGCTTTCTGTTGTTGTCACTGACATCGACGACCAACCTGGCCAGAGAAGCCTTCTCCTCACTGGAGCTCTCTTGAGCCCTCCCCAAAATGGCCAACCGTGGCTGAGCCAAGGCCGCAACTTGTCGGAGTATAGGAAGATGAGTGTGCTCGGATCTCCCTTCCCACTGTCAGCCCAAATGGTACCTCTAGCTGTAACCATCAACGACAACCAGAGTTGATCGGCAAATGACAATAAGCAGACTGGCCATGAGCCCATCTTCTCCATCGACCCTCTTTCCCCATTGATTTAATCACAAAGGTTTGGATTTTATTACCCAACCATAATTCCAATAAAAATGTGCTAATTTACACTAATCTTAAGAAAGAATTGTATTTAATCAGCAATCTTACCTCTTCAGCCTCTAGCCTTCGTGCATGTTCCTCCTTGACTACATCGCTTGCGGCCTTCGCTAGAGAACTTCTCTACTGGATTCTTCTTTCTCCTCCCCCGGGAAAAAAATCCCCTCCTTCAAAAGCACTAATTAGGTTTTTATAATAAAGGGGATTGGAGTTCTTAATCCTCTAAGAGGTTTGGGCCAATTAAATTTTCCTTGGCAGCCCAATTGGATCTCCTAAACATTATTTCTGTCACTTTAATTAACCAGGCTAGTATAGCGACGTAAACATCCCAAATGCGCGTCTAATTTGGGTAAACGGGCTCTACGCACAATGTTCTTCAAGACTTTTCGAAGCTCCTTCCGTATACTTTATAACTACATAGGTCTCAACCCTAAATTCTATCTATTGAGGAACTAATTCTATCGAGAAGTCAAGGTGTCAAAAACCTTATTTTCCATATGGCCGACTACGGTAAATTTTTTACATTACAAAGGTATTACCTGGATAGAGGAGGTATGCATGACAAAGTTCATAGAGGAGTGTCAGCCTAGATTGAGGCATAGGTGTTGGCTAACCACTCAAGATGATTGTTGACTCACTAGATGTGAGTTATAGACCTTGAGATTCTCTTAGGGTGGAGAATCACTTAATGGGAAATAAGGACTCTTGGGACATGAGACATGCACGTGAAGGCTCCCCTAAAGGAAATTTTTTGTGGGGAGGGAAGCTTCTATAGTGATAGTTTATAACAATAGAGCATAATAAATCTTAATAATGTTAAGTATATGCATTGAAGATTTCCTCGTTTGAGAAAAAATTCAAGAAGAATATATGTAAATATGTCTTTTTGGAATGAATGAGAGCATGTGAATGTTACTAATTGATAGTGGAGTTAATGACATGTCAGTGGTTGCACCATGCACCAACGAGAGGAAGAAAATGAATAATGCCTATGCAGGCGTGCATAGCAGGCAAGTTATTTTTGGGCATTGGCAATGTGAATGATGCATCAATGACATAAGGGTGACATTCCACTGTAGGTAGGGTTTTACGTGTCGGTGAACTCACCAATAGCTATCGGTAAGGGTGTCGACCCGTCTTTGAAGTTGCCAATTGAGATTGAAATCTTTGTCGATGATAGTCGATGCATCAGTGACCTCATTGATGTTCATCAGTGAAGGTGCCAACTAATTTATAATGTCACTGATAGATTCTGTTGGTAAGGTTCGTCGTATTGGAGAACTCATCGATGGTCATTGGCAAGGACAGAAAACTCGTATATAAGGTTGCTGATGAACCTCATAATCATTGTCTGCCGGTTGGACGTGTTGATGAATTCACCGATGGTCATCGATGGGATCATTGACATGTTAGCAAGGATATCGATGGAATATATGAGGGTCCAATATCTAGTATTGTGTAGCTCCTAGATGAGGTCACATTGTCTAGAGAACCTTTGGAAAAGGTTTTTCTTCTGAATAGAATGATATATGGAAGGTATGTATATTTTCTATTGTGATGAATAAATTGATTTTCTAACAAGAGTTCTATGGTATGTTGATCAAACTTTTGTGATACTTTAAGCTTACTATCCCACAAAGTATTTTTGTATACTCAACATTGTTTGCGGTGTAGGTTTTTGGGTCTAGACTCGAAGGTAATGTGAAGTTCGTAGCTGTAGTGAAGTTCTACTCTGTATTATGAAGACTTTTCAGCTAGGTTTGAGTTGGCACGTGAGTGTGCCATTTCTCTTTAATTGGTTTAGATGTTGTGAAGAACTTGTGGATCCTATGAATATTTTAATATAAAAGTTACATAATTTTTTATTAAAGTTATTATTGCCACATAAAAATGATTATGAAAGTTGATGATACTCATACCTTTAATTCTATATTTCAATTATTTATTTCATATGTTATACCACTACAACAGACAGGATAAATGGATGAGATTTATGATATATTTTTTAAAAGGAAGGAAAATTATGTATTTTACAAAAAAAGTTATATGTGAAAATTGGGAGTGTGACAACATATGTGTACCTTGTGGCACCCTTGCCCTTACCAAAATCTTATGCAATGTTTGCATCTACATATTTGCTATGTACTTTAATGCTCCATCCTTCTCAACCAAAATGTCCAAATTCATTGTCCCATTCAAGTATTTAAAATCCACTTTACAAGACATCTGAATGTTTTCTCCCTCAATTTACCATATGCCTACTAATAAAAATACCCTCCTAGGTGATATGACAAACATTATAAATGAAATATTCTTTACATAGTGGGACATAACTACTCATTCAACCTAAAATATGCCGCAAAATATATAATTTAAAGCATAATCATACTATAATATAAAACAAAATAGTGTATTATAGAACTTTCAAATTCTCACTATTTGACCTATTTTTTATACTATTAATCTTTATTTTACACCTATTTGACTTATATTTTTAATCCATATTTTTATGTTTTATTGATTTTAACTTTATAATGTTATATCTTGTACTTCTATACTCAGAATCGCAAGGTCTTGGTATTGTTAGAAAACTCTGGATGAGCTATATCAAATGAGATCCTACATAACTATGTTTTCTTGAAAAAATTTCTAGGTCCCATGTATATAGCACACTTCTCAATAATATTTTTTTATATTTTTGCATATTATATATATATATATATATTCAGATTTGCGTATTGTTAACAACCTTAGAATCCTCCCAAAGAGCTCTATTAAATGAGATCCATTATCAAACAAGTACTAAATATTAATACTGTACTCCATGGCACAAAGGCCTTCAAAACTATTGTCTTCACCTACCTATGCCATAATATTTAGCCTATAAAGTTTGGATTCACAGATGCCTACAAGTGTATATGTCACACCCTCAATTTTATACATGCGTTCTCTAAGGGGTTGTTTGGAAACTCATTTGAAAAGGAAAGAGATTTTTTCCATGAGTGTAAAATGTCACATCATGGGGAGATTTTCTCTCTACTCTAATCCTCTCATGAGGAGATCTGGAAAGGAAAGACACTAAAAGTGCATTTCCTATTATTCTCAAATAGTTTCCAAATAACCCCTAAATCTGTCTTTTTTAAAATATGCCATTAAACCTTTAAATGAGATGCAACATAATAATTATATTGTTATGATTTGCAAAATAGCTCTAAATCAAATTGGGTACTACATTCACTTTTCACAACTAAAGATTTATGATGACATCATAAATACATCACTAACATAACTATGCCACTTTAAAACAGCTACATGATCTACTATTTGACACTTGTATGTCACATAATACTTTGATTAATATTAATAATAAATGATAATCTCACGTGCCTAAAAACAAACCTTGGGAATTTAACAAATTTGCAATTGAAAGAAGAAGACTTTTCACTATGGCCTTCCCAAAATCTATTAACATGAATTTCTCCTCCTAAAAGACCTGCTCCACAAAGGATGGAAAGTATATGAGTATATATTCAGTGAGATTGCAAAACCAAAACAAGAATCTAACAAGGCACTCTAATCAAGAAATCAAACTACGAAAATAATCCAATAAATATTGAGCCAAGTCATACATACATTTCAAAGTCACAATCAAACTTACCATAAATGAAAAAATATTAAAATGTTCTCTAGACATGATAACCTTGTTTAGGAGTTCAATCTTTTCTAAAGCCTGCCTTAACCCATCCACTCTATAAAGTTTAGGCCCACATGGGTAAATGGACCTTAGTGATCGAGTTTTCAACTTTCATGGTCATTAAAACCTCTTGTATTGTGCCAGACAAGTCATCTTTTTGCTTTGATCCGTTCGAACCTAACTATCAGGCCAGAGGAGTGTCTTTACATATAACTTGTGCTTTTTTAGAGCCAAAAGACCATGATCATTTTTTTGGAGAGTCAAAAGACCTTGACCATTCCATCTACATAGCTAAGACAAATCACTTTTCGATCCAACCAAACACTAGGATCCTTTATCCTTGAGCGTCAAAATGCAACGTCAAGGGCGACTATCTATCACACGGATTCACACACGCATTAGGGCTTACTTACCATTACGTAATACATGATCAACATCATACAATAATACATAAAATGCAAAGAAAATAATGTTATTATATTGCTATTAAATAACATAATCAATAACATAAATCATACTTGAAATCTCCATCACCAGTGTACCATCAATAACCTCACTCACATATCAGTCAAGGCATCGATAACCATCAATGTCTCGTTGATGTGTTGAACCCTTACCGATAAATGGTTGGGTTGTAAGTGTGGCGCCCCGACCCGGGCCGGGGGTCCTGAAAACGATAAAAACCAATGAAAACCAAACCCAGAACCAAAAGCAGCACACTCTGAGGGCGAGAGTCTTTTCATTCCTCTACGCGCTACAAAACTTTAGCGCTCTATTGCGCGTAGGCAAGAACTGGCCTAATTATATAACTAATTCGGACCGGGCCAACGTTGCCTTGCCGTTGGTTGCCTACGTACATATCGGATAACATTCACGATGTTACTCCGATACGATCGGATCCGGACGTAGTTCTGCCTATTGGCTACTACATACAACTGGCATACCAAAAACACATACGTAGAAAATACATATCTCCGAATATTTAATCGGAGTTATACAAAAAACCCGATAAAACACCGGCAACACACATCTCGCTCTATCATAGAGACGAGCACCACACGACCACCACAACATGCCTCGCTCTATTCCAGAGCGGATGCATCACATTCACACGTCTCGCTCCATCACTGAGCCGAGAACGAACACACACCACACGTCTCGCTCTCCCGTAGAGCGAGACAACACACATCATAACATATAAGCAATGCAAACATATGGATCATATCATAACACGTCATAACTAGCACATATCATTCTATAATTAAAATAGGAGGTAAGAAACTCTTACTCCCCTGATGTCTCACGAGGTAGCGGTATTCGGGCTGTTCATTTCTGGGCGTCTTCCCCTTCCAGAGACAACGGACATAGCCTCCTCTTGCCCCAGTTCGTTCCTCTCTTCTAGGAGCGCCAACTTGATGGATAGACTATTCCATTGCGTAGATCACCCTCGAATTAGCTAGGAACGCCTCAAGAATGACTCGAATCGGACTTAAAATGAGTGAGAAACGAAGAACAGAAGTTTATGAACGTGGGAGAGAAATGGGAAAACGTGGGAGAGATTTCTCTTCTTCCTTTTTTCTGGATGTCAAGGATGCTATTTATAGAAGAATTGGATAGATGTGAGGTTGACACGTGTCAACCCTATCCGCTTTGTCAGCAATCCTATCCACAATCAATCTTATCTGCTTTGTCAGCAATCCTATCCACTATCAATCCTATCTGCTTTGTCAGCAAGCCTATCCACTATCGATCCTATCCGCTTTGTCAGCAATCCTATCCACTATCAATCCTATCCGCTTTGTCATCAGTCTTATCCACTGCGTCGTCGATTCTATCCATAAAGATATTATTTTATTCAAATAATATCTTAACCTCAAAACGCGATAACTTTCAACTTTGACGTTGGAATTGCACGCTCTTGATACCGATGGACTCGTGTCAACGAGCCCTTCAAAATAAGACCAAAACATGGGCAGGTCATCCCGCACTTTCAAAGTGGGTCCCGCCTATATGACATTTTTTTTCGAGGTCAGAATCGTGTGTTCTTAGTACCGATAGACTCGTATCGATGAGCCCTTTGAAACTAGACCACACATGGGTAGGTTATCCCGCACTTTTCGAGCAGGCCCCGCCCATGTGGCACACTTCCCGAGGTCATAACTTTCATTCCCGACCTCCGTTTCGTGTGTTCTTCGATCCATTACACTCGTTACTCCGAGCTCTACCCGGATACGGGGATTTTACCTAATGAAACCCCTTAATACTAACCTCAAATTACTAAATTACCCTTAACCCACCCGGGTTAAGCGTAACCGGAAAATGAGTCGTTACAGTAAGAGCTTACCTAATTGATGTCACAGTGACATGTCAATCTCACTGTTGGTGATCAGTTATCACCAACACAACACAACATGTAAATGTTTGTCACGCCCAAGACGTTTAAACTCATTTTTATGAATAAACAATTAAAACAAAATTTTCAAAACTTGTTGTCAAAAATTCGACAAGTTATCTTGGGGTATGAGTCAATCATTTTTTGAATATATAAATAATAAATCAAAGTACAATTGTAATCCAAGTCAAATCACATCTTAAAATGAACATGGTCTTTCCCTTGTATATGTATGAATATCTTGAAATGAACAACTACAAATAGATTGGCACTCACGTGCCTAAATTAAAATAAGAGAAAATATTAAACATGCCAAGTGGCTAAGCAACATTGTCTTTGCAACACATCCAGAGTCCTAAACTAATTTTTAACCATGCAAGGAACATGTATCACAAGGATACTAAGTATACAAATATACCCAGTAAGATGGATAAACAAGAACCACCTAATGACAACACATTCCTAATTCAATAGTATTTTAAAAGTATACCATGATCATCATTTAACATGCACATCTAGTGAAACAAAAAAGTAGAAATTTACCACAATACAACAACATGCTAAAAAATACAAGAACATAGACATTCAATTACCATAACTTATGAATTACTTGCTCCCTTAGTGTAAGTTATAAAAGGTTCTCTATGACATGGTAATCACATCTACAAGTTCAACTACATACTAGATTATAAACTATGCATGATCCAACGTTAGTTCTTTTGAAGCCTACCCGCTCCATCTACACATGAAGCTAAGGCCCAGAAGGAATCATGGATCCAAGTGGTCGAGATCTCAACTATGATTTTTAAAACCTCCTGTATTGCGCTGCAAGGGGACCATCTTTTAATGTTCTAGTCATTTAAACCTAACTCCCGGGCCAAGGAAACGACTCTAAATAACTCTTATCCTTTGAGAGCCAAGAGACATTGATATTTTGTTATACCAAACCCCTCCGTTATGTGACTAAAGACTTACTTAAGGAGCCAACCCGATAGGGTCCCGTGTCCTTATACATCAGTCAGGGAGTACGATCCATTATAAAGATTCTCACACACAATTGTCACGCTCGAGGTTTTTCCTTACATTTAATTAAAAATTTTGCTAATATTTTATTTCTAAACACCGATGTAAATTAAATAAACCAACAAAATTCAAAACGTGTGAAAACCATTTTCATAAATTAATTCAACATACAACAAAACTAAAATTCTCAGGCATGACCCAAAACGAAAACATATAAGTAGAACTCGCCATGACCATGGTCTTTAAAAACAAATACATCCCAGGCTTTTTTTAGTACAAGTTCTTCAATAGTCAATGTTCTTATTCATATATAAATACACAAGTCCAAAAAATAATGCATTTATCTCTCACCATAAATAATACAAGAAAGCATGGCACTTAAATCCACATAGCCTCACTACGATTTTGCTGCACTCCAGGTCGAGGAAGAATTGTCTACCACGAGGGAAATCTAGTCTCAAACAGCTAGTGATCGACCTGCAAAAGCCTTCGGACGAAGGGGCTAAAAAGATAGAGTGAGTATTTTCATATTCAGTAGAAAAATACCCAGTAGGGGAAGTATAAATCAATGAACTCCGTAAGTTCATATGTAGATGCTTTCATGCAATCACACATGAAGCAAATAGAATAAGAAATACAAATATGGTCATGCATACAAATCATCATACAAGCTGAACTTACACTTACTCATAAATTATGCTCTTACACTTACACCCTGTATCAGTCTTATTAGCTTACTCATACAAACATATGCTTACACTTACAACATACACATACTCGTACGACTTCATTCGTATGAACTCACTTGTACGACCTTACTCATATAATCTTACTCATACACAAACGTACTCTTACATCTTCCTTAGAAGCTTACACTTACTCTTATGCTTATACTTACACTTACGCTTACCGTCTGAATCAAATTTTCACAAACTTACTCGTACAACTTACTCATACTCATAAACTTACTCTTAAAATCTTCCAAAGAAGCTCACACTTACTCTAAATCTTACACATACAACTTACTCAGAATCTGAAACATGTAACTTACTCTTACTATTGTACACATACTACCTACAACTAAAGCTCATTATAATTAATAAGCTCCAGCATCGGAAAGGAAGGGAATGCCACTGGGGCATCACCTTAACCTTCGGGGAACAACTAGACACCATGGACTTTTTCGAAGGCAAGACACACCTATACTCATGGGGCAGAGGATCAAACAGGTAAAAGCAAATCCATGATACTACTTACCTAAGCGCGCAAATGCCCACTCTCTGGGGCCATGCAGTGCCAATAAGGGCCATACAATGCCAAGTAAGGGTGGAAAACATACAGTGTCACTCTTGAGCAGGAATCTTACAGTGCCACTCTTGGGCAGAACATACAGTGTCATCTGTAGGCAGAAAACATACAGAGCCCACAAAGGGTGGAAACTTACAGCGCTCTCAATAGAGCATTAAACGTCTAGGTTGAAATACAACACCAAGACTAAATGCCATAGGAAAACACCATGGCTAGACCAGAAAGGACGCTCAGTCGATTACTTATCGACTGACACAAAATGGAACTTAATCCGTCGAAACCTTCAGTCTCAACCTCACAATGTTATCAAATTAGGGTTACTTACCATTCAAGTTTATATTAGGTAACTTATGCATGTACAATTATGCTCGAAACGACTTCCATCTTATATTCTTTAGCCAACAAGGCTAGAAATATGCTCATTCAAAAGTTCTAATCCACAAAGGTATCATTCATTCCTTAACTCATCCCCCACCCTTACACTTACAAATCTCAGCATAACCTTACTTAAGCTCGATTTTCATACTAATAATCTTACCATCATACACTTATGGCCTTACATCTTACACTAACCGCCCTAAAACTAAATCATCTTACTCGAACTTCTCAAATGACAACCTTTAGACCTAAGTCTCGTCATCAAACCCTTACTAATTTATTACTCATGATTCTTTTGTTACAATTCATATTACGTACAATATGCATGTACAATTATGTCGTTATCTCTTACTAACTCACAATCCCCCAATGCGCTCCGAATGTTAAGTCTTTAATTCCTTGCATCCCCCACGTCTCCTACTCGTCGCTCCAATGTGCATCTGACTCAAACTGAACAAATTATCTAATCTCATCAAATCCAACATTCATCTTTCAATCTTGTCTTTCTTCGCCCGACATACAATCACAGTTTCCATGTCATAGCTTAAGAAGTACTCTTTTGCCAAACTCACAATCAAACACTTCTACTCGTGCTCATGGATCACATACCACTAGTCCACAACGAAGATCACCCGCTCTGGTCACATACATACGATTCATAGCAACTTACTACGTACCCTTAGTCTTCACTTATAAACGCACACAATTCACATGCACACAACATGCTTTTATAATCAACATAATCATGCAAATATTAAATTATAAACTCCTAGCATGCTACTACACAATCAAAATAAGCTATAATGAAATTACGAGTTCAAGGTCCCCTACCTCGTAATCCACAGGAATTTGATGGCAAGCAAACGACAGTGGCGGTGTCGATAGCGGAATAGGCAGCCAAAAGCATCTTATTGAGAGAGTTCTTATGTCTTGAGGATTTCAAATATGCTAGAATTAATCTTGATAAAGTTAGATTAATTTCACTTGAAGCCAAAAGTTTGTACGCACAAAGGCGGCCGGATGAAAGGTCGTGCCACTAGAAATGGCAAAAGCAACCACAGAATGAGGGGTAATTGATTGGAGGTCAGCTAACAGTTTAAAACACTTGGTTGGCTACAAAATATTAAAATGGACTGCAGACTTCAACCAGCGGTAACAATACCACATTGTCAAAGCCTCACAACAAGGCAAAGGACTTGGATGTGTACTCACAGACATAAGGAAGACAGAGGAGGGCTTTAATGTCCATATTGCCTAGTGACGGAGTTGTTCCATTGTCATATGCTGCAAAGGCAGTGCCTTTAGCCTAAACTACATGTGAAACACAAGTGTGCGCGGTAAAGGGAAACCCTAGGAAAGGTAAGTTATCGATGGGTTCCAAAACGATTAGGCTGGTGGAAGCCGGATCCAACCACTCACGGGCAGAATCGGCTATCGAACAACACATGTACGTCTTGTCATAGCCAAACCCTAAAAATAGGTGGTCTTTTAAGGGGTTAGGGTGGTCAGTCATGGAAGGGGTGAGGTTCGCCAATAGCAGTCCCCTAAACAAACTTGAGAGCATTAAGCATCGGAGAGTGTGGCCG
The DNA here is from genome assembly GCA_035235625.1 of Saururus chinensis. Taxonomy (NCBI): domain Eukaryota; kingdom Viridiplantae; phylum Streptophyta; class Magnoliopsida; order Piperales; family Saururaceae; genus Saururus; species Saururus chinensis. The sequence continues at coordinate 38,840,875 of CP141147.1, forward strand.
ACAAAGGTGGCGACAATTCTAACGCTACCCACAACCAAAATATCGTACGGACAATCGTGCATCAAGCACGGCTTACTGTGGAGGATCTAGGCACAACATCGGTCAAGCCTTCAATGGATTGAGTCTAATGCCTTACAATAATACTTCCCTTTGGAAGAATCAGAATTCGGGAACTCTTTCTCGTAGGTTTCGAGTCATGCATAACAAAAGTGGGGTGTAGAGCTAGAATTAGGTCAAAATTATTAGCCCTTGATGTCACTGGGCAGGGCAAACCCCATGTCGTTCGAACATACGGCCCAAGTCCACGCAATGTTAGGCGGGACACCAGGTTGGCCTTAGGCCGGGGTGGGTCACCCGACAGCGGTCAAGGGTGTACCCCGAAGTTTAGGTGCATCAGGTGTATGCTAAAGATGTGCAGAGGAGGTGCGGCCCCTTGCCGATATTGGGTGAAGCCAGCATCCACAGCTGTCCGCTAGCCGATGCCAGACAATAGAACAGTCGGTCAGAGAATTGAAGAGACACAATTTAGTTGGGGTGACGGAGTACCGAGCCAGGGCGGTGGACATGCTATCATCGGCCACAATTGGTCGAACGGGGGTTGAGGGACAGACCTGGAACACGGTGGAGATTCAACAATCGTTGAACCAAGACGATTCAAATAGACATCGACCCAATGTCATGCAACGTCAGTCAATGGAGAACAGATGCTACCGAAGAAGAAGAAAAACAAATCCAGAGCAATGATTTATCCGGAATCGAAATGGCAGAAGGAGGGGTGACTGGCCAGGGAAGGCAGCGATTCAGTTAGAGGTTGCGGCATTGCCGTTGCCAATTCAGGAGAAGGCCAATGGCTGGAGACCACTGGCACAGTCGTGGTTCACAACGCAGAGAAACGGGGAAAAGGAGAGATTTTTGATCCCGTTTAGAAAAGGGCTGAGGTGGCGGAGAGAGATGGCAGCTAGGGCAGTGGCCGGGGTGGCAGTCTTGCTGTCGCCGAGCTGGCGGAAGGCCCAAGGCTGGACCACGGTGGCCGGCGACCGGTGGCACAACTGCAGGTTAAATACGAACAGAAAACAAAGAAAAAAAGGAGGCGGAATTGGTTTTACCCCACGCCGATGACAAAGGTGCGGGGAGCCCAAGACGGAGGTGGCTGGAGGTCACACTGGACAGGGTGGAGGTGTGGCAGCAGAGTGGTGGCCATGCAAGCGAAGGCGGCAGCGGCGGCGAATCCAGCAAAAGCTTGTTCACATACCGAAATGGGGCGAAAGCAAAAGAGCATTGACGGTTAGTGGGGAGGCCGGGACGGCCGTGGCTGGAGGTTGCTCCGGTCGGGGTGGAAACTATGGCGGTGAGCTGGGGGCCATGTAGCTGGCAGCGGTAGTGATTCGGGGCAAAAATCAAGATTCAGCGTCTGTTGTGCTAAAGTGGAAACGCGGCCGGCGGGGCCAGGATGGGGAGGATGTGGCGGCGTCGCTAGGCCGAGGCCGACTGAGTGGAAGCCGGTGGCGCCACCACCTGCCTCACATAGTGAAGGGGGGACTTCCCCCTTTCATTGTTCACAAATGGTCAGGTGCACAGAGACGCACCCGATCGTTTTTGAATATATATTATTTTATTATTATTATTTTTCATTCTTTGTGCTTCTGTTCTCACACGTCCCGTCCGAATTTTGCATCGAGGCCCATGACCTGCGTCCAAACACCACTCCCGACTCTTACGGTTGTGAATATTAGAAATATGGATACACCAAAGCGTTAAACTTCACTATTAGAAATACGAGCAGAAAACTATAAAATATTGCATAGAATAGCAAAAAAAATATCGAAAAATCAGGGATGTTAAACAAATGTACTTATAGCACTACATCATTAATCACATCACATATGCATGCATATCATTTATTAAATATCATGTTATTATATCTCATAATAATATCTTAACACATATTACATTTTATGCCAAAAATTACTCAAAACTGACTTACTGTCAGTAAACTCCTTAACGTGTCAGTGAGGTTACCGATGCCCATCACATACATCAACAATCATATCATCACATACACATGCATTCTTATGCATAAAATTTCATGTTAATTTTATAATATTACCATTACTGGCTTATTGTCGATACTCACCGACGTGTCGGCCAAATTACCGATGCCCATTAGTGACTCATCGACTTGTCGAACACTCATTAACAGTGGATTGACATAGATCAACCAACCTCATCAGTGTCACACCGACGCATTAACCTCACTGATGATGGTTGGCCAGTTACACACTGACACATTGATGCATGTCAGTGCCAATATTGTCAAATCTCTCATTTCACCGACATCGTCACCGACATATCGGTGGTTGATGATTAGGAAGAAATAATAGAGATTGTTCCCAATTCCCAAATTCACTAAGAAAACATGCTATAACACAATTATTTCCATGCACACCCTTCCCATAATACTTAATGATGATTAACCTATCTCATGATTAGTAAAAAGTGGAATAAACCTGATTTCATAATCATGACAAAAATATTAGAAATCACACTTTACATTCTTTCATACCAAGATATAAGAATGAATCATCACACATTCCCTTCAAAAACCAAATAATGGTAACAAGGTTGTAATCTAACCTATTTCAAAACATAAAAATCTTCTTTCAAAAATCAATCCCTGTATAAATTTACTCCCACCCTTGATTCTTCTTGATTTCGAGAACCTTTGATCTTCTCCCACATCATTTGGAGAGGTTTTACCAAGAAAACTAGAGTATGGACTTCAAAACACACTTATAAGGGAAAGTGACTAATTTCTTGTGTAAAACCATCAATTGGGTGGCTTTGAGCAAAATGCAAACTACCTATAACCATCGGCAAACCAGTGACACGTCGAGGGTCTGCCAACAATAACCACTAACAGTACCAAGACTCAACTTTGGGTGGCCATAACTTCCTCATGCAAATTCTCATTAACTCATTTTTGGTAGCATTACAAAGATATTTCTATCTACTACAAGAAGACAAACTTTCAAATAAAAAATCTATATGTGAAAAAATTTATACTATTAAGAAAGTTTAAGGGTCTAGATCAGCAAGCACCTGCAAGTCATTGACTCCACCTCACGTCCAATTTCGGACAATCATTACTCTATCCAAACTTTGATTTGCAAATTATTCAAGGCATTTTGAAGCTGTGTGTGTTTAGTTTGTACTCTTAAAGTTTCACACTAAAATTCAAATCATAGGATAAGTTATTCTTTTAAGAATGCTCAAAGGTCAAATTGATTATTTTCAACATGTACTCTGAAACTTCCTTGATGTTATATCTATCATAACTTCCGTATTCGAGCTTCAATTTGTGCACTCTTGTTACTTATACGAAACTCTTTATATTTATTATCTAATAATAAAATTTTATATTTAAACTCTATGTACAAAGAAAGAAAATTGTTATACTTAAAAAACCTAAGGGTGAAACTCGGTTATATCCACACGCCCAAATATAGGGAATTTAGAAAATTCTCTAGTGTTACAATATTAAAATTGTTCATCTTCTTCCCTTCATTGACTATGATCACTAACGTGTTTACGGTCATTTTGATGGTTAAGAAGAAAATAAACAAAGACCATACTGATGATTCCATTTAACAAAATAGAGTAAAACCTTACTAAGTTATATGTCATTTGTATATGAATAGATGGTGAAGCCATCATAATATGAAATAGCCATTATTGTACCATGTACTTTGAAGAAAAAACCGTACATACATTGAAAATATCAAAATTCAAGGAGGAATTACAATTCATGTAAAAAAATTGATATAAAATAGGAAGAAGAGTACAATTGACCATGAATCCACATAAGATTCTCTTCCTGATGCAGATTCTCTACCGTTATGCCCCTGAACAACACCCTACTCACATTTGGATTCCACGTAGACTTCCAAGAACCCAAAATCTTATGATTTCCTCCCTTTCAATAGGGCATAAGTATCCCAATAGTCTAAAACCACAAAACCACATATGATTTTTTGAAATAATGGCAACTTATAATTTCACCGACATGGCCATCAATGTCACGCCCCGGCGGTGCCCGACCCGAGCCAAACCCGGTCCAAGGGCCGGTCAAGCGCGCGGGGGCGATGAAGGAGAAATTGAGAAACAACATAGCAGAAGACTTAACCCTAACCACGGGCGATTAACAGAATTATGGAGTACGCACAATCCTTTGAGTAAGAGTAAATAAAGAGGGAAAGAAAAAAGAGTTGCTTAACACAAAGTAAACAACCAATCTCAAACCCACATGCTTAGTTAACGAAAGCCCACACTGGCTCAAATAAGTCTTAATCAAACATAACTATAACATGTGACATAAATCCCAAAACAAAGAACCCTACACAAAGGTTCTAAACATAAAACATAAAATCAAAGGAACTAAGTCACACAACGATCTCCACGATCACATCCAAGCCATCTCCGACCTTTCCTCAAAGAGGAGATCCTGTCCGTCTGCGTGTCGCACCACACAACCCCAAATCAAAACACAAGAAAGAGGGGTGAGTTTAACAAACTTAGCAATGGCTTTTAATATCACTATCAACATCGAAAAAAAGCACGATAGCATAGCAATATAATCATTCATATCGAAGATTAACATAGTGCATCATTTTCTGATCACACATACACATCACCTGAAACTGCATCATAGTGCATAATCCACCTAATTTCATTCTCATCATAAATTCTGTATGAATGTATCTCTAACATACATATTCCCACATGCATCATATCGAAATCAACTTGCATGGATGAATCTCTAACATACATATTCCACATGCATTATAACGAAATCAAACTGCATGAATGTATCTCTAACATACATATTCCACATGCATCATATCAATACAACCTGCATGAATGTATCTCTAACATACATTTTTCATCATGCATCATCTCATAATCAACCTGCATGGATGTATCTCTAACATACATATTCCATCATGTATCATAATATAACAACCTCCATCAAGGAGTAATCACACGTTGGTGTCACACAGATGGGACATAGACAAGGCCATGAAGGCGTGTCATGGTCCAAAATTCTACACAATAAGTAAAAAAAAATTGGGGTTGTCAATCCCTAATGCTGCTCGCCCTGGACGATCCTGACCAAGGATGTCCCATTCTCACACAGAGAATCTAGAGCAGGGGTGTTCGCCCAGGGTTATCTCCTGCGGAGGGAAGAGCCTGGGTTCTCACACAGAGAACCCTAGAACACGTGGTAGCGGGGTGCACACGACATACCACACTGGATTCTCAGGGTCCAGATGACACTCATAATAACATTCTCGCAATCTACAAGACAAGTACACAACTCGTCCCCACACAATCCCATTCAATTAGACTCAACCCGGGGAGTGCACTCGTTCCACACAGGAACTCAAATCAAAATATGTCCTTTCGGACCAATTAACTTGCAATCAATCCACGACTGATCAATTCGGCACACAATTTCATCACATTGCATCCAATCAGTCAAATTCGATTAACCACGATGAAGCCTTAATTGAAAATTTATTTTCATGATGCATGCAGCATGGTACATACGTGGGCAAAGCATACATGAATCCTAATCCATGATAAGTGCTCTCACTAGCCCCTAATGCATCATTCATAATCACAATATCAGGCTTCAACATCATCATTTAACCCCCACACGTGTGTGTGTAACTAGTGGAAGCATTTTACACAATGCATGTTAACATGCTTGAAAATAAATTCACTACCACACTACACATGTGAATTACCATCTAAACATGAATTCCAGCGGAAATCATAAGAGAAAAATCATTGAAATCATAACTCAAATGAAAACTCAACCACAAAGGCTAAACACATACAAGATTTATTCATTTCATCCTTGAGTCATGGCATTCACCAACATCCACACATCAACTAACCACATTCTATCATGACAAATCAGTCCAATAATAGGTTGTAGTTCTACTAAAAATATGCTTAATTAAAGGGAATCAACCATTCATAATTTCAAGATGACAATTCCAACATCATGCCACAAAACATAAGTCATTCCACAATCTCTAAGCATATATCTCAACTCCATAAACTCAATAGCATGCATTTTCGGTAGCATAATATAGCTTAAAACGCTCCACATTCATATGAAATTGGCAAGCTAAAGTGGAATCATAAAAAAAAACATCATATTCACAACACGCAATTTACTGTGTAGCCGTTCGAACGCCCTTTAGGCCGTTCGATCGGTTAAAAGCAAAAATTTGAAATTCACAGTTTTGCCATTCGAACGCCTATCAGGCCGTTCGATCGGCTGAACTCAAAAATTGTTGTTACGATAGTGTTGCCGTTCGAACGCCTAGAAGGGCCGTTCGAACGCCAACAAGGCAAAACTGGTCATCTTCTTCCTTTTGCAAATCCAAACTGAAACACCATTGATAACACTTCAAATCTACATCTAACACCCTAATCATCATCAAAAGTCTTTCATGACTTCAAGAATATCAAACAATATCATAATAATGCAAAACCCTAAGAAATCGGGATTAAATAATTCTATTTTCTAATCTTACCATTAACACTCCAAATCAAGTAATCTCCATTCGAAATAAGTCAAAAATCAAGAATGTTACCATGGATAAACTGAGATTTCGAAGACCCATTACCTCAGCACTTGATTAAGCTCGAATTGGAGAGTCAACCTTCTTGAAATCGTTGAAAACACATTGAGTTTGAATTAAACTCCATTGCAAATCGATTTACCAAAGAAACCTTTAATTAAATCTTAGATCTAGGGTTTGTTGGTTGTAAAAATTGAATTTTGAAAGCTAGGGTTTATAGTAAAACACAAATCAGTAGCTTTTGAGGTCTAAAAACGAATTGAAACATGGGGAAAATAGTAGATTTGGAAAAGATTAGGAAGAAAGCTAGGGTTTAGTGCTTGATTAGAGTAGGCTTACCTTAATCGGCTTCTAATCCGGGCCTAAGTGGGGATTAGGCCAGACATCCTTCCTTAGCCTATTCCCAAAAATAAAAATGGCTCAGGTTTGCCCTTTTATAGTAAGGGTTGGGGTATGGATGAGTAAGTTTTGGGGTGTAAATAGGAAAGGTACGCTAAAAGTGGGCATTATGCAAATTTAAGTGTTAATTAAGCTTAATAAAATTCTAAAAAATTTTGTATAACCTTAAGTAGATGTCTAGGTTCATTTTACCCCAAAATTAAAATTTCGACGGTGGGGCCCCAGGGGTCCCGCCAAAACTTTAATTTTCGAAAAAAAAGTAAAAATTTAGAAAAATTCCAGAAAATCACATTTGATTTAAAATTACTTAAAACCACTAATATTAAAGTTGATTTTGGTTAAAACCATCTTAAACACTATTTATTTACGAAATCATCGACTAGATCAAAAAACGCGTAAATCTCAAGGTAACCAATAATAAAATAAAATTAAAACCGGTTTATATATGAGGGTCCTTACAATCAATATGTCAATACCTATCCACGTTGAAAACATAGTTTACTAATGTGAGCACTGAGAGTTCAATATCTGTCTAAATGGCGAAAACAGAGCACTATATTGGTCTTAAAACTAGTTCTTTGTATAAGTAAAAATCATTAGTTCAAGCCTCTATGTACAAAAATTTCTACTAAGCAACGAAAATAACAAACCTAAATCTCTACATATTTATGATCATTTTATCAAGTAATTAAACTAAAAAATATATAAAAAATAATAAATTTTACATTTATGGTGGGAGTTCACATGTCTCTATTTTTGTTGCATTGGTAAATAGAGATGCCACTTGAGTTTATCTGACGGCTCTTTTTAAAATCTCCCATTAAAAATACTCTAAGAAATATATCAATTTGAGCTATGGTAGATGTTGGTTCAAAATGACACCTTTACTTGCTTATGTGACAATTTAAATCAAATATAAGGTAGGCCAAAACGTTGAGAAACCAATATTAAAGTGCATAAATAAAGTGAAAGGCATCTTAAATTGAGATTTTAAATTTTAAGTCTCAAGCGAGGGGCATTGTATCCATGCAGGATATGGTGCCCTAGTTGCCGTCCCATATTCCCATATGGTACTTGGATTTTATACACAAGAAACGCTAAATGCTTTTGGAGATGCTCCAAGAGGCTGGCTAAGTTATGTTAACTGGCTATTTCATTACAAAAGGAAAAAGAAAATTTTAAATAATAGGATAGTTACGTAATATTTTTATCTTTTAAATTTTACTTTTTTTATAATAAAAATTAATATTTTAATTTTATATAATATTTTAATAAGTTAATTAAGAAAAAATAAATTTTATATTATTAAGTTATTTTTAATATTCATTTAAAAGTGGTATATGCCTTGTAATAAGCCGCTTGGTTGAAGTGAAAAAAGTGACTGGTGTAAGATCGTTAGCATATAAAAAATAGAATATAAATACTATTTTTTATAAAAAAAATACCCCCGCGTCCCTCTTCCCCACGCACAGAAACAAGCACAAAAAATAGTCCCAGCGAACCTACTCAGCAGCGGCAGTAGTACACAGAGTCCTAGCCAAGCTAAAAGAAGAGGTTACACAACGCAACTCATTATCCGGCTGTGTATTAATGACCGCACCATCATCAGTACTTCTCTCTCTCATCTAGTCACACTCCCCAATAAAAACTCTGTGTGTATCTCTGACCTATAAATTCTGCATTTTCTCTGTCCGGGTGTCTTCTTCCATTTTTATCTTCCCAAACCGCCCCCCCTCCTCCTCCCCCCACCGAAAAATGGCGAAACTGAGCTTGTGTTCAGCAGGAGAGGAAGCTCTTCCCTCACAACGCTTTCAGTGTGGGTTGGATCACGTCTAAAACTGGCCGAGAAGTGTTTTTGTTGCAAAAGGATTAGACATATATAGGAGGCGGAAGAGATCGAAATGAACCCGCATGCGGGGTCAGGGGTGCGTCCGCCATTCACATCGACTCAATGGCAGGAGCTTGAGCACCAAGCTCTCATCTTTAAGTACATGATGGCCGGGATGCCTGTCCCCCCGGATCTTCTGCTTCCTATACGAGCTAGCATAGAGTCGTCGAGGTTCTTTCACCATCCCAACAGTAAGCTGTTTGAGACTCTATACCTACAGCGGATACTTAACAACCTCCTAGCTTCCTTGTCTTCTGCTTTTCCTTTTTCATATTATATGTGATGCTTTCCATTTGCCAATGTCCTCAGAGGGTATTGACTGTTTATGGGTCTGCTAAACCTGCTAAACCTGCATGCCTAAAGCACTGATTGCCATCTTGATGTATTTTTTTCCTTCTGAATCTTTGTGATTATGTTGTTGCTCTTTATCTGGTAGACATGGTCATGGGTTTCTGAGACTGTCATCGTTCCTCTTGTTGGCTTCTGAGTGCATGTAACTATCGTCTACTATGATTTTGGTTCATCTTCCTGTTTGCAAGCTTCTATTTTGAGATTTATTTCAATGTGAAATGGCCATCAAGTTTTTTTATTACTCATCTTTAATCCGTGTTTTTTCCTCTAATGGATCATATATATTGTTTCTACTTTTGGGCATCTCACTTTCTTTAGATAGAAGAAGCTCATGTTTTGTAGAGTGGTGGGTGCAGTGGGCTACTGTTCGTTCTACGGGAAGAAGGCGGACCCGGAGCCAGGAAGGTGCAGAAGGACCGACGGAAAGAAATGGAGATGCTCCAAGGATGCGCATCCCGACTCGAAATACTGCGAGCGCCACATGCACCGTGGCCGCAACCGTTCAAGAAAGCCTGTGGAATCGTCGACCGTCTCTCAGCCCTCCTCTTCGACTATGGCCTCCCTCACTGTTGCCACCGCCGCGTCTGGGCCTGGGACCGCCAACCCCTGCAACTTTGAGACCCTTCCTCTTCACTCCTCTGTTTCTGGTCATCCAGGGAGCCAGACTTCTCAGCTGCTGGTGGATTCCACCGACTATGGCATGAGCAGCAAGGATTACAGGTATAAATCCAAATTTTGAGTTGAAAGGTAGTTGCTAATTTGTTTGATCCCTCTGCTTCTACAAAACTCTCTTAGCGTCGGCACTTATGTAATACTGCTATGAAACAAGATAAAAAGGTTCTACAAACTCTGCAGGGTGTTCCTTAGTCAAATGTCCTTGAATAGGTCTATACATCCGGAGAGAGTAGACTGGGACTGGATCACCTTCATATAAGAAGTCATTCTTACGCTTTTAGCAGATGAAAGGAATTGGGTGAATCCCTCTCCAAATGTTAAAAACTTCCATTTTTCTTCGTCTCGATTAGAGCTGTTGACACCAAATTTATCATTCTTACACATGAAACGACACTCCCTCTAAGGAGTAGCCGAGTAGGATTAGTGACCGTTGTGATGAACACTATAATATACCTCAAGTATTCCACCTAATAGTTGCTGTCACTGTTCTATACAAAATTTAGTGTATGTGCTGTGTGTACGTATAAGGATTAAGTATACTACTCCCTGTCCTATGTTAATAGCCACATTTAAAAAAAATGGTAGTTTTTTTTGAATGGTGAAACCCACATCTGAGATAGTGAAAAATAAGCTTGCGATACTCATTTTGAAGTACCTAACACTTAAATTTAACAAAATGGAGTTATTAATACGGACCAAACTTTTTTCACAAAAGGAGCTATTAATTTAGGCGGAGGGAGTACATTTAAAGGAGATTGGTTTTCATGGAAGTGTGGAGGATTCTTATTGCATTTGCCAGAATAGGACTTTGTAAGTGATGTGAGTGTGTGTGGTTTATTGCTTTCTCAAGCCTTGGTACTGGAGATTTATGATGTTTGTTTGCTGCTTGAATTCAATGATCTCCTACTTGCCGTCAGTTGAGATTTATTATAGACGTGCATAGTTTTATTCCCTTCTGTTTATATTTGACCGAGTAAGGTCTCTTGTCTGATCAGAAAGTTTCTGGTGTCTTCATAGAAGTATGAGCGACTGTTTCATCATAAAAAAAAAAAGCAAGTATGAGCGACTGTTGGGATTATTTCTGTTCGACACGTTTTACATCTTCTCGTTTGTGTATTTCCATGATCCCACTGTGCAGGTATCTTCATGGAATCAAAAGCGATGTGGATGAGCACAGTTTCTTCTCAGAAGCTTCAGGAAGTGTGAGGGGACTGGGAATGGATTCTACTCCAGAGAGCTCCTGGCGGCTGATGCCATCACGAGTTTCCTCATTTCCACCAACCAAACAGAGAAGCAGCTCCATTTGGCAAAGCAGTTATTCACAGATGCAAGGCCTGCAAAATATTGAACCTGCCACTCTTGCCTCTGCGATATCAAAGCAGCAGCAACAGCAGCAGCATTGCTTCTTCGGCAATGAGATCGGTGCATTGGGGTCCGTAAAACAGGAAGGCCAGTCTCTGCGTCCGTTCTTCGATGAATGGCCCAAAACAAGAGATTCCTGGTCAGACTTGGAAGAGGAGAGATCAAACCGTAGCTCATTCTCCACAACCCAACTCTCCATTTCCATTCCCATGGCATCCTCTGATTTCTCTGCCACAAGTTCCCGATCACCTAACGGTCAGTTCTGAATTTGAAGATCACCTAGCAATTTCGCTCTGATGTTTTTTGTTCGTGTATTAGTTCTGACTTAATTAAATGGCTGATGGCAATGCAGATGATTGAGGAAGAAGATCCTGATTGAGGTTGACTTCAGCATTATGATACAGTAATGTTGTGGAGATAAGAGAACGCCAGTCTGGCAATGCTGCCCAATTTCCGTTTGAGTGGTTGTTTTGAGAGTTATAACTCATTTTATTTTTGTTGTGAGACCTGTCTGGCTGCACTGCAGCAACCCAAAAGCCAGACTGGAAGCTTTGATCGGGAAAAGCTTGTATTTTTGTCACCGTTTTAACTTTTTTATTGTTTGAATATTCTGAATATTCCGGAGTTTAGCAGTACTTGCTGTGCTTCTTGTTCTTCCCGCTAGGACCCGAATTACGTGCTCGATATAGAAATGATTAAAACTGAGTTCCTGCTGCCAAATCCTATTAACATAGCGTTCTGCCAAGTTTGGATGAATTAATGTATTCGCTTGTGCACCAAAGCCGCTGTCAGCCTTGCGCATCTGTGTTCATGAGCTTTTCACAGACAACAATGACCATAGCGTCCGATATAAGATCACTGGATGTGATGATCAACTACTTGGGTCTGCTGCAAAGAACGACACAAGACGAGAGGTGATGATGATGTACTGGTGCTCTGCAGTAGACGACTAGCAGAGCAGTGGGTGGGACGTGGGAGGTGGAGTACAAGGCGCCTAGGAAGGCGAACCACAAGGACGTCACACTTGGGGACAGCTGTAGTGCTGGACGGCCCAGGCATTTTGTCAGAGAATCACATGCTGGGCGACTCAGTGCAGCTCAGCCCTAAAAGCATCATCTTCTTCCATCCTCCCTCGCTGGACACGCAAACGCAGAAACATAAAGAAAGAAAAGGGTAGTCTTTACTGGGATGCTTGCCTAGGTTCTGGGCTCCCCGCCCCTCGCTGCGTGGGTGTGACGCGCTCTTGTCCTCATTCTCCGTGGGTTGTCCCGTGGATAACAGACCCTAGCCGCTAGGTATTCGGAGGCTGCTTGCAGGACTTTGCCCTTAAAGAAGGGGAGGAGCCGCTTCCGCTTCTGCCCTGTCCGAATATACGAGGCAACAGCTGACGCACGATGACGCTTCTGATTCTGCTCGTTTCTTCGGCTGTCCCGGGGCGATCTTCCCCACTTGGATGCTGGGCCGATGGTTGAAGTAAACCGTTTGCTCCTTTCATCTCTTCATGTAATGGAGGCCCATGAGAGTGCATCGATGTAATACATGGGGCCCAATTGAAAAAACTCCTCATGTAATGGAGGCCCGTGAGAGAGCATCGATGTAATTATATGGGGCCAATTGAAAAAACTCCTGCTCCTCCTTTATGTTGATTAAAGCACCTGCTTAGTCGGGCTTTAATTGCCTTTTAGACTATCAAAAAGGCTATGTAACTAAATAAGTTTTTAATTTTTAAGATTAAAGAATATAGATTAGGGCTGAGAAAATTCAACCCAGACTTGAACTTGACTCGTTAAACCCGTATTCGACTTGATTAAAAATAAGGTCAATTTCAAAATTTTATCTATTTTAAAAATAAATTTGAGTCAACATAACTAGACCTCCACCTTATTATTGAACGATATTTTGATACAAGTTCAAAAGATTAGAAATAAATTTTTTTAGAATTATATATATAATACTTAGTAATTTTTATAAGGTGTTTATGGTTTTGGACGTGTCTTATAATATGCCAATGCCATCTTCAATTCTAACTTTATCAAATGTCAAAAAAATTGTTTGACATCTATTTATAATGTTGTTATGTATTTAAATTATTTTAATGATTAGCCCCCATAAAATGATATATAAAATATTAAGTTAAAAAAATATTAATGAAAAAGAGTAAGGTTACCTACATATTTGACCTAGCCTAACTTAAATAGGGTTAGGGTTTATATTTTAAACCCACTTAATAAATAGGGTTACGAGGTTGACATGACCCGACTCCACTCGATTCCCAATCCTCACCTAAATTATAGATTATGAGGTAATGTGAAAAGGGAGACAAATTTTTTTGCCATGCTATACAAATATTGCTCTTTCAAAAAAAAATTTAATTAATTTAGAATTCAAAAGACCTAAACTATAACAATGATTTCTCCAATTAAAATAACCTTGTAGCCACGATATATATATATATATATATATATAATCCTAATTAGTTTCGAACTAATTTTTTCTTGAAATTATTGTCATGCTATGTCAATATTGCCCTTTTAAATATACTTTTAAATTAATTTAGAATTCAAAATACCTAAAATATTACAATAATTTCTCCAATAAGTATAACCTTTAGCTAAAAAAAATATAAATTTTATAATCCTAATTGTTTTAGAATTGATTTTTGCCAAAGATTAATATCATGTAATGTCTATATTGCCCTTTTAAGGAAACTCTTAATTGATTTGTAATTCATCAGACCTAAAATATTACATTGATTTTGCAATATCTCTTAATTCTTTTTTTTAATTGTGTAAATTTTTGTTGATTTACCGATTTGATTTGAGTTTTTGGGTTATCGGTTAGTTAATTATGATTTATTAAGGTTTAATTTTATTTTTAAGAATTTTAGTGTCAAGCTGATATACCCAATATTTACTAATTTAATGACATTTTTTCATAATTTCTCTTGTTTTGGGGAGGAGGCCCCACCGAGGGACCCACATCTATGAGGGTAGACGTGCGACCTATTTGACCCATTAACCTTTTAATAATCTATTTAAGTGGATTTGGGTGGGATTTAATTTATTAAATAAAAAATACCCTTAATTAGCAATGTAAGGCATTTTACCTTATTTTCGAGCACAATAGTTCAAAATTGTCTTATTCTCATCTTTCATCTTTTTCATTAATTTCTTTAATTTTAAAATATTTAATAAAATATTAAATTTATAGTTAAAATAATTAATATTTTAAATACAACCCTCATTATGATTTTTTGTTACTTGTCCCTGATCAGATTGCATCTTCTTTTCTACTACTTCTTCATTTCCTTCAAAATTTTTAATAATTTTGATCAAATATTTATATTCTAGTGAAGGTAGAAGATATGATGAATATTATATAAAAGTGAAGCACATGCTTAACTTCATTAATATTCTCTCACTCTAGACTTTCTTCTACTTCCTTCTCCTTTTTAGATTCTCTTTCAATTTCCACATTCATTTCTTATTGGCGCTAATCTTAATCCTTTTTTTAAGTAGACTTCTTTTTGAGATCCCTTTCTTTGCCTCATAAAATTTGAAAATTTCTTTTCTTTAGTTGTTTCAAAAGGCTCAACTTCTTTTACATATTCAAAAAAATCTAAATTATAACATATAGGAATTTTCTAAATTTCTAAAGTTGACCACGTGAAAATTAGGGTATTTGACCCATTGATCTTCTTGTAAGAATATATTTCTCAATTATTAGAATTGTGGCTGACCTATGTGGGTAGAAAGTAGACAAAAAGAACTTTGAAACGCCACCAAGAACATGCAAATCAGAGATTGGATGACGGAGATATCACTGTTCGAAGTTTAACATAACGCATAGGGCCCATATACTTGAATTGAATACGCAAATTGTATGTTTAGATCACTATACGGGCCTGATTAATTATAGAGATGAAAATTAATAAAAAAAAGGGGCCCAAATAGCCTATTTGGCCCAACTTCTAAGGGATTAGGAACCCTAATCCCTATATTTATAAAAGGGGCTAATTAGGGCTTATGGAAGGGTGGAATGAGAGCTTTTTAGCCCTAAGAGGAGGGAGAAGAAGGCGGCTTTTCAACAAACGAGGTTGGCAATGGAGTCGGACAAGAGCAAGCTCGAAGACCGGAGTTAAATGAGGTAACACATCTAGTCTTAACCCCATTATTTGGTTTAACAATTAATTATCTTCACAGGAGGAAGATGTGCACCGGTGGAGCACTGAATGCACATCGGTTGTGCGAGTTCAAGCTGTTCTAGTCTGGCCTTGCCGGCATTGGACATATTGGCCTAGTGTGCAGGCCTCGGCCACACAGGTCTGGCCTCTATGGTTTTGGCCTTGGAGGGTGTGAGAGACTAGAAACCATAGCCTTTTTGGCTCTAGGTAGTGTGGTAGAGGAGACACGGGATGGCTTGCATCCCATCGGTGGCTTCAGAGGTGAGCACCAAGTGGTGGCTGAGTTTGGGCCTCCGGAATTGCCAGATCTTGGTGATCCGGTCAGTTCCATGGAGGTCGTTTGCACACCAATCAGATAGACGACAGAGAACGGATGAAAATAAAAAGAGAGAAGGCAGAGCTTTCGGCTTCGGCCAGGCGCTAGGCTACGGCGAGGCTAGCTTCATCGAAATCGCCACTAGGCGGTGATGCAGTGAGGCTTGGTCCCCGCCCTACAATGTGACTAAGAGTAGCACTGCCAGAGGCTTAACCTCTAGCAGGCCGTGGGTAGGGGGAGAAGTCTATTCCCTCGAAGGCCACCAAGCAGCAATGGGGCCAGGCCCATTGAGATCGCCTCACGGTGGCGATCCATTGAGGCCCAACCCCGCCCTATCGTGGAAGCCAAGGGCGAAACAGCCAAAGGCCTACGGCCAGCTGTAGGAGAGACAACCCGCTGCTCGTGTCATCAGTTCCAGATTTGGGTTGGGTCACCCGACCTATTGTGACCCAAACCAGTTCTTAAAAAAAGGGGTTACCATTGAACTAGGTCCAGTTCAAGGGGTATAAGCATCCAAAAAAATTCTAAAAAATTAGTAATGTATCTAGAGAGGGGTGAGAGAGTCGTGACCAACTTTCATATGGGAAAAAATCCAAAAATGTATAAAATAACTCATTTACCCTTTAAAGTGAATTTTGATAATATTTAATTACCGTCATAGGCTCCAGTTCAAGGTGGTTTAAATGTTAGAGAAATTTTAAAAAAATTACCCAACGACTGGAGGAGGATGGCGAGTGACCTTAACTAAGTTCAAGAATGGAGAAAAATCCCAGATACTATAAAATGTTCCTTTTAGCCCTTATAGTTAAATTACCATGTGATAACCACCTACCCAACTTAGGGGCTTCGATTCAAGGGCCTGTGAGTTGATTTAAAAATTGGAAAAAATTTCAGTGAGAGTTTAGTGTGTACCTGAATTATAGATTAAAACACATAT
Organism: Saururus chinensis; assembly: GCA_035235625.1. Lineage (NCBI taxonomy): Eukaryota > Viridiplantae > Streptophyta > Magnoliopsida > Piperales > Saururaceae > Saururus > Saururus chinensis. The sequence continues at coordinate 38,857,642 of CP141147.1, forward strand.
GAGCTAAAAATACCAATGAGTGGATAATAAACCATTTTGCCCCTAAGGTTAAGGGTAAACTGTTAATTCAACCAAGGTCAATTTGAAGGGGTTCACGACCGCATTAAACACCGAAAAAATTACCCGAAGTCCATGACGTTAAGTAGTACCGTTGAGACCAATTTTGGACTCATTAGAAGTAAATAAGACCTTGATCAAAATGATAAAAATATCCTTATAGGCAGACTACCCACATTCGTGCGAATTGAAGCGTGAGTCAATTTGAAAGTGAAGCCTTAGGAGAGGGCAATGAGTTAAACTCAATAGAAGGGAAGTGAGATGACTAGAATGACCCAAGGGAGGGTACAATAATCCATGTGGTAGAATTACCCTAATGCCCTTAAGGGTTGTATATTCTATTTTTGCCGAAACGGATGACCTAGATAACCATGAGTTAGGGTACACTTAATGATGTTAAATAACTTCAAAGGGAATGGGTGTGACCAATAGGTGACATAAAGACCTTTACCGGTCACAGTGTCAAAGGAAACAGGGGGTAGAACCCTATTTATCAGGGTTTAAGCAGCGAATCATACATGTCTGCAATTAAGCACATTGATCTATAAGGGTAGTATATACGTAACTCGCATGATGCGTTGGAGTTATTTATATTCTTAGGCTTGAATTCGTTGAACCCTAGCCATGAAAATGAGTGCAATTGGACTTTGTTTATTACTATGAACTTGTATGACTTGATGCTATTTATATTGCTTACTTTGATGCATGTTGTTATTATTGATGCGTTAATTTATAATAGTAACTTAAGATTAATAAAAATTAATCAAGAGATATTGGTCGCAATTGGATTAGGGGAGAACATCTAAATAAGATAAAGACTAAAATACCTTCGATAAGGTTTGGGACCTGTTCATGGATTGATTTGTACCCTTACATAGAATTTTACCTTGGTTTATGAACTAAGGGTAGTTATGGAAGTTTACCCTTGTCTCATGGTGACTATTAGTGTTTGGGATGTTCTTTGAGTCATAGCTTCGTGGATGAGCTATTTATTAGGCCAATTCACAATGTGAAGAAGACCCAAATTGTTGGGCGAATACTTAACTGAATGAAAATAATTAAGTTTAAGTTTCAAATGTTTGGGGGGAGTTAGTGGTCATAAAGTCCTTAGACTTCTATGAGTTATATATAATTTTTGTCCTTGCAGACATTTCTCCTAGTGTTTGAATGGTAGAGATTGTGATACACTTTTTTCACTACCACGATGGTTTGGGCATTGGACAACGAGGTCTCTACTGTAGGTTTCCGGCATGTCTTCATAGAACCATATAGAGCATATAAAGAGTGGAGTTGCATGAGCATCATGGAAGGCTTGTGCTTCTAGCCAATCTGTGTCCATGAGCACAGTTGGGATCATTTTTCTCCATATTCGTGGTAGGCTATTGAGAGCCCTAGGATTTGGGTTAAGCTACTGTAAAGCAATCCACTCTAATGTTGGAATCCTATGTCTGGAGATTTCTTCGAGAGTTGAGTTATCTATGAGTGAACACATATTTATATTATGTTAAACCTAGATGGGTGATTAGTGCCATATATCATTTTAGTCTGGCATATGATGTGTATGTTTATCCAAGAGATTGGACATGAGTATTAATTGTAACATCCGGGAATTTTCTAAATTTCTGAAGTTGACCACGTGGAAATTAGGGTGTTGGACCTCTTGAACTTCTTGTAAGAATAACTTACTATATTGTTAGACTTGTTTTTGATAACTATAAGAATGGAAATTAGAAAGAAAGGTCTTCAAAACACCACCAAGAACGTGCTAATCAGAGTTCGGATGAGTGAGATACGATTGTTCGAAGTTAAACATAATGTGCATGACATGTTTACTCGAGTTGGATGCACAAATTGTCCATTAAAGTCACTATACAAGCTTGATTAATTATAGTGATGAAAAAAAAAGGGCCCAAGTAGCCTATTTGGCCCAACTTCTCAGGGGATTAGGAACCCAAATCCCCATGCTTACAAATAGATATTTAGGGCTTATTGAGAGGGTGCCTTTTGGACGATGAGATGAGAAGATTTTGGGGGCGAAGGAGCCGTTGATGGAATTTTCCGATGTAGGCATCCGGTGACTAAGTCAGAGAGGAGAGAGCTCGAAGCTTTTGCGACAGTGGATCAATAACAACCTGACACTCGAGGTAGAATCATTAAATAAACACAATTCTGCAATGATATTAATGTAATCATTTTAAATTAATTAAGTTTGAAGGATGGGTAGTGAAGGAGTTAGGTTGGACACTCCTTGCTTGTCGGCTGTCATCTACAAGTCAACCACAGGCGATTATCTAGCCACTGCCTATCGACGGTAGGTCAAAGCCCGAGGAATCCTCTTCGGTAATCGGTAGGTTGCACACAAATCCAGCTGGAAGAGTAGTTGTGCGATAGAAGAGTAGCCATCGGCCGGAGACAAAATCAAAGCCATCGGATTCGCCGAACAATGGTGTTCCAGTAAGGCCCAGCTTGTTGCCCGGCCATGGTGACTAGCCGCCCACAGGCAATGACCAGATTAAAAAAATGAAGCTTTTTGCCTCGAGCGGCAGCAAAGCCTAGCCCACCGGGATAGTCCCCAGGTGGCGATCCATCGATCCTAGTCGTCACCCTGCCATGGCAACCAGGAAGCTACCGCAAGAGGCTGCTCAACCTTTGGTTGGACATGGGGAAGATGAACCTCGTTGTGGGTCATCTACACGGGTTTGGGTCACCCAAATCGAACCCCATGGTTCAAGTCCTGAACCTAGTTTGTAAAAAAAAAACTCTCACTAAATCGGGCTCGGTTTAGTAGGTTTTAAATGTTGAAAAAATTTAAGAAAATTACAAACTATCTATGGGCACAAGTGGGGTAATCAGACCAAGTTTCAGGTTAGGGAAAAATCCCAATATCTATAAAATAACCATTTTACCCTTATAGCTAAGTCATTGTTTACTTACCCAACTTAGGGGCTCCAGTAAAGAGGCTTATGAGTGAACTTAAATATTGGAAAAATTCTCAGTGAGAGTTTAATGTGTACCCTAAATATAAACCAAACCGCATAGCGAGGAAAATTCCTAGTGAATGGATAATTGATCATTTTGCCCCTAGGGCCCGGTAAATGCGAGGAAAATTACCCCGAGTCCACGACGTCAAGTAGCACCCTTGAGCCCAATTTTGGACCCATTGGATGTTAATAAGGCTTTGAACAAAATAATAGAAGTACCCCTATGAGTGGACCACACACATTGGCATGCTTGAAAGCGTGAGTCAATTTGAGAGTGAGTACTTTGGAGAGGGAAATGACTTAACATCAATAGAAGGTAAGTGAGATGACCAGAATGACATAAGGGAGGGTGTCATACCCCATGTAGTAGAATTACCCTAATGCTCATAGGGGCAGTATATTTTGTTTCAGTCGAAATGGATAACCTAGCTAACCAATAGTTAGGGTACGCTATAATGGTGTTAAATGACTTCAAATAGAATGGATGTGACTAGTAGGTGACACGAAGATCTTTACAAGTCACAATGACTGGGATACAAGCGAAAGAACTCAAATTCTTAGGGTTTAAGGCAGCATATTACACATGTATGCAATGCAATACTTCAATCCACTATGGTAATATATACATAACTCGCATGATGTGTTAGAGTTATTTACATTTCTCAGGGCTTGAATTTTTGAGCCCTGCTCTGCAAATGAGTGCAATGGGCCTCCGTTTATTATTTATGCACTTGTGCGACTGCATGTTATTTATGTTGTTTACTAAGATACATGCTTTTATTATTGAGACATTAATTTATAACGGTAACTTGAGATGAATGAAGATTAATGAAGATATATAAGTTGTTGTTGGATTGGGGGAAGAACATATAATTAAGATAAATACTAAAATACCCTTAATAGGGTTTGAGACTGATTGATAGAATAAAATGGGTCATGACATAGAATTTTACCTTGGTTAATGAATCAAGGGTAGTTATGAGAGGTTACCCTAGTCTCATGGAGACTATTAGGGTTTGAGATATTTTTTAAAACATAGCTTAGTGGATGAGCTATTTATTGGGCCGACTCACAATGTGAAGAGGACCCAAATGGTGGGGCGAATACTTGACTAAATAAAAATAATCTAGTCTAAATTTTGAATGTTTGGGGAAGTCAATGGTCATAAAGACCTTAGGCTTCTTTGAGTTACATTAGTAATATTTTAGAAGATATTTTCTCCCTGAGTTGGGAGGGTGGAGATTGTGATACTTGTATACTTGCTTCACTGCTATGACGGTTTAGTTATTAGTCAACGAGGTACTTACCACAGGTCTCCCGCAGGTCTTTATAGGACCATATAGGACATACGAAAAGTGGAATTACATGAGCATCATTGAATACTTGTGTTTCTCGCTAATCAGTGTCAATGAGCACAGTTGAAATCCTCTTCTCCAGATTCATGGTAAGCTATTCAAAGCCCTAGGGATTTGGGTCAAGTTGTTAAGCACTCTACTCCAATGTTGGAGTGCTATGTCTAGGGATTTCTTTGTGAGTCGAGTTATCTCTGAGTAAACACATATTTATATTATGTTAAACCTAGGGTAGGGTTAAAACAATGAAGGGTGATTTCATACGTCATTTTACTTGGCATATGATGTTTCTGTCTGTCAAAGAAATTAGATAGGGGTATTTATTATTGAACAAAGGTTGTGAGATAATTAATGACATTGTTTGATATTGCTTATTTAATTAGCACAAGAAAAATAATTAAAAGACTTATATAAAATGTAGGTTGATTGAAGATACTTAAGCATTTCATGTTGAATGTTATGCTCCTTAAAATATTGTAGTTTATAGGCAGAATTACCTTTAGATCCGATCTTGTTGGAAACATTGGAGATGTTGTCTGATGAGTACGTAGGCAACTAACATCGGGTTATGTTGGCCTAATCTGATAAACATTAATAAAACCTTTTTTTTTTAACTCTTCTCCTGAAGGTGGAGAGGTTCCGTTGTTATTGTTTGGTTTAGTTGGTTGCAGGTTCTTTATGCGGGAACTAGTAAGAACAGAACAAGCAAGCGTGGGATGCAGTTCCTCATCTCCACAATGTTGGTAAGTAACTGTATTTTTTGTGTGAGAGTCAACTTATTTACTTCCACACAAATGATAAACTTGTACTTAAATAGATAGGCTATTCTTTATGGATTTTTGAGACATGTAATAATATCATAATATTTTATATTCGTATTTGTGAATCCTAATTATCATGACCTAGATATTTAATTGAATGGTTTTTTTTGTAATTAAGAAAAAAAATTCTAGTGACTTACCAATCATTTTACTAAAAAAGGTTTTTAAAATTTAGGCTGTGACATTAATTATTGAATAAAGGTTGTGAGATAATTAATGATATTGTTTAGATTTTTTGTTTAATTAGCATAAGTGGAACAATTAAAAGACTTCATAAAATGTAGGTTGATTAAAAATATTTAAGCATTATATGATTGATGTTATGCTTTTTAAGATACTAGAGTTTATATGCAGAACCGCGTATAGATCAGATCTTGTTAGAAACATTAGACATGTTGTCTAATGAGTACATAGACAACTAACATTGGGTGATGTTTGCCCAATCTAAAAAATATTAATAAAATATTTTACTCTTTAGGAAACTCTTCTCCTAAGGGTGGAGAGGTTCTATTGTTGTTGTTGTTTAGTTGATTGGCCTAGTTGGTTGAAGGTTCTCCAAGTGATGACAAGTGAGACTAGGATAGATAAGCACATGATGTAGTTCTTCATTTCTCTAATTTTGGTAAGTGTATCTTTAGCGTGAGAATAAACTTAATTATTTATTTTCAGACACATGATGGACTTGTACTTAGATGAAAAGATTGTTCTTTATGGATTTTTAATACATGTAATAATATCATATGATTTGATATTCATATTTGTGAACCTTAGTTATCATGACCTAGATATTTAATTGAATAGTTTATTTTGTACTTGAAAAAAATCTCATGACTTATCGTTCATACTATTTTAAAAAAGGTTTTTAAAAATCTAGGTCAAGACATAAATAATTAGAATTGAATAATAGTTTATTTCATATAATAATATATAGCCTTAATGAGATACTTACATCATTAGTTGTCAATTCCATTAGTGTGTTGTTTGTTAATTCAAGGGATAGATCCCTTAAGCTCCATTTAGTAAATCTTGAAACTTCGTCATCATATTTTGCTTGAATAATTTTGTTGTGTTCACACAACCAGAACTTCAAAAAACAAGAATAACTAAAAATAAATATTAATATTCTATATAGATATTTACCTTGGAATTAAAAACATCCAAATTTAAGAGACTTACCATTAGTGCAATCAATTAATGTAGTTCTCATGTACATAATCTATTAATGACTTCCGTATGAACTGGGGTCATGCATATTTGGCCATATGTTTAATGACTTCTATAAGAGCTACAAAACCTAAACTACAATGAACCCTATAGTCGGAACCAAAAGTGTTGCACAAAAAAAAGGCATGGAGGTCTTACAGAGTCTTTTACATCATTGATGGTCTTTCCCAACATAGATTCCTCTAGTGCCTTTTCTATTACATTCCTACCCAAAAGTCGTTGAACATTTCCAAATCTTATATTTACAAAATTAGCTTTGGGCTTTCTTAATATTTTTCCTCAATTATCTCTATCCTACCTGATGGTATACCAAATATAAACATTATGCTAAACTTTGTAAACTATACATATTTCCCTCCCAATCTAAAAGCTTTTTGTGTTAGGTCATACATATTTAGCAAATATGATGTCACTACTTTCTTTTTAGCATACTATTGAATACACTTTCCCATTTATAATAGCATTGAAAATACCCAAGAAAGGAGTCTGTTGAAGCAATTATACTCTTTGTAAAAATATGCCTTATAATCATCAAAGAACCATATAGATGAAATCAAGTTAGACCAATTAGTCGTATCTATCGTTCCCTACCACTCCCTTGACCCAAACTTAGTCTAGAGTGCGAGATACGGCGCAACGAAGTGAAAGACTAACTTATCCTAGGTTCTCATCGAAGTACACAATGCATGCCCTTTGTGCAAAAATAAATAACGGAAGGTAAAATAGATTAATTAACTATTTTAATCCAACACAACACCCATAAATCTATAATGACCATAGTCTCAAGCCTTAAGGCTACAACATGTCAAAAATCATCATAGGCTACCCAAAGAATAAAACAAAGTTATGTCTAATATCATCATATCACATGACAAGTCTAAAACAACCCAAGCATCCAGCCCCCTCTCATGATGTATGTCCATCCTCAAGCTCGACATAAAGACAATTTGGAGCACCTGCATAACACAACATATAACACCAAAATAAAACTATAAACAAAAGATGGGTGAACTTAGCTCAATAAGAGTTTTAAAATAAAACATAAGCTTATGTAACACCACATGCATTCATCCCATAAAAGTCAATTTAAACATGCATCACACATCTATTCTCTATACTTGTCCATCATGAGTTAAATCACATTATATAAACACATTCACACCTCCTATCCATCATAGGTTTATTTATAATTCATAACATACTTGTACACCCTATGCAATTATTTAAGTTTCATAGTTCATTCACATCCTACATGAAGCAAGTGTCAACATTCACATTCACCATACATAATCAAGTATATCAATCCACATTTTATCTTGTATGTTCAAGTGTAATAAATTTATAAGCATTATGTGTAACATAAGCATCATTGTCCCCACATAAATTGTGCCAATGAGCATTATAATCTATACACATACATTAATAATCTGGTGAATGTCTCTCACAATAGAAAGAATAACCCTGCTTATCCTGGTCGAAGCACAAGCATACTTGCTCACCCTGAAGTCTGAATTCTAGAAAGAAAAAGTAGAGCAATTTGGGTAAATCCCTAATGGGGAAACCATATAATAAGCCTGTGCACATGGACAACCCAACTTAGATTCTCATGTCTAGAGATATTCATCAATTCAACTCATTATAGCATTCCACTATTTTCACTTGAAGAGGAAACCTATTCTCAAAAGAACATAAAACCCCATCTAATGGACATAAAACTGATTCAATAATAAACCTATGATGCAACTAATCCTAAAAAGTACAACATCTAATTGATTAATCACGGTTAAATACAAGTAATCTTCACTTACAAGTCATTCTCATGATCCATGCGACATGATACATATATGAGCAATATTTGGTACATGCAAGCATAGGTAAATATACTCTAATCAGTCCTAATCTGCATGAAACAAGGTTCATTTGTGACGAATAAAATTATATAAACATGAGTAAAAATCTACATACATAGTCGTGTTCATATTAGAGCTAAAACATGTGGAACATAGTTCATATATGATTAATGTGATATGTGCAAGTATTCATAATTCACCATGGTCATAATCTACTCGAATCATAGAGCAAATACGAAGAAATGATCAAAATCTCACTTAAAATTATGCATATACTCATTTATCCCATACTAGCTTAAGTAAATATTTTAGCATAATCACAACATGTAACTTACACATTTTAAGAAAAATAGCAAATAAACTCCAATTAACGTGAAAATTTACAAAGACCTACATCATAGTTTTAATTACAATATAAATAAATATCATCTAAAATAAGTACAAAAAATAATTTTTGTAATTTAATTAATGAGACTAAGCAGTTCTGCCATAATTATTCTTTTAAATTTATGACTATATCATTGACTTATCGTGCTCTAAATAACTAAAAAATTTTACAACATGCTCATAACATATACATCAATCCATCATAAAAAGAACAAAAAATCATATGTTTTCATCCCTAAACATGCTTCTAAACATTGAAACGTAGAGTTGTTTTATTGTACAACACTTATTCTAAAAAATATAATACATACATATTATTCTAAAAAATCTAAAAAATTAAGAATATAATCTAGATGTGACAATCTATTCCCATAAAAAAATTGATATCAAAACTCAAAGTAAAAATATTTGAAATATAATCATGAATCCAAAATAGAGACCTATTTGACCATTTAAACCACCTGGCGGCCTGCTTTGAATAGTTGGCTGTTTGATTGGCCCATAGGGTGATTGAACAGTCAGAATAAAAATGTCAAAATAGTCATCTTCTACCTAATGAAACTAAACCAAACCAAAATTCTTCTAAAAATCAATAAAAATTACTAAAACTTCATGAAAGTTTATATGATCATTACTTAAGCCTAAAACATGATAAGTCTAATATTTGACATGCTTAAACATAAAAAAGAACCATAAAGTATTTATTTTTTATAAATTACCATTACACATCAATAAGAATTAAAAGCTCAAATAAACCCACAATCATGATATTTCAAGGAAGTAAACCTCTTAAAAGGAATCCTTTGCCTCTATCAAGTTTGTAAATCCCTTAAACGAGCTTTAACTTTAAGAAATCTTATCCAAAAATTAGGGTTTTTAGTTAGTCTTAATCAAAACTAGTTAATATATAAATTTAAATCAACCTAGGAAATGATAGATTCAAAACTTAGTTAGGTTAAGAACAAAAATATCTAATTAGTGGTCTAAATTAGAATTAAAAACACGATTTTGATAGAAGGAAATTAAGAATCTAAATTGAAGAAGTAAAAATTGAGATGATTAAGACAAAATTTGGGAGATTAAGGGGTCATTAAGGGGGAAAACCATAACATAAGATGAGTTTCTCCTTTGAGAAATAGGGGTAGAGCTTAGCCTTCCTTCTAGTCCTAACACTTCCCCATTTGGTAAATAGTAAGGGTTTTTCTTTTTATAGTAAGGCTTTATGGGCTGAAAATTAAATTGTTAGACTAAAAAATAGGTGAAAAGGTCCTAAGTAACTATTAAAGTGCACTCTAAAGTAAAAAATGAATTTAATCACACCTAAGCCTACTTAGACAAGCTAAAAGAAGGTTGACGACTGAAATGGGTAGAACACAATCTCACACGGACGTGGGTCCTATGGTATTTGACCAATAAAAAAATACTTTTAAATAGGTAAAAATTAGGTTAATTAAGCTTGACACTAATACTCTAAACTAAAATAATTAAACCTTATGTGCAATCACATAAAGTAAATAGTTTATATTACTCAAATTACACAAAAAGAGTAATTTATTATCATTCATATATACCAAAAATTAAAGTATATATACTAAACTCAAATTTAGTATATATTTAAAAGTACATATAGAAAGTATATATACTTGACTACATTAACCCAGACAAATTATGAACTATTTACTTTCATAAACCAAAAGTATACAATACTAAACTCAGCAAATATTTACTTTGACTAAATTAACACAAAATACTAAAATAAATTATTTATTTTTATAAACCAAAATTGTACAATACTACTTGTAAACCAGAACAAAGAAATTTCACACATCTATGTAAATTAGAAAGTTAGTAATTAATGCGCAGAAAAAAAATATATAAAATTTATATTTAATCTCAATAATCTGAGTGGCAGACTTTCGAACGATAAACTAATGAATGGTGGACTTACGGACGTCGGACTAAAGGATAGCAGACTGAGAGGAAGTGAGTGGCGCACTGATGGGAACAAAGTTTCGGACGCCGAATCAAATGTGGAATGATGGGAAACAAACAGTGGACAAATTGACGGTGGAAGACAAACACTGGACTGTCAAGAATGAGGTTAGTGATAGTAGATCAACGATAGACTAAAGGAAATGATTTTTCAAATGGCAGAATGATGATCAGCTGATGAACAATAGTCAGACAGTGGGTTGGCTAGAAGGGAGCAATCGTCGGATAACGAATTGACAAGAAGGGAACAATGGAACGACAAGAGGGCTCTCAGATGGCAGCTAGGGTTTTTAGTTTGGACTTGAAAATGAGGGATAGCTTATTTAAAATAGGAATTATTATTTTTGTCTTTTGCTAATTTAATTTCATTATTTATTGTAACTGTATTTTCTTAAGAATAATTAACAAATTTTACTAATAATTTGTAGTTAGCATCCGAAACCCTTAAAATTAAAATTCAAGATATCTAAAATGTTTCAATGAATTTTAAAATAAGTATTACCACCAGTACACTAAAAATATTATTTATTAACTTTTATTTATAGATCTTAAGCATAGATCTATTAACTTAGAACTTATAAAAGTAAAAAAGGAGGGTAGGGATTTTGTGGTAGAAATATTAAATTATCAGTAATCCATACTATTATTAAAGTAAAAGGGCGGCTAAGATTTTTGTCATAAAAGTTCTAATTAGTTTAAAGGGAAAATTATTAAAATAATAATTAAAAAAAATATTTACCAAAATATATCACTTTGAGAAATATTTCCCAAAGTGGTGTTCGTTTTTACTACGCTGGTGCCAACGTGGCTTTTTTTTTATATTTTTTAAGTTTATTTCATCGTTTAGAACGATGAAATTGGTTTGAATGCGATTTCGTCATTTTAAATGACAAAACCTTTTATTACTTGACCCGATTTCGTCGTTCAGAATGACGAAATCAACTTAAGCTGATTTCGTCGTTCTGAACGACAAAACTACCACACTTGTCTTATTTCGGGCTCGGTCGTGGGAAGGACACTGGTTTCATCGTTCTAAACAATGAAATCAAATTAAAATTTTTAAAATTACTATTTAAAACTAATTTTATCACTTATCCCTGTTCTTTCATTCAAAACACAAAACACAGATGTATATGCACGACTTCATTCATTCCACCCATAACAAATATCACTATCACGAATATCACCATAACAAATATAAGTAAAGTACATCATATACGAGTAACAAATATAATACATCACAAGTAATATCATAATCTCCTACGTCCTTGTCCTCACCCTCGCCCTCGTCCTCAACGGGGGTGTACGAGCTCCTCATGATCTACCTCTGGCTGTGGCTCTAACTCTGGCTCCAACTGGGGTTGGGGCTCCGGCTGCAACTCCATGTCAGGCTCCTGCTCGGGCTCCGGCTCAGCATAAGTAATAGATGGTACAATATGAGCTGGCCGATGTCGTCTATAATATAAAATCGGATCTGGCTGAGTGACATGTGTAGTGTATGGAAATGATGAACTTGGAGGAGAGCTATATGCTGCTGATGATGATGGAATATCAAGGCATGAAGAGTGCATCAGCTGCGTCTGAGTGGCCTCGTCGACAGGATAATCTCGATGAACATCCGTGATCACCGAATGAAGTAGTGGCAACCTACGAAGGACATCATTAGACGATCTATCACCGACTCACATGCTGCTGCTAAGTCCTCGCGTGAAATACAAGTGACAAGTGCATCACTCAAATACGCATTAGTATGTCGAAGCTGACAAAGCTATAAAAAAATAAATTAAATATTAGATAAATAATTAAAATAAAATAAGAAAATAATATATGCCTTAATTAACAAAGTTGTACTTACTAGAGTTGCCTCAGATGCTTCCCTAGGCTGATATGTCATCTCCTCTACATCATCGCACGGTAAAATATATCGCCGTGTAATCGGTAAATACAAGTGCATATAAGTACTACGAACATCTCGCAATGTCGTAGCCAGCTCCCCTCTAATAATAGTGGATCTCCTATCCTCCTATCGAGCAATATACGACGCATGATATATAGCCCAGTCGGTAATATGGCGGCCCTATCGAGTGATGCGATGGACAAACTCGACAGTAGAAGGTGGGACCCCTTGCTCCAGGTTAAATTGGAGCATTACACGATCTGACACATACATCTCTATAATCTCATAACATATGATAGGGGTTCGAGAAAGCCACACCTCTCGACCATCAGTGCAGAGTGGAGGTATCACAGCAAACAAGTCCTCCGAGTACAGCTACCAAATAATCTATATAATATATAAAGATAAGTTAGTTTAAATAACGATAAATTTTTTTAAAATCATTATATAAAAAAGTTCAACACGGTAATAAAATTACCTGGTATGGCCGCTGGTGGTCTAACTCCCCTCTATACAAATGGAGGATTCCTTGTGGATTTTCAGTTCTCTTCTTCCGAACATTCCACCTTAAGGAGTTAAATTTAATAAATGAGTTCAGCATATGTTCATAAAACATTGCATAAAAAGTAATGTGGTAAACATAAATACAACCTACCTCGCCCCTAATAGAGCACCCTCGACCAAGCGACCCATCTCAGCAGTTGGTCGGCCGACGTGTAAGTGCTCCCACGACCATAACTATGTCATAAAATAGTGATAACAAATATTAGAAATAAAAAATTATACGTGACTAAAACTCCAAGTAAAGTTACACAATTATTTACCTGAAGAAGAGTCAGACAACCCGCAATCCCCGAGGTCATGGCCTGGCATGCCTTTCCTAACTCTCAGTATAAGAATGCGAGAGTAGCACTGCCCCATGAATAAGTGCCAACCATGTCAAAGTCGTGAAGGAGAGAGAGATACGAAACATGCACGTGGCTGCTCGTGGTATCCGCAAATATGGTGGCTCCAAGTAAATGCAATATATAGGCTCATGCATGCTGCTCGATAACTATCTCTGTAGCATCGGCTGGGAGCTCACGAAACTCCTGTAAGAGTCATCGTAGGCTCACTTGGCTACCACGCATCACTGTATGAGGAGGAGCTCTACCAAGAAGTCTAAGTAATATATCCATATGAGCTCCTCCTGTCGTGCCTGTCACCGGACGTCCATCAATACGGAGTCCTAATAGAATTGCCACATCCATGAGCGTGATGGACATCTCTCCATATGACAAATGAAATGTCTGTGTCTCCCTCCATCTCTCAACAAGAGCTGTCAATAGAGGCCGATCGAGACGAACATATGAATGAAATGGCCGAATCTAGCTCGCTCGATATAAGGTAATATACGCTCATCTATAGGCCAATGGCGGAGGTATTTAAAATGTTCGGTGCACTCAAGGCACCCGGGGTCCTATAATAAATTTTAAAATTATAACATGTCGTATTATATCAACCAAAAAATAATAAAACAAATTTTAAAAAAAGTTATCATACCTCTCCTCTCCAAATAGCAGCAGACCTATGTGACTCCTGCTCTACGAGTAAAGAAGCGTCACTCGGGCCTGGCCCGTAACAAGGCTCTGCATGATCCATATGATCTGTGGAAGACGAAGATCATATCATTAATCGTAAGGAATACATGCGTACGTAACTAAAAAAATATAATAAATACAGAGGTTGATTATATGTTTACCAATCAACAGGAGGGTTTCTACATGATTTACTATTATGCCCACTTTGTTTACACCTCCCGCATTTATATCCTCCTCTATCATCTCTTTCCATTGTTCTGCGGTCCATGGTATTCCTAATGCGAACAGACCGTGGGCAACTGGGTTGCCTTGTTGCTATCGGTGGGTATAACACAAACGGTATATCCCTCTCCCAATACTCCCGACCACGAGGAGAATAAAATTATGCAAAGTACACATTTCTATAAGTAGAAGATGTGTAAAACAGTGATGCATTGATTGGCTCCTGCCGCTTTGTCCACACGGCGATAAGGTGCGAGCAAGGATAACCATAAACCTGAGGGATGTTGCATGTACAAGTATGCATCGCAGCATTTACCATAACCTTGCGGGCACAAATTAATGTCACTTCGTACTGACTCTTGTTGATCCTATTAACTATATACTCCCCAATTTTTCTTGTTTGCTCTCTCAATATGGCTTCCACTCTAGGAGTATATGGGGTGACTATGGCAGAGGCGGCAGAAGATCGTTTAACAAAAAATTTTATGAGCCGATAAAAGATAGCTGACACTAAAGCTTGCATAGGTAACCCTCGTGCCCCCTTCAAGACGCTATTTAAACTTTCAGCCATATTTGTAGTTGTCATGCCAAATGTCATAAAACCACCGTGTGCAAGGGACCACTGTGCGGGATGCAATTCTCCTCCTAAGAGGAGATGTTTTGCCCTAGGACTCTCTTGACCAATCAAGTCCATTTTAGCATCAAATTTTTCTACTGTGAGTGCACAAGCTGCTGCCCCAATCAAGTCTGTCAGTGTATCATTTTTGAACTCCTTAAAATTTGCTTTTATGTGACAGATGCAATAACGATGGTGGTAATCCGGCTCTGGAAGAACCTCAGGCACTGCCTTCTGAAGCCCCTTATGTCAATCTGAAATAATGACGATGTTCGTCATGCCCATCAGTACATGATCCCTCAATTCCATTAGAAACCATTTCCAATTATCTCTGTCTTCCTTCCCGACAAGCCCGAATGCAAGAGGAAATAACCCATTATTTCCATCTGTAGCCGTTGCAGCCATAAGAGCACCAGGATATCTGCCATACAAGTGAGTGGCATCAACGCCAATCATAGGGATGCAATGTCGAAACCCAGCTATAGACGGCCCAAACGCCCAAAATAACCGTCTAAATCTCCTACAAGTGCCACCATCTGCACGAGGTACTACATCATCCTCTAAGCGGTAGTAGGTGTTAGGATTGGCTTCTTGCACCGCCCTTAGGTACACTGGCAATAATTTATACGATTCTACCCAATCTCCATAAATGGCCTTGATCGCCATATTCCTTGCTGCCCATGCTTTCTTATAAGATATGTCAACATGATACTTCTCCTTCATTCTTTGAATAATATCCCCTAGTGTGAGAGTTAATTCGGCTTGGATAGCGGGCATTATGACCTTCAAAATAAAGGAGGCACTGCACTGCCTATGATCTGTGCTAAGTTGGGCATTCCAACATGTGTGGTCACCTTTGTATGTCTTTAATTTAAAGAACCCACCACCCCTTTTGATTGAGCCATGCACTCTCCAAGGGCAAGTGCTATCAATGCACTTCACTATATACTCCGTCGGATTGGTTCGTACAACCTTGTATTCGACATGATTTTGAATGGTAAACTCCTGCAAGGCTGTAACGAATGCTTCTTTATTCTCAAAGATGCGGCAAATGTATAACTCATCTTCATTTTGTTAGTCCAAATCCATTGTAGAATTCACTGCCGTATCTATCTCCTCATCTGTGATGTGTGCATAAAGTGGCTCCATTTCACAGTACGGCGGCTCTTCATCATCTACATTCATATCATTCCCAGCAATGACATTGTCTACCGCGTCATCCCCCTCGCCGTCAACCATCTGTTGAGCACTTTCTTCACCTCTAATCCCTTCTACATTCATATCAGAATCTTCTCCACCTACTTTGTCAATATTATCTTCACCTTCATTATCCTCATTTTCATCAATATCTTCACTGTAGACATATCCCCCCTACATATAAACATCGCATATGTATTAAATTTCGTAAGCCTAAAAAAGTTGAATTCATTTATAAATATATATTTCACCTCTGATTAGATGGTCCAGCATCGGTATGACCAACATACATGTAGGGGTAATGAAGGCCCATCGAACTTTGAGTTTCATACCATGCACCGCCTTGAGACATTTGAACGCTAAATGGCTCATGTGCATGCATCGTAGACCTTCCATATTATACACAAAATCTCAAAATTTAGCTAAACGTATTTTCATTAAAGGATAATAAGATTGAAAACGTATTCACAACTAAATCAACCCTTACCTCCAAGTAGGTCCACTTCCATCGTAAATAGGGGCAGCCGACCTATGACGTTCATTTGAAGCTACTGTCATAGATAAATTTCCCTCTTCTTCGTTGTCCACCGGCACTTGCATATGACTTTCATTGTTCACATTTCTATCCGAGCTCCTTTGTGAGCTTCTGTGAGAGCTCCTATGTGAACTACTTCGCCTTTCAATAGTCACTCGGGCCTCTTTTTCAAGAAATAACTCGAAAGAAATTATGTGACGCGAGTGGTGAAACATAAAAGCCATTGATGAATCATCATTTATGTTCATTAGTATCATTCTCGATCCATAGGATGGAAGATTACATTTGATAGTAATTTTCCATCTTCTTCGATCTAACCCAACCTTACTTGCTACATGCATCTCAAATTCATCAAATGTAGACGGTTTCTTCATTAATAATCCTTCTATGCGTCCGTCGTAGTTAATGAAAAAACTAACCATTTCTTCTACCATTTCTATTCAATTAATTCATAAATAATAAATTAAATTAATATTAGATTAAACAAACTAATACTAATATCTACCCTAACAAATATCATTAATACTTTATATTAATGAGTAAATTTTCTAATTAATAAAATTACACAATTGATGCAATAACGCATACAATGTCACAAATCATATAAAAACATGTTCAAAAACTCAAATCCTCCTTATTTTCCAAAATTTGAGAGACTTGCCATCTTAAAAAACAAAAACTCATTAATTAAAAATCCATCTCAATTTAATAATCTTAAACAAAAAAAACACACAAAATGACTTAGAACAATACATCTAAAATTAGGGCTCAATGATAGGACATTCAAAACTTCAAATTTTTTCAATGTAATATACAAAAGCTATATTTCTTCAATGTAACATATAAAAGATATATTACAACGATTGAAAAATAGGTAAATAAAAAAATAGAAAAACACGCACCAAAAAAATAAAACAGGAGCGGCTCGACGTGGGCAGCGGCGGGCTAGACCAAGGCGGCGGCGGACTGAGGTTGGCGGCGGCGGACTGAAGTCGGCGGCGGCGGACTGAGGTCGGCGAAGGCGGATTGAGGTTGGCGACGGCGGGCTGGACGGCGGCAGCGAGATTGGCAGCGTCCAGACATCGGTAGAAGCGGCGGAGCAAAAACCAGTCACTGGAACGCGACGGGAGGCGGAGCAGAGTCGCGGATATAACGACGATGATTTCGTCGTTCTGAACGTTGATTTCGTAGTTTAGAACGACGAAATCAATGTTATTCCCACACCAGAACCCGAAATTAGCTAAGTGTGGCAGTTTCGTCGTTCAGAACAATGAAATCAGCTTAAGTTGATTTCGTCGTTCTGAACGACAAAACTGGGTCAAGTAATAAAAGATTTCGTCGTTTAGAATGATGAAATTGTATTCAAGCCAATTTCGTCGTTCTAAACGATGAAATCAACTTAAAAAATATAAAAAAAAAAGCCATGCTAGCGCCAGCATGGCAAAAACGAACACCACTTTAGAAAATATTTCCCAAAATGATATATTTTAGTAAATATTTTTTTTAATTATTATTTTAATAATTTTCCCTAGTTTAAAACTTACTAAAGTGAGAGGGTAGAGGTTTTTGTCATAAAAATTATATATTACCCTTAGTTTATATTATAATTAAAGTAAAATAAGGCTAAAATTTTTATAATAAAATCTTAAATTACCATGAAACACTAAAAATATTATTTATACTCTTACTTAGATCGGGTAAGATAAAGTTGAACCAGTTATGGGGTATACAATTCTACTAATATTTACATTACAGAGGAACCAACTACCCACACAAATAGATCTGAAATTTCATACGACAGTAGCACGCCCCTGCCGCCAAAACTAAAAAGGAAAGGAAAGAGGGCACCTGATCCTCCAGATGGATGAGCATTGAGCAGCGCCGACTGCCGAGGGGAAGAAATGAGAGGAATTGAAGCTGCAATTTGTTCGAAATCGGGATAGAGATGGGGTGGGGGTGGGCGATCTACGAAGGGGTCGTGGTCTTGGCCTCCCTCTCCCTGCTGGGCTGGGCCGGTCTCTGGTTCCTCAACCGCCGGCTTTACAAGGAGTACGAGGAGAAGAGGGCACTCGTTCAAATTCTCTTCAGCGCCGTATTCGCCTTCTCTTGTAACCTCCTCCAGCTCGTCATCTTCGAGATCATTCCCGTCCTCTCCAAGGAGTACGCAACCCCAAACACCTCCCTTTTTCACTCATTTACATCTTCATCTTTAGTGTATCTTCTTAGAAAACTTTGCTACCGTTTTTCATGGCTTTGAGCTAAAACACTAGCTCCGAATCAGGACATTAATGCGGCGGGGTTGTTCAAACAAATGAGTTTAGGTCAACATGCTCTGAGATGATCAATTTTGTTCGCTAATAGTTGCCTTGTTTCTGCGTTCCTCATTCTATAGATCAGGAAATCGGGCAAATAAGATTTTTTTTTTTTTTTGGTATATATCTCTCTATCCTCAAGGCATATGTTTATGGAAAATTACCCCGTCTCCGGCGCTTTCACTGTCTTATGGTTTGAAATTCTACTATTTCATTTTCGTATTCATTACAAGGTAGATTAGTGCTAATAGATTAGTTTAATTCACACGCACATTTTTGACTGATTTATTTTTTATTGTTTTGACTGCAGAGCAAGATGGATCAACTGGAAGGCAGATTTGTTTTGCTTGATAATGCTACTGGTCTTCATTTTACCTTATTACCATTGCTATTTAATGCTTCGGAACAATGGTATTTTCTCTTGTCTAAACTATATATTAACCCTCTCTTCTTCACCTTCAATTTTTTTCCCCTACGATAAAATCATATGGTGCTTTATAACCTGTATCTCCTAAAACATTACTTACCTTAGCTGATTGTATGTAAGTTGAAAAAGATTTCTTTCTGTTACCAGGGCTCAGGAGAGAGCGTGCTGGTCTTGGGGCTATATTGTTCTTGCTTGCATTTCTCTATGCCTTTTGGCGCATGGGCATTCACTTTCCTATGCCTTCACCTGACAAAGGTCTCTGCCTACCCATTTATTCTATTCAAATGTATTCACTACTGAAGTTATGTCCAAATTCTCTTATTCACCATAATTATTAGACAATGCAAAATACAAAATGCTTTGTGCTTGTGGGGAAGAATTTACATGAAAACCTGTGGACTTTTTTCAACCTCACTATTTGTAGATACCTCCAATCCGTTCTTGTAGTATCTATTTTGTCTCAAATTTTCTATCACTAACAAATCTAGTGCCTGGGACTTGTTCTTATATTGTGGTTTTCTTGGGAAGAACTCCCAACTTTAGAATTACAAACCCATATCTTCCACTTGTTCCATCACCACTCAATATCACAAACTGCAAAGAGTTGCAACCTTAAAATATAATAATATAACAACAAGGCATGATTACAATGTGAATGGAGTACCAAAAATTGTGTCCATTTGATACTCCGTTCACATCATAATCACATCTCACTCGTTGTTCTATTATTATATTTTAAGGTTGCAACTCTTTGCAGTTTGTGAAACGGCTACCTTGTTTCTAAAGAATAAAAATTACATGTTTTTAATATTTCATACCTTATGATGATGTATACCACCTCTTGGCTTAACAGGTTTTTTTACAATGCCACAGTTGGTTAGCAGAATTGGAGTAATAGGCGTAACTGTCATGGCTGTCTTATCTGGTTTTGGTGCTGTGAATCTTCCATACAGCTATTTGTCTCTCTTTATCAGGTTACTTGGCATTCCATATGGATGACTGTATATAAAATGTTGAAATTCCCTAAAAGTTTTGAGTATACTTGTTCATATTCTTTTATTGCTCCTCTGTAGCTACTAGGGGAGAGTATGCTTACTTGATTTCTTTTCCTGATTTCTAATTGTTGTCATTATGCTTATGTATGCGGTAGGGAAATTGAAGAAACAGATATCAAAGCATTGGAGAGACAGTTAATGCAGTCGATTGAAACCTGTATATCAAAGAAGAAAAAAATTCTTCTTTTGCAGATGGAGATGGAACGCCTCCAAGGATCAGAGGAGGTACTAGTGATCTGTTCTTTTTCTTCACTTAAGTCCATTATAGATTCACTCCTATATTATGTTTGTGAACTATTAGAAATCAAAGGCAATAGGCATTAACAACAAATTCTGCATATGCTTAAATAAGTTACATTATTTGTTTCTTTTTTCTTCTTCTTAAGCTGAAACTGTAAGTTCTAATTCTCACCGGTCTTACATACATTTCTGATCTTATGTAAAGCTTTCTATGTAGGAAAGCAGCTAAAGGAGGTGCACAATGTTTGTATTCATTGCCTATTGCACTTGATGTACATATATATATATATATATATATATATATATATATATATATATATTTCTTTTATCTTGGATCTATCGCAAGCAGCAAAAATGCAAAAATGAGGTTATACTTAAAATAGAAAAGTCAACATTTTGTGGTTGATTAATGGGAACATATAGGAGATTTTTATTTATTTATTGGGGGGGTTGGGGTTGGGTGGGCGGAGGGCTTGTCCAACCCTGTTATCACTATTGTGGAACACTTTGTCCCTCCTATTTATAATAGACAACACATATTTCACCCTGCCATTCAGCTCTATTATGAGTCATTTGCATCGCCAATGAGTAATTATCCAAATCTGTTGTTACAAGCTCAATCTATGTCTTCCTTGGCCTTCTTTAACCACGCCTATCATTTTTCATGGCATTCTCGTTTGGGTTTGTATATTTATCTTATCTGTGCCCTTTGTTGCTCAATGTTCTGACCTAAATGGCATATGGTCTCACTGCCTTTCTAAAGCTCTTTCATTCAATCTAGGCAGGATATCTTCTTGTACCACATATATCTAGCATATGAATTAGCATCAATTCTATGCTTGCAATAAGTAGTAAATCCTGATTATGCAAGTCCTACATGCATAGATGGATATTACTATATGTAAAGCTAGCTGTGCATATATAAAGTAGCTTCATTTTTATGCGTATAAACATTTTACCAATTGAGACAAGGAAAGTTCATAAAAAAAACTGTTGTCAAAAGAAAGAAATTGGAGAGGATCTCATTACAAAGTTTAAGAATTGATATAAGGAAAGTTCATAAAAAAACTGTTGTCAAAAGAAAGTCATTGAAGAGGATCTCATCCTTGAAATTTTGTGACGCCACTTCAGCAAGAGAGGGATCTTGGGGATTCCTTGGCTCCTTGCGAGCTGGAGTTCTGTACTCCTGATATTTTTGTCCATATAGGGAACTGAAATTGACTGCTTTAAATCATAGTTATCTTCAATATAACAAAATAGCAGCAAACTAGCAATGAATGACCCAGTACTCTTCCTGGCTCAACTTTTTCCATTTGCTTGGAGCTAGCATCAACAGTGGAAATTTGATTTTCATTCACATAATACCAGCACAGTTATGTAGGAAGGTTGTTGGCCTTAAAATTGGTCAGCCATAAGTGCAAATCAGAGTAGGTTTAAGTGAGTCTTGAAAGGAAAGAAAAGCTGAGAACATTCATCTTCCTAAACCTTGATACTTTTTTCATTGAAGTTAATCTGTCACCTTGATCATTATTAATGTATGCAGTCCATTTCCTAACAGCTTTAGTTTTAGACAAAGTGGTTGACTAACATTCTGTTGGAGGCAAAAGTCCTCTTTACATGCTCTGTTGTAGTGATTCTGTGCAGAGCCTAAGTTAAGCCTGCACGTGTGGGGAAATAATGATACACATTGTCCTTTTCCAAATCAACTTGAGCTAGGAGAAGTGGGTAACTAACTATCATATTTATTGCATCTTGTACAGAATTCTAAAAGTAGATCTTTTTTCAAGCGTATTGTTGGGACAGTTGTACGATCTGTACAGGAAGATCAGAGAGAACAGGGTAAGTTAGATAATTTCATGCACAATTTCTGGATAATAGTTCTCTAAGTTTAGTATTGTTGTGCCTATGAAGATATCAAAAGCATGGAAGCCGAGGTGCAAGCTTTGGAAGAACTTTCAAAGCAGCTTTTTTTGGAGATATATGAGCTTCGCCAAGCAAAGGTTTGTCTGTTTTGATTTTATGGACATTTACTTCATATTGTTTTAGTCTTTGATATTTGTTCACGTTTGTTTTCCTTGATGCATGCAATCAAATTCATGATTCTCATGCATCCAATTTCTTGTTTCTTTATGTCAAACATACGAGCACTATATTTTAGCTCCTATGAGTTTTTTTGGCTCTTAAAGTAAGTATTGTTAGAATATCAAATAAATAAATAAGATTTCCCCTACCTAAAGGCTCGAGCTTTTGGGACACGCGGTTATCTTACATAGTATCAATGCTTCATGTTCTTGGATGTCTTGGGCTCAAGTTGGGTTCAAGTCTTGTTGGAGGCATTTATACCCCAATTGTGTCCTGCATGCTACGCATGATGGACGCTTGCACGTGAGGAGAGGTGTTAGAATATAAAAGAAATAAATAAGATTTCCCCTTTGTAAAGGCCCATGATTTTGGGAAACATGATTATCTTACAAGTATACCTAGATTATACTTCCAGATAGGATGAAATAGCCACTAGGAAACTTCAACTTATCACAACCGTTTTTGTAACAGTTAACCAGTGATCTGACTTGATGAACTTGGTTTATGGAATTTTATTCTTTGTGCAAATCTGTAGTAGTTTATTGTTACTACATCCAAATTTCTGATTATTTTTAGTAGATAAACCTTACTCGAGTTCTTTTGCAATTCATTTATTGATTTGCTAGTTCTATAGCCTTAAGAGAGGAAGCAAGGCAAATTTAGTTTATGGGCTCATTTTCTGATTTGCTATGTCATTTTATTTGACTTTTGATATTTATGCTTTTTCTCAAATTCCATGTTGCTTTGTTGTTATTCCATTATTTATTTTGGGCACTTGTTGCATTATGCCATCATCCATTCTTATGAGACTGGAGTTATTGTTATGTTTTGTACAGTGGCTTTTACATGTACTTCAAATATTTGAGAATGATATTTACTAAAGTTTCTTGATAAGAGCAACTTTTACCTTCCCTTTTGTTTTCTTTTATGGCATATTATCAGTGCCCAAATTTCACCCTTTTTCTGCTTTTACATGTATTACTGATAATTATGTTATATAATTATCTTCTAGGAAGCTGCTGCATATTCTCGAACCTGGAGGGGACATTTGCAGAATTTATTGGGTTATGCTCTATCTGTATATTGTGTTTACAAAATGATAAAGGTATCACCATCAGTCTTCTGTTGTTTTATCTGTCTCCGTTCTGATAATAAAAAGCCTACAACACAAGAAATTGACAATTCTTCTTTAAATGTTACAGTCATTGCAGAGTGTGGTTTTTAAGGAGGTAAGCTGTTAACAAGAAATGTTTTTTCTAATTTAACTCAAATATTGATGTGGCATTTTTGTGATGATATAATATTTTAAATGATCTGATATGTTGCTTGAACTTTTGCTTCAACAGGCCGGTTCTGTTGATCCAGTGACAATGACAATCAGCATTTTTTTTCAGTTCTTTGATATAGGGATAAATGCTGCTCTATTATCACAGGTTTGGGGTTATATTGATGCTCGGTATATATATTGCTGCATAAAGGCTCTACATTTTACTACACCTGGCACCTGGATGGTTGTGCCATGTATTTGCTTGACCATTGTTTTAGCAACCTATGGATCTGTGTTTGATCTTCTTTTGGCTAGTTTAAAAGAGTATGAATTTATAGATTATATTTTGGACATTTATTCTGTAAAAAATTGTTAAAGCACTTAAATGCTAGGTAATTTTACATGATAACGAAGTTTTCATCTTATTTGTATACTTAGTTTGCATTTTCTCATCTATGATTAAATCTGCCTCTCTTAACTCAGTGTGCTTTCCATTAATTTGGTTTCTTGTTTGCAGTATATCTCTTTATTATTCATTGGAATGTTGATAGGCATGTCTGTGCGAGGCTTCCTCACGAATCTCACAAAAGTAATTTGATTTGTCCTTTTTCCTCATTTCACATCATTCCTACCTTTGCAACATTCTCTTTTTGTGCTATTGACAAAGGTTTAGCTACTGCGTTTTGCTTTTGTTTCTATCACAAAAGTTGGGTTCAGGGGCATACCTGTGTAAGATGTAACTTTTTGCTTCTGCAAATCCTGGGAAACATTAGTTAAGTTTGTTAACAATTGGGAACTACTCAAGACTATATGGTTCCATGTGTTAGAAGCATGGTGTGCCTAATGTGACAGTTTCTATTGACTAAATTGAACTTTTTATCCTCCGCGAAGTCATATTTTCTGCCTTATCATCATTATTGTCAATTCCTATTCATCTGATGTAATTTGGGATGATCTGACACCTTGTGCTAGACAGAAGAAATGTATAAACGTAGGGAGATAATATTGTTTTCTTTTTATGTAAGTAATTGCATGTTCCTGTACGAGAGCTGACATTGGTTGCTTCCATGCAGTTCTTCTTTGCAGTTTCTAGAGTTGGTAGTGGATCAACAACTAATGTTGTTCTCTTCCTGTCTGAGATCATGGGCATGTATTTTGTGTCTTCAATCCTGTTGATACGAAAAAGCTTAGCAAATGAGTACAGGTATTTTCTCCTTTTTTTGGGCTCTAGTTGGGGTTTCTTTTGTTGATTATCACCTTAACACTAGCCTTAGGTTGTGAATCCAAGCCTATGATATTAAAATGAATGCTGGTTGGAAGGTTTATGTTTAAGCACCGTATGATAAGGACAGCAAACTATATTGCTATTTAAAATATATCTGGATTATATTATGAAAAAAGTGCATTGAGCACAGCCTACATTTTTTACAGATCCACCGAATTGGATTTTGATGTATTAAATGGAGCTACCTGTTTGAATGTTTACTTACTTGGAGTGTAACTTATAATCTTCCTTGTGCTTGCCAGAATGATTATCACCGATGTTTTGGGTGGAGAAATCCAGTTTGATTTTTACCATCGCTGGTTTGATGCTATATTTGTAGCGAGTGCTTTCCTCTCTTTATTATTGTTATCTGCACATTACTCATCTCGACAAGCTGATAAGCATCCCATTGATTGATGTGCAAAACGGATTTTTGTTTTTGTTTTCTCGTGTCAAAATTGAAATTATTGTGTCTACAAGTCACAATTTGTATTACATGTGTGAACCCATGATTCAATTTTATAATGAAACTATCGTTCTTGCATTTGTAAGTTTGGGAGCTGCACATTTTTATGAAATTTACAGAGCAAACAATATTAGGGATTTTACAGGGTCGTCGTTAATATTGAAGGAAGCAGAAAATGGATGTGAATAATTTTGAGTATATATAAAAGAGAGATTCTTTGAGGTTTCTATTTTTTATTTTTTTAATACTTGTATTTTTAGCAAAATAGTTTTTCAGCACTTAAAGAGATAGCTGATCAATTGTTGGCCGTACTTGCTGACTCCACCATTGAAGCTACAAGAATAAGGTTAATACATGTGACAGTTGGAGGGTTTTGTTGGACAGATCCGTTGGTCCATTATCATTTTCCTAATCAATTAAGCAAGTGCGGTAGGTCAGCATCATCTTTAGGTACAGCCACAAAACCAATTTAGGTAGATCCACGAAAGCAAATCGTCAATCCTCCAGTCGGGAGTGCAGTATCGGTATAGCTTGTGAGAAGATTGCCCGGTTGCCACGTGAATTGTCCGTATCGGATGAATATGCAATCTACAGAGCCTATCATTCCACTAGATCCTTAAATCCTCTCCAGGGAAGTTCTTAAGACAAAGGGTGGGATGGCTGATGGAAACAAAACAGGTTTCCGGAAACCAAACAACCCAAAATGTGGAAATCGGCTGTGATATCCTCCAGAGGTAGGAGAAGTGGATCATGAAGATTGACGGTGCATATGCACTTGCGCTAACAGAAGCTAGTGTTTGCACTGTATATGCTCGTGTTTGACAGCTCTTATGCCTCCATAGGACCATAAAAGTTTCCCAAAACAGGCTCCTTGTTGGTTTAAAGCGTTTTTTGTCCTCTCTTAAGAGGATATCCGCCGAGGGGAGCTATTGATTAAGAAATTTGATGGCGCATATATTAAGCACATGTTAGCGTATATAGTGGGCACATGCATGGCGCCATTGATCATGAGATCGATGGCTCCCTTCAGGGGGACCATAAAGTCTTCCCTGATGGTCTGGTCCCATTGCATATGCTATTCCACACTCCAAAGTCCAAACACGCCTGGGATGGATGGGACCCACTTCCGTAGGGTCTCCTCGTCGTGTGCCAGATCACCACCAGCGTGCCCGCCTCGCGATTCCCCAAGAGTCGGTTGCTATTTGAAAATTTGAAAGGTAACCCGCGCAGATCCCGCCACTATATAAATTCGGGAGCAATCCAAAATTCAAGCCCAATCGGCGAACGCACTCTCGTTTTCTGCTCCGCTGAGTCGATCTCTCTCTCTGTCTCGCTCGGTCTCCAATTCCAGGCGCGAGATCGAGCGGAAGATGAGGAAGAAGCCGAGATCGGAAGCAGCAGGAGCAAAAGCCAAGGCGGCGGGGGCGCCATCTGCAGCGGAGACGAGTCCGGATCTCCTGGAGCAGAGACGCCTTCCTCGCACTTTCTTCGATTTCGATGATTTCCGCCTCCTCGCCTCCTCCTCCTCCAAGTTCGCAAAAGCATCTCCCCCCCTACTGCAAGCCGTCACCTCCCCTCCGCTCCCCAAGTCCCTATCCTCCATCTCTGACCTCCGAGATCTCACCTCCTCCCGCCTCGGTTCCTTCAAGCGCCAGCTCGATCTCTGTCATTCTGATATTCTCAAGGAGATGGAAGCCTCCAAATCCAGGATTTCCAAACGATTCAAGGTATATTCGTGCTCTGCAGGTTTTTTTCTCCCTAGTGATTTTCTGAATCATCCCGTGAATTGCGAACACTAAATTTGAGATTCATAATTCTTCTCGTGCTACGTGTGCGAGATTTCCTCTTGGAATAATTACTTCGACTCTTTTCTCCGTTCAGATTTAGCGTAAATTCGAGTAATTTTTGCCTCTGTACAAGATCACTTCATAGCTTCAACTGGCGGATATAAGCGAATTATTAGCAGGTCCTATTTCGTAATGATTGTGAAAGATCTGATGTTTGATGTAAAACTCGGGAAGACTTGGTGTGATCAGCCATTTAAGAACAAAATGAATTGTTCTTTTGCGATTATTTTGCTTTCTTCTTATTCCGAAATCCACAAAAATTGCGTATTGTCCATAAGCCCGATTTTGAACAATCCGAGGTAGTGCTATTGCCAATCTATTAGCTGTATTTTACTTAAATCCAAGTTCTATTTGCGTTCACCATGGTGATTTAGGATTTGGAGGAGGAAATCGAATTATTTGCTTGTTGCTTTTCGTACTGGATCCTTGGCTTATCACTTCAATATTGATTGCTGTCTCTTTTTATTTTTTGTTTTTATAAAATTGGCAGGAAGCTGGTTTCATCAAAACTTCAACGCTCATATGTAGGATTCAGACTTATTTTCTTCGAGAAAAACAGTTTAGCCTTAAGTTTTTTACCTTAAAGTTTCTTCCACTTTGTCATCGCTGTTTAATACGAAATGTAGCTATTAATGTGGGACGGACTGCGGAGGGAGTACTATGTAATGCAGACCGCAGAAGCAGCAGAATATGTGAATCCTGATTGACTTGCGTGCATGCAAAATTTCCCATGATTCCACAAAGAGAATTAAAGGAACAAAACCGGCAAAGCGAATTGACTTGTCTAACAACACCTTATTTAAAAGCAGCGTCTTCTTTCTAAGTTGTTACTTTACAAATGGTATTCGTTTATGGCAGATACAATCGCAGGAAATTCTAAAACTGACTGACGATGCAGAGAAGGATCACCGGAAAATGTCAGGTCGCATCAGCGAAAACACCCAAGTTATGAAGGTAAAAACCCATTCTAACATCTAGGATCTATTCATACAATAACACCCGCCAAATTAACAGCATAACTCAGAGCTTTCGTATTTGAATGTAGAAATTGTTCGTAGTGATTTTAGTATTATCGCTAGCCCAGATATATATTAGAATAGTAGATCTTTGATAAATGTGCCTACAAGTTTAATTTGACGTCTTATTTTGTAGGATTCATATGCAGAATTCATTGCTGAAGCGCAGGCCACTGCATCACGCGGTATGTTAATTTTAATTCTTGTCATGACATGTATAAATCTTCTTTTTGCGCGCATCAAGCTGCAGAAAACTACCGAAAAAGCATGACTAAGATAGGAAAATGCTAGTTCTTAATTCGTTACGATTTACTGCTTCTGTGTGTACACATTAATTCGCATGTCATGGCACGTTGCATAGCTCTGTATTTTTTTCAATGACAGTGGACTACATATTTGTTACAATATTTGGAAGAGATTAAATTGCTAACTGAAACAAAATCAAACCATATTTTTAACGTGCATTAACCTTCTCTTTCTTCTGATCAGTATGCAAAGTTACCATCCCTGAGCTTGCCGAGTCTGTGAATAAATCCATTGAAGCTCTCCGCAGCCGCTATGGTATTGCCTCATCAACATGATAACGGGTGCGCCAAGTTCGTAACCGTAAGTGTATCTCAGTTAAAATATCGAGAGAAGCTAATAGTCAATTACAGCTACCCTTGATGGCATTTTCCAAAATCATTGCTCTTTGTGGAGTTCATTAATGTTTTCACTTACGTTAATACCATCATTCCAGATAGATATTGAATACATCGAAAAGAAAAATAATATTCATACTGCACCCTTTCTACACTATAGGCCTATGATTTCTGACCAATCAAGTTGGAATCAGAATTACCAGAATTGTCTGGACAATTTGTTTAACAAAAACTGATGTTATCAAACGCACGGAGTAATTTCTACAGGCTCTTTATCAGAAGATTACTCAATTTTATACAGCCCACTTTCATAACTTTTTTTTGGTACGCGTTCATAACTTGCTGCTACGATTTGTTGGCCGGTTATAATAAGCAGATATCAGAGTGAGTTCAGCTTTTGCAGCTGAGCTTTGGCTAAATCTAGTTGTGCTGCCAAAGACATTAAACAGTTAGATAAAAGAATAGATAAGAAATAACAATGATTCAGAGTTTAAATAGGCGCTTACTCTGCTCTGATGCTGCAGCTGCTTTTAGTGTTGTTTTGAAGAAAATATTATGACTTTTCTCATAGATGGCCTGATTTTACGGTAATGACAACATTAGTTAAGATATTTACTATGCATCCCAAAAATGTAGCTTGCAAAATGATAAGAAATAAGTGATCAGGAAAAGGAAGTAGCAGAAGTGGTGAGATGCTTTCCTAAGAATAGTTTACTGAAGCTCGTCTAGATTACAGATAAATTAAGTCAGATCACTTATCATGTTTTTTTAATTTTCACCCATCTATGGCCAATACTCCATCCGTCCTATTCAGTTTTTCAAAATAAATTAATTTTAGTCCATTTTAAAAAAACCAAATAGGACACTTCTTTTGAGTCAGAAGGAGATAAAAGGAAACATGATCAAACTCAGTTTTGACATTTTTTTATAAAATACTACCTCTCTAAAGATATCTAAAGTATATCTTTTGTTGCATTGTAGCTTCTCTGATTCACTTTCTCAGGAGAACATGAACTTATGCAACTTTATCATTCTAGAGATATAATCACTTTCCTTTTATGAGTCCTGTTTATGTGTGCACGGCGCACATCGGCCCCATGATTGAGGTAGTAGGGGCAGAAAACACACATGTCCCACAGCTGAGAAGTGCCAATGCACTTCTTAACTATTCCATTCTTTTATTTATTTTCTTTTAGGTACAATGCACATACCCAAGATGCCACGTTCAACTTGAACCTGGGACCTCTCCCTTCAGAGGAAGGGGTTGAACCAGCACGCTACTAGCTGGATTGGCATTATCACGCTTGTCTCTTGTTAAATTATATCACCCTCTAACAAGGAAGTTTTCACATGTTTTGACTAACTTTTAAGTTACACATTATACGGGATAAATCTGAGCCATGTTTAGCTTTTACTATATTTAACTAAGTGTAACACAGATGTTTTTCTGTTTGTCCCGCAAGCTTTTAAAGAGTACTGCTACTGACCCCCCCTACTGACTCTCGTTACCATAGCTTGTCACCTCCCCACCATTGGGTGGCAAGCGACAAGGGGGTGGTAAGGGGAACTAACAAGGAGAAGTCCCTCTATCCCCTTTACAATACCTCACTGCCTGCTGCTGAAACTTTCCGAAAATTCTAAACATATTTTTGAAGGTTTCCAAGATAGCCAAAAATATTTTGATATCTATCATACTCCTTCCGTCCTATATTAATATCTCTATTTAGCAAAAAAGTTCATTTTATATTAGTAACTTTATTTTGTTCAATTTAAGTAGTTGGTACTTAAAAACAAGTATTATAAGCTTATTTTCCCTTTTCTTAGATGTAAATTTTACTATTCAATAAAAACTACTATTTAAATATAACTATTAATACTGGGAGGAGGGAGTTTAATTTGATGACATCACGTTTACAACCTACATATTATAGAGCATATGATTTGACATGATATTCCATACAATTCAATATTTGATGCTAATTTCGTGTTCCACAGCCTTATGCAGGAAAGCATCTAGGCTGCACACAAGTTTAGCTGACAAACCAGAAAGATCTCGTCATGGACTTCTATCAGTATAGCTGCTGATTGTAGCAGCGAAAATTTTAATCTTTAGAACAAAACAAAAATGTAGCTTCATTTGGAAAGCGCGCTCACTATCACCAAGTTTGTAAATTCCAACTTCGCAGATAAGAACAACCGTTGAAGCGATTCGGTGATAGAATTGCAAAGTTAACTCTACATTCGTAGAGCTTTCTTCATAGTTTAGGGTTTAGAGAAGAAAAGGGGGGAT
Organism: Saururus chinensis; assembly: GCA_035235625.1. Taxonomy (NCBI): domain Eukaryota; kingdom Viridiplantae; phylum Streptophyta; class Magnoliopsida; order Piperales; family Saururaceae; genus Saururus; species Saururus chinensis. Next base: position 38,889,260 of record CP141147.1, read on the forward strand.
GGAGATGGGTGGGCAGGGAGCATACTCGTGATGAGGAGAGGGAATCCAACTCCGCAATCGCAACCTCATGGCTTCGAATCTGCAATATGTTTATAAAACGAAAGCGTTAGCGTTGCAGCAGCCACACGTGAAAGAGAATCGAATAGAGAAAGGAGAATTAAGAGGTGCCCGCCTTTTTCAGGAGGTTATGCTTGGCAGCCTCTGCTACTGTGTTCAACGACGGCACTGAAGAAGGGGAAGCCATCTCCTATCTTTTTCGACGACGGAGGAGCAGCAACGCATCGCAACAGGGGCTTATTCCTATTTTCGAGGGTCGGTATTGGGCTGTCCGTCTGCGGCGTGCACATTGTTGTAGATCTCCTACTTTGGGCTTTTAATGAGACCCCAGCCCAGGGGTACAGTCGCCGTGAAAAGGTTGGCGCTAAAGTAAATTTCAGCCTCACACAGCCCACACCTCTTCCATGTGTGGGCTTGCACTTCTACCCAGTATTTTTAAATCTGGCCCGGCTCCTAACCCGATGAGTGGCCGGGTCGGGTCAATCTGGTTCATGGTTAACTTAGGTTAACCTGATTAATGACATTGGTAGTGATTTAAAAAAAATATTAAATATATTAATTGGTAATGTAAAATAACAAAAAAATAGTGAGTAGAGAATATTAGCGTCTTGTCCATATAAGCATTTAGTTAAGCTTCGTTTTGAATATTGCTTTTTCAACAAAAAAAATTGGTTATAATTTTCATTAAAATCATATTAAACATATTAATTGGTAACGCATATACTAGAAAATCAATGTGATCTGATTGGCAGATCTGGGTTCTGGGTTTTAAAACATGGCTCCTACCTATTGACGATGATTGTATTTCCTTTAGCTCAAATGACGAACTACTTTTTTAAATTCTCATTAAGTGGGTAATATTCTTTGTTCTACAAAAAGAAAAGAGAATGTCACAATATCTAATTTATTTTCGTTTAACTCATTTGGATAAGTTTTTACTCAAGTAATGTTTATAATAAATTTTATATTTACACATAATGACAAAAATAAATTTGCTATGTAAATTTTTTATTAGTACCTAAATTACCCTTACTTAGTCATTTCTCGCTTCTCCACCTCCTCCAATAGTGCACCATTAATAGCGTCTATTTTTTCCTCTTTCATTGTCTTAAACTTTAGTCTCCCTCTCTATAAACCCATCAAAACCTCTATCTACTTGAGCAAGTCCATGTAATTTAGTTTTAGGCCTAGGAATGACTACACCTCCTGCTTTCACCAGATTTCCGCCCTTTGCAAGCAAGGACTGTTGGCTAAGGCTTTCTCCATTCTCATCCACATGAAGCTTGAAGGTGGTTTCCACGTTGGGCTTGGCATCTATGAGTGGGCCCTTGCACAAGGCTAGTAGCTTCACGTAACTCCACAAAAAAGTTATTTTTTCACAAGAATGAGTATGTACAGATAAATCTTGTGACTTCCTACATGAAGTACGGTTTTCTGGTTACTGCAAATGATTTGTTCGTAAGGTTGCGGAAGTAGAATATGTCCTTTCGGGAGTTTATGATTGGACAACATGATTATGCTATCCTATGAAAGTTAGTAATGAATATGAAATTGCAGTGCAACATGATCATGTTGTCCTTTGAAAGACAATTGAAAGGTAATTACTATAAGATTATAGGGCAACATGCTCATGTTGCCCTTTGAAAGCCATTTAATATAAAATTGCAAGGCAATATGATCATGTTGCCCTTTGAAAGCCAGTTACGCAAATAAAATTACAAGGCAACATGATTATGTTGCACATGTTATATAGCTCTATTTGGGATAAATCTCAAACTCTATACCAGAAACGACTAAACAATAGCTAGAAGAAAATGTGTGTCATACAATATGAGAAAACTAAAATGCAAACAAAGCACCAGATCTAGCAGGAAATCAAGGCGATTCAAAATCAACTAGATATGAAACGAATAGAATTATCCAGTATAAAAAAATAAAAAAGTAATAGAGATATACATTAACATTCTCCTAAAGCAAAAGAGAAAGACCTCTTCATTGTAATGGAGTAATGGAAGAAAAGTGCAATAATCTCTGTGACATACTTAGTAGATTATGAATAGTAATAAGAAATTACTTCGGAAGAAACAGGTTCTGAAGAAACGAAGAATAGATTATAGGCAACAATTGTCGGGCGGCTGTTGAGCAGTGACATTGGAATATGGAGAAGAAATACATAAGAGGAAGAATCGCCGAAGGACAAAAGAGAGCATTGTTAGAAGACAAAGGAGAAAATCACCAAAGGATGGATGATCAAATCGCCATAGGAAGGAAGAGAAACTGTCGGAGGTTTGATTTGAAATCGACGAAGGGTGAGAGCCACTAGGCTTTACCAAGGATGAGTATTTTTGTCTTTTTCAACTACAACTACCATTAATAACGTTTTATGATAAGTAAATTGGTTACTTTAGCTTTTTGTATTTATTAAATTTTCTTTATCTTTATATGTTATTGCCCCAAAAGAAAAAGAAAAAAACATTATTATCTATTAGCATAAACCTAAGAAAGTTAAACAAACCTCGGTGCTTCCCCTGATAACCCTAGTCCTTCGGCCATTATAGTGATTCTTAAAACTAGAAAGGTTATCTGGTTGTCTCAGGCAGTGCCGCAGTGGCACTAATATCTCAAACTAATTGTTAACAACCTCAAAAATATCTCCGGCCAATATCCCCTCCTAATAATATCCTTAGTGAGGGTGTCTCATTTTTTGTTATTAAGTGAGGTTCTTGATCCCTACAACAAGGCATACCTTTCATCTTTCATAGTAGCATGTAAATTCCCTTGCATTTTAATCTATTTGTAAAGAAAAATAATATTTATATTCTATTTTTTTACTATAGGTTTTATTTTAATTTTGATTGGATAAGAAATGTGGGTTTTACTTAATAACTTGATATTTATTTTTTTTGCCTAATTATAAGTGGTATAAGGCCTATAGTAGAGAAATTGAAGTAGGAATGTTAGCTTCTTTTTACAAATTATGATGAACTGAGATAGAATTTAACTAAGATAATATTTTCATTATATGCTTAGTATTTTAGCTTTTATTTCATCATCAAAGCAGCCCAAAAAATTGTCCTCTTCCCATGTGGCCCAGCTAGTCTCACTCACATGGAAGTTGTTTTTACCACCGCCACCAATGTGATCAGTCAAAGGCAAAACCATATCATTGCTACAACCAAGATTATCATCATCGCAAATATTTATGCTGGAGTAGTTTTCTTGGGACATGTACAGCAATGGCGAATCCCACTGCCCTGCAGTTGCTCCCGGATATCTTGCATTGTCGCGTCCAATTGATCAGATTGTACCCCATGTACGTCTTCCACATGCTCCTTTTGTTCCGGATGTTGTATAAAAAAGTAAGGACTGTACAATATGTTAAAAGGTTAGCATATGGCCCATGTGTAATTTTACAATAATTATGCAAAGTCAACCTCTTTATGCGAAGAAGTAATTTGCCCAGATTAAATTCATAACATGCGTATGTCTTGGAGAAAGCTCATTCAACTATGTTCACTCCCTTTTACATCGGAGTATGCAATCGAAGTATCTAACAGAAGCGTCTAACCTTAACTTGCACCTGAAGTGGCTACACTCTTCATTTATATATGAAGGAAACAGGAAAAACTTGGCATTTATTCGCTTGAACTTTAGGGGAGTTGGGTGGTATTATTGTGGGTCTTAGAAGAGGAAGGTGTAGTCCTCAGCTTCCCCACTGCCGATGTGCAATGTCATTGATGCTTAAATCCAAACTCAGGCAGAGATATAACACAGAAATTGCCCATATAGCTCACATACTATATACTGTGTATAGCCCTTTTTCTGTGCCAGTATGCTGCGTATAACTACAACCATTCTTTCATATAAGAAAAGAACGTGTAGCACACTCGAAGATGGAACTGCTTGCATTGCTAAAAGGTTAGCAAGGAGCAAAGATTGGGTAGACCTACCAGATGCCCCAACCTGCTCTGCTCCTCCGAGGCGAGCAAGCTGCTCTCACTTTTTAATTTCTGATGAGAGAGAGAGTGAACCTTTTTTTATATAAATAATAAGCTTAAGCTTTTTTTTTTTCGAACAGAGTGTTAAGCTTATTATTGTTCAGTACTGTTTCCACTTTAACCAAGATTGTCGCGAATACTAAAGGGGTTAGCTTGTCTTATGATGAGTTGATGATGCTTTCGGTCAAAGGATGCTCGCCTGATCTGTCACCAGTTGAAATTGAAAAATCCAGGTTGATTGTTTGTATAGTAGGTAAGAAATTAATTTGTTCTTTAATGTGCTTCTGGTAGAATTACTTCTATCACTTCCCACACGGCTCAGCTGGTTTCCGTATATGATCTCCTGCCCATGCCCTTTGTCATTATATATCTGTTCACCCGCACCCACAACTCTACATAGATTCCGTTAAATCATGTATGCTTCAAACCAATGCTGGAATTCGCTTGAACTTCCAAGCCTTGTTTAGTAGTCTATGCTTTGCTTACTTCTTAGCAATCCGACGCCCAATGAATGAACCCTACTGAATCTCTCTCTCTCTCTCTCCCCCTCTGTATGTGTTGTGTCACATGTTGGGCGTGTTAGTAGGGTTCAGAAGCTTCAGGTGCTGGCCGGCCGTGCAGATTCCAGCACCACCCGGCGTTAGCAAATCGCAAATCCTTGGGCAGTGTCCAACACATATAAGATAAAGGTGAGAAGCAAGTACAAAAGGAATAAGTTGGGCAGCTGATGGAGCAATGCTCTTTTGACCATGCCTACTTGCCTTTTGTCTTGTTTCTCGCCTCGGACATGAAGGATGCACCTTAGTATGCAACCAAATCAAGTAAGATATCCACCTGGATGACTACCACCACTTGGATGGATCCAGACATATAAATGAGATCCACTGCTACCACTGAAAAAAGATGCTTCCCCATACTGTTTGTTATTCACGACAATTGATTAACTCGGGAAGAGAGCGAGGGATACTTCGATTGTATTCCATCAAGCCTGCCCTGTCCTCTGGGAGGACTACACTATTCAAATTCTCTCTGATCGTTGGATATGTCACTGACGAAGTTGCTTTAATTCTGGTGCTGTAGGCATTCTGATTGAGTTCTCTTTGTCACAGGTGTGGCTGAGGAACCTGCTACTCCTTTTTATTTTTCTAAGAGCTGCCAAATATCCATACATCTTCTTAATAAGTATTCTACCAAGGGGAAAGTATTTTGTTTGCGTTTTACTTAGAAATCAAACAAATGACTTGGGTCTGCAATGTGTAGTGTACTTGTGCAGAAAGAGTGACCCTAGACAAGGCGTAGCTTCTTTTGAGATCCAATATCGAACAGAAATCGACTTGGCCATGTTCATCTTTTGCAAGGGTCTTGCGTCGTACCATGGTATGACAACCACGATAGATGTAATATTACAATGTGTTATAAGAACGGAAAGGATTGTTTACACCAAGCAAACATTATGCAACTGACGTGAGGCTCCTCAACATATTCTTCTTCCTCCCTAATTTCAATATAGTTGAAAGGGAAATCATTAGCTCCAAACGGGAAAATCGTGTTCAATACCAAGCCGCGTTGCACACGCAGGAGTCGGCTTTAATATGAGCCCAAAAATTACAACATGCCTCCGACAAAGATTGGACACAGATTAGATCTTTCAGTAAGAATACCCTACATAATATCTAATTTCTCTAGTTAAAAACGGCCTATAGTTTGATCCACTATCAATCAAAACGATTAACACAACAAATTTCTTGATAATTATTATATATTTGACAAAGTGAACCAATAGAATTCACAAATAGAAAAAAGGATGTTGATGTTTAAATGTAGGCTTAATTTATGTTTGATAAATTTTATATTCATACTACCAAGAATGCAGATACATAATGCATATAACTACATATTAGATAAAATAACATAAATTAAAAATAAAGTATTCATTGAAAAATATCTCCCTTGCATAGTAGTCGCAATATACATTTTTATGATTATAATAATTATAAATTATACATGAATATTTAATATTGGCCCAATTACACTCATAATAAATAACTATAAATCTAAATATTATAAGCTAAATATTATGTCATAGGGTCAATAAAGAGTGTCAAATAACTTTGTGGCGGAGAGCACACTTTTTATATTCACAACCAATTTAGCAACAAATCTTATTTGATAGAGCTTTTCAAATACATAAAAAATATGTGAATCTAAAAATATATGATATAGAAAAAATTATTGAGAAATATGTTGTATAAGTAGGGATAAATTTTTTTTGAGAAAATATAGTCATGGAATATTATTTGATAGATCTCATCAAGAGATTTTTAAGGATACAAAAAAGACATATAATATAAGTTAAAATTAACATAACTTAGAAATTAAGTTCCATGACATATGAACATTTAGTAATATGTTCACATGTGACAAAATATTTAAAATAATCTAAGTAAATAATTTTACTAAAATATCATCAATTCATCTATCAATTCAAATTTATATTAAAATATATAAATATATAAACCATAAATATATTAAAAATTAATTATAAAAAAGATTGATAAAATAGTTGGAAAATAAAAATTATAAAGTTACCCAATTTACTATGATAGACATTAATAAGAGATATGGACTGTAATGAACGGTATGTATGAATCAAGTACCAGATACATGAAGCTACAGCATGGATTAACATTAAAGATGGAGTGTCTAATCGAACGGTCTGCACCTAAGCGACAAATGCCCTGAAATCTCTTTTCAGGTTTTTAAGATGAGCAGCAAGCATACTGTTTAAAGTGTGAAGTGAAGCATAAATTTCCAATCCCAGTTGAAGAAGAATCTTTCCCATCTACCCATTTGTAGCCCACTAACAAGACAATTAGGGTCACCTCAATAATGGACATGTTTGGAGAGTGGGGCTTCCGGAATTCTAAGGTGGATCCCACGATATCAACTGTTCAAACAGTGTCGGCGTCAACTAGGGTGCCTTGTCCTCTCACCATAAAACCCTACCCTTGCAGACGTGCACCAAATGCAAAAGTCTATACGCCATAAACCCACTCGGTCTACGTACCCTTTGCTTATTTGCTGCAGAGCAAAGTTTTATACGTGATAAACTTATTTTATCATTTTAACTATTACTATTTAATGATGTTTGAATGATTGAAATATTAATTACAAATAAATCTCAATGTCAGTGAAATATTTTTCTTTCTTCATCATTTTAATATATAAGTTTTTTTTTTATATTTTATATTACCTTATTAATTTTAAAAATAAAAATTATATATATGTATATATTTTTTTTTTTACGCTCGACTTTAGAACGGAACATACTTCTCAAGCTACGAACAACAAAGAGAAGGAGGCATGGCGCCCCTTCCAATAAAAGTGCAGTGGCTTTTTTAAAATAAGACAACGTGGCCCCATAATTTTCCTACTTACGTGGGACTACATGGACCCCTAAGTAGGGGGTGGCCCCTCCTATTTCAATTTTTTTCTGACTCCGGTTGCTGGGTTCTACTAATCAATAAATAGTAAGCACGATGAAATATTCATCACGAAATAAAACTCGACGTCACTAAAGTAAATTTTATTTCGTGCATCAGGAGGATCTACTGTGCATATATACGCCCCTCCCTCTTAGAGGCAGAAGAGCAGCTTGATTGAGGTGTGAAGGTGGTGGAGCACTACTAGGCTAGTACTCTCAACCTCTAATGATCTGCTGCTTGAGAATAGACCTCCCATTAAGAACAAACACACTTCTCATTGGGTTGGTAAATAGTAATTAGGAGCTCGTAATTAAAATGATGTATGTCATCCCTACTCTAACTGTACTTTCAGGGATATTTAAATCATAAAAAACTGAAAACACAGTTTTTTTGGTTCGAGTAAAGATAAAAATAACACAAAAGTTACTGCAATAATTCTAAACGTTACAACTAAAAAGTAGTGGTAAGAGTTTTAGTTTTAGTTTTTTCACAGAAACAAGACATAAAACAAAAGCAAAAGGTCAATTTGTTAAGGAAAAAGAAGACAATTAACAAAAAGACAGGATCAACAAATCGCCCTTAGACTATACTTTTCTTGGGTGCGAAGAACTGGGTAATTAGAATGGGAGTTGGCCCTTTTTCAAAAGATTTGGCCCCGGATGGATCCCCACAGGTGGAGGTTCCTCCCTTGGGGGTGGGGGCTTTGCGGTTGCAAGCAGAGATGCAGTTTGGGATTGCCCCGCCATTCCAAGCTTGCTTTAGGACGCCAGGAATAAAGACAATCCGGCAACTCAACGCAAACACACACTCCATCTCTCTTAGCTACTAAAGTTAAAGTCCTCTCTCTCTCTCTCTGAAGTCTGAACCTGATCACCATCGGTACCCAACTCAATCCATATACCAAATTCTTAAAGAAAAAGCGAAGAGCCTCATTGCGGGTGGTGTCTCTCCAGTCTCCACCACAGGGCACCCGTACCCGGCCGGAAGCATGTCAGTCGCCGGCTTCATCCGGTCGCCAGACCGACATGTCTAAGCCTTTACCCCGTACGGAAAATCTGACTCTCCCTGTTCAGTCTTCTGACCGCCATGGCTTATCAAACATATCTATTTGAACGCACATATCCTACACAAAAGCAAAAAGAAAATCTTACATCTTGGGTTTAGCAGATACTCTGACTGGCCCCAGCATTACCCAATACTGATGGATTATATTCCTCCTTATTTTCAGGAATTTCGATAAGAATTGACCTGCTACAGGAGCATAGCTACCCGCCCCCCCCCCAGTGCCCATTCAAAATGAAGTCCAAGAAACCTTTGCCATTGCATTTGCTTTGCTTACTGCATCAAAGTAATTTGATGACCATGGAGACAAAGTGGAGGGCCAATGGTCTCGAACCCGCAGAGTAGACCCCCCACCCTCCTGTATTTCTATTAATGTGGGCGATATGTGTGTTGGGCAGTCGAGTCAATGGCAGTGAAAGAAGACAAGCTCACTTTCACAGTTACACACACACCAGAGACACATCTCCATTCGTTATTACGAGTGCCTTCCTTTTTACAGAGAAGCTTTCATTGGGATTGAGGAGCCCAAGTGAGATTGTGATCCCATAGCTTTTAATTTAATTTACATGGATATTCAAGCTCTTGATCATTTCTTTAATCAAGACAGTCGAAATTAAAGACAAGAAGGTGATGACGTGGGAGAGGAGTCTGCTAATGATCAAGCAATATTGGACCATGTTGCATGAGAATATGAGAAGGGTGCTTTGCCCAATATGCAAAACACAGAAAGGTGCAACATTCTTCCCAGAAATCCAGCATGTAATGAGAGATACCCTCCCTTGACGGTAATGATACGGAATCTTGTTCCGTTATCATTAAAGGCTAACGGCGAACATAACGGCTCTTCAGTCTTACCAGCTATAAATGGGCGAGGCAGAAATTAAGGAGTTTACTTTCACACCCCACCCCGCTTGCATTGCATATGTCCCAGCTCATCATCCATCTCCATCTCCACCCATCCTCGGTTCGGCCAACTCCTCCGTTTTCTTCCTTCCAGGCTCCAGCTCCAAGAGAATCCGATCCCCCATCGGGGTTTCTGCTCAGGAAGGGATCGCCGGCAAGCAATCCGCTCGGCTGTGTCCTTCTTCTTCTTCTTGTCTCTTCTCTCTCGGGTGGGGACATATTTCTCCCTCTGGAGTCTATCTAGTACTGTTTTTCCTTGTTTAGCATTGAGACCATATTTGTCCCAGTATTTGTTTCTCGGTTGGGGAGACAACCGGAAGAGACTTCATTTCCATTTTAAGTTAGAGAAGTGAACCTCCCTTTGTCTCTTAACTGAGGAGGGTGCCTGATCTTTCTTTTCATCTCATTTAGAGTGTCTTAGAAACAGAGCACTTCACTATTACAGGATTGTCTCTTACCTCCGTTGGATTCTTCCGAGATCATTGAAAGCATCCATAGGTTTGTATGACATAACATTTCAATCTTACCAATATGTACAGGTCCAACATGTTTCTTTTCTTTCTTTTTTAAATTGCATTCACCCCATTTCATCAAAGCCAAATCTATTTCTATCTCTCTCGTAACAGGAGCGACTTGAAGTCATCAGATTGTTTCCCATCTATTTTGCTCTGTATCAAGGAACAGGAGGCTTTTGTTCTTCCCGAGCATTTCAGAAGGTCGGGTTCATTCAAACGAATAAGCTGAGAGGCAATAGCACAATTCAAGTTCGTTGATCGAGACAGCAGGCGTGCCACATTCGCCCCGTATCATCACAAGCGATCTGAAGACAGGAGAAAACTCCTTGGTGGGAGATAATTACTTTCTCCGTGAAGAGGTAAGTCCTTACTCTGGTCAAAAAAGAGAAAAAGAAATGGAGAGATTCCTTCTTGTACCACGGGTTTTTGATTTGCTTGGAGCCCATGTTGTCATATCACCAAAAGAGAAAGCTCCCAAGCAGGCGTCTCCTAAAAAATTGTTGGAAAATGGTAACTCGACTTATTTTAATCTATTTCTGATCAGAAGATGGACCATATGTCTCTGCTTGGTCTGAATGTCTGATGTGGTATTCCCTTGAAGGCCGAGACCAGAAAGTGATCTCTTCTATGTTGAGCTGATCAGAACCTTCCGTCCCATATTTAAAACCAGTTTTTTAAATTCATATATGTCCTACTTTAGTACGTTAAGAAAAAAAAGGCACAGCCCTTATTGCAGCTCTCTTATTGCATTCGAAGTTGCTGCACAATGAGTGCCCCTCCTGATATGCTTCTTTGATGAAATTATTCATCTTTCCCTGTTCATGGAGTAAATAATTTTGTGTCTTTACCCATTTTTGTAAGGAGCTTGAACACTTCAAAGGTGGTTGACCCCACCCCCGCTTTGGCTACTCTTGCTCAATCATATGAATATATTTATTGGTGTAAGCAAAATCGCCAAGCTTAGATTTTTTCATCCACCTGAAGACCCCATGAACGCCAGTGCTGTGTCTGTCTGAGTTGGTCACTCTGTGAGGCATTGAGCAACTTGAATGAAACCCGCCTTTGTCAGGCTGTAGCCGGACTGAAAGCTGTTGTCATGTCCGGACTAGAATGAATAAATTTGTTTCCAGCACGGCTTATAACATGCATATGCACGGCGTGATTCCCACTGACATTCATCTATTACACGAAGAAGTGGGTGCTAATAAGAGATTACTAAAACAAATGTTTTTGATGGAGCAGGGCGGGGAAGAGTGAAAGATGTTGACTTGCATAGCGTGTTCGAAGCAGCTGGAAGACGAAGGGGACAAGGGCCCGCGTGGAACTCCAAGCAACAAGGACGCTGTGAAAAGCCTGACCGCTCAGGTTCAATCTTCACACCCTCCTTCTTCCTCCCTTCTCTATCTCTAGCAGCTACTTCTGGTGTAATGCGTACAGAAGGGGGCTTGGAAGGGATAAAGTCTGCTGAAAAATACTAGGGATTAAGGGTCCCTCCCCTTGTCGTGAATCGTCTTCATCTGTCCGTGTCTCTCTCCCTCCTTTCTTGACCCGGGACCCATAAAGAAGTCATGCACTTGTCTGATGAAATTATCATCTTCTAAGTCAATCCTAGAATTAGCCGACATTGGCTAGGAGTTGGAAATTTTCTTTCGAAGCTATAACATATTTAAGATAAGATTATTGAGCGAGTAAGGATAGGACATGAAGGAATTTGAATGGACGAGGAAGAGGCGATGGCCGCCTGCGTGCGCAGTGACCAGTGCCAACAAAAGGGGGCCACGCTAGTAGCAGTAACCAGTTAAGGAGGAGGCTGGCACTGCCTCTAAAAGACCCAACTACATGTTCGGAGCGGTCCCCTTGCGGACGGGGGGGGTGTTTACAGTAATTGTCGAGTGTCTCATACATGAGTCACATCCCCCGCTGCCTCTGCTCCCATCTGTTGTTTTGTCGCTTTAATGTTAAATTGTTACCAGGTTTCCCTGTCTCACATGTGCGATTCCAACAGTCTTTTCTGTACCCCCGAGATTACGACTCTCCTTACTTACTCACTCCCTACGCGTGCATGATGTCTTCTTGACTTTACTCTTTACTGCCCATAATTGCAAGCAATCCTTTGTTGCCCCCATCCGGCCCCCCTTTTATCATCTTCTTCTTTGTCGTTTTTCACTTTCCTAAGCCTCTCATCATTTGCTTCTGTTGTTTATTACCTAATCATTTGTGTGCTCACAATTCAAATTAACTATTAACTAATTAACTGGTGTATGCATGTAGATTAAGGACATGGCGCTCAAGTTCTCTGGTGCCTATAAGCAATGCAAGCCCTGTACAGGACCCACCACCAGCGGCGGCGGCGGCGGCGGCGGCGGCTATTCCAGGGGCCAGAAGCCTCCCTATGGCGATTTCGACCCGGCCTCCGACTCACAGAGTTACTCGTATCTGCAGCCGGGGAGTTCCAGCTCCACCCCTGCGTGGGACTTCCCAACTTACACTAGAGACCATCCCTTGGCAGCTGGATCGTCCGATTCCAGGTTTAGGCCCGTCTCCAGCGGCGGCATCCAACAGGGGCTGGACTCCGTCTCAGCCCGCTCCTGCGACGTCGTCCTCGGCGAAGAAGACGAGTCCAAGGAATGGATGGCCCAGGTCGAGCCTGGGGTGCACATCACCTTTGTCTCCCTCCCCCAGGGTGGCAACGACCTCAAGCGAATAAGATTCAGGTGTGTTTAGAAAGGTTTATATACAAATAATGCGTTTGGTTTTGGCTCTGCAATCTACAACCTGAAACTTAAGCAGGCGTCTGACTTGAACCTGGCAGCCGGGAGATGTTCAATAAATGGCAGGCGCAGAGGTGGTGGGGGGAGAATTACGACAGAATCATGGAGCTATACAACGTACAGAGGTTCAATCGCCAAGCTCTTCCAACTCCTCCTAGGTCCGAAGACGAGGTATTGCATACCTGACATTTCTGTGAGATATGTACTATTCGCCATGTTCTTCACATCTTGCAAGTTGCACCGCACCCTCGTTTACGTAGTTACTGCAGTTTTTAACCAGGTCCAAATTATTTACACCACGACAACACCCTTCTCTGCTCAACCAACTGTATGTGGCAACTTTCTGCGTTCCAAACTCAAAATTTGACCATAACAATGATATAACTAACATCTCATCCAACGGCAGTCTGCTTTGTCAAAATTTCCTAGCCTATTTACAAGCCTTAATTTCATGTCAAGTTGATGTCCGGGAAAACCTTCTTCATAAGATAATTGTTTTGTCCGCTAAAACACCCATCTACTACTTAGCATTTAATTCCTGTGGATGCTTCTTATTCACTGTTTAGTGAATGCTAATGATTTGTGGTTCACTGAAACATGTGATTCAGAGAGATACTTATTCGAGGATGGGGTCCGCGAGAGAGAGCCCAGCTACACCATCCTTAAGCAGAGAGAGAATGCAGAGGAATTATTACAGACCCTCTACGGGAAAAGGTTATTATCCAGCAGATAACACTACCATGGAGTACGGGCAGATACACAGCTCCATGCCAGGGATATCCAGCATGGGGGCCAAAGGGGAGACCTCCTCAATAGATGCTTCCAGGACGACCACCTCTTCCAGAGATGAGAACTCGGTCTCTATCAGCAATGCCAGCGACCAAGAGACAGAGTGGGTTGAGCAGGACGAGCCCGGGGTGTACATCACTATAAGGGCCTTACCGGATGGTACAAGAGAGCTCCGGCGTGTTAGATTCAGGTGAGATACTGAATTAACATTCTTCCCAATATTACCTTTTATGGGTGTTTGGTTTAGGCTTTAAAAGTGTCAAAAGTGTGATGGATTGGTTCTAAGAGAGGGAAGATTTTAGATTGGCAGGGGACCCCAAGATGACTAGCCACTAATGATCGATGGTATAAAGTATGAACTGAACACTAATAATTAACCATGAAAATCATTTAATATTAAAAATATAAAAAATAGATTATATTATCAATCTAAAATAGTTTCACAAAGAAAAGCCTGATGAATTGTGATCTCTAGTTGGCCTACTCTTGAGTCTACTTGCTGTAGGAAGCTAAAACAAAAGCTATGTGAAAGACCCTGTGTTCTCATTGCGAAGGCAATTCACGCGCATCTGTATTTCTTTTACTTTTTTTGGTGGTAAATAATTGAGGCATCCTGCAGCTGGGGACCATGGAATGCTTCATGCGCACCTGCAATTCACGGGTGTCCCTACATTGAATATTTCCCTTTTGCTTGAATTTGTAGGAAAGAAGGACAAAGGAATGCAATTTCGCGTTTCCTTTTATGGGAAGCGCAAAAGCATTAAGATTTTGTCATGCAACAGTGAGATAAAGAGATTGCCAAACTAAAAAAACAAGGAAAATAATTTCCGGACCACTTACACCAGATTACATGATCAATGGATATGTGGAGGGGGAGAACATGGGAACTGTTGGATCTGTTCCCAAGTTTCTCTCTCACCACTTTTTAGGTGATGTGGCAGCCTCCATTGTTAGTCATCAAGCCTTTGTGAGAAACTGGTCAGGCTAGACAAAGACAAAGTGAAATATGAAACAGTATATTCTGTAAAGAAATGGAAAAAAAAGAAAGATAAGAAGACGCACATATTTGCCTCCACTGGTTTTCTTTCTATTGGCTGCAGACTGTCGTATCCTAAATCTTTCCTTGACAGCCCCAGTATATCTTCACTAATAAGTATACTGTTTGCTTTTTCATAGTCTCTAATGCTGTTACTCTTTGCTTTTCCTTTCTTTTGTTGTTGTCTCAGCCGGGAAAAATTTGGAGAAGTGCACGCCAAGTTGTGGTGGGAACAGAATAGAGAACGAATACAGGCACAGTACCTTTGATAGTCCCTGCAGATGTTGACTACACAGCTGGTGGACGCCCATTTACCGTTGGCTATTGCTGTATAATTCATTTGTTAACTCAATCAAAATTCGATGCAGAAGTAATATCTCTTTTTCTTTTTCCTTTGTTCCGTTCATTCTGGTCTGGCTTAAAGGTGCAGTGACGCACGCAGATATTCATCTCTTGGAAGCATTTTATTTATGAATGCTGCTATTTCCTTCCCCCCCCCCCCCCCCCCAAACATATGCTAAGAGCCCCCATACTTTTAACACCCCGTTAAAACTTTAAAAATTGCTCCCACAAACCCCTCTCTACCATAATAATATTTTAAAATAAGAAATTCCTCGTACTCAGGCCACAGCCGCCGCCGGCAATGGTGGCAACTGCAATGACAACTACGACAAATCGACAACGACGCCCCCTCCTCTTCTCAGCCCATTCCCCTTATTCCATTTCTTCATTTATCTGTTCTCCAACTCAGCCAGCCCATGTAGACAGCTTACTGGGATGATGACGATCTGACCCTCGTTCGAGCCGGCACCGAGGGTCCCCAAGAGAGCCTGGTTGGGCTTCCAAAAATCACAGGGTCTCCTCGTGTGTGGAAATCATACCTCCTCTAGCTTCTGCTCTCGCTAACTTCTATTCTTGTCAACACTCATTTGGCAGTTTTTCTTCTCGATTTGCAAAAGACCTTCTATCATCTGAGGACTCGGGCGACCTACTTGTTTCATCGAGTTCGGATCTTGTGCTTGGAGAGCCCTTGCTCTATCCAACATTCTTTGATTTTATTTTGAATATTAGTTTCATGTTTTGGTTTGGATTTTGAGAGTTTTATGTTCTCTCTGGGGCAGGATTAATTGCAAATCGAGTTTTTCATATGAAAATTGTTGCTGATGTGAAAGTCTGCAGCTTGACCTTGTTCAAGGGCTCTTGGCCATGCACTTCCATCTCTGCATTTTTATGCTCATTTCGGCAATGATGACGTTCCCTTTCCTGTTTGTCTCCAAGCTTGACCTCACGGAGTTCTTTTCTATGAACTCCAGCAACTGTATCTTCAGTCAGAACTCTGCTCCTGGGAAGTATTTTAAGCTTTTCGCCTTTTATACCTTCTCCATGCAAGGCGGATGTCAATGTACGATGACCAGATATTTGCTGCTAAAGAAAATAAAAAAAGTCACTGGCCGACAATCGCCGGCGATCGATCACCGGCCACCGATGCCCAAGAAGAAAGGGAAGGGAAGGGAAGGGAAGGACGTTGGGGTGTCCACTAAGCAAAATAGTGGGTGGTGCATGAGGGTCCTTAGCAATAAGAAAATACAACTTTTTGTTCTATTTTGGGGGGTAATGAGCATATGTTGGGGGGGGGGAAATAGCATCGTTCTTTATTTATTCGCTGTTATAAAACGTCGCTCAAAATATTTAGTCATCAAATATCAAAAAGCTGGGCTAAAAAAATTAGTTAACGTTTCTCCCTCGCGTCTAGAACGTACACACGCGATCGTGGAATTCAACCTTAATTCAGGGGTCATAATCAGAATCCTGGAAACACGGACCGAACTTAACCAGCTATGTGCGAGTCCACAAGTGTAAACACGTCTCTTGTCTAAGATAACCGCATCCTCTTGTCGACTTTATGTGCAACTTTTTTTTTTATTTTCTTCTTAAATGATAGTTAATATGCAACTCATTTCGTTGATGAACTCCATTGCACAGTCCTACGATTAGGAGTGGCTTTCATGTAAACTTGCATATGGGTAAAATGCCAACCTAAAACCACGAGCACTTCACATATTTAGCTTTAAGGGAAACAAATCCTGATCAGACAACTCAGTAATAGTAGAGAGCTATGGGCGAATCACGCACCAAGCAAGCACATATCCAAGGCACAAGGCCAAGAAGAGAAAGTAAACAACACAACAGGAATAGTCAAACACAATGCGAACACCCCACAGCACAGCATCGAGCCTTCCACATAATCAGCTAACCACTTTTCTATAACTTCTTCCAGGTGGCACCCCGGGTGGCCGACCAAGAAAATCAGCACGGTTTGAATGCCAGCCTCCCGCCTTCATAGGTGGTGGTGCTTGAGCTGATGGCTTCACGGTTTCTAACTGTTCCCTGCCCGAGTTGATAGACAAACGTTGCATCTTCTCAGCAGTATCAGAGACAGCACACGGGCTTCTGTTTGATGAGAAGGATACTACAAGATACAATCAACAGGCAGCATTTGTATTAGCCCTACTTGATAGTCCAACAAATTTCAGTAGAGCAAAAATGATCTAGAATGTAAATAATTCTACTCTCAAAATTTTTTATGTTGTGAACATCCAAACAAACATAACAAACAGCGAAATCATAATGGAAGATTTACACAAGCAATCAAAATTAAATTCACACATCTACCAGGACTGTTTTTCACCGACTGACGATGTCGAGGCAGCTGCTTCGAACAAGATTTGGCAGACTTGCCATTGGCACCCTACAAAAATAATACAAATTTTCAGTAAAGAATAAAGATGATGGTAGTATAAATTAGAAGCACAGTGCATTCTCTCACCGGGTAATCCATTTCCAGCTTCCTTTGCACACCAATGTTCAGGGAATTGTGCATTCTCGAAGAAAAGAAGCTGCTTGCAGGTTTTGCATTAAATGCATTACCAGAATGTCTCCCAGGGATCTTTTGTTCCAAAGCTCCTTTAAAATGAACTTAACATTGAGGCACATTAAACTAATAGAAGCCCAACTGAGCTTGCAAAAAGTAAAGGCAACTAGAAAGCATAACAGAGGACATATCAAATAGCTTTGAACCTACCAGATGGTGGGGTTCTTAAAGCCACAGATTTCGCATGAATTGGTGGTGGGATATAGTAGCAGAGCTGACACATTTAAGGAAATGCACTAATTAAATATATGCCACTTAATGGTTCTGCTGAACCCAACCGAAGGTAATATACAACGTGTGGAAATA
Source organism: Saururus chinensis (assembly GCA_035235625.1). Lineage (NCBI taxonomy): Eukaryota > Viridiplantae > Streptophyta > Magnoliopsida > Piperales > Saururaceae > Saururus > Saururus chinensis. Next base: position 38,907,114 of record CP141147.1, read on the forward strand.
CTTATTACCTGGAAGAAAGGATGTTGAAGGGCCTCAGCTGCTGTTGGCCTTTTACTAGGATCCCAAGAGCAAAGTGACTGATATTACATAAAACATGGAATTAGCTACATGAGTTTAAACTATAACATAGAATCTCAATGGTGCAAACATCATGAGCAAAGCTTCCGAATGCAATATTAAAAACTCGCATCACAAAGCTGCCGCAGTTAAGACAGGTAATGCATCAATTTGCAACCAGGGAAACAAGGGGCAAGGCGGCTGAAACTTGGAGCGCTTTGTATATCAAAATCTTTAAATAAAATAGAACAATAACCCAATAACGTATATGTTTATACTTATAAGATAAAATTGTATGTTAATCTTATGAAGTAAAAATATTAAGTGATATTTACTTGTAATATATGTGTTATATAAGGTAACATTATAGAAAAACAAATAGAAATAGAATGGCAATCACGCCTGCATAACATATTCATACCGAGATAAGGTTGATGGCATCCTCACTTGCCGATGGTATTAATGCAGAAAGATGGACACTCGTAAACTGTACAACAAACATATTAGCCCTTGTTATATTTACAAATTTTTACGGAAAAAATAGAATATTTGGCATTACTATCCCACAATTGGAGAAAAACGGCTGCACAAACCCAACATCAATCAATAAACGGGCCCTCATCCAAGCAAAAATATAAAAGATAAAATAAAATATGGGTCACCTGCGGAAACTGATATTTCATGACACCTGCAAGTTTCAATCCCTCAGCCCATGAATTTTGATTAGGAGTACCTATTACACTGCATATTTTGTATATTTCATCTGCTTCACTGAATATCAGAAAACAAAATAAATCAATTATCAGTAGAATAAAAAAATTAAATTTCACAGGAAAAAAAATAATTTCAGGTATCAACTTCAAAAGGAATAACTTTAACCAAGGATTTCTACCTGGAACCAGGAAATAGTGGGCGAAGTGTATACAGTTCAGCCATGATAGCACCCATTGCCCACATATCTGATTTGAAACAAAAATGATGCAAAACTATTATCCTCAAGATTCACCATAAAAACACAAATAAGATGTTCAAGTAAAACCCTTTGACCACCCCAAGGATATCACCAATAGCTACTTACCCACTGCTGAGCCATATACAGATGACTGAAGGAGAACTTCAGGGGCTCGATACCTGCATGTTCAGACAAAAAGGCAACAGATATAATTCATGTCCAATGCACATTCATTGCACGAAAAGTAATTAAAGAAAGCATCCAGATACCATCGAGTAGAAACATATTCTGTATATGGGGGGTCAGAGCTGACTTCTCGAGCCAGTCCAAAATCTGCAATCTTGATAATGTCCTTTGTAACCAATAAATTCTCTGTAAAGCGTTTCCATAATTTGTTAGAAAATGGTAAGCCCAGAAGCAATAAGAGGATATTTCTCATTCTTTAAACAAATCCAAGAACACAAACACGCTAGATTTTGTTCAATTAATATTATGCGTTCTTCATAATTATTAAAAGGTGATTTCAGCTAAGTACAATAGCGCTGTAACTACAAATAACCACATTACATAGCCAACTATTTTCAACAGCTTGTGGAAGTCCTACACTAGATACTGGCAGATATAGAATAACGTTTCAAAACAGTAATTAAACCCCCCTAAAAAAACTGTCAACTAGAAAGTTAAATAGTTGAACATCCAACAAAGTTAGCTTGATCCACAGAATCCTCAACCATCCGGAAAAGTTGCTCACCGGGCTTAAGATCACGATGAAAATAGCCATGCTGGTGCATATAAGCAAGTGCTCGGAACACTTGGAAGCACCAATTTCTAACTTCCTTTTCAGTAAACTGATTCACTCGATCTTTCATAAGCTGATATAGGTTACAATCCTGAAAGTAGTGATCATATATGTTTATAACTGCATAATCTAACTAATGAAAAAAGTCATACAGAAATGAAAAATATTCTCATATACTCACCATGTACTCAAACACAAAATAAAGGAAATTATTTTCCCTAATAACCTCCTTAAGCTTCACAATGTTGGGATGATTCATCTTTCGCAGGGACTGCAGATTTCAGAACATGTAAATAATGTGAAAAGGAAAATTACGTCACAAGCAAAGATGAAAGGAAGAATATACCTTCACTTCCCTCAGATTCATGCACTCCTCCCAGGAATAATATTTCCTTTTCATTTTCTTAATTGCAACCTACCAAGGAGCAAAATAATTATAGAAAAATGAAATAAACAATCAACAATACATGCTTCATATTAAAAGCTTACAATTTCCCCAGTCTGCTTTTTCATAGCTCGCCAAACACTGCCAAATGTACCATTGCCAACTTCTTTAATCACCCTATACCTGTATTGAACAATATACCATTGTCAAACAAATTGCAAGGTTGTTTCCACTTAATCAGGCTGCACAGGTAAAGAAACTCACTGGTCCATTGTGGGGGACGATACCAAGAGCAGCTTCCACAATCACAAAATTACTTTATGTCACGAAAGTAAGTTCGTGGACAGAAAATAATCTGATCATTCAGATATGATACCGGGAAAGAAGCTTCAAGAGAACTAAATTACATTTAAGCCTCTCAAAGCGATATATCGACTTGGATCATCACATAATCAGCACTCACAAGAGAGACACTCAGGTTCTATTTCCAAGATCAATGCAAGATCATTTGAATCTCAGCTAAGCATTAAAATTTGAGTGAGTGATCTTCACAGCAGCTACTTTATTGTCTTCAGCATATAAAAGATTCCCACAACTAGCAGCCCTCAACAGAAGCATCATGCTAATCAGTAAAGCACTGAAAGGGAAAATTCAGACCCATAGTCTGTAGAGCAACTACAAAATGATATGCAGAAACCAACAAGATCATTCCACTCTCAGCTATCAGACTTTAGTCCTAGAGATGAAGAGATACGGTAAACCAAACAGAAGATGTGTCAGAAAGGCTAAAAAAAACTAATAAGCAGGCTATTGGAAATTAAAAAAGTAGAAATGGAGAAACCAGATTATACCCCATAAAACTATTCCACAATGCAAAGCTCTTCCTGCATCACACCAAATTCGCATAAAGAATGTGATGGTACTGATCTGTTAAAAATTGCCCATCAGAAGCTTATGGGATCAAACAGCCATGAATAACGAAATCCAAACAATGCTTACTTTAGAAGGACCATATCCAACACAAGCTTCAAAATTATAATGCATTAGGCCTTCCGAGATCATCATGTAAACGTTTCCAGTGCTTAAGTACAGTTGACAAAAGAAACGAGATATTTTTCTCCAAAAATGAGAAATCGCCAATCAAGAACCTCCTGGAAAGGCAAGAACAGAAGCTGGTAGCGGTTTGACCAAAAGGACACTTGCTCCATTTCTTAAAGGAAACAGATAAACCTGCCAGGAAAAGAAAAAAGATCATTTATGCAGTAATACAACATGTATTCCTAATTCTGAAAGTCCAATAAATACCATTGAACATCAAACACCAACCCATATAGATCTAGTAAATGTTTTTCTTCTCTTACAAGCATCTTTGTAAATATAAGATTGAAAATTCTACCTAGAAAACAAACTAAGAAACTCAAATAAAAATTTCGTCTCCATAACTTACGACTAGTGAATGATGAGACCACAGGCGTCCATCATCCAACAAAATTTACTGAAAAATGACCCCGGCACCAAAATTTGAAAAAACCCACCAAAAGAAAATTATTGATAAAGTTAAAGCTTCTTACTTGTTGACAGTTATCAAATAATATCTATGTAACTGAGAGAACTTCAAAAATCATTAGGGTAAGACAGTTAAACCAAATAATATCTATGTAACTGAGAGAACTTCAAAAACCATTAGGGGAAAGGATAACCGAGGAAAAATGGAAGAGCAGACATAGTAGAGAGATGAGAAAGGGGTGAAGGGTGCATACAACAAGTAACTAAACCCAGCACCAAAGACAAAACCGCCAAAACAATACGCAGAGAATAAACCGGCCTTACAACGTCTACATCAGCAGAGCATTTGACGATTTCAAAGAGAAACTCCTAAACTTCATGTATTCGAAACATTATGCATCTCCCGTAAAACTCACCCATCAAGCTACGGCATAATTGTACAAAAACGAATGTAAACGCAAATCAATCATAAGAATGAGAAAAATTAAAACGCAAATAAAGGAAAAGGGGGAGGTTTTCAATCCAACATCTGCGAGAAACCCTAGGCGATGAAGTGTTTAGATGGACATCCCTCCAAACACGAATCTGATGATTGATACAAGCAAGCAACGCCTCGGATGTACTCAAATAGACAAAAAAAAGACACAGATCAACCGTGACAGCATATATCCTTCAGTACAGATGCAATTTAACCAAAAATTAAAGGCATACGGAAACGGTAGCGGCGAATAGATCGTGTGATCTTCGTGCAGATAAAAACTGAAGAACTACAGCCACGAAATCTAAATCACAATTAGCAAGCCATCCCAACGTCGAATCGAACTAAACCCACAGAGAGATGCAACGAAGAGAGCTTACAAGCGGAGATTGAATTGAATTGAAGTACCTCCAAAAGATGTTGATGTCGAAGGGCATAAACCTCCCTGGCCTCGCGAGGGGCGCTCCGGTCTCCTCCTCAAGCGAAGCCACGCGGAACGGACGTCGGCTCAGCTATGGCCTGGGGCAGGCAACCACAGAAGAATGGAGAACCACCGAAAGAAAGAAAGGAACAATTCCCAAGCATCGAAAAGGAATCGGCCGTATATATATATATACTCCTACGGAGTAAGTTTTTCGGGAACAGAATCGGTCGTTTATTACCCCCGCAAACAAACTAGCACGAGTAGTGTTTTTTACTTCTTATAGAGACCAGGCCTCGGAACGTGGTCCATCAGATTTGGATTCGACGGCCCTCCCTCGTGCTCTTGTAAACTTTTACCATAACTACGTAAGCTATGTTCTTACAAACTTTTGCCATTGAGGTAAAAATCTCATTAGCATTAGGATTAGTAATGGGGCATTAGCCGGAGAGCGTAAGCTGCGTGGGCGGTCAGGCTTCAATTTTAAAATTACCTACTTGTTTCTTATTAACACGCTCACATGTTCATGTTAACTTATTTTAATATAAAGTAATTAATTTATTATTAGTAAAAAGAAGAGAGACGTCCCGGTGACTATTGGGATGGATGGAGGTGCCACGATGGACATTGACGGCCAGGAAATTAGGCATGATGATGTTGTCGAGGAGGTGTAGTAGCCTCCAAGGCGACTATTCCTCTGGAAAATGAGCACCGTCGTGGGGCATACATGCTGTCCAGTTCACATGCCTACCGTCTGTGAGCCATGTTGTTTGGCATTATTCCTTTAAATTAAACAATCTTTGCTTATTTTTCAAGTATACTAGTATATAGCAGACACCTTAGACTTGCAATATCTTCATCCACCAAAATTTGATTATCTTATCTCCTCGCAGATTAGATTCGTCATGTATAAAATATTAAAATTTAATAATCAATTATAACAAAATTAATATATGTGGAGCTACATATTTTGAATATGTATTAAAATCCGATAGCACATGTAATTTACATGGGTGGGCACTGGGCAAGTTATAAAAAACCTACTAGTCCCCTATATTATGTGGGCTGCAAAATCGAAATTACTCTATCAAGATACATTGGCGAGGCACATGCGTGTGTACGAGATTCTTACTATAAAAACTATTTTAAAAAATATATATTAGTTATAGATATATGTTAACACTTTTTCAATGGTATAATTCCATTTATGATATGAATTTGATTAAAAAAATTAGTATGTCGTAGATATTAAAAAGACAAATCCAACTCATTAAAAATCATGATAATAAGACTTTTGCGGCTGTATATATTGTAAACCTAAGTTTGTTACTTTATAGCATGTTGCCCATGTGTTATGGCGTGGTTATTTGTATGTGCCCCCACAAATTTTAACCTTTTCATCCTAGTTCTATTTGATGTAAGAGTTCTCAAAATCTTTCCGTGTACATAGGACTCCCGCTTATGTTGATGGTGCCTGCCCTCCATTGGACTTTCGTAAATGCGTCCACCCAATGCACCAACGCTAGTACCAACACCCACATTTGCCCCAAAATGCACTTACCTTCGTTGTCCAGTGGCTAAAACTTAGAAATTGCCAACCCCCATGCCAATCAAAGGGTTGAGGGTACACAAAAATATGAAAATGGGCTCTATTATGTAACCACAAATTATGGAAATTGGCCCTATTATGTGTCGCCCATAAATTTAGAAGTATTTTAACATGTTAAAATTATTAAAATTAAAATTAATTTTCAATTTCTTTGAGATTGGTCATCAAAGCATTCACTAATGTGCCAATGAGCACGTCAAAGTATAACAATTTTACTGTTAGTAAGCAACAATGCATTGGTGACAATAAATTTCACGTATTCATGGGTAGGGTCAATGATGCATTAGTGTGAGAGACAGTTATGTAGATATTTTTAAAAACAATAAATGAATTTTAACGAATGGTTGTACCTTTTGGTGAAATGTTGCATCCCTTAAATATTCTTTAGTGAAAGGTGTCATCCCTTAAATATTGTGTAATGGGGTGCAACCATTCTCGGGTTGCAACCATTGGGAATGACTGCACCCCTTCAGTTGTGATGAGACACTTCATCATAAAGAGACATACCCCTTCACTTCGTACCTCTTAGGAGTCTATAAATAGAGACACAGACCTAGGCAATTGTATATTCATGTGCACAGACATAAGAAAATACACTACAATTTTTTCTTCTTTTGTGTTCACCTATTTTTCTTGTATTTTCCTATGTTTTTAAACATAAATTTCAGCCATATTGCTATACAATTTCAAAGAGAGTTCAAGGAGAATTCTTCAACATTGCTAGTTGCAGTTTCTCAAAAGCTCTGTTGTATCTTGGGAGGAAGTTTGTCGTGTAGCCCATCAGCAACTTAGATCTATCTAAAGGGAACAAATAATTCCTTAAAGAAATTATAATTGTACGTGCCTCAGGAAAGTTTTGTGTTCATCTGCCTTTCAAAGGCGAGTTCTTAAATCCATCTTCAACCGCCGTATGTTATAAAAAACAGCCATAATCCATCTCCATCCGCCATCTGTTGTGAAGATCAATGATAATTCATCTCCAACCATTGTTCATTGTGAAGATCAAATATCATCCTCTAAAGATAATTTCTGCAAATATGTATCTTACCCCTTGTCCTGTACCAACCAGTTATGTCAACGAGGATCAATAATTATTAGTTCAAGGTCAATAATGTTACTTTCTCTATCCCATATTAAATATTTAATTAATAATTTTAAATAAACTAATATTAATTCAAATTAATTTATTTTGAAAAATTAAATAAAATAGAGGGATTTTTTTTATTACTAAAAAGCCATAAAGACTTACAAAGATGAAACCAAGTCCCTATTAATAAGTCCCTTAGAAGTAGAGGACAACAGTCCTTCCAAGAAGAAACCTTCCAGGTAAGCACTAGACTAGCCAGATGATGAACAAGTGCATTTGCCTCCCTAAACACGTAAAGAAAATCATAGTTGGAGAAAAACTTTGATCCTCCAGCACCCTGTTCAGACCACCATGTCTAGCTAATGTCTACTGAATGTCCTTAATAACTTAAAGAGCATCCCATCAAATATTACATACTTATAACTAAGCTCAGCAACACCCAGTTTACTTTTTGCGCAACCTTCATCTCAGCATCATAAGCATCGACTACATTATGAAAAAATAACAAAAGCTTGCTTGCACATTCCCCAACCAGTCTCTGGCCACTATTCCAACACCCCCTTCATGGGTATTAGAATTAAAAGCTCCATCAAAATTCAGTTTTATAAATTCCCTACTAGGAGGAGTCCAGAAAATTAATCTAGATCTAGGAACAAAGTATGTTGGATCATGTTTTCTACATCCGTTATAAAAATCATAAGAGGCTATAGTGTTCTCCCACACATTTGCCTTGAATCCATTTTCCTTCCATTAATAGCCTATTTCGACTTCATAGTTAATTAATATGATTTAGATTATGTTCTCCGAGTTCTAAGATTAGACTTCATTGTCATTATTGTTGGAAAAACTTTTGAATAAGATTTAAGATGTGCTTCCTAGCATAAAATGCAGAAGGGCAATCCACACAGTGCCTGTTGTTGGAGCAGGTTGGTGGCTTGGTCAGCAGCTCAAGGCATGATCATATATATGGCTTTAGGTTAGGTTTGTGACGAGTTGGGCTAATTTGCTTGGTGCCTTGCCTAATTACACAAGTATTACATATTTTACATTACACAAATTGCCAGAGCGCATGATCCCCAAACGGCTCGTTGCAATAGCCCATTTGAACATCAAAGTGCAAACTCGTACAATGCATGAATCTTGCAACTAATAGTCGACTATACATGATTACAAAAAAAACTCATTTTTTAGGGGCTGTTTGGACGAAAATTCATGAACAAAATTTTTCTAAGATTAAGGAGAAATCTTATAAATTAAGTTTTAGTTGCAAAAATTCTTTAATGTATCAAATTTATGAAGCAAAAGCTTGATAACAAATGCGCAATAAATGCATAGGACATTACATTATCATGAACATTTATGATATATCTCGATGGTTCACAAATTAATTTTGTTAACAATTTTTTTTGACAAATTCATTTCTCAATTTTGAATATTTCGTCATCACTATTGTCGACATATGAACCATTCACTGTTCTATGGTTCATGCGAGATTGGTGTAAGTCGACACACACAAGCACAAGAGATCTCTTTTAAGTACCCATCTAAATATGTTGTTAAATAGTATTTTAAATCTTATTAAGTTGATATTGTAATATAGAGAAATCAAAGGTCGGAGTTGGGGAAACGATTCACTGCGTCTTCCAGCTTATATGATAAGGCAGGGAAGAAGCATGATTGAGTAGAGGAATATGTACGACCTTTGCTGCTGCTCTTGTCCTGGGGCTTGGGTTAGATTCTAATCATGATACGTTACAACGCAGGTGATGACACGATCATATGAGGGTGAATTCCAGCACATGGACAAGGACAACACTTGCATAGCAATCCAAGAGAATAAGCAAATAGGCTGACATTGTCAAATGAATTGGATGAACATGGGTTGAAGGAAGAAGAAAAGAAGGAAGGGGCAACTTGAGTGCTTTCTAAATTGAGAATTGTAGCGCCTCAATTTTTTAAATTATCTTAAATATTAAAGCATCGGCAATTCGTAATAATAAAAGGGTTAAGATTACCCATGTACAAAAAAGTAACTATCAATTGATTCAGATAATTATAAAAAACTTTACAAAATAAGGTTTATTGTGTTTTAATAAAATCAAAGTCACACGCATATAAAATTAATACATAACAAAATAACGTGATAAAATATAAATCCTTCGAAATCTATGAACAATCCTCATGAATGTTATCTTTGTCGTCCAAACCCGCAGCATTTAGGGGTGGGTGAGTATAATTATACTCAGTAAATAGAATTAAATTCTATTAGCATACTAAAACATAAAGCATAAATAAAGATAAAAAGCCTCCATGCCTGCCGGGGTTTGGCTTTTTTAGCTAGGCATGTCCTGTCCTTGCAAACCATTTTTGGGTTAAAGTGGCGAGAAATAACTCCATTTACCATTATGATGTAAGTCATCTCTTTTTTCGTCTTTTTCTTTTTTATTCTTTTTTCGTCTTCTTCTTTTTTAATCTTTTTTTCTCTGTTTTGTTTCTCGTCCATTTGAAGAGGATACCTTCCTCCCTTCTTCCACTTTACTTGTTGTGTTGTTTTTGCTATGATTTATGCAAGGCTAGACGTAAGCTTTGTACCTGTTTATATCGATATGAAAATGCCTTGTTTTCATTTTTTTGGCAGTTCAATTAGTAGTAATGTGTCCCCGTTCTGCTTGCTAGTAACTATGGATGATGAAATGAGCAGTAAGTTTTTCTTTTTATGCGTTGTTGGTGATAGTAACTATGGATGATGAAATGTGCAGTAGCTAGGTTTTTCTTTTTTATGCGTTGTTGGTGATAGTAAAATCATATTTGGTGCAAAATCTTGAAACCTTTACATTTGTTTTTCCTTATGACTAGATTGGGCATGAGCAAGAGGTAGCGGTTTGCTTTCTATAGAAGTACATTGATAAGGGAGAGATCAGAATTGCAAATTAAATCCAGTATGCTATTAGTTTTAACATTCTTTTTGTTTTGCCATGTCCGATTTCTCATAGGACAGAGCTCCTAAAAAGGAAAGAGTTGCTAAAAAGGAAAGAGGCACAAACTGAAGCATATATTTTTACGTATTTTTATGTATGATAAATGTGTTAGGTTGTAACTTTGTATCAATTTTTGTTGTACTATTTTGATTTGATTTTAATTAATTAAAGTAATTTAATTAAAATTTTCGATTTTTATTTGGTTTTGGTTCGGGTTCAGTTCTTATATTGGTTGGATTTGGTTTTTGTATTTTGGTTCTAGAATTCGGTTCGGTTCCTCCATCTCGGTTCTAAAATTTAGTTTGATTCGATTTCAGTAAAAATAGCTTAGAACCAAACCAAGATGTAGCCCTAAGGCGGGAGATGGAGATGGAGATAAAGGTGCAGATTAAATTGACGTGAGCTAGGACTCAGCAAATTTTTTTGGAAAACGAAGATCGACAGATTGGATCGCGCATTAGTTCCTAATTTAAAGGAAGAATTTGAATTTGAGATGAATACATTCTGCTTTCCTACTAAAGCAAAGCGAGCAACAGAAAATTGCGTCTTCTTTCAGAGGTACCGAAATTGCGAGGCTAGTATTTTGGATCTAAGGGTCCATTTGTTTCGTCTAACTCTGAATCTGAAAAGCCAACTGAAAATTCTGAAAAACCTACTATCTGAATTTTACACTGAATTTCAATCTGAATCAGATTTAAATCTGAATCTGAATCTTAATCTGAATCTGAATACATTTAATTTTTAAAATATTTAAAATAAATTATTTTAATTTGTACTAAAAACCTTTATTACACTAAAGATCATATGTATAAAAAAATTCAAATTAACTATTTTATTGAGTCACATCCACTGACACTCGCTGTAAATAAAAAATTACGTTTATTATTTAAAAAAATCAATTATAATATGAATTACCTGCCTTGAGTAGACAACCAAAAAAGGTTACTTCTCATACACATTGAAATTCAACATCGGTGATCCAATCCATTTTTACATGAAATATGTCAAAATATTCTAGCGCCACATAGATGAAGACCGTCATAGTTTATTCTGTTTTTGTTAAATACTATGCCAAATAGCATTGGTTCAGCTGATGCACGAAAAATATATTGATCTGCATCATAGCTTGATTTCTTCCATAGATTTAGTCTATCTTCTTTGACTCCTTTCACAAATATTTCTGGATGTAACCCCTAATGTCAAACATTCTGTTAGCTTCTACATTTTTGTTTGCATTCAAATCTGGTGCAGACCTTAGTGCCTTCCACGAGTTACCATCATCACTACTGGTTCCAGTTGCTAAATCATAACGATCATGAGTAAAGGAGTCTTGCGATATGTTATCAGAACCCTGCAATGGTTAACATTTGATTTACTTAAACATAAAACAAATTTTACACTAAAAAATATGTAAAACTTAGGTCCTAGTTGTTTATAATGAGTAAATGACAGGAAGCTGTTTAAAAATATAAAGCCAGTCCACAACTCTAAATACATGAATAACAGAAAATCAAACCCCGGAATAAATTCTTCAAAAACATTACAGCTATCCATGCCTAGCTCCTCCAACTAACTCCTCCAACTATATGTAAACTAAAAAAATTGACAAAAGGATAAAGATGAAAAGAGAAAGCCGTTGAAGAAAGCTGACCATGCTCAAAAGTATCTCAGTAAATTATTATAAAAAAAAAGTAGATCAGTAAGCAAAGTAATACGCTTAATCTCTAGGATCACTTAACTGACTCAGAAACAGAATAATAGTGATTAATAAGGAGTTGCATTCCAGAACCAAACCAGCAGCGCTTTGTCAATATACAGATGCCTTTAGTGAGTTTTTCAAAAATATAACGACTTCAACAATTAAAGGAAAAGGAAATAGTCAAGCCCAAGCATATCATTTCAAATTTTACCGTAAATGAAATTACATTGATTGTTATGTACTCAAGAGCGTAACCATAATGTGGTCTGAGCGCATAAGCAGTGAGGGATAATTTTACCTTTTTCTGATTGAGACGATAGCTGGAGAAGCAAGAAGGTGAAACACTTGAACCACCATTTGGGAGATAATCACTACCAACTTTTGGCATAGTAGCAGCAACTGAATCAAGTGGTGGATCTTCAGGAGCTGAAAAATCAGAATTATCGAAAGTTGATATCGAAAGTGGATCTTCAGGTGCAAAACATAAAAACTGAAGTAACAGAGTTTAAAACATAGGAAGCTTACTTTTCTGAAACCTTGGTATCTGGCAGCATTTCTTTCAAAATCCTACTGAGTTCTTGTCCCCGTTGCTCTTCAGAAGCTAAATATGCTTGAAGTTTCCAAGCCTGTTCCTGAGACTGCAATTAATTTGTCAGTAGAATATTCTCACAACATATAAGAAACACATATAGCTTTTTACTCGTTTGAGTGAGCTTAAAAATGTATCTTGCCCTTAACCTAACAGCAGTGCCCTTAACCACCCTCATTAATACAGAAAATCTCACTTTCTAAAACATCCATTTGTACATGCAGAGGTGAATGCATGTATTGTGATCGTTTAGTCTCTATGGTGTCAATTGTTAGTTGGTGAACCAGGAAATGGAGAACCTATGAGGGTGTCAAAACATTTGATTTGAAAAGAAAAACTTATTTTGCAGCTCTAAATACAGCATAAGCTGCAATTGCATTCTTGTCTTTACCGTCCTATGGATGCCAGTTTTTCTCTCAGGTATTTGTCACCCCAAATTTAGTGACATGTTAAATAAAAGGAAAGTAGAATAATCACATTTCACAATACTCTACACCATGACCTCACAAGTATTAATTAGCACTGTAACACCAATTATTGTTGTACAAAGGTAAGTTGCTCTGTTAAATGAAAATATAAATCCTGCTCAAGCTTTGTGGCATATTCCGTTCTGACAGCAGGAACTAACTCAATAGTATCTGGATTCAGTAGTTGAGGTTCAGTAGGCACTACATCAATAGACGTGACTCCATCCGTCTTTGTTCTTCCAATTGCCTAATTCACATAAAACACGAAAAGTAAATCAGAAAATTAAATACAAGGAGAAGAGAAATGTAAAGCAGGAAATCCTATTAACCACAAAATCAAACCTTCTATCCACTGGCCTTTGCTTGTTAATAATTGAGGACAAAATTACCAAGGTGGCAGCAAAGGATCTAGTATACTAGTCTTTGCAAGAGGTATATCTGAGCTCATAGCAAAAACAGTTGTTCTAATATGACCTAATAGCTGAAATAAAATCTTTGGAGTTGAGACAACTCTTGCACAGGACCACTCAGTAAATTGTCACTTGGCCACAATTGTTCTCAACATTGTCTCTAAAAGTCAAAATTGAAACTAACAGCAGATTTGGGGAAATTTTTAGCACAATAATTCTAGGAAAAACAATTAATTCAATTGATTTTCTAGAAATACCGCACAACAAAGAAAATAATACAAAGACAGAGTATATGGAATTGTTGGTGGCTTCTCAGGAGTTTCTACATAATTTCAATAGCATCACAATAAAGGGCAGGAATTGAGTACAATTTCATCACAATAAAACAGAAATTTTAATTGATAATCAACTCTCCTACATGCACGTTTTCAAAAATCAATATCCAGAGAAAGATTGACAGGAAATCTAGCAACTAAAAATGTTAGAAATGACCAGTATTATGTAAACCACGGAGAAGTAACTGAAGTCAAATAAATAAAAATCTGAAGTATAAACAAAAAGTACCAAAATCTGTGAATTTTCGATTGGCAGCATGAGGAAACATAACGTATTCCTGCTGCCCTTCTTCCGTCTTGTGCAGGGCGGAGGGGTTTGGTTCCCCAGCGAGTTCCCCTACGGGTTCGAGTCCTTCGGCTCTGACCTGAGCTCCCCCGAGTGGAGTCGGTCCTGGGCTCCACGGAGATGGAGAGCGACGAGGAGGAGTATGTCGCCAGGTTCGCCAGCCAGATAAAAAAGGGAAACAAACATACCAGTGAAAGTGAGCCATGGAGAGGTGGTGTTTCGGGATCCTTGAGAAGCAACGGGAGTGGAAGACGAAGAGTAGGAGAAGGAATCGAATGAACCTCTATCCGGATTTAAGCCGGAGATGGGTACACACAGGGAGGCGTTCGGGGTGTTCAATGCCGAAGGCGATGGCATCACGGTGGAGAAGTTGTGGGAGGTGCTGGCATTGGCGGGGGGCTGAAGCAGGGGCGGACGGTGGAGGAGTGCGAGAGGACGCGGACGGGGATGAAGTGGTGGAAGAAGTCAGGGTCGGCGGTCGGGTTTACGTTTTCAGAGGGATTCAGTGGACGAAATACGTCTGATTTTTAAGGAGATATTATTAACGTACATCTTATTTACGGACTGAATCAGTGACCGAATTCAGTCTAAACAAATATATTAAAAAGCCGATTTTTAATTAACTTTTAAGTGACTTATTCAATTCAAGTTTGAATTAGACCAAACAAATAAACCCTAAGAGAGAATAAAATTTGAGTTTCAAAGAAAGTTCTGACTTCTACAACATGAATTTCGGAGAAAGAAATCAACAAAATTCACGGAGAGCAATCAATTTCCACAACCAAGCATATTCAAATTGCCAAAATTCTCGTTCAAATTCAACACAAGGAAGCATGGAGTTCAATCACCGACCTTCAAGTCTGGTTGCATAATTTCCGCGAAGCTCTGCAATTGATGCTCCCTTCTTCTTCGATCACTTTCCTCCGAAGCACTCGCCGGCAAACTCCTCCGCATTCCGACCGGTTGGACCGCCGGACCGGAATTTTCGCAATCCATCGGAGTTTCCCATTCTCTCCCGCGAAGTTCGCTTCGGGTTTGAAGAAAGAAGAAGATAATCCGTACTTCGTACGGACAGAACAGGGAGTATTTAAACGGCTGATACGAGTTGGACCCCACTGGAGAGACAGATTAGACGGTCGGGATCTCGGGCGGAGCGTTACGAGGCCCACAAATGGTGTTTTTGCAATTATTGCCAATATGGATGGCAACTCCCCACATCCAAATTTCTTTGCTCTGGCCCAACCTGACGTGGCGGGATCCGAGATTGTAATTGGGTTGCCCTTGGACCCAAGAACATTTTTTATGCATCAAATGCATGTGAAACGATAAAATTACACTATGGGGCCTGGGCTCATTTTGGTGGGAAACTTAACCCGACCCGACCAGGTTTTTCGGTATTTTGTTGAACCGGAACAAGAATTATGAGCCGGGCCAAATATTCCCTCCGTCCTGTATTAATAGCTCTAATAAAAAAAAATTTGTGTTATGCATTAATGGCTCCATTTCGTTGACTTTAAACCTAAGCACGACTTTAATGCTTCTCACATGAAAACCTACTTAATTCTCACATTTTGCCACTACCAAGCTCGCGATAAATATCCACTTCCTCTTTCTATCCAGGATAGTTGGGCCGGGTTCCTCTGCTCTCTCTATGGCCTCCTCCTCCTCACTGTGACCATCGTCTCCGCTCACTAGTCAACGACGCAAGGTAGACGAAACCAACCAACAAGGTCCCCATCATCTCTGCCTTATATGCCTCCTCCTCTCCTTGCAATTCTTCATACTGAAGTCATTCACTGTAGCTTGATTACTTCATCCTCCTTTCCTGCATATATGCTAGTCCCTATCAGCTGTATTCATCCAGCTTTAGCTATCACAGGTCTGGAAGTTGTTGTTGAATTCCCATCAGTCAAGCCCATCAGGATCAAATCCATGAAGGGACCCTGCAGAAGAACAAGGTGAAGAAGAAATGGGAGAAGGACTGCACACACCCAAGTCAGAAGGTTGCATGCTGAAGCCGCTGCTCATCTATCCGCCGACTCCAAGGAAGAAACCATGACCGCCCAAGCACAAGCTTAGCTTGCTGTTGCAAAGGATTCTTCTTCTTCTGAATGAGCAGGGGCAGTAACGAGAAGAATGGGTTGAAAACAGAAAAGGATGCTTGGAATCATAATCTGAGATCTAATAGGAAAAGGCAAGAGGGAAATGGAGCTCAACCACTGCACTGCAAGGCAACAAAGATGGAGTGGTGCCGCGGTGGAAAAGAAGAGGGTGGAGAGATGAGAAGAAAAATGAAGAGGGAGAGAGACGTAGCAGGTGTGCACAGAGACTGAAGACGACTCACGAGAAGTGTACGATTACTTTTCTGGGCTTGGAATTTTTTGGTTTTACTTTAAAAAGGAGATAGGGTGACGACCGCTTACGGATAAACGCATGTGATTACTATTGTAATAAAAATGACAAAAAATAGTAATGAAACTATTAATATAGGACGGAGGGAGTATCATTTGTGAAAAAATATGACAAAATTTAGCAACATGAAGTTTCTTTTTTCTGAAAGTGATCCACGTGAACAGGTAACGTTCATTTTAAAACATAGTCTCTCTATCCTATATTAATAGCTTAGAGAAGAAAAAAAATACTTATAATACTTTTTTAAAGTGTTTAACTATTTAAATTTAATAAAATAGAGCTATTAATATAGAACAAAAAAAATTTTTAAACAGATCTATTAATTTAAGATGGAAGGAATAATAATAATTGCAATCAATCCAGTAAGCGGTATATTAGTTCAAGAGGTCGAGGTCTCAGGGTCGAGGTGTACATAATTAGAAATTATCCATCATAACATAAAAATTGGAGTCAGAGATGGGGTTCTACACAGATTTTACTCTACTTTCTCTGCATCAAAATCTTACTCCTCACGGGAGACAAACCTTTTTCTATCTTGTCAAAAAGGCTGGAATAGAATAAGGTTTTCGTGAGTACAAATACCAGTTTCCTTTACAGAATCCAAGAACAACAGCCGTCACCAAGCTACAGAAGTTGGAATGGGACGTTTGAGCACAAAATGTTCTCAGTAACAAAGTTAAGCCTCTTCCTTACAGAAATGTTTGTCTTTATTCATGCAGTCAAGTGCTGGGTACACACCCCAAATGCAAAAGAAACTCAAACAGAAATCTCAAACAGAAATCTGCTTAACTTTTAGAAATGACATTCTTAATGAAGACCCCCATGCCCGCCACCTTCAGCCTCTTCTTCCTCCTTCCTTGCAGCTACCCTAATTTGGCATTGTTCCTCTTTGTAAATTTTGTTTCTCCGCTGAAACTGCAGATATAGTAGCAAACTTTTCCATTAACATCCTATATGTTTCATAAGCAATCACTTGATACATTTTTAGCAATATGATTCTGGGACATATTAAGACAGACATAGACATATAAGAGCAAATTATCAATAAATAAATAAATTACACACACAAGGAGCAGAAATTGAACATTTCGAGAAGACATCGCTTTCCAAGGTGCAAACCAATCATTTCTATTTTTTGGTTCTCAATCTTTAAATAACAGATACCATCTTGAATGCTGCTCACTTTATGTTTAGCCTCAGACGGTCTCTAATTAATACAATGTGTATCATCATACATTTGTGGTATATGATGTAGCATAGAGTGCATCCTAGAATATCATTGAACCTTTTGGAATAAGCCACTGGATTTAACGTATATCATCATACATCTGTGGAACATGTTCTAGCATAGAGAGAATTCTACAGAAAATAGTCAAACTATTTAGAATAGGCCAATGGATTTATCCGAAGCACTGAAAGTTTGTGATGCTAGAACAAGTCCTTGCAAGCAAAGCTGGATAAGCAAAGCTCAAATAAGCTAACAAACACTACATTGGAGACCAACAACTAAATCATTTGACAAAATTTCAAGGAAAGCTTTAACATGACAAAAATGTAAGAGAAACTTGTATAATTGCATAGCTTTTCAACTATGCCCAGAGCAAAAGGAATGAAACAAAAACAATGAGATAAAGTACAAGAAGCCCAGCCTTTGTAAGTTGAAAAAGTAATAGCATAATTTAGCAGATATTCAACCCTTTGCAATTCAGAAAATGCTCAACACTAAATTGCAAGCTGATTGAGATATAAGAATATGAACATCAACATTTGAAAATTGCAAGATGATAGGTGCCATGATCGAATAAATAACCACATATATTTAGTTATTTCACAAGTAATGAGTACCAATTTAAAATATGAAGCCAATGAGAAGGTTAGCGATGAACAAATTTTGATCAAACAATACGTCAAAGTGATCAACAAAGAGTTCTGCTCAAACAATGTCCATGTAATTGAAACCAAAATGTTAAATCTACAAAAACTGCTTTAAGGATGAGAATAGGGAGTATCTATGCGCCCCAATTAGGAAAAAATTCAAGTATCAAGTTTGATGGAGTTCAAATATTTTAATATTATTACTACTAGCTAGAGAATCGCAATATATGTTTTATTATTTATATTACTTTTATTACATTATATGTTTTATTATTTATCTTACTCTTATTACATTAGCCATCATCAGAATATTTTTTTGCTCGGCGTTAGCCATAATATTATTACACATGCTGTCCAGCAATCATTTATATCATACACCTTAGTGACATACATGTTAGCACTTAGCTCTAAGCATTTTAGATGATTACGTAACAAGCACCCACATTCTTATACATAAAATAAAGGAATACTCCATTCATCCCATGTTAATTGCTCCATTTGGAAAAAAAGTTTGTCTCATATTAATAGCTCATTGAGCTCAATTTAAGGGGTTGGGTATATATAAAAGCGTTTCAGAAGCCTATTTTTCATTTTCTTAGCTATGGGTCCCACCATTCAATAGAAATTACTATTTTTCCAAATGAAGCTATTAATATGGGATTGAGGGAGTATAACAAACTGCCCACAATTAATTTTATATACAGAAAGATTAAAAATTAATATTATAAAAGAAAGACACCAAATTCATTTTTCTTTCTTTAATTCCCTTCTCTTTTTTTCTTTGTTCAAAGGTAAAATTAGGTTTCCTAAATGAACTTGATAAGTTAAATCGCAATTTTCAACATTCAGCATTCAAAGAATAGTTCAAAATGCATAAAAATTCAATCATTCGAGCACTCATTTCAAAGTTGAAGTTTCTACAAAACATTTCAGATCCCTTACAAAAAAATTTCCCATCAATGTTTCGATTAAAAAGAGAACAATTTCCATTTATTGATGTAAATACGGTGAGCTTCTAACATTGGCACATAATTTTTTCTAGTCAATGAATGTTTTTTATTAAAATATTATAAATATAAGGAATAATACCAGGTGTTGAAGTCAAATTGCTTGTCCATGGCATAGTTTTCCCATTTTATATTGCATATTTTTCTTATTTATCATACTTTAGAATGAAAGAATTGTCACAATCCGGATTTTTAAAAGCATTTTTAAATGGCACGAATGGTAAATAGTGAGATTTTTTTTTTCTTTAAATACAAAACAAACCATTCGATTAAATATCCAGGTCATGATAACTGGGGTTCACAAATACAAATATCAAATTATATGATATTATTTAACGTCTGAAAATTCATAAAGATCAGCTCATCCATCTAAGTACAAGTCTGTCCCCCATCTGAAAATAAATAACAAGTTGACTTTCACGCTACAGGTACACTAACATATTGATCGTTTATAATTAAACCCTTTACAAGTGTACAAGGTAATTGTACTAGGATAAGTATTTAAGGGTTGTCGAACCTCAGGGACGGATGGATTATCACTAAATCTAAAGAGGAATTTGTTGATTAAAAACTAAAACAAACTTAAAATTTAATTAAGTAAAGGAAAGAAATCAACTAGTTTAAAAACAAGAGATTAATATGATGAAATTTACTTAGGAAATTGAATCCACTATAAAACTATAACAATTCCTTAACTTTTAATCTAAATCTAGTGTGAATATGAACAAGTATTCTCAGCTACAAGTTAGAATTACTTTAAAAAGAATCATTAATTAACTTCCATGGCATGAACTATCTTTGACAATAGCACGAATCATCTACACTAAACTAGCTATAGGCATGACCCGTCTAATATTAGTATAACTCATTCAAGTCATTAATTATCTGAACATTAAAACTATTGTATGACCATCTCATCTAAATCACAGAAATTAAAATTGATGCAAATATCAAAACCACATCAATCTATCATCTACAAGACAATAAATCAACATAAACTTGAATAAACATTAAAAACTCTTCCATTAAAAAGGAAATCCATATCATACAATTGTCATCATTCACAACTAAGATCTAAATTAAAAAGAAAAAAAACTGAAACTTATCTATAGCTTCATCAACTCCTAAGTAAAAGAAAAGTCCAGCCTTCCATGGTAGAAGAAAGCACTTAAATCTCCATTAAAAGCTTTGAATTCTCTTCCATCTTCTTCTTCCTTTTTCTCTTCTTAAAATCTACTGGAATCCTCCAATTTTAAGCTAAATATGTCTTTTTATAGGCATAAGTTCCGTAGGAAGAAGTCCAATATGAAAAGGATTGGAATTTGGGTCAAACAAGGAAACTGCACGTTATGCCGATCGATCGCCCTGCATGCCCGATCGATCGCTTGAACTGTATTTTTGTCTGAATTCACGTTATCCCGATCGATCTCCCTGCATGCCCGATCGATCGGCTACAATGTTTCTGCAATCCTGAACAGTTCATATTCTGTTCATTAAGCTTTCCTTCGTGTCCATATTAATTTCTAACTTGTTCATAACTCCGAAAAGTTGTCCAAATCACTTTAAAACATGTGAAGACTATTTTTAATCACTTCAAACAACGTCGAAGTATTTCAATAAGTGCACTTTACCTACAAAACATAAAATATCATACTTTAGACATGTAGAATATAATTAAAATTCCATCTTGATTTAAATACATGTCTAAACAACTAATAACTATAAAATTATTAATAATTAAACTAAAATACTAATATCTATCTTAATCTAAATAAACCATAATTAACTTTAAATTAACCTAATCTATACTAGCAAATAAGGTAAAAAGACGTATAAAATAGATATAGATTTCATACTTATCACGTATTGGAGTTATAGAAATGCAAAAACCTCTTGTGCTCGCCTGCCTTGATCTCACTTGTCCTCGCCTGGAAAATCTGCAACAAAGCAAAGCAAACCAAACAACAACCACAACCACAATGAAGCATCTCCACCTTCAGGAGAAGAGCTTCCAAAGGACAAAAGGTTTTATTAATATTTTTCGGATCGGGCCAACATCACCCGATGTTAGTTGCCTACGTACTCATCAGACAACATCTCCAATGTTTCCAACAAGATCAAATCCAGACGTAGTTATGCCTAGAAACTACTTTATCCTAAGAAGCATAGCATCACACATGCAATGCTTAGATATTTTCAACCTACATTTTAGTAAGTCCTTTAACTGTTCCACTTGTCTAATTAACAAGCAATATCAAACATTGTTATTAATTGTCTCACATCCCTTGTTCGATAATTAATATTATCAAATCTGTAACTCAGAGATAACTCACCCCTCGAGAAACCTCCAAACAAAGTACTCCAGCCTTAGAGTGGACTGCTTAACAGTAGCTTGACCCAAATCCCCAGGGCTCTCAATAGCCTACCATGAATCTGGGGAAGAGGATCTCAACTGTGCTCATGGACACAGATTGGCAAGAAACACAAGCCTTCCATGATGCTCATGTAACTCCACTTTTCGTACGTACTAAATAGTCCTAGGAAGACCTGCGGGAGACCCGCGGTAAAGACCCTCTGGTCAATACCCAAACCGTCGTGGCGATGAAGATGCATATTGCAATCTCCACCTTCCCAACGCTGGGAGAAAATGTCTAATAAGACATTACTAATATATCCATAGAAGCCTCAGGTCCTTATAACCATTGACTTCCTCAAACATCTGAAACTTAGACTAGATTATTTTCATCCAGTCAAATAACCACTCAACAATGTGGGTCGTCTTCACCTTGTGAATCAGCCCACAAAATAGCTCATCCACTGAGCTATGACTCAGATAACACCCCAAAATCATCCTCCGTTCATTAACCAAGGTAAGATTCTAAGTCAGGGCCCCGTTCACTCCATGAACTGGTCCCAACCCTAAAGAGGGTATTTTAGTCATTATCTTTATTAGGTGTTCTCCCCTCAAACCAACAGCAACCCATGTCTCTTGATTAATCTTCATTAATCTTAAGTTACTGATATAACTTAAAATATCAATATCAAAAACATGCATCATCATAAATAACATGCAATCGTACAAATATATAAATAATAAACGGAGGCCCATTGCATTCATTTGCAAGGCCAGGGCTCAGAGAATTGAAGCCCGATATGTAAATTAACATATTCCATGAGTGACGTATATAATGCCCTAGTGGATTTCTACGTTGTGTTACGGACACGTGCAATACACTGTCCTAAACCCTGAAAATTAGGGTTTTCCATTGGTTTCCCATGACACTGTGGCCTGTCAAGGTCTTCGTGTCACCTACCGGTCACACCCCTTCCTTTTGAAGTCATTTATATGGTACCTTAACTCTTGATTCACTAGGTCATCTGTTTCATCAGAAATAGAACATATTGCCCCTAAGGGCATTAGGGTAATTTTACCACCTAAGGTATGATACCCTCCCTTGAGTCATTCTAGTCATTTTACTACCCTCTATTGATTTAAGTCATTGACCTCTCACAAGGCTCCACTCTCAGACCGACTCACGCTTCCATTTACACGAATGTGGGCGGGTCACACTCTAAGGGGTATTTTTATCATTTGGTTTAAGGCCTTAATGACATCCAATGGATTCAAAATTAGGCTCAAAGGCACTACTTGACTTCATGGACCCTGTGTAATTTTCTTGGCATGTGACGGGGTCGTGAACCCCTTGAACCGACCCAGGTTTTGACTAACGGTTTACTATAAACCCTAAGGGCAAAAGGGTCAATTAACCACTCATTGGTATTTTTCTTCACTAAAAGATTTGGCCTATAATTAGTTTACTCAGTAAACTCTCACTGAGAATTTTCCCAAGTTTTAAACCAATTCATCAGCCCCTGAACCGGAGCCCCGAAGTCAGGTAAATGGTTTTCACACGATGATTTAACTACCAGGGGTAGAAAAGCCATTTTAGAGACTCTGGGATTTTTCCTGGTCCTAAGACTTGGTCAAGACACTCATAACCCTCTCAAAGTCTATGGGTAATTTTTCTAAATTTTTAGAACAAGTAAAGGCCCTTGAACCGGACCCGGTTTAATTCCCCCCCTTTTTTTAACCCGACCCAACCGGGCCGGTTTGGGTTGACAACCCGCAACGCGGGTCGTCTTCCCCACGTCCGCCTTTGGCGGCGCCGCCCCTAGCCACCAAGGCCGGGCGGCAGGTTGGGGTCCACCGGATCGCCGCCATGCGGTGATCACAATGGACCTGGCCCCCGCCATAGCCCGGTGGCTGGCTGGGCCAAAGTGGCCCTCTTTCTTTAAAAAAAAAAAAAAACGAACTGTTCGGCGCGGCGGCCAGTCGCCACGGCCGGGAAATGTCCCGGAACTGACCGGATCGCCGGGATCCGGCAATTCCGGAGGCCCAGACCCGCCACTTGTCCCCAGCCGACCCCGCCCTGCCGAGAGCCGGAAACTGTTCCTTTCCCCCTTTTTTTTTACTGTGCAGCAGCGGCAGAAGCCGCCGCCGCCACCAAGCATCCCAGCCGCAGCCGCCAAGGCCAGGACCGGCACGCCCCTCCAGACGTGGGTCCAGCTACCAGCGGTCGGCTGATGGCCGGGTGGTGACTGGCCGGCAGCAGTCAGAAAACAAAAACAGTGCAAAGTGAACAGTGATTGCAGAAATCACTATTCACACCATTAACAAAATGGTTTATATTTTAATAATAAAATATCACTAATCTGGATTCAAAATCCTACCTCGAAGGCTGAGTTGTCGTCGATCCACTGTTGCCAACGCTTCATCGGAGTCTCGCCGGAAAATTCCCTCATCTCCTTCTCCGTCCCAAAAGCTCCCCCAAATCGGACAAAAAACCCCCTCCAATTGTGCCCTAAGAAGGCATTTTATAAGCATGGGATTAGGGCTCCTAATCCCATGAAAAATTAGGCATCAAAAACCCAATTTCGGAACAGTAATTGATCGGGCCCACATTGCAACTTAAACGAACAGTTCGCACGTTCAAATCGGGTAAACGAATCCTGCACGATATATTCAACTTCATACGGTTGTTTCTCCCTCGTCCAGACTCCGATTCGCGCATTCTTGGTGGCGTTTCGAAGATCTTTCTATCTACTTTCTATCCATATACATTTCAGCCACCACTTCTAACTGATGATTAAGTTATTCCCACAAAAAGGTCAAGGGGTCCTACACCTTAATTTCCACGTGTACGACTTCGGGAATTTAAAAAATTCCTGGATGTTACAAGAATTGAATCAGCCATCTTATTAATATGGCTACTCAGCCATTTTGATGATCAGTCTTGATCTGACAACTATGATAGAAAGTGCTACAACTAAATGCATTAAAACAAAAATCTAGATGAATCCGTTTTAGGGATGATAAACGATTAATTTTGTGAATAAAAATGACGAGTGCTAGCTCATTCTTGCCTCACAAATGCTTATGAAATCAGATCAAGATAAAAACAACACTCTTCATTAATGATGGCCCCGAAACTGTGAAAAAAATCAATTTGGATCTTGACTAAAAACAGAAGTTGGGAGTTGTGGATCATTCTAATGCAAGAAGCATTGTTGTTGTCATATTTAATGATTTATCTCAATGGCCACAAATCGACATGTTCTTCGTAATTACAAATCCGCTTAAACAAAGTGAAAAAATTCAATTAAAACATGACAAGAAAGCTATATGTCAGGATTCAAAATTTGGAGATGGAAGTGAAAGAAGATGAGGGAGAAGAACCTCCTTGAAGTGGTGGAAGCATTCGAGGTAGTCTTCATGGAGGAGAGCGCAGTCCTTGGGCTCCCTACAGCGAGACATGCACTTGCTGAAATCAGTCCATAAGTCGTAGCATCGGCCCTTGTTGTCGGTGATCCCCCACCTTGACGAGAAAGTATTTGGTAGAACCATTCTACCACGTGGCTGTACATATCTCCGTTCATATTTAAACACGTAAACCTAAATTTATGCCTCATCTTTCTTACTTGGAAACACGTACAAATTAGTTAACCTTGCCATTCATCAAGATGGCATATCTACAACGTGGCCCGTAGAACGGTTCCACTAGATAATTTTTCCACCCTGACGCCATCCCTCCCCTTTCGTTCTTCCAAATTCACGCCGTGAGCTTCTTCGGCTCTTTTCGGTTTGGTACAATTGTCGAGTTCAGTTCTTTGCCCTTGTTGTCGAGTTTGGTTCTTTGCCCTTGTTGTCGAGTGCCTATTGTGCAGAGCACATAGCAGCGGGCCCATTAATTTGCATCATCAGCACGGGATGGCTTAGTAATTCGGACACTTATTTGGGCTCTACTTTTTCATGGGCCTGTTTCGGTTGGTCACAACCTTTTTCTGTTTTTTTGGGTGTAGCAATCACCTCACAGGTTTGACTGGGCAGCAGGCCCATGTAGCATGTTTGACGAGGAGCTTTGCTAAGCATACGACAAAATTGGATAATTATGTCCCATATTTTTATAGTACATTGCACCTAATAAATCTACCTAACAAACTCTCTTAATAAAGTTTTAGTTGGATAAAACATGCAAGCCTTCGCCAAAACCCAATTGAAAAGGTTCCTTAGTTAAATAGGGGTTATGTGCATGTTTAATATAATTCATAGTAGTACAATTTTTTTTTAGGATATGACATATTAGTAGATCAAAATTGTAGTACATTGACAAGACTTTTTTTAAATAATTCAATTTGCATGAGTAATCCTACAAATATTTGACCAACTAATGTGCAAATCTATCTATTTTTTTTACCATTCAAAGAGAATTACTTGTTTTATTTTTTACTACAAAGCAAGGCGACAAGTAAACCTTAGAGAGAAAGTTACTAAGAGCCCAGGCTCATGTGTGCTAGTGTGAGTTTGGGTTTCAAGAGCCATCGAATTGAGATCCAATAGTTCAAAATGCCTGTCCCCTAACTTATGAGTGGCTTCATGTAAAAATCTAATGGCTCATATAGCCTAGGCTTCTGGTTATGCACGTGAGCCCAAGCTCATCCAAATAAAACTTATTCCTTATTTGTTTGTTCTTGCCCGGGCAGAACTATTGAACTCATTTTTCGAGAAATGGCATTACAATTGTCGAGTACAAGAAGGCGTGCCATGAGAAGCCAATACTCTTTTGAAATATTTAGGACCCACAAAATTGATCACACCTCTGCTTTAGTTGTTGTGTGCTGTGACACCCACTAGGCAACTATCACGCATAGTCCATGAGACATACAATGCTTTCTCATTATGTGCTACAAAGGTATCAATATTATGACAAACTAAGAAAATAAACTAAGAAACTCAAATAAAAATTTCGTCTCCATAAATTATGACAAAATTTACTGAAAAATGACCCCGGCACCAAAATTTGAAAAAAACCCACCAAAAGAAAATTATGGATAAAGTTAAAGTTTCTTACTTGTTGACAGTTATCAAATAATATCTATGTAACTTAGAGAACTTCAAACACCATTAGGGGAAAGGATAACCAAGGAAAAATGGAAGAGCAGACATAGTAGAGAGATGGGAAAGGGGGGAAGGGAGCATACAAGTAACTAAACCCCGCACCAAAGACAAAACTGCCAAAACAAGAGTAAACCAGCCTTACAACGTCTCCATCAGCAGAGCATTTGATGATTTCAAAGAGACTTCTAAACTTCATGCATTTGAAACATTATACATCTCCCGTAAAACTCACCCATCAAGCTACGATATAATTGTACAAAAACGAATGTAAAAGCAAATCAATCATAAGAATGAGGAAAATTCAAACACAAATAAAGGAAAAGGGGAAGGTTTTCAATCCAACATCTGCAAGGAAACCCTAGGCGATGAAGTGTTTAGATGGACATCCCTCCAAATACGAATCCGATGATTGATACAAGCAAGCAACATTGGATGTACTCAAATAGACAAAGAAAAGACACAAATCAACCGTGATAGCACATATCCTTCAGTACAGATGCAATTTAACCAAAAATTAAAGGCATATGGAAACGGTAGCGGCGAATAGATCGTGTGATCTTCTTGCAAAAGAAAACTGAAGAACTACAGCCACAAAATCTAAATCACAATTAGCAAGCCATCCCAATGTCGAATCAAATTAAACCCACAGAAAGATGCAACAAAGAGAGCTTACAAGCGGAGATTAAATTGAATTGAAGTACCTCCAAAAGATGTTGATGTCAAAGGGCATAAACCTCCCTGGCCTCGCGAGGGGCGCTCCGGTCTCCTCCTCAAGCGAAGCCACGTGGAACGGACGTCGGCTCAGCTATGGCCTGTGGCAGGCAACTATAGAAGAATAAGAATAGGGCTGCATCAAAAAACCGGAACCGAACCGAACCAAACTGTGTAAAACCGAACCTTAATTTAGTGGTTTGATTCAATTCAGTTCCTTATTCGATTTCGGTTCTGTTCTAAAGAAAAAAAAAGGGAATAAATTTTAGTTCGGTTCGGTTTTAAGAAAAAACTGAAACCGAACCGAACCGAACCAAAATATTTACCCGTATATAAAAACCCTTCACACTCACTTCACTTGTTCACCATTTCCCAACCCCTCAACCCTAAATCTCATTCCAACCCCCAAATCTCTCCCATAGTCCCTTTCCCAGCGGGCGGTGGTGCCGCGGTGGCTCCCTCCTACGATTTGACCCTTCATCTCCCTTCTCTCCTGCCCCCTCTCCTCCTTCTTCAGAAGACGTCATCGGTAGCGAAAAAACCAACGCCGATTACTACTTCGTTTCCTACTCCCATTTCGGTACTGTGTTTCTCCACCTTTTTCTTTGAGCTGCCTTTGTTTGGATGCGGATTTCTTTGATTGTATTTGTACCTGCTATTCTAGAGGGATCAAGTTTTTGTTTTTAAATCCAGGAAAGTATGTGTTTTGTTTGTCCGCTTTGTTTATTATCTGCTTGTTGAACCACACTTGTTTATTATTTCTTATCCGTGTTTGTGTTTGGATTTTTGGGAATCAAATGGAAGGTGGCAGCCGTTTATGTGTGTTCTTGTTGCTTCTTACTGGCTTGTCGGATTTGTTTGTCTATAATTAATATGACAGACCACTTTGTTGCTTTCAATTTGATACACGTTTATTGTGCATTTCCCATGCTTTTTTTATTAATTGCATACTGAATTGTGTTTGTGTTTCTTTAATGGTTGGTTGGAATTTTTAGATCATACTCTCAGTTTATTCACAGCTGGGAACTGGACAATGGCAAGGTGTGCCATTACAAGGTTGAACTTCTGTCTGTGTTTTTTAAATTATGTAGTAGCATCAAGTGCTAGTTTACATTTGTTTTGTTTTCCTACGTCAGGAGTGAGGCTCTGTCTTCTAAGAAGAAAGGCTTTTGAAAATGGTGAGAAGAAAGACTTTTGGAAGGGGCCAAGCCGAAAGGAAAAGTGTTGGAAATTTTAGCAATTTTTTATGTATAAATGTGTACAATAAATTTTTATGATAAGTTGCAACGTTGGGAATTTTGTATTATTTTTATAATCAAAATAATTTAATTAAAATATTTGGTTTTTATTCAGTTTTGGTTCTTATGTTGGTTCGGTTTGGTTCTTGTATTTTGGTTTTTAAATTCAGTTCGGTTCCTTTATCTCGGTTTTGGAATTCGGGTCGGTTCCATACAGCCCTAATTTACTTCTCATTGTCACTTGTGGCCTTTGCCGTTCGTTGTTGTCTGTGAGTCTGGGCTGGGTAGTTAGCATAAAAGAAAGAGAGCGAGTCTAAGCTGGGTTGCCTGCTTGAGTGGTGCACGGAAGATGCTCATAGTGGTGTCGACACGTGTGAGATCTGGCCCCAAGGTAGGTGGTAGTGCCCAGCAAAAAATGCCCAGCGGCAGGCGCGCACCACCGCCCGCCGCCCACCCCCGGGCGCGTTGTCTAAATGGGGCGGTGATTTGCCTGTTGGTAGGCCAAGTTGGGTAGATCAGCCACGGTGATAGTCGCACTCTCTCTCTATACTTGGGCGCTTGGCGTCATGTGTAGTTTGGGGCCACTAGTTTTTTCACGTGTCCATGGGGCCCATACGTAGATCATCAATTTGACTGATAATAATAGATTTTAAAAAAAAATATCTTCCTACTCAAAATATTTCTGTCTTCCTATATTAATAGCTTTATTTAAAAAAATTTATTTCATTTTAATAGGATTAATTCAAATATTTAAGTACTTAAAATAGTATTTTAGAAATTTATTTTTCAGTTTTACTATTTAATAAAAAAATAATTCCTCTATTCTTAAATACGTATCTTATTTATCTTTTTAAAATAAGTTAAGATTAATTTATTTAAAAAAAGTTAATATAAGATACTTATTTCTAATTTTTCATGGGAAGGGAACTGTGGAAAGCCATGTGTTACGAACCTGGTCCGAACCCTTTTGTAAATACATTGTAAATACCTTTTGATGTCTTTCTTTATGTTTTTATATTTTTATGCATTTTTCTTTATTTTTATGTAACCATGCCCGTACGGCCACTTTGGCTGCCACTCCAGCAATATCCGAAAAATCCCTTATGCTATATAGGGGGAGGGTAGTGCTTGAATGGTTGTCATTGCTTTGTAAACACGTTGATAGTGAATGCAATCCACTTTCTTGCTTGTGTTTATTTGTTTCTTTGTAATGTGTCACTCCCTTTCCCCCTACCTCTTGCTTTGCAAGGCCCTTCGCACATGATCCGCGCAGTGCCTTATCCAACAAGAACTTTTGTCCATTCGATAGGCTGACTTGCCAGGCGAAAAGCCTTACAAGTGCCGTACGATAGCTTTTCTATCGAGTAGGGCCGTGACACATGGATACGCATCTTGTGTTTCACTTTGCGTGAACTTAAAGATGGATTTTGAATCTCGAGTCTCGACCAAACGTGTGAAACGGTTTGTGTGTATGTAAAGAATTAATTATAGATAGTTGTCAAACCATTAAACAAATATTTTAAGAAAGTGAAACATTGGAAGGGTATTTATAGAGGAGAGAGAAAGCTCAGGTGGTTTGTGGCATAGATGTTGGGATGGGAGATGAGTACCAGTAATTGGTGTCATCATATGAGACTCAAATCATTTGGCTTTTTCTCTGTGGATGCCGCGGCTTTCTTCATAATAATTTGACACCTCGGCCACATGCTGGGCCTCATGGAAACCGTGATATTTGTGGATGTTCTCCTTTACCCGTGGGCCTTGGATGCTAGATATTTGTAAATGCCCTCCTTGAGCCTATGGGCCTTAAATGCCCTCATCTCAAACCCAAAGTCCAGCCAGCCACTTAAAGCGATTTACCTAAGTTTAGTGGTTTTTACAAATATTCTCATTTCTCAATTTTGTATTTTTTTTATACGTTTTTTCCCCCTTCAATATCACATATTCACATCTCCCTATGTCCATCTCTTGCCAGCTTAATATCTTCTATACCCCCATTATCCTAAAAAAAATTAAATTTTAAACAAATCAAAATAAATAATAAATTAAAAAATCTTATAAATGTGAGATGGTAAAGAGGTGAAGGGGGATACGAAAGGACCCAAATAAGAAAGGGGGAGGGAAGGTGGAGGCTTAGAGAAGGAAATGGGGAGCCGGGTTGACAAGAGGTGGGTGGGGGAAGGCACAAGATGGCTGAGGTCATGGAAGGAGGAAATCATGTATGGGGAGAAAAGATGTGACTTTTTGGGTTGGAGGGGAGGTAAGGGGGGATGATGAGAATAAGAAAGGGGGGAAGAAAGAAACAGTTGTCGGCAAGGTGTAGGCTAGGCCGCCAGAGTAGGGAAGAGAGCACAACAAACAACAGGTGGAGTAAATGCACACTCGCCGCCTTAAGATGCCGCACAAAACGAATTCTCCGTACTTGTTAAATGACATTTCCTCCCACAAAGAGCATCTTCCACGACACCCTTGTTGGCATGCGGCCACTGGCAGGCAGGCCAGAGAGCAACGCTGCTAGATGAGGTTGTGGCACTAGGGTTTCTGGATACTACGACCCATATTCATGAAAGGAAATTTCCCGAAGTTGAATTGAACCTGATTGTGATCTGTTGGTGAACTAACGGCAGTCAACCACGTATTTAAAACACGTGACCACAAATTTCCCATTTCCATACGCCATTTTTAACCGGAGTTTACTTTCTATTTTCCCAGTCAGATAACAATATCTGAGTCTAATTTTTCTCTCCGATCTCTCCATCTACAATACCTCCTCTTCCTCCTTGAGATATTAGCGGTCTTTCATAGAGAGTACTTTGTGCTACTTGTAGTTGGCAAACAATCAGCAAGCAGGTGGCGTCCAATAGTTGTAGCTTTGGTAGGCGAATTGTGTTGTTGGAAAGGCAGTGGTCGATGTAGTAGACGTACGGCGCGGTGCAGTGTCGTCTCCGGTGCAAGCTTGTGAATCTCTCCAACCTTGACAAGTCAGTTTACCATGATTTCCCTCAAGGTTTCGTCCATGCTCCTTTGAACCCCCGCTCCATGAAATCTGTGGAGGGCTTCTTCTGGGTCTCCTCAAGCAGATGCTTGTAGATGTCCATGGCTTATATTGCACACAGTCATGGGTCCGTTGTCATTACTATCCAAATATATGATAAAAAGAAGGCTTCATATAAAATGAATATGTCCTCATGAATGCATTGGGATAATGAAATGAATATGTCCTCATGAATGCATGAGATGTTAGGTTGGTTTTGGCGTTTTTGGACTAATTTACTTTCTTTAGAACTTGATAAACATATTAAAATGAGAAATGCCTCCCAATCTTGACTCCATAATGCAGGTTTTATGAAATATTACTCTGTCTTATCTTTATTGTCTAGATTTTTAAAAAAAATTACTTCTATTAATTGTCTCATTTCATATTATCCTTGTAATAATGCGTAGATGGAGTAAAAAATTAATAAACTAATTTTCTCAAGCATATCTGTTTTTTAAATGTGGGCAGCTAATTTGGGACGATTTGTGTATAAGTTGAACTTGACAGAGTGCGAATTATTGCCCTTAATTTGTTAGTAATAAAGTGATCCTTAGTGTTTTCAGGTAGATTAAGTAATTAATTGTACAATTTAGCCCTGAATGTTTAAGAAATTTTTAGGTGTGCTTCGCAAAATCGATTGACGCTAATGTAAGCTAACATTTATGTTGTTAATCTCAAATATTCAAAGCTCCCATATGTTTTACACGCTGAGTTCCTTGTCAAAGTGAGCATGAAAAAATTCTTCGGAGTCTAACCGTAAGTGCCCTCGTGTCTCACATATAATTTTATGCTGAAAGTCACGTTCATGTCCAAAATAGAATTTGAGGCTTCGCTTGCTTCGAAACTATGTGAGTCCCCAAGTCCAAGCTCGACATAGGAGTCACTTAGGAGGCTAGGCATGCAGCCCAAAAGACTTCCGAATTTGTTAGCTTACTTGCCTGTCTACCCGGACGGTGACGGGGGCGGATCTCACGATAACTCGCAACAGTGTTTTAAAAGCTTGACCGGACCAGCCGGTTCGACCGGGTTCAAACGGACCGGTTACAAAAAAACGGCCGGTTTAATCCTATTTCCGGGTCGATTTAACAACCCGGCCGGTTAAACCGGTAACCCGGTATTCCGGTCCGGTCCGGGTTCTAAACAAATACGTTAACACAACTCTATCCATGCCTCGAACCCATCGGGAGTTCGGGAACCTGGGGGCAACTGTGAGCAGCGACGAAGCAAGGCTCTTCTCCGGCGAAAATCCGGCGATATACAGCGATTTGGGGGCGACTGTGAGCAGCGACAAAGCAAGGCGCTTCTCTGGCGAAAATCCGGCGATACACAGCGATTTGGAGGCAACTGTGAGCAGCGATGAAGCAAGGCGCTTCTCTGGCGAAAATCCGGCGATACACCGCGATTAGGGGGCAACTGTGAGCAGCGACGAAGCAAGCCGCTTCTCCGGCGAAAATCCGGCGATACACCAGTGAGTCTCCTTTTCCAGTTTTCCTTTCTCTTCTTCTTCGATTCTCTCCCTCTGTCAAGCCAGGAATCCCGTCTGCACCTTGCCCTCCCACCCCCTTCCTACCTTAGGTAGCACCACCGCGTACCGGCTGCAAATAAACCAACGGATATGATGTCGACCCAAACCTCCTCACAGCCAACCGAAACATTCCCATTGCCCTCAACCATTCTTTCCCCACCCCTTCCTACCTTAGCTCAGCACCAGCCCTCGCCTCTTATCAGCATTTTCATACTTCATGCTTGTCTTTTCAATAGCTCTGTTTGGATTGGTAGTGTTCACTGCTGTCTTTGTTTAGAACGGGAGAAATTGGGTCTTGTTGTCTCTGTCTTTCTATGGCTCTAGTTTTGTATTAGAAAAATATTATGTCTATGTTAGTAATTAGCAATGGGATGTAAAGACTGAAATTGTAATCTAATCTCTCACTGTTACACAGAAGATGTCTTTTTCTACATATAAAAAATAACAGGAAATGATGTCTCTAAAACTTGAAAGTGGGCAGATGTTTCTGAGCTCTATCTTTCTTATTTGTTTATGTCTATGTTCATACTTGATATCGCAAATATAATATTTTTAATTTTTATTGAATAAATGTGAATGGTAACTTCTTAAAATAGGAGGTTGGAATGAAGAATGTTTTTATGGTCAAATAGGTTAAGTGAAAATTGTTTTACTAAATATTTTTTTTTAATATTATAAGAAATTTTTATAAATTTTTTTAGGTAACGACGTCATCTTCAAGGTCAACCCACGGTTCAACCGGATCGACCCAGCTTAATTACTAATCCGGGTCGAGGTCTGGCCGGGTTTTAAAACATTGATCGCAATAGCAACGGCATCAATATCATCGAACCCTTACATCGAAAGTTCGAAACTGTCGCTGGAACTGGAAGAAGAGCGCCTCCTCCCACGGGTCCAAAGTAGCTCGCTTCTTCTGCTCCTAATCATGGTGTCCATGGAGAGAGCTAGTACAACGGCCGATCTGATCCATTCGCCTTGTCACGCTCATCTTTGTCTCCTTTCGCCCAGGGGTGTGGCACATCTGCCCGGGTCTAGTTTTTCGTTCCACAGGAGGAGACCCATTGCCCAAGTGAAGTGCTCCTCGGTTGAGCGAGGACTGCAACCCAAACCCACCCCCAGGCCACCCCGACCTCCCCTTGATACCTTCACTTCTGCCACGGATTCAGATAATGCATGTTCAACAGGGCGGCCCCACGATTTGAGTCTATGCGGGCAGATTGAGGCTTTGGTTTTCTTCAAAAGATACGAAGAGGCCCTCGAGTTGTTTGAGGCTATCAAGAGCACCAATAAGATTGGCAGTTCCATGTACGATTCCCTTGTCAGTGCCTGTATTGGTTTGAGGTCCATTCGAGGGGTAAAGAGGGTTTACGCTCATATTTTAGAAACTGGGTTCAAGCTCGACCAGTATATGAGAAACAGAATCCTGCTTATGCATGTCAAGTGTGGTATGATGATGGATGCCCGAGGTCTGTTTGCTGAAATGCCCGACAGGAGTTTAGTATCTTGGAACATTATCATTGGCGCCCTTGTAGATTCGGGCGATTACGAAGAAGCGCTTGATTTTTTTACCACTATGTGGGTGGAGGTCTCAGAAGCCGAGTCGCACACATTTGCTACAGCAATACGGGCCTCAGCAGGTGTGGGGCTAGTGTCCATAGGAAGGCAGTTGCACTCATTGGTGGTGAAGATGAACGCAGAAGGAAATATATTTGTGGCCTGTGCATTGATAGACATGTATAGCAAGTGCGGGTCATTGAAAGATGCCAGGCGCGCTTTTGATCAAATGCCGGAGAAAACGGTAGTGGGATGGAACACCATTATTGCGGGATATGCTCTTCATGGTTATGCTGAGGAAGCTCTCAATTTGTATTATGAAATGCAGAAGTTTGGTGTGAAGATGGACCATTTCACATATTCAATATTTGTTCGAATCTGTACTCAATTAGCTTCCACGGAGCATGCTAAGCAGGCTCATGCTGGGATAGTTCGTCACGGTTTTGGATTAGACATAGTGGCAAATACAACACTGGTGGATTTTTACAGCAAGTGGGGTCGTATGGAAGATGCCCGACGTGTTTTTGACATGATGCCACGCAAAAATGTGCTTTCTTGGAATGCTTTAATTGCTGGATACGGCAACCACGGTCAGGGAGATGAGGCCATTAACATGTTTAATCAGATGCTCGATGAAGGAATGGTTCCAAATCATGTGACCTTCCTTGCAGTTTTGTCAGCTTGCAGTTACTCAGGATTAACTGATGAGGGGTGGGATATTTTTGAATCTATGAGCAGAGACTACAATATCAAGCCCCGGGCCATGCACTATGCACACATGATTGAGCTGCTGGGAAGAGAAGGGCTTTTGGATGAGGCTTTAGCCATGATAAGAGACGCTCCCTTTTCTCCTTCAAGGAATATGTGGGCTGCCTTACTTACAGCTTGTAGGGTTCACAAGAACCTGGAGCTTGGAAAGTTTGCCGCAGAAAAGCTTTTTGGAATGGAACCGGAAAAGCTTAGCAACTATATCGTACTTCTGAATATTTATAATGGATCCCATAGATCTGAAGAAGCTGCAAGTGTCATAGGGACATTGAAGAGAAGAGGAATGAGATTACTCCCTGCATGTAGTTGGATTGAAATTAAGAAAACGCCTCACAGGTTTCTTTGTGGAGATAGAAACCATCCTAAAGAAGAGGAGATTTATCATAAAGTAGATGAGTTGATGAAGGAGATACGAAAATATGAATATGTCCTGAATGATAACATGTCCTTACTTCCCGATGTGGAGGAACATGAAGAACGAATGGGTGTCTACCATAGTGAAATATTGGCAATTGCTTTTGGGCTGATTAGCACCTCTGATTCGTTTTCACTACAAGTCGTTCAAGGCCATAGGATTTGTAGTCATTGCCATGGTGTGGTTAAATTAGTCACAAGGTTAACCAGACGGGAAATTGTTGTGAGGGATGCAAGCCGATTTCATCATTTCAAAAATGGAAACTGCTCTTGTGGTGATTACTGGTAATACAGATTTGGTGTCATTGTGACTAGCTCCTGTGGTAGCACAGTGAAAGGTCAGACATTGGTATCGAAGAGAATTCTGTATCTTTTTTTCCTTGATGTAATTTTTATCGCTTCATTTATTCTTTTATATACTGGGGTGACTTTAGCATGCCTCAGTGACAAGATCAATAACCTACTAGCTCAAATATGCAAATGTAATTGCCAAGTTGCTGTAATTGCTGCTAGTTAAAGACATAGCGAGTTGATGATTGTAGTGACTATACTTGCTGCTACATATTCAGTGTCAATCTTTTCTTTACCTTGTTTCCCCCCACAAAACAAGCAGTTTCATATTGCCGATGTCATTGTTTCTTGGCTGACCACACCATATACCTTCATACTTTTCTTATTTCAAATTGTGTTGACCCAAGAGCAGCTTTGATTTTATTTGCATACGAACTTGGAATCTTTTATCTCCACCACTTTCTCTTGAGAAGCTTTGGTCTCTGAAATATTCTTTGGAATCTTTATCTCAAGAAAGTGGGCTTCATCAATGTTTGCCTCAATTTTTCTCCCGTTTGCATTGTCCGGCAACTCAAGGCGCCTCACATACCCGAACTCCCACCAATTAATTGTGCGCCAATCGGCTTTTGATTCAATTTGCCTCCACTGCCCGCTTATCTCTAACACCTTCTGATCATCCACGTAAATTTGAACATCATGACAGGGCTATATGTGTGCCTGAATAGAGGAGATTTAGACCCAAACAAAAGGTAACCATTAGGGTTTTGCTCTGTTTTGATGTGGTGGGTTGTAGGATTTAACTTGATGCATTTCATCGGTGGCTTTTTGGTGTTAAAGTCTTCTTAATGAGTTGACCAATACTGAAAGGTCCCAGAGCTTTAGAGCATGTCAATTTAAATCTCAAGATAACTAATATGCCAAAAAGCTTCATGACACACACATTAAGTTAAGTCCTGTAACCCTTGGGATTAGCATTGTTAGGCAGTATATTTATATCTGAGAAGTATTTTACCATGCACTCTATTTTTTTCAATATCATTGAAGTTTATTTTTTTCTCCATGGGTATTTCTACCAGGGGTCAGCGGAATCTGCAAACACACTCTTGTCCTCAAGTATAGACAACTGCCAAAACCATAACAATGAAGGGAAGCTATCTATATTAACAATTTTTTGAGCAATGCCAGCATTAAGTTGGCCACGTTTAGTTCAATTACCAGGCAAAATTATTCTATATGTAGACAGCTGCCCGTGCCTTGACCATGATTTGTCCTCACCTATTCAATGAACTCAATTGCACATTACTGAACTTTAATGTTGCATGTAAACGTTAAAGTTATGTTTTCATTATTAGGCATGCTGATGATTCTGTTGTTTGTTCTGTTCACATGCATTGATATTATATTCTTTTGATTGTGCTGGCAGGTTAGCGTGGAGGGTTTGCAGGCCTTTAAGCCTCGTAACATGAACGACATCTTCCAAAGTGATAGTCTAGCTCAAAGTGTAAATGGAGTTGTTGGAAGTTGCGGAGGGGTGAATCTTGAAGCTCATCTGCTTTTAATGGATGGAGATGAGAGTATGGAAATGGCTAAGTGGGTTGTAGAAAATATAAGGTTTTCAGTTAAAGAACCGGTAAGAAACTCCACTGAAGGCTCTTGTTTTCATATTATGAAGCTTTGAGTTTGGTCAATGATTTTCATATCTATTTTCTTGCAGATAGAGGCAGTAGCCACCAAGGAGGAACTACAACGTCTTGCATTTTTATGTGGATCTGAAGTTGATTCAATGGGTAGAATAGCTGCTGGGCTTATTCGGGTACTTGATCTTGATAAGTCCATTGGACAGGCTGCGTTGGATCAGCTCAGTAGTCTTGGTATGACCGTCAAGTCTTTAACTAAATCACTTCTCACAAGAAATAATTTTGATGGAGTTTCGAAATTAGGTTTGAGAGCATGGTTACAAGATTTTAGATGTTTCATCTGTCACATAGGCCATGTTTTGGCCTATGGGTGATCCTAGAATATACTAAGTTCTTAGCAGAGAACTTGCGCTTGTACTTTTTGCCTCTTTTTGTAATGGTGGCATATCTCTAATTGCTGCCATCTTCTCTTAAATAATCTTATGTTAAAGCAGAAGGTCGTAGCTATTATGAAACTATTGTTTTTTTTATGCAGGTCGTGAGGGTATGGATAAGATCTTTACACCAGAGAAGCTCAGCAGACGAAGCAGTAGAAGCAGTACCGGGTACACTCGGTCATTAAATTTTGTTGCAGAGAACCCAAGGGAAGGTTTGGAGGAAACCATTGCCTTGCTTGAAGCCGCAGTGTTGGATTCACAAGCCAAGTGTTCAGCTCTAATTTCTGGACTCACTAGTGTTGAGACATATAAAAAACTTTCTGATGTTACTGAACTCAAACAAAAGATTGAAAACATCGATCTGCTGATAAAGTTACGGACTCAAATATGATTTTATTTTCACAGTAGGTGTTTTTCAGAAATTGCAAACAAAATGGGAGACTTTCATGAGATTATACATTTTTTTTTGTATATATGATGTGGGATATAGAAACCAAGAGAGCTGTTGTCATCCTGGAATAAGCAGGGCCTTGTATCAAAATTTTGTCCTTT
Source organism: Saururus chinensis (assembly GCA_035235625.1). NCBI lineage: Eukaryota > Viridiplantae > Streptophyta > Magnoliopsida > Piperales > Saururaceae > Saururus > Saururus chinensis. Next base: position 38,946,086 of record CP141147.1, read on the forward strand.
GTCAGGCGTATAAATTGCATCTTTTTGCGAGTTGTACCATCTATGACTTTCACATATGAAAAGTGGGCTCTAAATCTACTTTAGTATAGTTGGTCAATGTATTTGTTTAAGTAGTGGTCTTGTATTTTCAAATTTGTAGGTACATCTGTCTGATTTTAGGAGTTCTGTTAATGTTAACAAATGCTTGTGGATCCAAATTTTGATTAAAAATTGGGGCTAAGCAAATGTTTGTGTCTAGTTCCTTTCCTCTAATACTGAGGAAGTATAATATAATGCATGAAATTTTGTGGAAGCATGAAACTACTAGATCCTTTCTTTGGGAAAGCTACCATAATCCTCTATGGAGTTTAGCGTTGGGCATAGAAGAAAAACTAATAGTTTGATAGCTTATTTTGATTTTTTAATTCAAAATATTTAAGTTGGACAGGGCGAGTATTAGGTAAATTAAAATTATTGAAACGAGGAGTTGAAGGTAAATGTGTGGGATAACTGAGAGGATATTGGCGGCGGAGATTAGACTAGAAATGGCTACTGAGTATACGAGATAAAACTGTAAAGTAAGACTTACGGGGAAAAACTTATAAGCTTATTAAAAAGAAGAGGGCATGAGGATGCCTTGTAAGAAAAAGGGATGAAAGTGGAATGGGCCAGAAGGGGGTAAGAGGATATAGATGGAGTTAATATGAACAAAAAGAGTTAACAATGTCTAAAGGTGAGGTACAAGGTCCACACGTTGCTTAGAAGTATTTTCTGTGCTCCCTATTTACTATGAGCCTAATGCAACGAATGTTTAAGAGCCGTTTATATGTGAAATTGATAACGTGCATGGTTAGAGCACGACTCCCAAAGCATTCGTTATGCTGGCTCATAGTAAAGGGGTATTAAAAATGTTTTCATGTTGTTGACCCTAAATTATTGTAAGTGGCACTTTGTTAGTTTATTCCAAAGTTAAAACTGAAAAAAAAAAACTTTGAAGTCCAAGCAGTGTAACAATAGCATATTTGAAAAAAAGTATGGTAATTTAATAATATGCTCTTAGAGGGTGTGTGACATCCATTTGCACCAACACAATTCTCTTGTTTAGGGCTACAAGTGGGCTAGGCCCGGCTCAGAAAAAAAATTAAGGCCCGCCCGCTTCCAAAGCCAAGGCCACATATCTCACTTGATCCTAAATTTAGATGGGCTTGGGTCAAGCCACATATATTCGGGCCCAAAAAGACCCGATATAAAAATTTTCTTCAACTTCAAACATTTTACAATAACATTGAAGCAACCTAACAAAAACATACAATAACATTGAAGCAACCTAGTTGTTCAAGACCGAAGTGGCAAAGTCGGTGATAAGTTAACAAATGTACCTAAGAAGTGAAGATCTTACTTTCCAGAAAGCAAAACATTGGATATTTTCAAGAATAATTTTCATTAACAACAAAAATAAGATTCAACAGCTTAGAAATGTTTGAAGTGATTACAATTTGTTTGTTATAAGAAATGGAAGTGGGAATGGGCTGGGCAGTTGGGCTTGGGTAGCTTGGGATGTGGAAATATGTAACATAATGGGCCTTTTATGGGTCGGGTGGGCTTTAATATTTTTTTAATAGGCCCGGTCCTGACCTTAAATTTAACGAGCTTTTGATTTTTAGGTGAATGTGCCAAATGACCCTTGTATACAAAATGTCTCATACTTACACAAAATGACTTTATGCACATGTAAACCTTCACACGTATGGTATGAATTATCTGAAATATCATTATCATTTCTTTCTTTTTAACTTAAACAACTCATTGTTTTTCATTTCCACCCGCCTCAGCTTCGGTTCCACCACCTCTGCCATCGGCTCCATCAATAACTTCATCGTCTACGCCACTAGCTCTGCTTCATCAAATTTTGTCTTCACCTTCTCCACCACCATCACCTTCCCCTCCTCCCCTCTTTTGCTACCTCCTCCTCTTCCTCCTCCCTCCCTCCTCCCCTCTCCTCTATCCTCTTCTCATTTTCCTCCTCTTCCTCCTTGTTGGAATTTAACAAAACCGGTTATAAACTAGCCAGTGGAGCTATTAAAAAATATTTTTTTAATCTATAAGCTTAAATCTTAAAAAATGAACTTATAAATTGTTAAACTAATCAAAACTAAGAGTGAGTTTTATTTGTACTTGATTCTTAGGTTTCTCTAACACTAACAAGAACCTTGTACTAACAACAATCGACAATCATATTTGTTGCAATAAAGGGGATATAAGATAACATTATTAGTGAGAATGTCTCCTTAAGTATTTACAATGAAGTATCTTAACAAACTACATAGATGAAACAAAAAATAAAGCAAATTTTAAACATGCAATTGCTGGTTGTCTCGACTGTCGAATATCACGCATCAGTAAAAGATTATCAGCACTAGAGAAGAAGATTATCACTGTTGACACCGAAAAAGAAGATTCCCACTATTGGTGTCAGATAAGAAAGTCTTCGGCCTAAAACATTATGATAATTGATAGCTAGGACATTCTACAACTAACAATCAATAGTAAAAAATTGAGACAGTTGATAGTCGACAGTTGCATGTTTAAAATTTTCTTTATTTTTTATTATATCTATGTAGTTTGTTAATATAATTCATTGCAAATACTGATAGAGACATCGCCACTCATAATGTTGTATTATATCCCCTTTATTGTAAAAAATTTGATTGCTGACAGTTGACTGTCAGTAATAGGTTTAGGTTATCATTCGTGAAATCTCAAAATCAAATACAAATAAAACTCATTCTTGATTTTGAATAGTTTAATATATTTATGGGTTCATTTTTTAACATTTGAGCTTGTAGATAAAAAAAGTCGGATTTTTAATAGCTTCGCTAGCTTGTTTATAATTGGTCTTGTTAGATTCCAGCTAGGAGGAAGAGAAGGTGACTGAGGAGGAAAATGGGAGAAGGATAGAGACGAGGGGAGGAGGAGAGGAGAGAGAAAGAGGAGGAGAGGATGGAGGGAAAGAGAAAAAGAAAAGGAGGAGGGGGAGGAGAGGAGGAAAAAGAAAAGGAGGAAAGAAGAAAACAGAAGAAGAGGAGGTCGAGGTGGCAGAAGAATGGATGAGGAGAAGATGAAGATGAAATCATTTGAAAACGAAATAGATGAAGTGAAGCCAACAACGAAGATGACGAAATTGGTGGTAGAGGTAGAGTTGGCAGAGCGGTGAGAGAGATAATGGAGCCGAAGCCAAAATTGGTGGAAATGAGAAACAATGACTTAGTGAAGTTAAAATGAAGGAAATAATAAAAGGGTATTTTAGATAACTCACATTTACATGTGGGGCTATTTTGTGTATTACATGAAAGTAGCAATTGCCAATATTTCACTGTGGTAGACAGCCATTTGTTCTTCATGTTCCTCCACATCGGGATGTAAAGACATGTTATCATTCAGGACGTATTCATATTTTCGTATCTCCTTCATAAACTCATCTACTTTTATGATAAATCTCCTCTTCTTTAGGATGGTTTCTATCTCCACAAAGAAACCTGTGAGGCGTTTTCTTAATTTCAATCTAACTACATGCAGGGAGTAATCTCATTCCTCTTCTCTTCAATGTCCCTATGACACTTGCGGCTTCTTCATATCTATGGGATCCATTATAAATATTCAGAAGTACGATATAGTTGCTAAGCTTTTCTGGTTCCATTCCAAAAAGCTTTTCTGCTGCAAACTTTCCAAGCTCCAGGTTCTTGTGAACCCTACAAGCTGTAAGTAAGGCAGCCCACATATTCCTTGAAGGAGAAAAGGGAGCGTCTCTTATCATGGCTAAAGCCTCATCCAAAAGCCCTTCTCTTCCCAGCAGCTCAATCATGTGTGCATAGTGCATGGCCCGGGGCTTGATATTGTAGTCTCTGCTCATAGATTCAAAAATATCCCACCCCTCATCAGTTAATCCTGAGTAACTGCAAGCTGACAAAACTGCAAGGAAGGTCACATGATTTGGAACCATTCCTTCATCGAGCATCTGATTAAACATGTTAATGGCCTCATCTCCCTGACCGTGGTTGCCGTATCCAGCAATTAAAGCATTCCAAGAAAGCACATTTTTGCGTGGCATCATGTCAAAAACACGTCGGGCATCTTCCATACGACCCCACTTACTGTAAAAATCCACCAGTGTTGTATTTGCCACTATGTCTAATCCAAAACCGTGACGAACTATCCCAGCATGAGCCTGCTTAGCATGCTCCGTGGAAGCTAATTGAGTACAGATTCGAACAAATATTGAATATGTGAAATGGTCCATCTTCACACCAAACTTCTGCATTTCATAATACAAATTGAGAGCTTCCTCAGCATAACCATGAAGAGCATATCCCGCAATAATGGTGTTCCATCCCACTACCGTTTTCTCTGGCATTTGATCAAAAGCGCGCCTGGCATCTTTCAATGACCCGCACTTGCTATACATGTCTATCAATGCACAGGCCACAAATATATTTCCTTCTACGCTCATCTTCACCACCAATGAGTGCAACTGCCTTCCTATGGACACTAGCCCCAAGCAAATGTGCGCTACTCAGCTTCTGAGACCTCCACCCACATAGTGGTAAAAAAATCAAGCGCTTCTTTGTAATCGCCCGAATCTACAAGGCCGCCAATGATGGTGTTCCAAGAAACTAAACTCCTGTCGGGCATTTCAGCAAACAGACCTCGGGCATCGATCATCGTACCACACTTGACATGCATAAGCAGGATTCCGTTTCTCATATACTGGTCGGGCTTGAACCCAGTTTCTAAAATATAAGCGTAAACCCTCTTTACCCCTCGAATGGACCTCAAACCAATACAGGCATTGACAAGGGAATCGTACCTGGAGCTGCCAATCTCATTGGTGCTCTTCGTAGCCTCAAACAACTCAAGTGCCTCTTCGTATCTTTTGAAGAAAACCAAAGCCTCAATCTACCCGCATAGACTCGAATCGTGGGACCGCCCTGTTGAACATACATTATCCGAATCCGTGGCAGAAGTGAGGGTATCAAGGAGAGGTCGGGGTGGCCTGGGGGTGGGTTTGGGTTGCGGTCCTCGCTCAACCGAGGAGCACTTCACCTGGGCAATGGGTCTCCTCCGGTAGAATGGAAAACTAGACCCTGGCAGATGTGCCACACCCCTGGACGAAAGGAGACGAAGATGAGCGTGACAAGGCGAATGGATCAGATCGGCGATTGTACTAGCTCTCTCCATGGACACCATGATTAGGAGGAGCAGAAGAAGTGAGCTACTTTGGACCCGTGGGAGGAGGCGCTCTTCTCCTTGCGAAAGTTTCGATGTAAGAGTTCGATGAAATCGATGTCATTGCTGTTGCGAGTCATCGTGCGATCCACCCCTGTCACCGTCCGGGTAGACAGGCAAGTAAGCCAACAAATTGGGAAGTCTTTTGGGCTGCATGCCTAGCCTCCTAAGTAACTCCTATGTCGAGCTTGACCCTAGGGACTCGCAAAGTTTCCAAGCAAGTGGAGCCTCAAATTCTATTTTGGACATGAACGCGACTTTTAGCAGAAAATTATATGTGAGACACGAGGGCACTTACGGTCATAATAGACTCCGAAGAATTTTTTCATGCTCACTTTGACAAGAAGCTTGCGTTCACTTTGACAAGAAGCTTGCGTGTAAAATATATGGGAGCTTTGAATATTTGAGATTAACAACAGACATGTTAGCTTACATGGTAGCAAATTTTCATTGAGGTGTTTTATGGTGTTTACTATTACTTGGTTGCCATTACATTTCTCTGTACTGGTTTTGAGGCAAACTAATCTTACCATTCTCCTTTATCCCGACAGGGACTTACTTAAGCCCTTTTTATTATCTCTCTTTCGTTCTTCTTATTTTATGTCACTTAAACTGATACCAGTAATCAATCTATATTTAAAATAAAAAATTTGTGTAACGCAGTTGCAAAGAAAAGAGAATTGCCATCAAGTGGGGCTAGATTAGAGAAGCTTATCCAGCTAGATGAACTTATAAATTTCGCCTCACACGGAAAATTTTACGAAGGTGTGCGCGCAGGAATCACATGCACACCTTTTTATTTTACGATGCATAGAATGCGTCGCAAATGACAGTATTTTGCGACGCTTCCCTCAAGCGTCGCAACAACTATATTTTTAACGACAATTTTAACAAATGTCGTAAATATTATATTTGTGACGTTTAATAAACATCACTAATTATAATTTTTGTGACACTTATCAATAAGCGTCGCAAAAATTCTCTCCCTCTCTCTATCTCCTCTCTCCTCTCCTCTCCCTCTCCCTCTCCTCTCTCCCCTCTCTCTCTCTCTCTCTCTCTTTCTCTCCTCTCTCTCTCTCCCTCTCCTCTCTCTCCTCTCTCTCTCCCTCTCCTCTCTCTCTACACTCTCTCTCCTCCCTCCCCTCTCTCTACCCTCTCTTCTCTCTCCTCCCTCTTCTCTCTCTCCTCTCTCTCACTCCTCTCTCTCTTCACTCTCTCTCCTCACCCTCCCTCCCTCCTCCCTCCCCCTCTCACTTTCTCCTCTCTCTCTTCTCTCTCTCTATATCTATATTTTTTGTTTAAAATTATTTAAAAATAATAATAAATATGTATTAGCGACGTACAAGTCTATACGTTGCTAATATGCAGTGGTATTATCGACGTATAGGCCTATACGTCGCTAATACATGCTTATTCATTTTCTTAATTAATTTTTAAATAAAAAATATAAAATAAAATAAAATAAAATAAATTTTTTCCCTCTCTCTCTCCTCCCTCTCTCCATCCTCTTCTCTCTCTCCTCCCTCTCTCTCTCTCTTCACTCTCTCTCCTCACCCTCTCTCCCTCCTCCTCTCCCCTCTCTCTATTTCCTCTCTCTACCCTCTCTCTATCTCCTCTCTCTCTTCTCTCTCCTCTATCTCTCTAGCTCCTTTCTCTCTTCTCTCTCTCTCCTCTCTCTATATCTATATTTTTTGTTTAAAAATTATTTTAAAAAATAAATAAAAATATATTAGCGACGTATAGGATTATATATCGCTAATACTAAGGGTTTAAGGGATGTATAAGCCTATACGTCGCTAATACTCTAATATATTAGCAACGTATAAGTCTATGCGTCACTAATACTCAGTGGTATTAACGATGTATAGACATATACGTCGTTAATACATGCTTATTTATTTTTTAATTAATTTTTAAATAAAATATGGAACAAATAAAATACAAAATTTCCCCTATCTCTTCTCTCACCTCTCTCTCTCCTCCCTCCCCTCTCTCTATCTCCTCTCCCTCTTCTCTCTTCACTCTCCTCTCTCTTCTCCCTCCCCTCTCTCTCTATCTCCACTCTTCTCTCTCCTCTCTTTCTCTCCCCTCTCTCTCCTCCCTCCCCTCTCTCTCTATCTCCACTCTTCTCTCTCCTCTCTATCTCCACTCTCCTCTCTTTCTCTCCCCCTCTCTCTCTCCTCCCTCCCTCTCTCTCTTCACTCTCTCTCTCCTCTCTCCCTCCTCCCTCCCCCCTCTCTTTCCTCTCTCTCTCTCTTTCTCCTCTCTCCTCCCTGCTCTCGTTCTCTCTCTCCTCTCTCCTCTCTCTCTCTCCTCCCTCTCTCTATCCTCTCTATCTCTCTATAACGCCCAAGATTTTTTATCACATTTTCTTAAAATTCACAATTTTTTTTGCAATATAACAGCTATAAATCAGAGGAAAATAATGAAATCAAAATATGTGAAAGCAATTTATAATTTAAAATGCTAAACATCTATTTTCTATCCAAATTTTTCCTCATTCGGTCAAACATCATACGACCAAAGCAAATATCCCTAGGCGCTACTAGAAAACAAATGTACAACTAAATTACCATGATCATGGATTTTTAAATACAAATCTATCCCAGACATCCCTGAGTACAAGTCCCATAACAGTTCACAATCTGATCCAAATTTAAAGTCCAGAAGGTATAAACATTTTAACTCTCATCTCACCCAATACATTAGATCGTGGAACAAAATATACTCTCATTGAGTCAAATATACTTGAATTAAAAGGGGAAACAATCCACCGCAGAATCGAGCATCCATATCTAGAAGCTCTCCAACATAACCTACAAAAGCCTCCCGAACAACGGGGCTAAAAAAAGTAGGGTAATGAATATTTTTATACTCAATAGGAAAATACCTAGTAGGGAAATCCTAAACAGTGAACCCAATAAGTTCATAAATACATGCATTTATGCAACTCAAACATGAAGCATACAACACATAATAATCATATACATATGCATATAATAATGCATAAAAAACTATGAAACCAAACTTATACAAACACCCTTAATCAGGGTCTTACAAACACCCTTAATCAGGGTCTTACAAACTTACTCATACCATCGTGCGCATACTGAATACCTTACACCTACTCGTATGACTTTACTCGTACAATCTTACACTTATAGTCCTTCTTAGAATCATATATTTACAGTCGTGCTCAGAATCGTACACTCACAATCTTACTCAAAATCATCATCTTACATTTGTGCTCATATTCATACTCATACAACTTACACATATTTGCATGACCTTACTCATATAATCACACGCTTATTGTCTTACTCAAACATACACTTACAATCATACTCGTACTATCTACCACTGAAGCTCATTACAACTAATAAGCTCCAACATCAAAAAGGAAAAGATGCCACTGGGGCATCACTTTAACCTCCGGGGAGTGACTAGACGCCATGAACTTTTTCGAAGGCAAGACACACCTATGCTCATGGGGCACAGGATCAAATAGGTAAGAGTAGATCCATAATACTACTTACTTGAGCGCGCAAATATACACCCACACATAAGGGGTCATACAATTGCCCACACATAAGGGGTCTTATAGTGCCATACAATTGCCCACCATTATGGGTCTTATAGTGCCAGTGCTACTCTTGGGCAGAAATCATCATCATGCAACCAGGTCATGATTTAATATCAAAAACATGAAATCATATAATCCTAGCATGCTGCTACTCATTCAAAGCATGCTATCATGAAATTATGAGTTCAAAGCTCCCCTACCTCGTAATCATGACGTTTGATGGTGAACATATAATGGTGGCAGTGTCGGCGGCAGAGTTGGCGAACAAACCATTATTAAGGTGAGAGAGCTATTGTCTCGACGGTTTAGGAAACACCAGAAACACTCACAGCCAAATGGGGTGTCAGAAGTCAACGCGGCAAAATTCACGATCCACGATGGTACACTACGGGCGGCCGGGAGAAAGGTCGTGCCAACGAGTGGTAGGTGCGATCGAAGGTCTAGGCATACACACTAAAATTTGACCGGCGATTGAAAAATACTCAACCGATCACAAAGATGTTGAAATCGGTGGTGGACAGCACCCAACGGTGTCAATGTCGCGTTTACAAGGTCCCACATAAGGGCTGAGGGTGTGGGGCTACACTCAAGGACAAAGGAGAGGAGGAGAACTTTGGTGGACAAATCCTGACAATGGTAAATCCATCAAACAGTCAAGCGGCGCAAAAGCAGCACCTTAACCCTAACTCGCACATGCGGCTACATGCACACGCGGCCAAAGGGGAAGAGGAGAGTGCTAGACGGTGTCGGCCCAAAGCTTATAAGGGTGGTAGTACTGAATGGAAGTGGCCCAAGGCCCACAAAAGGCCGATAGGGCTAAGGCCCTAATAGTGGCTAATCAAAGCGATGACATCGCCGATCACCCACAACCAAACAATAGGTGCAGGCAGCTATGCGTCTCACACGGCAGAGGGAAGAGGGAAAGTTTAGGGTCAAGCAAAGGCCGTGAGGCCGTCACTGGCCAAGGCCTATGCAAGTGAACTCGTCCACCTTCGATCAAGATAGGCCATACAGAATCTTTGTTAGAGGTTGTTCGATACCGACGGCGTAAAATGGACAAGTGGGGTCAACAGGCAGACATGCCGATGAGGCGGAACTAGTTTGGGGCTATGGGCCACAGGGAGGAGCTGGGGTTAGACGAGGTTGTACTGGCCAAAGGTGATGACCACTCATAGTCGTCGGGCCATAGCGAAACAACTAGAATCATGGCCACAACGAAACGACCGAAATCTGGCCATCAGCAATAGCCAGGGATGCACCCCAAAAAGGGCATCTGGCTCAGACAAAAAGAGAAATGCGGAGGGATAGTGGAGCTGGAACAGCCTGGGTGGGGCCATTCTTGGCTGAATCTAGGGCTGAACCCAAGGTGGCCGACTAGCCACTGCCAACCAGAACTGGCAGTTGCAGAGCCCAACATAGAGGATGGATGGATTTGGGCAGAAGAACAGGAGAGGAAAGGGCAGAAGAGAGGGCCAGGGAGGGAAGGTGGCCGGACCTGGGCAGGGCTGGGTGGAGATGGCTACACCAGTGCCGCCGAGCCGAGGCTGGCCAGCCATAAGCTCGCTAGAGCTTGCTTCCACCGGCCCAGCCACAATTCCCATCAAACAAAAAAAAATAGGGGAGAAGATAGGTCTGGCCGGAGAAAAGAGGGAGGCGGAGGCTAAAGCGGGGCAGGGGGGTGGTCCACTAACTTTGTTGGACCAAGGCGGTTTGGACTGAGTCTGGCCGGGGCGTTTAACGGTGGCTGAAGCCGACTGGCGAGCTCAATGGAAGGGGTCAGAAAAACAGGGGTAGAAGGGAATATGAGGACGAGGCGGTAGAGGGGTAGCCTCTCGTTGTCGCCACCCCAAGGTGGAGCCGTGGGCAACCGGCCGGTCCTTGCTAGCTCATGCCAGCGGCAGTATCACAACATATATGAGAGAGGGGTTTGACCGGGGAGGGGGAAATCCAGCAAAGGAAAGGTCCAGAAGTCCAAGAGGGAATGTAAGGACCCTCATCTTTAAACCGGTTTTGGTTTTCTTTAATTATGGATTATCGTGAGATTTACGTGTTTTCTGATCTTATTCGGTGATTTCATAAATAAATAGAGTTTGTGATGGTTTTAACCAAAATTAACTTCAATATTAGTGGTTTTAAGTGATTTTAAACCAAATGTGAATTTTTGAGATTTTTCAGAATTTTTACTATTTTCCCAAAAATTAGGGTTTTGGCGGGACCCCTGTGGGCCTCACGGTCGAAAATTTTATTTTTGTGTCAAATGAACCTAGACACATACTTAAGGTCACACAAAAATTTTCAGAATTTTATTAGGCTTAATTCGTGCTTAAATTTGCAAAATAACTACTTTTAGCCTACTTTTCATATTTACACCCCAAAACTTACCTTTGCCTACCCCAACTCTTACTATAAAAGGGCAAACCTGAGCCATTTCCATTTTTGGGAATAGGCTAAGGAAGGAAGGCTGGCCTAATCCCCACTTAGGCCCGAATTAGAAGCCGATTAAGGTAAGCTTGCTCTAATTAAGCACTAATCCATGGCTTTTCTCTTAATTTCTTCCAAATCTACCATTTTCCCCTTGATTCAATTCGTTTTTGACCATCAAAAGCTACTGATTTGTGTTTTACTGCAAACCCTAACGTTCAAAATTCGATTTTTACTACCAACAAGCCCTAGATCTAAGGTTTAATTAGGGATTTCTTGGGTAAATCGATTTCTATTAGAGTTTAATTCAAACTCATTGTGTTTTCAAGGATTTCAAGAAGGGTGACTCTTCAATCCGAGCTTAATCAAGTGCTGAGGTAATGGGTCTTCGAAATCTTTGTTTATCCATGGTAAAACTCTTCATTTTTGGCCTATTTCGAAATGGTTTGCTTGATTTAGTGTGTTAATGGTAAGATTAGAAAATGAAATTATTTAATCCCGATTTCTTAGGGTTTTGCATTATTATGGTTTGGTTTGACATTCTGGAAGTCAAGGAGGACTTTTGATGATGATTAGGGTGTTAGATGTGGATTTGAAGTGTTATCTATGGTGTTTCGGTTTGATTTTGCGAAAGGAAGAAGATGACTGTTCTGCCATGTTGGCGATCGATCGGCCTTGCAGGGCGATCGATCGGCTGAACTGAAAATTTCAAATTTTTGCGTGTAACCGATCGAACGGCCTGAAGGGCGATCGATCGGCTACACAGGAAATTGTATGTTGTGTGTATGATGCCTATTTTGATGATTCCACTTTAGCTTGCCAATTTTATATGAATGTGGAGTGTTTTAAGCTATATTAGGCTACTGGAAATGCATGCTATTGAGTTTATAAAGTTGAGACATATGCTTAGAGATGGTGGGATGACTTATGTTTTGTGGCATGATGTTGGAATCGTTATCTTGAAATTATGAACGGTTGGTTCCCTTTGGATAAGCATATATTTTCAGTAGGACTATAATCATTGTTGGACTGATTTGTCATGATAAATTGTGATTAATAGTGTGTGAATGTTGGTGATTGCCATGACTCAATGATGAAATGAGTGATGTTATAGGTGTTTAGCCTTTGTGGTTGAGTTTTGAATTTAACCATGATTTCAACGATTCTTCTACTATGATTTCCGCTGGAATTCATGTTTAGGTAGAAATTCACACGTGTAGTGTGGTAGTGAGTTGATTTTTCAAGCATGTTAATATGCATTATGTGAAAGGCTTCTACTAGTTACACACACACATGTGGGGGTTAAATGATGATGTTGAAGCTTAATATCGTGATTATGAATGATGCATTAGGGGTTGGTGAGAGCACTTATCATGATTAGGATTCATGTATGCTTTGCCCACGCATGTACCATGCTGTACGCATCATGAAAATGGATTTCCAATTGAGGCTTCATCGTGATTAATCGAATTTGACCGATTGGATGCAATGTGATGGAATTGTCTGCCGGGTTTATCGGTCGTGGATTAATCGCAAGTTGATTGGTCTGAAAGGACATATTTTGATTTGAAGTTCCTGTGTGGAACGATTTGAAGTTCCTGTGTGGAACGAGTGCACTCCCCGGGTTGAGTCTTGTTTAATGGAATGATGTGGGGACGAGTTGTGTACTTGTCTTGCGGATATGTGAGAATATTATTATGTGTGTCATCTGGACCCTGAGAATCCAGTGTGGTATGCCGTGTGCACCCCGCTACCACGTGTTCTAGGGTTCTCTGTGTGAGAACTCGGGCTCTTCCCTCCGCAGGAGATGTCCCTGGGCGAACACCCCTGCTCTAGATTCTCTGTGTGAGAATGAGACATCTTTGGCCAGGATCGTCCAGGGCGAGCAGTATTAGGGATTGACAACCCCGATCTTTCTTGAATTCTTGTGTAGAATTTTGGTACCATGACACGCCTTCGTGGCCTTGTCTATGCTCCCGTCTATGTGACGTTAACGTGTGATTACTCCTTGATGGAGGTGGATTGTGATGACATTATGCATGTGGGAATATGTATGTTAGAGATACATCCATGCATGTTGATTTTTATGTTATGCATGTGGAATATGTATGTTAGAGATACACCCATGCATGTTGATTTTGATGTTATGCATGTGGAATATGTATGTTAGAGATACACCCATGCATGTTGATTTTGATGTTATGCATGTGGAATATGTATGTTAGAGATACATCCATGCAGGTTGTGATGCTATTATGCATGTGGGAATATGTATGTTAGAGATACATCCATGCAGGTTGTGATGATATTATGCATGTGGGAATATGTATGTTAGAGATACATCCATGCATGTTGATTTTGATGTTATGCATGTGGAATATGTATGTTAGAGATACATCCATGCGGGATTGGTTATGATGTGAATGCATGTGGGAATATGTATGCTAGAGATACATCCATGCAGGTTGAATTATGCATTATGATGCAGTGTTAGGTGATATGAATGTGTGATCAGAAAGTGATGCACCATGTAAATCTTTGATCTGAACGATCTCATTTCTAAGCTATCGTATTTTCTACGTTGACAGTGATATTAAAAACCATTGCTGAGTGTTAAAACTCACCCCTCTTTTGTGTTTTGATTTGGGGCTGCGTGGTGCGACACGCAGACGGACAGGATTGCCTCTTTGAGGAAAGGTCAGAGGTAGCTTGGGTGTGATGATGGAGATCGTTGCGTGACTTACCTTCGTTTGTTTCATACTTTATATTAGAACCTTTGTGTAGGGTTCTTGTTTTGGATTTATATTATATACTACAGTTGTGATGATTATGACTTATTTTGAGCCGGTGTGGGCTTTACTTAACTAAGCTTGTGGGTTTGAGATTGTTGTTTACTTTGTGATAAGCAACACCTTTTTTTTTTCCTTTTATTTACTCTTGCTCAAAGGATTGTGTGCTCTCCGTGTTGCTGTTAATCGCCCGTGGTTAGGGTTAAGTCTTCCGCTAGAATCGTTTCTCAATTTCACTTCGTCGCCCCCGCGCGCTTGACCGGCCCTTGGACCGGGTTCGGCTCGGGTCGGGCATCGCCAGGGCGTGACAGGGAAGGTCTCTTGCCGTCGCCGGGCTAGGGCGGAACTCCCGGCATCCAACCAGCCCTTGCCAGCTCACGGCGGCAGCTCTGCTCAACACACAATGAGAGAGAGTGCTAACCGGGGGGAAAAGCAGTGAAGGGCGAAGCGGCTGTGGTGGCTAGGGCGGAGGCCCCCTGCCGATGCATGGCCAGGGCGGAGCAGGCTACGGCGTCCCTGCAGCCCACTTGTGGCCAGTGGCGGCTGGGAATAGAGAGAAACCAGAGAGGGGGGTGTGCACTAGTTCTCTTCCAGAAAGGTCTGGATTGGGCTCTAGGTCGTTTCTTTCTTCTTTTTATTTTTTTTCTTTTTCCCTTATCCTTTTTTGCACTTCCATTCTCTCCTCCCTCTCTCTCTCTCCTCCTTCCCTCCCTCTCACTCTCTCTCTCCTCCCTCCCTCCTTCTCTCCTCTCTCTCTCCTCTCTCTCTCTCTTCGATCCCTCTCTCTCCTCACCTTCTCTCTATGCACTCTCTTCACTCTCTCTTTGATTATAAATTATATTTTAAATTAAATAATAAATTTTGAGAAATAAATATATGTTATATATAAATAATGAAAGTTTAATATATTATTAACACTAGTTTTTATTAAAAATTTAATATTTATTTAATATATATACAAATAATAAATATTGAATAAAATATATTATATTTAGGAAGTTTATTATAATATTTTAAATATTTATTTTTCATATAAAATGAATTAATAAAGGTATTGGTGACGCTTTTAAATAAGTGTTGCTATTAAAAATGGTATTTGCGACGCTTATTTAAAAGCGTCGCTAATAATTCATCATTTTAATTTTTTTATTTTAAATTCATAACTATTAGTGACGCTTTTGTAAGTATAGCTAATAATAGCACTATTAGCGACACTTATGAAAAAGCGTCGCTATTGCAAAAGCTATTAGCAACGCTTAAGCAAAACATCGCTAATAGTTATGTTTTTTTTTCTTTATAATATATATCTTTTAGCGACGTTTGTAGAAAACATCGTAAATAGAGGAACTATTAGCGACGCTTATAATAAAGCGTCGCTAATATGATTAGTATTAGTGACACATATGAATATGAAGCGCAAGGCCGGGCCGCCAGTTCATGTTTTCAAATAACGACCCGGCCCGAGCCTGGGCCATTGCGCTGGGTCCAGTGGGCCGGGTTTCAGGGCCCACAGTCTAGAATAAAAAAAACATAATAGATCGGCTGAATTGTCCGGTTCATTAGAATAAAATAGTCAAAAAAATTTAGAAAAAATTATAAATGACTATGAGCTTATGCCGAGTGTCTTGACCAAGTTTTAGGCATGAGAAAAATCTCCAAGTACATAAAATGACCAATTTACCCTTGTGAATTGATGCATAGACTAATAATGATTTGTGGCCAGACTTAGGGGCTTCGGTTCAGGGGCCTATAAGTAGATTTGAAAATTTAAAAAAATCTCAGTGAGATTTTAATGTGTATTCTAAATTTGAACATGTTGATAAGCTAGGAAAAAATCCTAATAATTAGATAATTGACTCTTTTACCCCTAGGGTTAAGGTAAGATAGTTCATTAAATAGTAGTCGCTTCAAGGGGTTTACGACCCCGTTAAACGGCAAGAAAATTACCTCGAGTTTATAACGTCAAGGTGTAACCCTGAGATTAGTTTTTGACCCATTGAGGTTTAGGGAAGCCCTGAATAAAAAGATAGAAATACCCCTATGGTGATTGGCCCGCATTCATGTGGATGTTATTAAGGGGCCAATGTGATACTAAAACCTTTTGAGAGGTTAGAGACTTTCATGAGAATAGAAAGGACTTTTTCCTAAGTAAAATAATTACCTTAATGCCCTTAAGTGCGTTATGATCAATTTTCATAAAGATTTAATAAGTTAACCTAAGGAGGGTTAGGGCACGTGAGCTCGAACAATTCTAATATCATTATTGAATTTGATTAATGATATTATGATTTACTTGGACTTGTGTGATTTTGATTGTTTATGTTGTTCATTGTTTCGATATTTTGTTATTGATGTTGTGATAGTAACTTATCACTAGCTTAAGATTATTGAAAGATTAATTAATAGGGTGGATAACTTTAGATTGGGCGAGAACAACTAATCAAGATAAAGACTAAAATACCTCAGAGGGGTCAAGGACTAATTCATAGAGTGAACAAAGCCTTTGACCTGACGATTAGCCTTGGATGATGAACCGATGGTAGTTTCGAGTTTTAAACCCTAGTCTATAAGGGATTAATAGGGTTTGAGATAGTAATTCGAAATTTTGGCTTATTGATGAGCAAGATAGGGTTTAGAATGGTTTTTCGAGTTTTAGCTCTATTGAAGAGCTGCTGATTTGACCGTGTAGTTACACCTCCCTATTAGAGGGAGCTCTGCGTGAGTCGAGCTCACCCTAGATCTATTGAGGATTTTTTAGTGTACACGCATTTGGATTAGCTGACATCCTGCTTGGTTGGCTTTTCCTGTTACTTCTATTCAAGTGTAGTTGTGGGTCATGCCCTTCTACTCTGATAAGGTCCTTCATTGGCTAGGAGGGGTGATGGTACTTCCTGGTGGATTCTAGGGTGTTTCGTCATGGATTTACCTTTGAGGGTAATCTATGGTGAATTTATCATTTGTCACTTAGGTTGACATTTGATGAGTTTGTCTGACATTAGGATTAAACGAGGATATTAATTATCAAACAATGGTTCGAGAGATAATTAATGACATTATTTGATATTACTTGTTTAATTAGAACAAGTGGAACGATTAAAAGACTTGCATAAAATGTAGGTTACTTTAAAATACTTAAGTATTACGTGTGTGATGCTATGATTCTTAGTATAATATAGTTTTTAGACATAACTACGTCTGTATTCAATCTTGTTAGAAACATTGGAGATGTTGTCTGATGAGTATGTAGATAACTAATATCGGGTGATGTTGACCATTTTTGAAAAATATTAAATTTTACTTTTATTCTTTTGAAACGCTCTTCAAAGGGGAGGAGATGTCCGGTTGTTGTTTGGTCTTGTTTACTTGCAGGTTCTTTAGATGAGGACATTGCGAGATTAAAATGTTGGTGGGCATTTGAGGACAACATTGTACTAGTGGGATCTAATTTCTTACTTCTCCAATCTTGTAAGTAATAATAATTATTAGCATGAGAGTCAACTTTACTTGGTTGTTTATTTTTGGACATATGACAGACTTGTACTTAGAGGGTTAACCTACTGTTTATCAAAATTTGACACATGTAATAATATCGTATATTTTGATATTTGTATTTGTAAACCCCAGTTATCACGACTTAGATATTTTAGTCAATTGATTTGATTTAATTTAAAAAAAATAATATTTTGTGATTTATCACTTATCTTTTAATTAAATTTTTTTTTTAAAATCCGGATCATGACATATGGGGAGCTAATTTGGAATACTTATTGTGTGCGGGTTCTTGACATGCATGCTGTGCCATTGTTAAGTTGAATCTTCGAAGTTTCTAGAATAAAATACTAGTGTGATGTCAACATATGACCGGTGACTGGAGAGGGCATCTGTATTGTGTTATATATATCATATTGCCCATCTCCTGTTCTACCTATATTGCCAAATGGAGGAGAAATTTATTAACAGAGCCGAGTGGGGGATAGACTGGCGGGGATGGCCAACAGCCGCTACAATGGCTCACCTCAAAACCAGCACTAAGCAAGTGCACAACATGAAAAGTATACACTCACCTGCAAAATCCTGCATCGTAGTAGCCACCAACCACTCATAGTAAGTGTTAGGAACAGTGTTAGGAACAAAACAATTTATATAGAGGTGTTCACGGATCAGGCAAAGGGTTCTATGCGTATGTGCATAATATTTCTAGTCCATGTTCATATATATCTACCTCGGTCTATATTATGTTTTGTCCATGTTCCTCTATTATAAATACGGGCAAACACAAACGAACACATATATACTAAAAAACCCAACCCTCATGGTCCAACAGCTATGTAGCACATTAAGCTAAATTTCAACATCCTACATAACTATTTGATCCCTCTTTTTTTGTAACCATGTACAATTATCCAATAAGTAGCTATGTAGAAAGGTAGGACAAAGTCCTTCTTGTCCATTAACTCAACCATTGAACTTTGGATGCCGATGACAAATAAGTAGGGGAGGTCTTTATTTTAACTGCAACAACAAACAAAACCGGCAGTTAGCCCAACAGCAAAAGCTTTTCATAGATAACAAATGCGCAATAAATGCATAGGACATTACATTATAATGAACATTTATGATATATCTCGATGGTTCACAAATTAATTTTGTTAACAATTTTTTTTGACAAATTCATTTCTAAATTTTGAATATTTCTTCATCACTATTGTCGGCATATGAATCATTCACTGTTCTATGGCAATGAGGTTAATTCATGCGAGATTGGTGTAAGTCGACACACACAAGCACAAGAGATCTCTTTAAGTATATACCCATCCAAATATGTTGTTGTTAAATAGCATTTTAAATCTTATTAAGTTGATATTCTAATATAGAGAAATCAAAGGTCAGAGTTGGGGATACGATTCACTGCGTCTTCCAGCTTATATGATAAGGCAGGGAAGAAGCATGATTGAGTAGAGGAATATGTACGACCTTTGCTGCTGCTCTTGTCCTGGGGCTTGGGTTAGATTCTAATCATGATACCTTACAACGCAAGTGATGACACGATCATATGAAGGTGAATTCCAGCACATGGACAAGGACAACACTTGCATAGCAATCCTAAGAGAACAAGCAAATAGGCTGACATTGTCAAATGAATTGGATGAACGTGGGTTGAAGGAAGAAGAAAAGAAGGAAGAAGAAAAGAAGGAAGGGGTAACTTGAGTTACGCACCTGGGCAGGGCGTAACGTGAGACACCATTGTTACGCAGCTATCCGGATTGAACGTCCGACATAGGCTTGCAAAGGGGGCCGGCCGCTCCCCATTCGTATTCATCCCACGCCATTCACGCCTCCCCTTTGGGGGTCGGCGCTGGTAGAAAACGCGACAAATAAAAGAGCCAATTGCCCCTCTCCCCTCCCAAGTCTCTTAGTTTAATAATGTCTTCTTCCTCTTCAACTGCACTACAATTAAATCCAAAGGTTGGGCGTTGCTCTAATTCTTGAGCTTTGATCCTTTCTTTGGTCTTGCTCATGGACATCCATCATCAGCAATCAACAAATCACGCCTTATCATCGCCCTTACCCAATCCAACGGCAGGCACTCCACATTTGACTTAATTCCTTCTCTTATTTAATTACTTTTATAAAATTTAGTCAAGGCTCAGAAATGGCAAGTTGGAACAGCCTGCCTGGTTAATATGATGGAGTAGACGAGAAAAGGGCCAACCACCACCTCAAGACGCTGCCCCCTCCAAGCATCCATCCAACGGCCAAGACACGAGGATCAGTTTCTGTGAACAAGTCTGCATCTGCATCTGCCTGCATGGTGCGTGTGACCGCGGGCGGAAGAAGAAAAAGTATCAGGCGCGGACCAGTCAACCCTTGTGAGGGAAGAGAAGGATCGAAGAAGGAGGAGGCAGGTCGTGGGTGCCAACTTTTGTTAGTTGAAGAGGGTCCGTTGCTCCCTTCCCCCTACAAGTCTGAAGCGCTTCTTCGTCCATTGCCAATCTTCTCGTGCTCACCACACGTCCGACTTGCCCCTGCTGCCGACCCTTTTATCCCCACAATCTCGGCCTTCCCCAGCCCAGGTAGTTGTTATACTTTCTTTTCTGCATTTCTCTGCCTGCTTAGCTTAAACTTCGTTGAATCCCTCTATCTTCTCATTGAAATCTGATCATTATTCATGCTGTTGTCTTGAACGACGAACAATCCGTCTTCATTTGTCATCTTCTGTTGCAGAATTTTCTTGCCAAGTTTGCCTCTTTTTTTTCCACTCTCTTCTTTGGGTCAGATTTTAATTTGGTCGTCTAGGGTTTGCCTGTTGGAAGGCGTGTTCATCCGGTTTTATGTTACGATTTTTTGTAGGCCTATGAGGCGGCTGAGGTTGATGGCCTCGCTGTTGTCTGGGATGCATTTTAGATTGTCCTTATAAACATCAATTTAGCTGCAATATGTTGTTTATAATGGCGACGGTTTTTCCATTTGGCTGGGGATTTTTGTTTGTTGACCTCAGGCGTTATCCGTGCAATATGTATTATATTGAGAGGCTTCATCATCGCCATCGACTCACTCTGCCTCTGCGTCGGCAGGGATTTAATTCTATGGTTTGTCCCCAAACCTTTTCTCAATCTCACCTCCTCCCTCATCGCGGCCGAAATACAACTCTACATGGGTTTACTTGGAGAGACTTCAATCGATCCGTTTTACGAAAAGATAAAAATATTATATTTTATCGTATATGGATGAAAAAGTGTTACGGGTCATTCCAGGCCAGTCTTCCTGCGTGCTCTCCAAGTGGATATTCCACAACTCGATTTGAGTTCTGATCGAAGTTCCTGGTAAAGCCAGATAGAATTAGGATAACCGATTGTCTTTGAATAGCCAATTGATTATGTTTTATTGCCTTTATGTTTTCAGTTTTTTATGTATGATTTGGTCTTCTACTTGTGTAATAATCTTGTGAAATTTTTCTGATGCTCATGAAATGTACAACGGAAGGTTCTAGTGGTAAGCGATTGGGTATTTTCAAGAGAAATGAATGGAAACTACTATAAACTAGTGAAATGGCATGTTCAGATGTTTCTACCTGGATTTTTCATTGACCATTTTATGTGAAAGC
The DNA here is from genome assembly GCA_035235625.1 of Saururus chinensis. Classification (NCBI taxonomy): domain Eukaryota; kingdom Viridiplantae; phylum Streptophyta; class Magnoliopsida; order Piperales; family Saururaceae; genus Saururus; species Saururus chinensis. The sequence goes on from CP141147.1 coordinate 38,967,246, forward strand.
TCAAGTGATTCCATGGGTGACACTTTCAGGCATTTTCTCTTCAATATTAAATGCACAATGCCAAAAACAAGCATTTTAGTTTTCTATCATTTTTTACTATTGAGATTAAATTCGTTAGAGAGAGAAAATATTAAGTGGTTCACTTCTTCTTGTAGACAATTAGCTGCTTTCAGAAATGGAGCTTTTCTTCAGTGGCTTGAACGAGGAATCATTTTCAACTGATGGATCGGCTGCCGACATGGACATCCAACGATGCCCCTTTTTGAGGAACATAAATGAACCCACAAGCTTTTCCTTCTGCTCACCCATGAGCTTCGCTGTGCCTGTGAGCTCTTTGACTTTTATGTACATTCACAAAAAAAACTAGTGTATAACAAAAATTGTAGCATGGCCTTAATCTCTTCATAATTTTTTTGGGCTCCTATGCACTTGCCACTTTTCAAGTGGTGTCTGATGGTTTATTAATGCTCAATATGTAATCATTTGATTTCATTCCCTTCAGGTACGGGGAGCTAAAGGTCCAATTTTTGAGGATGGACCAAATTTTGATATGGCATTCCGGCTTTTCCATGGACGAGATGGAGTGGTACCTCTTTCTGAAAGAGCGTTCATACATTCTGAATCTTTACCACCACAACCTGCACCACAGTTTAATCCATTAGCCGCAAAAGCAGCAACTATCAGTCTTTCTGCTTTTGGGGGTCCTTTCAGCTTTGATTCTTTCTCTGACAAGTGGAAAAAGCAAAAAAAGTCCTCAAAGAAAGAAAATTCTTCAAAGGTAAGCATTCTAACACGATTTCCTATGTGATGGAATTATAAATATAACATCATTCAACTGTTTCGCTTACATTAGTTGGAGGGAGTAAAAATTTTTACTTATTGTTTGTTTCAGGGAAGTGCCCATGAGGCTCTTAGTAATGAGTGGCTACAAACAGGCAACTGTCCAATTGCGAAGTCCTACCAAGCAGTTAGCAAAGTGCTGCCCCTTGTTGCAAAGGCGCTGCAACTTCCACCAGGGATGAAGGTGAAATGCCCCCCAGCTGTGGTAGCTGCAAGGGCTGCTTTGGCACGTACGGCCTTAGTGAAGACCCTCCGTCCCCAACCTCTTCCGGAAAAGATGTTTGTGATTGGTATGCTGGGCATGGCAGCCAATGTTCCTTTAGGGATATGGAGAGAGCACACCAAGAAGTTTTCACCTTCATGGTTTGCTGCTGTCCATGCAGCTGTGCCTTTTATTGCTATGCTTAGAAAATCCGTCTTGATGCCCAAAACTGCTATGGCATTTACAATTGCTGCCTCAATTATGGGCCAGGTTATTGGCTCGAGGGCAGAGCGATATCGGCTCAAGAAATTAACAGCATCACAAGCTGAAGCTGTGACAATTGATGCCCAAGCAAGAGTTTCCCCTGGTAAAATAGTGATTGGTGTTAAAAATGCTGGACACTGTGGGGAGGAGTCTGCATGGGAACCGCTTCCTCTCAAGGCAACTACTGGGCCATCATCGTCAGCTACCAATGTGTGTTTCTGATGTTAGCTTTGAATGTTTGTGTCACGTGAAAACAGAATAGCCACTTTCATTGAGCTTGGCTAGTATTGTGGGACAAATTGAGAATAAAAAATACAAAGTTATCATTATAACTTGATATTATGATGTGATTTTTATGTTGTATGTGAGTGAAACCATTCTTCAACTGCGAAGTTGCTACAGTGTAATAATTGTTCTCCTTGTTGGATTTGTATGACTTAGTTTTGAGGCAGGATTATGACAAATGAGTTAGTAGGCTATTTGTACACTGTAAGAACAAATGAATTAAGTGTACTGAAGCACGGATATTGGACAGTCCAAGGGAATAATAGAGAACTGAAGAAGAAATCGAAAACCGTTCACTATCATTTTCCAGCCGTGAATAGCATGAAAGGAGCCCCGTTCTAATGTGGAGGTTTGTTTTACCACTCTTAAAACAACTTCAACTATAGAGTTGGCGATTGATTCAAAGTCGTGCGCACTTCGAGTAAAATTTTATTTTGTTTTTTGCCGTCAGACATGATACATATAGGTGGCGATTCTGGCTGATGCCTTTGTTAGCGATCCATCTTGCAAGTAGTTCAGCCAAAAAAATTTGCAAGGGAAGATTTACTCTTATCACGAACGAACTGCATGGTCAAATGATTGCAAAGCAACTCCAAATGTCGTTCGATTGCCTTACATATGTTAAATGCTTAAAATGCGTTTCGCGATAAGGTTCGACCACCTTTTTTCTTAATGATTTCTCACATGTAAACAACTTTAGTCAACTTCTGTTTATGTTATCTTGTTTCCATACAATGTGACAAATAGCATTGACTCAATCAACTGAAAAAACAATGGCCGTCGGGCATATGTATGAAGTCAACATCCACCTAATTAGCGGCAGTTTCGCAATCATTCAAACAAGGCCATTATTTAACCTAGATAGTTACCATCAAAACCTCGAGTTAGCAATGTTAACAAGTGTGCAGAGAACCAGCTTAGCCAATCACTTGAGGTGAAAAAATAAAAACACGATTAACATGAGTCCCACCCAGAAATCAAGTATACAAGGGCAAGGTCTAAGCATCCTTGTCACCAAATACAACTTCCCGTTGGCAAACCAAAAGAAAATATACTACGGCTCCATTGAAAATTTGCACCGACAAATGTAACTTCAGAAATTCTGCCATGACAATTATGCCATTCCTTGCAAGATCTTTGGAGCCAACTTCTACTGTACATGTCTAACAAAAAGCAATAAAGCTGATAAACAGAGAAAATGAGTCTACATATGTGAACTTCGTTACTCTTCGATGCTCAAAATCCACCCTTTTGATATGACCCATATCTACTGATATTGACATTATTGCCAGAGGCTGGGCAATCTCTTGCCCAATGCCCACTTTGATTACATTTAAAGCACTTGCCAGAGGCACTACCACCTTCTGCACCCATACGATTATATGGGACCTGATTGCCATTATTCCCACCTCCCATTGGCTGTTGAGCTTGTCCATTCAAAAATCTTGGACAATTCTGGGAGTAGTGTCCTGCAGTGCCGCAGTTGCTACACAGAATGTAAGCTCCATTAGCCCCCACAGTAGGGCCGGCTACACCAAACGAATTCCCAAACTGTCCCATCTGATTTGATTGTGGAGCTCCACATGTGTCTGAAATACTACCCCCTCCTAATCCATTTCCAGAAGAATGAGAGTTTTGTTTAACACCCATGTATCCATTGTAATTATTTGCAGCAAGCCCAGGAGCCGCTTCAGGTTCATCTACTGAAAGCTTGTTGATTAGGCTCAACAAATATCTGCTCTCTTGAGAAAAATGTGTCCTCTCTGCCTTGATTACAGTTGATTTTACACGCTGCTCATCACCAAAAGTCTCCTCTTTGACTTTCAGCTTAAAGAGAAATTGAGTGAAGAGAACTTCACTCATGATTTCGCCAAACTTTGCATCATCTTGTTCTTCATATTTTAACAAATACAAGTCCTTAGCAGAAATACCCATAATCTCCTCACCACTTTCTTGGAATGCAGTTACCCAAGTAACACCCGTGTAATCCTGTATTTGAAGCTGCAGAAGATACCGATAGTCACATTGAGCAAATGACTGATCACACCTCTCACATTGCCACATCCCGTCACCATTATTGTTGACCTTCTTGTTGCATTGCCGGTCCCCAACCATAAGTGGACAAGCAGTGTAACAGAAATTGTCTGCTTTAATGAAAGAAATTGTTGCCTTAACAGTTATCCAATCAGGTTTCTCTGACCTTCCAAGACCCTCGTCCTTGATTTGTGACACAGTTTTCCGTATTTCTGTCCTCCCAATGGAAGAAGAGTCCCTGGAAATAGAGACTGAAAAAACATTCTTGCCCTCTTTATTGTACCACTCATGTAACTTGTGAGCCTCTGGAAATTCAGGATTTATGAATATCTGACTTGTAGAAATAGTACCAACTGTCTTCCCATTAAAGTCATTGACTCTAGCAGCTTTTACTGCCAAAACAGGAAATACCCCTGCATCACACATAGTCTGCAATTGCTGGCCTTCTGCATTGCAGAAGTTGCCCCAAAGTGTTAGCTCCACACTTCGACCAGACATATCCTTCAACTGAAGAGTTCTTTTGTGGGTTTCAGTACCGTTTTTCCTTAATATTGTACTGGATGGATTAATTGAAGACACTATACCAATAATATCAACCATGGTATTACTGTCCATGCTTTCAATGTCGCCTATGGGGCGGAAATTGAATTGCTGTTTGGGTATAGAATTGTCTTCTTCCAGACAAGGTTGAATAGTTGAAGAGGACTCCAAAAATATCTCCCAGTTACTATTAAGGTGATTAAAATTCTTCTGAGCCGGTTTAAGGCTTCCTTTGGATATAAAATACACTTTCCCTGTCTCAATCTGGTCATAGAATTGATCAGCAACTGCATTAAAGCAAGTGATACGAATTTCTCCACCCTCAGAATCAAGAAGATCAAACGAGAATACTCTTCCCTCCCCTTTTGGGCTGTTATAGCGCCTAAGTTCACCCTTGGCTGTAACCCGAGCCTTGATTGTCCATCGACCCTGATAAGGATTCAAAGCAGCTATGGGAACTATCCGTGCTGGAGCTTCATTTTTTGCTATGGGCCCTCTGTTCATGTACATAGGAGGCGGCTGGTGGTAAGATGACTGTGCCGGTCGCCCATATGTATTTGATACACCCATAGATACAGAATTAGAATTATTATTATTACCAAAGTTCTGAGGTTGATTGGCATAACCCCCCGAACCTAAAGAGGCAGAGCCATATTCTGCTTTGGGGTACTGAGGAACTCCACCACTAACATTTCGACCTGAACCAGCCCCACTAGAGAAGGATCCATTATATGGCTGCACATTTCCAGAAGGTTCTGCTTTTGCCTGTCCATTGGCCATATTTTGTCCCGATGATGCAGAACCAGTCAAGAGACCTCCATAAGATTGTTGATTGATGTCTCCTGTTCCTGGTTGATCCATGGAAGATGACAGGCCAGGTACAGGCGCTCTTCCCTGTGGTGCAGGAGGAGTGCTTACGGTGGCCCCTTCCATTAATGGCTTGGGTTCTCCAATAGGGTCAGACTTGTCCACAATTACTTCTAGGTTAATGACAATGATTATTCTGAGAAAAAAAACATAATAAAATGAAGAAAATGAATGAAAAAAATATAGGATAGTATTTGAAAAGGACCACTCAAAAAGCAAGGAACCTAGAGCCTCTGACTTCAAACCCTCAAATACCTGATCCCCAAAATATTCAAATTACAAGCTTTTGAAATTTTACAGACTTTAAATGTACACTTATTTTACAAAAGATGGGCATAGAGGATTTACACAAACAGAAACTATGCATTGAACCTTTTTAATCTAGCATATATAAATTTTACTACTTAGATAAAGAACCCATTTGTTGTGAAACATTATTTAATGTCTGAGCAGAACAACATGAAAGGAGATGTGTTGCACATTCGACATATTGGATTACATCCAAAACTATATATTGCAGTAAGTTCAGACGTGATAATGTCCAAGAAAGCAAATTATCTGGTTTAATTTTATGTCAATAAAATGCAGAAAAGGAAATAAAAACAACAGCAAGATGTACAAAAAAGTACACAGTATTAATATCTCCTCAGAAGATATAGGTATGTATTTCCTCTTTTCCAAAGAGCAACATTTAGCAAAAATTGCATGTCAGTGCGGCCTTTCATAGCACCAAATTAGGTGAAAACGTTCATCTATATAAATAAACCAAAGAGTCAACAGGTCAAGTTTTACTCTAATAAACTAAGATATGCTAATAGCATCCACTATTGATTAAACATGGATTCGACCATTAGGTGAGCTGACCATTGTCACAATTTTAGTCTACTGGCGTGTAGTTGGATATTCCGCATTGATGTGATAGACCATAGGATACAAATATTACGAAATATTCAAGTAATAAATTCACTTCCTCATACTAGGAGCCTGGATTCACGGGGAAGAAAAACAAATATTGATCCCATGTACAAATATAAACAGCAAGAGGAAATGCATATGTTGCTAGTAGCACGGGAATAAATTATGAGCGCATTGAGAAAGGAGGGGGAAATGAGCAGGGTACAAACTTGCGATTTTGAATGAGATTGCAAATAAACTCCGTCAACTGAACAATCGAACCCTTCTGCAACTTGCCAGTCTTAATAATATGATTCATCTGCGTGGCGAGCATCGCCTGCTGAAGGTGGACTCCATCTGAGAGAACCATGCGGTATCGCTCAGTAGTGTTCTGGGCCGTGTTCACCAACCTAATATCGAATACCTGGAGAAAGGGCTTCAGGTCGGACGCGCCGCTGCAGATCATGGCTATCGAACCATTCGACAGATTAACCGCCATTTTCGGCAGACAGAAACAAAAGCTTCTATCGTCGAACAGGCTCCTCCAACAGTAACGGAAACGAAACCCGGCAAGAAGTGAAACACAGAGATCAACGGAGGAGGGGGGAGAAGACGAACTCGACGAACGTTTTCTGAAAAGGCGGGGAGATCTCTCCACTGCCGGGAAAGAGAACCCTAGCCGGGAAGGGGCCAGAAGAGCAAAGCGGGGTGGAGGGAGAGGGAACCGCCAAAAGTACAAAAGAGGGAAACCGCGCTCCCGCTCCACCTTTTTCATTTCATTTCGTGCGGGGCCACACGACTCTCCAATCTCGTCAGCACATCTGTTAGCGCGGCGCGGCTCGGATGCTAGCCCTCCTCGTTCCGGTCTACATCAATATGACTTGGGAGTCACTCCAAGTTTCCTTGGCTCGCCCAGACCAGACCAGACCCTCTCGACCGACCGTACCGGTCAACCGAGTCACCGCTTCCGACAGATGACCTCAGACTCTCTCCTCGCCTTCTTTCCCTGACTCGAGTCCGGCGTGGGGCATCCGAATTCCGGAATCCCGTTTCCCGATCTTTTCGCTTAGCCGCCGCCGCGGCTCCGCCCCTGATTTTCATCTGTCTGATGGCGGGACTCTTTCTATTTCGGTCTCTGGGAAAATGATTCAACCCTCTGATTCTGCCTAAGGGGCTTCCATGGAATCTCCGGAGAAGATTGGCGGAGGCAGGAAAGCTCTCTCCTACTACGTGCTTCGGTGCTCGCTCACCTTGGCCCTCTCTCTCGTCGCACTTTTCTTCCTTGCCTTCGTCTATGGCTTCATCGCGATCTCCATCTCCTACTTTTTGGTTCAACGCCCTTCTCCCGTCGCCGCTCAGTGCAAAATCGTCTCAAGCAGTGAGTCGCACTCATTTCCCCTTCTCATTCTACCACGATTTTGTCTAATTCTGTACTTGGTCAACTATTTTTTATGCTATGGCGGAAAGTAGGTCTTTTCCATTTCCCCAATTTTCCATATTGGAAATATAGTAATCTACTCTTTGAAGCTGACATTTCTGTTTGTGGGTTGCTCTGAATGTCTACTCGTTATTAGACTTTTTATTGGTGGTTTGGTTTCCTTCTCATGAATCCATGCTCGATTCGCTTTGGTGTGACAGTTGCTTCCGATGTTTACTATGCAGAAGCAGAACCCTTCTTCTGTCATCGGTACTCACTTTTTAATACCATATCGTGAAGAAGGTGTTAGGCGCAATTTATACGTTTTGATTTTTTTGCAAAGTCTAATAATACTAGATTTAGCTCTTGGTCATGATGACCGATGTCAGATATACTGCAGGTGTGGATATTAGATCTTCTGAGGTCTGTGAACTCGGACTGTTCAACTTCAAAGCCAAGAATGTGCTTTACCCACGGGCAAAAAACCATTTTCGATGCCGTTATGATTACTACTGGGCTTCAATCTTCGAGGTGAGAGAATAGTCTTATAATGTCCGCTAATCCGCTTACAGCCTTACATTTGAAGTGAGCAAAATTCACCACTCTTCCTCCCCCCTTCCTCAAAGAATCTCATTTCACACACCAAGGGGTAAATGATAACAAAATGGGAAATGTGTAGCAGCATTACACAAGTAAGAAGATTCCCTTAGACTCTGACATCCTTTTTAAATGTTACAGTTACAAACTACAAAGAGTAAACTATCCCCAGGTAGATAGCACTAATTGAGAAACATTCCAAAGAAAACATTCATCAAGCTCTTACATTTATCCTTTCACTCAGGTATATCGCACTTACTAAATATATTTACCCTAGCTTGGATGGTGATACTGAACTGAACTGGGTGCGCACTGGAAGATATTGGACTGGAATGACCACATTGGGGAGAGCATAGAAATGGCTAATTAATCATAAAAACAAGAGAAATCTGTAAACATGGTTTAGACACTTGCAAAGAAGATCTATGATGGCCCTTATGATAAATATCAGCAACTTGTTGAGAGGTTCAACAGAAAGAGAGGATGACCTCAAAAATGGTGCAGTGTGTTAGTGAGGCTAAACTTAAAATATATACTAATCAACCATGTAAGGAGCTCTGTGGATTGTTTTGGATACAGATGGTTGAGGTGCACTGATGATCTGGTGGAGGATAAATCAATCCCTGATAATTTGTTGCAATTATTTGCCTCTGATATGTGGAAGTTTCTGTGTTGCTTCACTTGGTTAGTGCTCAGTTTAGATGGTGGATCAATTTAATTGAGCAATCCTATGCTGTTAGATTTGGGTTCTTACAAAGTTTTACACTTGAAGGATACTGTATGCTGTATAGCTTGTCATGCATGTAGGCTGTAGCTAAAGGGGCTGTTTGGATATAGTTTTGTCGAGAAAAGGCAAAATCGTGTTTGGTAATGCCACAAAATTGAGTAGCAATGAATCTCCCACAAATCCGCCAAGAAGTGCCTCAAAATCCAGAGCTGTGTTGAAAAGGGTCTTAATCAGCTTAATTGTGAAATCTCCTCAAGAGGAGATTTTAGAGAGATGAATCAGATTTATTGACTTTTTCAGGTTCCCATGCACAATAAATGCTCTGACAACCCATTATGTCACTTCACCATGAAGCAGATTTCCCAATTATTTTTTTTGACAAAATTGTATCCAAACAGTCCCAAAATGTGTTTGAAAAGACACTTGGGACATTAATTAGGGGCAACTCTATTTTGTGTTTATTTATTAATTTTGTTTGAGCCTTTTTTCTTTGAATATTTAATGTATGAAATGCTTGATCTTAGTGCCATAGTTTTTATAAGGATGCTCTAATCGACCAGTTGGAAGTCATTAACAGGTTGAATACAAAGAAGTATCTTCTGGTGAAACCCGTTATGCATTGGCAGAAGTTCCAAAAGAGGCGCTTCCTCTTGATTGCAGGCCTAATTTTGGAATTGCCTGGATGACCAAAGATAAACTCAAGGTATGAATCGTATGATTGTAACCTCCATGATTTAATGTTTCTATAGCCTCTCCGTATATTGACAACTCTAATGGGTATTTTCTACCCTCTTTCACGAGAATTCTTCCAACAATTTATCCTTGCCTTGTGGGATAATGAAGTAATAGACTGTTTGAAATTGATAACGAGGGAGATGCCCTTCTTAAACAATGTATCTGTGGCAGTTAGAAGGTGATACATGCATCGAGACTTCTATAAAGATATTTGTATGGGAAACCTTGGGCTTAAATTACACTGACCTGTTCAGTAGTTCTGGTTCTGACCAATTCGTTTTAAAAGTTAGATTAGATATGTCAATTACTCTAGATTAGATATGCCAATTACTCTTTGTTCATGAAATCCTCATATTTCTTCTTATTCTTTCCTCAGGTAAATGAAACCTACAATTGCAGATATACACCTGGCAATCCAAAAGTAGACATCCATTCTGACTGCATCTTTGATTGCCCGTCAAAAGATCCTTCTACAGCGGAGATGATAAAAAGATACTGCATTATGTGAGTTTTTAACTTTATTTTACGAGTAATTAGTTGTGAGTCATTTTTTTATATGCTCTGGCATTGGCTTTTAGGTTTTTTCTACAAAATATTCTTTTTTAGGTTGTCTATGTCTATTCTAATATTGGTGAAGATTAACTTGAACATTTTTTTGTGTCTAAACAGCTTCAGTAGAATCCTAAACTCCGCATCTTCCTCGGGAGCTGCAAGATTTGTATATAAAGGTGTAGCAACTGGACTTGTTAGTGGCATTGTGTCATCCATTAGCTTAATAACCTTGTTTAGACTTGTTCAAGGGACAAAATTGTTTTTGCTCAGTACGTACAGAGGTGGGAAACATTGTAAGCCGATATTAGTTCACTTTAGACAAGCCTGCTTCCTTGTTGCATATGTCTCGGCCATGGGTTGGTTAATTGTCAAGTATGGAAAGATGATCGGCATTTCAGAGCTTATTAATCAGATGTTAGTTTCAGCAAGAAGACTTGAGTGATGTAACATGTGGAAAATGTGACATGAGTCAGCTGTTGTTCATTAGTAATCGTTGTATCATTTGTTTGTTAGAAAAGTTTTATTTGTCCAGGTCACCTACTGCTACCAACGACGGGTCTCCCATTAGTAGTTCCCACTTTTAACCTTTTAGTAAGCCTTGATGATTTGTGAATAACAACAAAAATCTGGGCGATTCAATTCAGATATAATGAGCGGAGATTAGGAGCTCGAGGGGATTTGAAAACCGACGGCTCAAACTAAGATTTAGCTTCCCAAGGTTGAGTATTCTGCTGATTGCCGCTCAGCTTGGCTAAAAAACACAGTACAATTTCACTTATTGTTACAATTACAATGTAAATGGGAAGATATATTATATGGGTATAGTATGGTATATGATACAAAGACGATATGAATTGGGGGGACTTGCACATGATATTTAAGTGGTTGAATATTACACTTAGTGTAATGTTATAGGTATTGGCAATGGACATCTCCCCAAGCTGGGGAAAGTTTGTGTTATCCATTCGGGAAGTTCTTTTCCAAGGCTATTAAATTGGTTTGGATGCAAAAAAGAACTTCCCAAGGCTATTAAATTGGTTTGGATACAAAAAGGCCTCCTACGAGAAGATCGGGGAGGTAGGCTTAATGCAAACTACAGTTTGTTATTGCATTTAATATGATACTGCTAAGTAATTACTATTTTATACACCCTACTTAATACAAATTTGCTTGCCCAAGTTTTGTTCAATAAGTCGCTAAATCTTTTAGATGATGAGAGGAAGGTGGAGCTCTAAGTGGACTGAAAGTTTCCTTGACTCGTGAGCGAGTTAAGAGTTGATTGTTTGGAAGAAGTTTCAGGTCAAAAAGGGCTTAAGGAGAGAGAAGTGGTAGAGATGAAGATGAGGAGGAAGAGAGTGAAAGTGGTTAGACTAGGGTCGAGGCAAAAGCGGAGGAAGAAGACTATGAGGCAAGGGCAAGGGTTCAATACTCAACAGATAAGAACATGCTCAAAGTAAGGGGAGCCCATCCCTTTGCCACCTTATCTTCGAATGAATGTATACTCAGACTACTGCATGAAATTCTATCAACCTTGAAGAGTTTAAAAAATAAGGTTGATAAAATGTCAGAGGAGGTGGGGAGGTTGAGAAGAAAGGTAGATGGTGAGAGGATTGAGTCCACTTTATGAGAAAAGGGAGAGGACTGTGTTGTCTTCGTTTTTTTTTTAGGCGGCATTGTTTTTCTATCACAAAAGCCCCAATTTTTCTTAAGATAGGGTTTAGGTTATTTTACTCAATTTTTTTACATAAAAATAAATCATTCTACACCTTTAATTCTCTCTAAGAACTATTCATCTATTTGCATATTCATCGCCCCTATGTGTTTAAATAGGGCTCTAAATCATCTTAGGTGTTTATGTTTTAGTTTCCTAAATTTTATTTTTCCATATCAAGCGGAATGTCAAGCGGGAGAACTCTTCTCTTTCCCTATGGGTGAGTGAAGTTTCAACTTTCAATAGGTGCACAGCGCAAGTTAGGATGGCGAAAGCCAGAGATAAAAAAGGCGAGAGATTCACAGGATTGTTGCACTATTTGGGAAGGAGACAGATGGGCTCGAGAGAGAGTTTTTTATTTTCTTTATTTTTTAAACAGGGGGTAGCTTGGGTCATTTTTCCACAAGAGTGGACAAGCTCACGTGTGTGCATGTATAGTTTGTCAATTTTAACATGCATGTACATATTTTTAGTACTTATCTAGAGTACATATCTATGTTGGTAAGAGATGGTTAGCTAGTGAGCTGACCGGCAAATGTGGTGCCAATGAGCTGGCTGTGGCCATTGCTAGCCAGATTTTTTTTTCTTTTATAAATGAAATGTGCCAAAATCGGAGAAGAAGTCCCGATGACATCCAAGCGTAGCCGTAGCTCCGTCACAAAGTCATAGGGCGGGAAAAATTCGGCCAGGGGACAGACAATTCGGTTCGGTTTGGAAAATTCAACAAAATTTGGGGGGAAATGGCAACTAGAAAACCATTGTATTAATTTATATGAAGATGCAAATCAATGCAATTTATATAATAAATGATTAACACCAAAAGTTATCAATATAAAACCAAGTACAAAATACGCGTAAGGTAGCTAGAGTGCTCATACCATAGAGCAATTGAAATTTTAAACTCCAAATTCAAATCACTCCAATGTCCGCATTGTTTCATGCAAACCTTAAGGGTACAAAACTTTTACTTGTGAGATTCTCAATCCCCCAACCCACGTAGGAAGCACTTTTTATATTTTTTACTTTCCATGAACAAAATGTAAAGAATGTTTAAGAACTATTTATATTTAAGATCAATAGTGTACCGTTGATCTTATCTTATTGTTCGCTCAATGAGCCAAATATAAGGAAATAACATGAAGTGCCTATTTTTAAAATTAATAATGCACATATTAACATATGTTAGTGTTAGTAATACTTATGTTAATACATATTAACGTATGGACTATCAATTTTGAAAATAAATATTTTATACGAGTTCTTCACGATAAGTAGAGAACGTTGAAAAAGGGTTACGCTGTGGGGTGAGTGGGGAACATAGAATATCCTTCCCTCAGTCTATTACGCACACTCCATTCATTCATTCATGAAATATACATTGAGAAAATCATGACATTTATATTCAACTACATTGCAAAATGAAACAACCTAAGAAACGTTGGTGTATAACAACTACATATCACAACTTATTCACACACAAGTTATCAGAAACAGAGAATCAGATATTTGTAATGAAGTAAGCAAATCAGAGATTCATAACGCAGAATATGAACAGAAGAAAGAAATTATTTGTTTACAATAAAAAAAGCCAAGTGAGTATTGGTCATCCTGCGAAGGTTGGAGTTTTGGTGTGGAGGTAACTCTGAGCTCTGTCACGGACTACACGAAATGCGGAGTGCAGAGTTTGCTGCGGACAGGCGTCAGGTGGAGGCCGGACCGCCGGAGACGGAGAGGGAGTCGGACTGACCGAGGATCGGGACTGCCCTAGTCGAGTCTGCAGTGGTGGAGCTTCCCTTTCTCCGGTTCCGACCATGTTGCGCTCTGCAACGCCTGAATCAACTCCGTATCAGTGTTTGAGAAACAATCTCGAGGTCTCTCCTTTATTATTTCTTCTTTTCCTTCTATTTCATTAATGCGTGGGCATGTATGAGATGGGGCTGTTGATCTTGTGCGCTTGCAGCCATTCTTCGTCCTTCAAAGGGCTTCGGTGCCCCCTAAGCCGGAGAAAGGGTCTTCTGCCTCGGGAAGAGCCAGAAGGAAGATTGGTTTGGCCTCCGACGCAGCATCCGAGACTCGTGGCTCCCGTGTGGACGATCAGGCTCAGCTCTACGGGCAGCTTCGGACCGAGGCCTTCGATTCCGTCTGGTTGAATATGGAAACTTCCATCAAGGTTGCTATATGCGATTCCCATTTTCCCTGACCCTTGTCGTCTCTAATGATGGTGGATTTTAACTTCGGCCTTTATTTTCAATACTTGTAGGTTGTTTTGCAACAGGTGAATGCCAAACTATTTCATGAAATTGTGTGTTGGGTTCGTGAATCTTTTGAGGTAATCCGGTCTTTTAGAAAGCAAGGCGTTTGTGAAGCGATCCTTCCTTACCCTCTTGTATTGGATACCATTTGCAAACCAATATATACAACATTGGTGCTTACTAGTAAGCTTTAGTTTCTCCATACTTCAGCTTCAAGTCTTCGACAAATGCTACTAGCATGCTTACGATTCAGCCTTGGTATTGGCAACTTAGCAGAGTTCCACTTTTCTTCCCTTTTCCTTCCTCGTCTTGATTCTCACAGGAAACGCAGAGTTTGTTGATGATTTTCTAACATTTAAGGAGCTCGGTGTGTATCTGAAAAATCATGGGTCCCATGTAGCCAACCTCTCCTCACTAGATTTCACCGTGAAGACTGGTATTGGTGGTTGCCTCCGGCAATTATTGAAGCAATTGGTCGGGATGTCCCCTGATGTAAGTTAGTTTGAATCCTTACATGTTTTCTGTATGACACTTACAAGTATGGAGTGCTGTTGAGCTTATCTCGGCATTATTTATTGCAGTGTGCTGATATTGCTGTCCTAGCTTCTTGGTATATTGAACCTGGACACTTTGACAAACCAGTGGTGGTTATTATCAAGGACATGGAACGTTGTGATGGAGCTACTTTAGCAGAGTTTATCGCAATCTTGAGGTGAAACATTGCTTTTTTTTCCCAGTGTTCTTCTACTCTCTAGTGTATTTCATTCCTTCAATTTGTTCTTACCATATGGAAAACTGCAAATGTATGAGTTTAAAATATCCAGACGGGTATCCTTAAAAAATCCAGTTGAAACCTGAAATTGGTAAAATCTATCAATAGAACCAAGTAGAGCTATCAATTTACTTAACTGGAACCAATTTTTTCCTTGGAAACATTTTTAAGTCATTTTGTTATTAAAATTAGTAAATACTTTTGTAGTGAATGGGCAGTTAAGTTACCAATCATTTTGGTATTTGGAGTTGCAACAACTGTCAATGCCCCAATGAAGCTGCTTCCATTGAATACACTGCAACACTTGCATATTTCTAAGTTTACTCTGGGGTCTCCTATCGACAAAATGGATGCTGTTATTGGGGAGGTTCTTGTGAAGTCAAGGATTGGATTTCATATAGGATACAAAGTAGCCTCATATTTGAGGAACTTATTCCTAAAGCATGACGGTACAGTAACTTCTTTCATCCGTGCTTTGAAGGTAGACATCTTGACCCTGTAAATAAGGCCTTTATTTTCTCAGTTACAAGATATGTTCATTATAATTTGTTTATAATCTAACAGTTTCTTTTAATTCTGCAGATTGCCTGTGTTAAACACTTCTCCATGGAACCTCTTAGTTTTCTGGCCATAGGCATGGTTTTGGAAGATTCTCAGGTTAAATTTTGCTTTGTGTCATTTGATACTTGTGGCATCTGCTCTCGTGTATGTATGGGTGGTATTGTGGAACGATAATTTCCAATTTGACAGCTACTACTTTCCTTAATGGCACGAGGGAAATACTTCTAAGACAATGACAAATATTCTGCGTGCATTGATCTAGTTCTTTATTACGGGTTAATGCTAGTCTGTGCCATATGAAGGAAAACTCCACCAAGGTTTGTTGCACCAATCAGTTGTTTGCTCAACACTCATAATTCTTGGTGAAGGTCGGGCATTTGGAATCCCACTAGTTTCCCTACGAACCACTAGCTACCACCAACTTTAAAGAAAAGGACAAAATTTTTTACAATATGCTATTTTGGAATTTTCCTGGGTGGACTTTTGTAACGACCCGTTTTCCGGTTACGCTTAACCCGGGTGGGTTAAGGGTAATTCGGTAATTTTGTTATTAAGTGTCGGGGGTTTCAAGGGATGAAACCCCTGTAAATGGGTAGAGCTCGGAGTAACGAGCGTGACGAATCGAAGAACGCGCGAAACGGAGGTCGGGAGTGAAAGTTATGACCTCGGGAAGCGTGCCACATGGGCGGGGCCCACTCGAAAAGAGCGAGATAACCTACCCATGTGTGGTCTTGTATCGAAGGGCTCGTCAATACGAGTCCATCGGTACATAGAACGCTCGATTCCGACTTCGGGGTAAGAAGATATTGTGCGTTGAAGTTTAGATAATTTTGGATTAAAATAATATAGAAAAATATTATTTTAATCAAATAAGGACAAATTAGCTGGCATCAGCGCTGATGCCAGCAACCGAGTCAGCGGCGCCGCCCGACGCGCGGCACTGCGCTGCGTGGCTGGGGCCCGCGAGCCCGCGCGATGCAGGGCGCGTTCGCGTGACGCGAGCACAGCGCGTCGCGCACTGCTCAGGCGCGCGACGTGTGGTGTGCGCGTCCCGGGGGCGTCTCGTACGCCCTCGGCTCCTCTATAAATACCAGATTCCCGTTATTTTCCGGAGGAGTTTCTAGACTCGTTCGGAGTCTGTTTTCTTCCGTTCTTGAGGCGTTCCTAGCTAATTCGAGGGTGATCTACGCAATGACATGGTCCATTCCTCGAGTTGGCGCTCCTATAAGGGAGGAACGACCCGGGGCAAGAGGAGGCTCTGTCCGTTGTCCTCCTGCCCCGAGAGATGGCCCGGAGAGAGAGGAGGCTCCATCCTTCTTTACCGGGCCAGATCGAGAGAAGTGGCCCGATGTAGGGGAGGCTCCGTTCCCCACCGAAGGGCCACGACGTGTGAAGGACACCCCGAGTAGGGGAGGTTCTGTCCGCCGCCCACGGGCGCAAAAAATGGGGTTTCTTGGAAAGGGGAGAGTTAGTTGGGGTGTCTTTCGGTGCAAGGCGATGAACGTGCGGGGGCTAGAGGAGGCTCTGTCCGCTGTCTTCAGATCCGAGGGGGAGGACGCCCAGAAACGAGCTTCCCGAATACCACTACCTCGTGAGACATCAGGGGAGTAAAGGTTTCTTACCTTCTATTTAATTATGGAATGACATGTGTTAGTTGTGGTGTGTGCCGTCTCACTCTGGATTAGAGAGAGACGGGCTGTGCGTGTGTTATATTAGGATATGTGTTGCTTATATGCATGATGTGTGCCGTCTCCCTCTGGGTTAGAAAGAGACGGGTTGTGCGTGTGTTTATATTATGATATGCTATGCTTATATACATGATGTGTGTTGTCTTGCTTTGGGTTAGAGAGACGTGTTGTGTGTGTGTTGGGTCTTTGCTCAGTGATAGAGCGAGACCGATGATTGTGTTCCGTCTCACTCTATGATAGAGCAAGACGTGTGATGCGTGCAGTCTCGGCTAAGTGATATAGCGAGACGTGTGGTGTATGTGGTCTTGGCTCAGTGATGGAGCGAGACAGGTGAAGTGTGGTCTTGCTCTAGGATAGAGTGAGGAATGTTGTGATGGTCTTGCTCGGGGGTAGAGTAAGGCATGTTGTGGTGGTTGTATGGTGCTCGTCTCTATGATAGAGCGAGATGTGTGTTGTCGATGTTTTATCGGGTTTTCGTATTAGTTGTGTGGTGCTCGTCTTTATGATAGAGCGAGACGTGTGTTGCCGGTGTTTTCGTATAACTCCGATTAAATATTCGGAGATACGTATGGGTTTTTGGTGTGCCGGTTGTATGCAGTAGCCAATAGGCAGAACTACGTCCGGATCCGATCGTATCGGAGTAACATCGTGGTTGTTATCTGACATGTACGTAGGCAACCAACGACAATGCAATGTTGGCCCGGTCCGAATTAGTTATATAATTAGGTCAGTTCTTGCCTACGCACAATAGAACGCTAAAGTTCCGTAGCACGTAGAGGAACGAGAAGACTTTCGCATGCAGAGTGTGCTGCGCTTGGTTCTGGGTTTGGTTTTCATCGTGTTTGGACCCCCGGCCCGGGTCGGTCTTCGGGTCGGGGCGTCACAATTTTTACTTTACTGTGTCAAGAAATGACGTTCTAGGATAATTCCATCTAATGCTGTATTTCAGCTGTGAAGAACATTTTTGCTCTTAAACAAAGAAATACTCCTTTTCCTGACAGAAAGAAGCTCTCCATAATGTTTAGAATTCTGAGGAAGCTCTGTAATTATTAATTGCATACTAGAAAAGTAAATTTGAGTGGAATGCAGGAAAAAATAGAGAAATCATAAAGGGAAGTTTTTTGCTGGATTGTAGCAACTAGGAGATTATGTTGCACGTTCTCTGAGTGGGCAAGACTGTAAATGAAGAATGAATAATCATGCTAATGCGTCTCTATTGTGCTTATATGGTAATACATAATTTTGTTGGGGTGCAACTTTCCCTACTGGGAGCCTAACTTCCTAGGGAGCCTCCTCCAAGCTCCCCCCTCCCCCCCCCTCCACCTCCCATGTTCAAGTTGCACCCCAAAAGCCCTGTCTTGCTTGAAAGCTGGATAAAATGTGCATTTCTTCCTCATGCAAAGGTTAGGTCTGAGCCCCATGGCTCTCATCTGGTATCATGGATGATAGAATCAGCAATGCGCCCGCGCCCACACCCACGCCCTAACACATACTGCTTAATGAGCTCTTTCTACAAAATAGCTTAATGCTTTCAAGAATTTCCATTAATATAAGAATTATCCATGATGGGTGCATTTTCCATTACTGGTGCCTGCTTTACTTTTCTTAAATTAATTGGTTTTCTTGCAGGAATTCTGGATAAATAAATGTGAATTGTTGCCCAACGAGATGCTCAAATATGCTTTTGGTCTCCCATCATGTCGGGAAAATTTTGCGTATGTTGCTTTTGTTCTCGAGTTCCTTGTGATGCGTATTATTAGTATGCTATACCTTTAACTATGTGCAAATGGATAGTAAAGGACATTGATGTACGTCTATTTTCTTCAGTGACAAGTCTTCTAGACAGAATAGCACTCATTTGGTACATCAGTTGTCAAAATTGAAGAGATCACTAGAGAACTGGAGCTCTGTTGTGATGGTAAGTTTTCATATACTCGACTATGTTTGTATAGTCCAAACTTTTTGTGGGTAGCATCTTGCTGTCTTAGACTATTCTAGTTGGCAATTTTGGGGCCTTCATTTCATTTAGAAAATATGCCTCATATGTTAGTAGGTGACACATGATATGCTTAGTTCTTATGCGCATTTTGAAAGCATGAAAAATCTATACTAACTTCTTAGATATCCAACAAAGCTTCTCTCTTTATGCTGATTTGAGTTGCCAACTCTGAAATATTAAATGCAAGGAAGCACGGATATGGATTTGGAGACACAATACAGACATGGCAATAGGCAATTTTCAAAAAAGTAGGATACGATATGAGAAGGATATGGGTATTAAAAAATTATTATATATATATTTTAGGTGTATTTTAAGAGTTCTAAGTGAAAAAATAAATAATTCCTAAAAGAAAACAACCAAGAAGCTATACGAGGTAGGCAAAAAATAGAATGAAAAGCTAACAGAAGCTAGAATAAGGGCTAGATATCTCTACAGTGGAGCATTGGCCTCACATTCACCAGAACCAAATTGACTAGAAAATTCCATTTCCATAACTATGGCACTTAGCAAGGAAATAAAATTAATCTTCAAACCAAATCCAGTAACAAACCATTCAAAGACACTCAAAACTCAAAGTAACAAACATCATCAAATTCAACTAAATGGTCAAATAACTTTCCAACCTAGCAAAGACAATTAAAGTAAAAATGTAAAATAATTCGATCAATCTAATGTGCTGTTCAGACGACACAGTCTATGCCTCAAGCCATCAACCAACAAAAAGAACACAGCCTAAACAAGGAAAATTCAATTCAACCACACCTATTCATCTAGTAAGAAATGTAACATATCAGCTAGCCAAAATTCCACTAACCAAAATCTAGGACAGAACAAAAATGCAAGAAACACCCAGTCATGATTCATGCAAAACATTGTCAGTATTAAAAAAAATTAAACAAGAACACCCATGCTCTGAGAGAATCACCAATTAAAAAAAAAATCTTTGGGCGGAGGAGCTGGCAGAGGGTCTCTGGGCTCTGGATGGCTTTGGTCAAGGGAGCTAAGGGCAGATGGCTCCACGTGAAGGGTGGTTAGGTTGTTTTTTGGATGCGGCGCATATATGCAATGAGGCGTATCCGCATTGTACGCATATCTGATACGTGTCGGATATGGATACAGGGACGTGGAGGGTGTATCCGTGCTTTCTTTATTAAATGTGAGTTGACAAGTATTAAATTTTCAATATGCTTATTGTGATTATTTTTTATAGTGTTTATGTGAAGCAGGAAAGCTTTGCAATATTCGAGCTTTGGACATTTTCTGTGAGGCTGTGGATCCGGATTTCTACAAAATAAGATCTTCAGATTATTTCCTGAATAAAATTAAAAGGTCAAAAGAGTCTTCAATGACAGATTATAATCAGTTTGGCAGTGAGTATTCTGATCTGGGAAGCAGAAGGCCTATTGCAGAAGCAGTGCAGAAGGTGAGGTATGAACTAAGTCATTTTAATTGAATTTCGTAAAAGGAAAAACTCATGACCTGCTTTCTTGAGTTTATCAGCTATATAAAACTAAAAAAATATGTTGCAACCTTTTTATTGTAATCTTACCAGGTTAGTCTTAACAACTGTTGCGGTTTATTACCATTAAAACAACATTTAGAACAGGTACAGTTAGACATCAGAAATGCTTAATTCTGTAAACGGTTTAAGATTTGTGCTGCGTTTATCGGCCTGTACTAAGGAATGCAACCTTGGATGTCAATCTCGTCTCAATCGGGTAAAGAGACGAGAGATTAAAGAGATCTCGCTGAGGTAATGGAAATAGTCTTAGTCATGAGAAATTATGTATCTTTATTTTACAAACTAAAATCACAATTATCATACTAACGTTATTATGTAATAATCATAAAATCACGAGAAGACACTTATTATAAGAAAAAATAAGAGAAGAATGACACAAGTGTCATTGATGATGCTGAAGTTTTTCAATGACATTAGCTTCAACCTCAACCTTCTTTAATGTTTTTTTAATATAAGTGTGTTAACGAAAATGTGCTAATAAAAATAACACACTTAATTTAAACTGCATAAGGTTGATTTTACTGCCGAGATCTCTCAGAGAATGGAAAAAGGCCCCTTTTCTTGTTTTGAGTCTTGGTTTTTTGCCAAGATGTGTGATTTGCCAATATCTGGGTGAGATCTTTTGAGATTATATTCCTTGGCTTGTAGGTTATCAGAGAATTGTACATTGTCAATATTAATGTTTGGCTTGCAGGTCGGGTCAACATCTTGGGTGTTGTGCCAGTCAACAAGAAATTTTGTGTAATTCCAACTTAGTTACCAATTGCTTCATTTTTAAAACCGGGTGAAGAATCCTGTTAAATTTATTATCCTGTGGAATGTGCATCTATTCCATTTTGCTGTTGCATTCCTATTATACATATTAGGCTATGATCTACGTGGTTTCATGAACTTTCACTTCTCAGTGAGTGCTTACTATTATGTGTTTTCAGTTTATTACAGTTGTATGAGAAGTTTATTTAATTTTCTGGTGGACCAGGGATCTTCCATTTGCATCACTTTCTTCTCTTCTTTATAGTTGGCAGAAATTGACAGAGGAAATGGGAGAGGTAAAATTTGCTAATAATTGCAATTTCAAAGATATCCTAAGTTCTTAGTTTGTAAGAGAAAGTGGCAAGATCCTTTCTTATGTGCCTTAGTGTGCTTCCCACTACACTGTGAATAATCTACTTCACACGGAGTGGCTGAACCATATCCTTGTTACAGATCAATGAGAAAGTGAAAGAGCTGCAGGCACAAGTGAATCTTGAGGATGGTGAGAAGAGTCAGAAGCTAGAGAGACAGAGTATCCGTGGGTAAATATTTAATATCTGTATCCTCGTCCCTGTCTTTTTCACCTCTGGAGTAAGTAGAATCATGGAATTGGTCATTCTGATTTTTGCATCATGTGCATATCGCAGGTTTTTGTAACATAAAATACAATGAATGAAGATGGGATATATCTTTACATTGTTTTCTAACCTTTCTTGTTATAGGAAGTCTATATTGCTGGGTCCAGAGAGAAAGTCATCAACAGTGAATGACAAAGCAGCTTTGTTATTAGAGTCTATGATTGGGTAACTATTTAGATAATTGAAATTTTTCAGTAAATATTTCACTATAATACACACAATGAATTAATGTTACATTGTCCATCACGGAGATTTTTTTTAGTCAATCTAAAACCTCTAATATAATTTATATATTTCATGTCTTGTGACAATAAGAAGCATTTTATTTTCTTTATTTTATATGTTAATCTGTTCTTGTTCTTGACTTCTGGAGCAGGGAGTGTTTGATACCTGTGGAATGTATGCCTTGCCATGAAATTATATGCTTTAAGAGAATCGACGTGCTGCAGTCTGTGAGTGTTTGACGACTTCCTTTTACCCTGAATCTGTTCTAAGAAGATGATTATATTTTCTATTATATTTTTCAAGGTTTTCTGATGCATAAAGATCTGGCTTGGTAGAGTAGTATTTGCTCTTTTGTAAGTATTGTAGTTTCTACTAATTAGGGGTAGATTAGTCTTTCTTTTGTAATTTTACTCCCTCCATCCCACATTACTAGCCACATTTGGTTTTTCAAAATGAACTAAAATTATTTCTTTTTGAAAAATTAATAGCTATTAATTTGGGACAGGGAGTATTTTCTGATAGGTCAGCCCTTCACTTAAGGGTATTTGTGTCATTTCTTGTAATTGGCGCCTTACCCTTATTGGGGCTGGCTTGATGTCTTCCTTGTATAATTATTATTCATTAATCAGATTTCATAGATTTTCTTATTCCCTCAAACCCTAGTTCTGAACTCATGGTAAGGTTGGACCCGGTTTCAATCCCCGCATATATTTTTTTCATGTGCAAGCACCTGTATCTCTTTAGTTATACTTGCACTTGCAAGAACTTGCATTTGTTAAAGGAAAATTATATTCTTGCTCCACTTTTTCTACACCAAAGGCCTTACACCACCTCTAATTAATTGAATAGGAAAAAGCTTGTTAAGTGTGACTCACCTTCCCATCCAATCAGAGGTGATGTAAAGCCTTTGGTGTAGAGAAAGTGGAGTAAGAAAATCAACTTCCTTCGTTAAACCGTACTTGCATGTGCAAGCACTTGCATCTGTCGAATCATGCTTGCTTGTGTACAGGAGATATATGTCCATTTGCATGTGTCTGTTTGGGCTTAGTTTACATTGTTGGCCATTCCTTTATTAGCTGCCTGACATTTTGCATCGATCTGTTATGGCCGGTCTGGGGCGTGATATATCTGTTATGGCCGGTCTGGGGTTTGGGCGGTCCGTAATAGCTCGAGCCTTCAAGGCGAATTGGTTTGTAACACAGTATCATAGCCAGGTAGAGTGAAATTATTAATTAGAAGAAACAAATTGATCACAAGATGAAAGTATCAACCATTTCTTTTATTATTTTTAAACAAATTGTACTTGTGGAAAAAGAATTTCTTGGCCTGAGTTTGGCATGTAACATTTTACAGTTTGTGTCTGACAATATTTTCTTGTTTAGGAGTGTTTATTCAAATTAGAGATCGCCATTTGGGCACTCAATCAGATTTCAGAAGCATGCCTTCTTACATACTTGCTTAATGCTTCCCTCTATAAGTATTTAAGGATCCTATTACTAGCAATCATTTCCTGTGCAGGCTCTAATTGGGGATCCAAGAAGAACAGTTCAGGTTGATCTCCTGAAGTCCCACATATACCTCCGTTGCAGTTGCTGCAGTAGAAGCAAGACCTCTTTACAGCCAAACATGCATGATACGTCAATGATGTAAGTATAATCACCTTGGTACTTTCTTGGACAATGATATGTCCAACGAGGCTTTTTGGGATTTTGCCAAAGGAAAGAGTAGACACTGAATTGAACAAGTATATGGAAAAATGTTGTTCTGACCTGTCTTTTTTGGTTAATTTGCTCTCTATCGTGTAGACAAATAAAAAGTTCTGATGTATTCTTCTCCAAAACCCCCTTTAAATGCTGCTTCCCAAATCCCAGGACATCTGTTGTTTCCACTAGTGGTCAAGTTATACTTGTGGTAGTGGAAACCAGTCACGGACCTGGTATAATAAATCCAGTATGTTTTCTCAAAGGCTGGGAGGATATATATTTTTGTTAGCATGATTTTTTTGTTAAATATAGCATGACAAATTGGATAAGGTGATGATGATAATATTTATGCCTTTTATGAAGTTAATGTTGAGCCAAAAAAATACTGGTCGCCTGATATGAAGTTTGCCCATGATTTACTTCTTATATTGATTATTTTGTTTTAACAAAAAAAAGGAGACATCTAGGGAGAGCAAGGATTATGTTTAACCAAGTTCTTATCCACAACAATATGATATTCGATTAGAGTACTCAATAATATTTATGGTGTAGGTACAACTTGTCTCAAGAACATGGTGACTTAATTAACCTCTTTGATTGGTATCAATCTTTCAAAGCCGCCGTCTGTCCAAGTACTAAAAGCAAGCAAAAGGATAAGCAATCACCAAAGTCTAAGAAAAGAAAAGTTGATAATTCATCAGAAGAGCCGAACGAAGCTGTCCTCCAGTATCCTTTTAATTTGGGCCAATGATGTTCTCTTTTGATTGTTCCGTAAGATTTCCTGTTTTTTATTGAGCTTTTAAGTTTGCTACTAATTCAAAAACATTGTGATCTAAGGTTATAGGCTAGTTGCTTGGCGAGGAATCCTACCCAAAAATTAAAAAAGGTTTCTTATGGTGAGGAATCCTTCTACTGATTACTACTTACTTTACAGCACTTAAAAGAGTTGAAATTATGTGGTGGTGACTCGCAACAAGCGAGTGGAATGATCAAACAGGAGGGTCTGAAACTGGGGCGGCCGTGGGTTATGTTTTGTCACTGTTTTTTTTAATCGACTTCCAGGTCCAGCAATTTATAACCGACTATTCCTTGATAAAAAAAATCCAAGAGCCAGGTTCTGCAGAGCTGTCACAGAGCTGCAAATAACCGGACTATTGCGGATGCCGAGCAAGCGGAGGCCAGATTTTGTGCAGAGAGTTGCTTTTGGAGTGTAAGTTAACTGTGGATGATAGAGCCGCAATGAGGCCTTTACATCATCTTCTTTGAATGCGAGCTGGTGAAAGTTGATTTCTGCAGGTGACACCGGGGTGATAGCTGGAGCTAACACGTGAAGCAGTCGTACAGGGGGGACGCGTCTGCCGCGGAGTGGGCCCACATTTTTTTCCCGTTAACAAGCCCACATGTTTTTGAGTCCAAGGCCCAAGGGGACTTCGCACTTCTCGTCTTCTCCTTCCGAATGACGTATTTATGGAAAGGACCGTCTTTATTAACACGTCATTTGTGGTTCGGCGATTCTAATGGCTTGATACCAGTGTTTGAAAAGGCGGCCCAGCCACCACTTTCGGATAGTGTGCAAGGATTTGAAAATGCTGCATCAAATCGCTTTTACCCCGATTTTATAACTAAATAACCCAGCCCAAAAAATCGATTTGGTTTAATTTGACCTGTTTGACAGGTTACTATAACATTATTATTATGACGAGTACCATATTTGAAGCAAATATAGGGTGTACCTATTTTGTGCTGCCTCGGGGAGGGAATATTATTTAATTGTATTATTATTTTTCTTTCTAATTATATAATTAATAAAATTTAATGAAGGAAAATTAGCAGTTGCCATATGGCGCACTTGAGAAGTTAAAGTTATGGGATAATTTCTGTTAAGACTTAGTTGTCATTCATATTTACTAATAAATTTATAATAAAATTATATTATACTTAATAGTAAAATTTTAGTTTAGGCCAAGCACATGAGAATAGGGAATTATTTTATGATCAATATGGGAGTTCCCGGAAGGTTCTTGGGCTGATTTGGTCATGATTGATTTTACAAAAAAGTTTATTATAAGCGAAAATAATAAATTTATATTATTATATATATTATAATTTTATTGTGAATTTATTTGTCCCTATTAAGATCCAGAGTTACTTCCTCTTTAGGTAGTAGTAAAGCTCACATATGGTTTGATGTAGGGAACGAATGAGCTGGAGGTCCTGAACTAGCATGGCTCTCTTAAGTTAGCAAGGAAGACTGCTTTTGGTTAATTTAATGAACACTTGCCTAAGCTTAACTAGAATAGGATGAGCCTTACATTGATTGCTTTGCTCTTGGCGGTGCTGTTGCTTTCCTCCGATCGCTTTGTCCGTGTCTCAGATGCTTTACTTACTTTCCTTTAGGATAAGGTTTAGCCTTGCTCCAATTGCTTTGCTTTTGGTGGCTCGCCATTTTATTCTTTTAGAATTTTGGGATAAATAATTATTTTGTCCTCCCATTGATATCTCTAGGATATCATTCATTTTAGAATGTCTTGGATAACCAGGGTCACGGTGTACATGCCAATGCACATCAATGTTAAATGTGTGATAAAGGAGGGAGGAAGGGAGGATTCTTCTTTAAAAAAGAGAATGAAGATGTTTTGGACCTTTGGTTATGAGAAAAAAAAGGAATAAAGATGTTGTAACTATGTTGAGGATGGATGTGGAAAATTAGGGGGTGGATTCAGAGAAAGAGGGAAGGGAAGGGGGTGCAAATACCGCCGCTACTATGCTTGTTGCTGGACAATGTATGACCACCCATCAATCAATGAAATACTATGTTTATAGTATATATTTTTTAAAATATTTAAAAATTATTATTATTATTATTATTATTATTATAAAGTATATTTTTTAATGTAAAATTATTAAATAATATTAAAAATAAATAATTACTAAAATTGCGAAAAGTAGAAAATAATTTTTAAAATAGTGTTTGTTTTGGCCATGTGGGTGCTAATGTTTATGTAGTTTTTTTAAAATTATTTTTATATTTTATCCATATGAAGGACGAAACGAAATTAACATTGTACTAATTTTACAAAGAGTAAAATCAGTATTGTATCTTCTTTCCTCTCCTCTTTCTCCTCTCTACTCCCTCTTTCTTCTTTCTCTTCTCTAATCCCTCTCTCTCTCTCTCTCTTTTCGCCCGTTGTCACTCCTCTCTCTCCCTCTCTTCTTCTCTCTTTTCCCTTTCTCTTCTCTCCCTCTCTTCTCATCTCTTTTCCCTTTTTCTTCTCTCCCTCTCTTCTCTTCTAATGAATGAAATAATTAATTTTAAAAAAAAATTATATTAATTTTGTCCTTTAGTAGAGACAAAAAAAACGAGAGAAAAGGGAGAGAAAGTGAGTAAAAAGAGAGAGAGTATGTGTGTGTGAAGAAGAGAGAGAACTAAAAAAGAAGGAAGAAAGTTAAAAAAAATAGGAGAGAGAGAGAGATGGAATAGAGAGGAGATAGTGAGTGAATATAGAAGAGAGAAAAAAAAAGAGAGCGAGTGAAGAGAGAGGAGAAATGCATATTGTATTAATTTTATTCTTCAAAAGAATGAAATTAGAATATCATATAATATATTTTTTGATAAATTAGTATAGTACTAATTTTGGAAAATATATAAGTACTAATTTTGAGAAATATATTAAGAAATTAATATAGTATTAATTTCGTTTTTTATATGAATAAAATTAAAAAAAATTAAAAAATGCTAGCGTCAACATTTGGCTAACACCTATGTAACCAAAATAAATATTATTTTTTTTAAAAAATTTGTCCATAAATTTAATCAATATTATTTATAAAATTATCTCTATTTTTTTTACTTATGTGGTCTTTCTCCTTCTAAAACAAAAACAATCTATTGGAACCGATGTACACCGATTTATATGTGTTTACTAAAATGAGACATAAATTTTAATTTACGTATTTAAATATAATATGAATGGACGTATCCACAGCTACGTGGTAGAGCGGTTCGGGATACTTTCTCCTTCTAAAATCGCTAAAACGGAAGCTGAACCCGCGAATTCATGACAGCATTTTCCTCTCTTCTCGCCCCAAAAACCGTTCAATACGTCTCTCTCTCTCGTCCTCCACTTCCATTTGATTTTTCCTTGCTTCCTCTTCCCATTTTTCCACTCAAATAATTCTGAGCCCCCACCGTCCGTCCATCATCATCAGCAGCAGCAGCAGCAGCATCAGGTACTTCTTCTTCCTCAAACCAAAATCAAAATTGATCTAACCGTGACAGGGCGATCCAAAAGCTCCATGCAGAAGCAACAGTTCAAATGCGCATCCAAACCCCCCAAAATTTCATTTTCGCCCTTCCTCCCGTCCTTCTCGGCGCCGTCGGTCACCTTAGCGCCGCTGAGCAGCTCCTGACTCTTCCGCGCCTTGTCGGCCTTAGTGAGACACGCATCAGCCTCGATCGCACGCACCGCCGCAACCAGCTCGCCGCCGTCTTCGCTGAGCCCCACGGCCGGCGGAAGCGGGGCGTCAGCAGGAGAGCAGTCGGGGCAGTGCCAGGTGAGGGTGGCGGCGATGGTGTCGGGAGGGCGGGCGAGGCAGGCAGCGTGCCACGGACTGCCGCACGTGGAGCACAGCAGCCGCTCCTCCGGTGGCCTGTCCTTGGCTCAGGAGCTGCATGGAGCTTTTTCTTTCCAAGCAATGCAAAACAAAGAATGATTTGCCAAGCTCTGTCC
The DNA here is from genome assembly GCA_035235625.1 of Saururus chinensis. NCBI lineage: Eukaryota > Viridiplantae > Streptophyta > Magnoliopsida > Piperales > Saururaceae > Saururus > Saururus chinensis. The sequence continues at coordinate 38,995,757 of CP141147.1, forward strand.
TCCTCATCTTCTCCTGCATTTCAAATCTGAAACAGTTATTTTTTTGCTAAAAGGCTGAAGCGATATTTTTTTATAAAAAAAATTTAATTGTGTTTTTTTAATCTCTCTTTGGATGGTTTATAGTATCCTAGATTACACACTTTTACGCTCTTCTGGAACCGGTGCCGAAGTTGATCTCCGTTTCTTTTGCTGTTTCTGTTTGCTCTTGTTTGCCAGATCTGTGTCGGCCGATCTTCTCCGCCCTGTAGCGCTGTCGGTTCCTTCCAAGGTATCTGCAAATGTCGTCCACAATGGTTGAGAACTCAACCGGGAATAATGACATTTTGTGCCCGGATCCCGTGTCAAACCACCACCGGTCTACCCCATCTGCCCCCGCGGCGGCACTGAGCAATGGCAACCCCAAAACCTTCAAGATCTTCATAGGTTATGATCCCCGCGAAGATCTCGCTTACGAAGTCTGCTGCTACTCCATCCTCAAGCGAGCTTCCATCCCCGTCGAAATTCACCCCATCAAGCAGTCGGATCTGAGGAGCAATGGCGTTTACTGGCGCGAGAGAGGCCCCACCGAAAGCACTGAATTCTCCTTCTCTCGGTTCTTGACTCCCTACCTCGCCCATTTCCAAGGCTGGGCCATGTTTGTCGACTGTGATTTCCTCTACACGGTTGACATCCAGGAGTTAACTCAGCTGATTGATGATAAGTACGCGATAATGTGCGTGCAGCACGATTACACTCCCAAGGAGAGCACCAAGATGGACGGCGCCATACAGACGGTGTACCCCAGGAAGAACTGGTCGTCCATGGTTCTGTACAACTGCGGTCACCTTAAGAACAAAGTTCTCACTCCAGATTTGGTTAACTCTCAGACGGGTGCTTTTCTTCATAGGTTCATGTGGCTTGAGGATCATGAAATCGGCTCGATTCCATTTGTTTGGAATTTTCTGGTGGGTCACAACAAGGTCGATGAGAATGATCCAGCCACCATGCCAAAGGCCATCCACTACACGACTGGTGGCCCTTGGTTTGAGGCCTGGAAGAACTGTGAGTTTGCAGATCTATGGGTGAATGAGATGGAAGAGTACATAAGGGAGGCAAACAAGGATAAGAAGCTTCAGTAGGCAGCAGGCCATATCATTCGTTTACTGGTGAATTCTTTGTTCTAATTTCTGTATTACTAAGGCTTTTCATCCTCTTGATCTTCTATAGGTGGATACACGGAGTGCCACCGTAACAGCTATAATTGTGTAGACCGGTGTTTTTTTTCAGTGATAACATTGATATTTGATTCATGTATTTTTCATTCAACAATGTGAAGCTTAGCATGTGATGTAAATTTTGCATCTTGTTGGATCAAGTGGTTTTATAACCCACTCTGTGCACTGTGACTTTTCTATTGCGATGATAACTACAAGGTGATATTGGCACTTTTATAGTTAAATTCTACATTTGAAGGTGAGGTTGTTTTTTGATGGGATATGATAATAAGTTATGAATTCGGGTCTGTGCAAGCTGGTTGCCATTTCTTCTCGTATGGGTTGTGTGCTGCCTATGTACTTGCATCTGAAATGCTGACATTCTAAAGGAGGTGATTTCTTAAGCAAAAAAAAATCCTTTGAGTTTAAAGTATCCATAGCAATGTGACAGGAAGCCTCTCCCATTTATCCCTTTTTAGATGAAAATACTGCTTTGGGACCCTCCGAGAAAGTGTTAGTATTGAGACTTTAAAGTTGTCGAATTAACATTTGGAATTTGGTCTTTTTTGCATATTAACTGTGACTTTCAATCTGATACGTTGTTTCTTCAATTCTTAATTAGGATTGGGGCAAAGAAAAGTTTGATAATATTTGCTTTAACAGTACTTTCAGTGCTTACGTTTCTCGAAAAGATTTTGCTCCTTCGAACAGTAACAGAACTTGATGCTGTAATTTCGTTGCCATCTTTCTGTTGGTGACAAATTCATTTCATGGGCATCCAATTGATCTAGTTTGTAGTTTTAAGAATTAGAGGATCTATAATGAAATGTAGAACCTCTCATCAGGCTGACTACTTTTTACGCATTTAGGTGTCATTGACAATCGAACTCTTGAACTATGGTCAACAAGTGTCCAACTGGGCGTAGTTTTAAGAAATTGTAGTACTTTTAGATCAGTATTAGCATTACAAGAACTTGTGGCATCAATTTATAGTTACTTGTACATATAAAAATTGTTATTATTGGTTCCTATTATTATCGTGAAGTTAAGCAGTTAGTTGTGCTGTTTGATAAAAAGGGTGGCCTTTTGAGTTCTGGCCAAGTGTGAATCGACTATCAAACAATCTTTTTGTATTTAAGAGGCGACCTTGTAGAGTTAGATTTGTCGGGACATAATTATGAAGTCCAATATATTATGGTTAGGGAACTTTTGCCAAAAGTATATTAAATGCGAGAATTTCGAAAGGACGAATGTGAAGGGAGGCCAATCTTTGCCAAAAGAATGATTCAAAGTTACAGTTTGATGTGATTAGGTGAATAAGTTACTAATAAATAAGAGTGAAAGTACAAATTTGTGTTAATCATAGGTTGTGATGTCTTAAAGGTTTCGATGCCGCCAGACTCAAAATATTCCAAGGAAATCTACGATGAAACTGTTGTTTGCACTTTCTAGGGAGCAAAGATTGGTTTGGTGCAATGGAAAAGGTACGCACCCAACATGATGCATCTCTAAATCCACATTTTCCGATTTAGAAGTATCATTCTACTCAGGATCCTTGAAAAAGCAAATTCACTCTAGCGGAAGAATGAAAGTTGTAGCAAATTCCGATATTGATTTACGGTTACATTTTTTATTAACTCACATCTTGTAAGCACGATGTAGAGTCTTCTTGGTAGTGGCTTTGTTACTAAGATAACAGCCTTGCTTTAAACGATAAAGTTGCACTTTGTCTAGCAACTCCATATATAAACAATCAATGATTTACAAACCGATGCGGGCGATGTATGAGGTATTGGGTCTTTTTGAAAAGATCTAACGAAATGCAATCAATGCTCCCAGTGATCGCAGAAACAGGTACTGAGAAATCTTTCTTAATTGACATGATCAGACAAAGAGAATAGAAAAGGATAACCTTTTTGTAAAAAGAAAAAAGAAAAAAATAGGCCAAAGAAAAGGGATGGAAGCACACAATCTTCTCTTCACCGCACTAAACCTAGCAGGACAAGAATACACATTATCACTTATCAGCGACATCTATAAGATATTGGGCACTTGCGATGCCAGTCTCAGCTGCAATTCCTTGATCGTAGAGTGAAGCTCCGACTGCTGGTCTTTATAAGTCTTCAACAGAAACTCTTTCCCTCCAATTACTTCCTTCAGCTCGCCCACTTCCTTCTTCAACATTTCATACCTATCTAATGACTCTTCTCTGACTTGATCAACATCTATAAACTGAAGCTCCAAATTGTTGTTCCCATTAAAAAAACCATTTGCATGGCCATTTCCAACGTGCTTGGACAGTTTAGGCTTTTCAGGTGAGCCCATTTCACCAACACAGTGGTCTGCAATGGCTTTCCTCAGTCTCTGAATCTCTCTTTCAGAATCAAAAAGATCCTGGTTGGCTGAGTCAAGCTGAGACTGCAAATGTGAAGATTTGGATATTTGAGCCCTTAGTGAATTTTGAAATTCTGTGATCTGAGCCTGCATTTCCAAGATCATTTCATCCCTTCTTTTCAGCTGCTGGCGTAGTTTATGTACCACTTCCTTTTTGGTTAAAATGTCGGAGCCACATTCTGAAACACAAGGTGAATCTGAACTGTTTGAGTGGAAAGGTTTTCGGGTCAATTCAAGACGCTCCGGAGACGATGCCCATACCAAACTATTCTCTCTGTTAGAGTCCGGTGCTGAAATTGTTGCTAATGGAAGTGTTACGTCCAGTTCTTTTGACATTGGGCTATGTGGTGGTTGTTTCATGTCCACAATACCTTCTGAGCCTCCTGCTGGAAAAAGATGAGGTTTCAAGAAATAATACAACGCAGGAAAGCCAAATGCTTCATAAGGAGAATTTAACTAACTTCACAAGAATGGCTTTGTCTACAGATGCTGACAGATTTTAAGAAATACAGTATATCCTTTTGAACTTTGAACTCGTTCCAATGCTCATGCATGCAGAATAATTGTGAAAGTACCTGAGAAACAACGGTAGCATCCATCTTCACTCTGCTCAAAACAGTACATATTAGAATGTGATCGGCAAGTCCCAGACCTCCCCTTGGAATTAGAGTTTAGTCTTCCTGGATCAGACATCAAAAATTTACGATTGTGACAAAAGTTAATAAAACAAAATGAGATTACAAGTTGGACAAGTTTAAACCTTTCATGTCACTAGTAGCATCCCGCCTCTTAGGAGAGAGAGCCTGCTTCAGTTTGAACCCCAATCTAATAGAAAGAGTACTCAACAAGGCCCCGCCTGCAATAAGAAGCCAATTCAGCCCCTCTGAGTTAACTTGATTTGGTCTTTGACTCTTTGTTAAAGCCCTTTCATTCTTTGATCTCATCTTATAATTTAAAGGATATCCGAAGTCACTTTGAAGTAGCCAAAACAACGCCTACATAAGCAAGTCTACAACCAAAGATAAAATGATCAGACGCAAAAAGAAAGGAAAAGTTAAATTGGCAGCAACAAAAAACATATAAATCGAATGTAACGGAACATTAATGTCCAATGAATATCCAATACATATAAACCCCATCCATAAAGGAATATATCAAAATTTTACAATGCACTCATGAATAATTTGAACAAAGGAATACAGCTTCAATAGTTATTCTCATCCAACACCCTGTTTTGACAATTTGCATTCAGAAAATTGAGCTCATCATGTGAGGTCCTTTCATTATACAGAATTAGCAAGTAAAAGCATTTTCTGACCATGTGCTCCCCATCTCTTCTCTGTCCACTTTTCTGTTTGAATTCGTCAGCTAGTCTTTCATAACATCATATTGCTGATGCATGGGTGGTCTTCTTTATATAGGCCAAAGAAATCTCCAAAAAATTCCCTCTGTCCATCAACCAATACGGCTATTCCAAGTTCTCTTCAATGCTTACAATTCCAAATTTGTTGTTTCTGATCTTGTTTGTGAATGGTAGTTGTAATTCTCGAAACAAAAGTAGTTGATACCTATAAAAATTGTGAAATCCTTAACAAATTCCAACAAGGAATTTTTGTTGTTGTAAAAGCAGTTATTTAAATCTACATTAGAACTGTTGAATAAGGGGTGAAAAGGTAAAACACTATTTTCCTGTAGGGTATTTGTTTATTATCTTGCACCTTCAACATTGTTTCACATGCTGCACAAAGCTATTGTTACTGTAAATGATTGATTACTATCATCTCCTTTAAAAAGAGTAACTAAAGGGTGGCTGCCTTAAAACCTCATCAACCCCAAACGGTGAAGGGAACAACAAACATATTTAACCCGTAGATATTTAAGATAACTATCTATAACCAGATGACTCCATAAACAACACACCTTATCCTCTGCTTCAACGTCTACAAGTCCACGGTCAATAGTAGTATCCCAAATTACCTATCTACTCCAACACTTTGAACCTCGTTATCAGCCACGATCCTGAAATTTTAGATCTAGAAAACATTGTCTTGAGATTTGTGGATACTAAACTTGGAACTGCTCCCATGTAATCTTGTTTCATTTCAACTAGTACCTTTGGGGGCGAGAATCCACACAGCTAAGTTCTCACCACCGCCAATCACATAAATCCAACTTCAAACAGGGGCGTCAGCATACCATATTTTGAGTAAGAGTCTTCCTTTTCCCGGTTTCCAATTCAACCTAACTCCTAATGGAACCCAAAGAGCTATTACAACTTCATACGGCAACCAATGAAATCTATATTCGTAAAATAAGCAAAGTGGTGCAACAGTAACAAAGGAAGGCGAAGTAAAAAGAAAAAAGAAAAATGTAGGGATAGGAGAACCCTAGAAGTGTGACATTCTCGTTGATTCGATCACCAAAACGGCGTCAATCATAGAAAATAGAGAGCCAATAGAAAGAAAAATGGAGAATGACGACTTCATCATGATTATAATCAATGAAATAGAGAAGAGGGGAGAGACAGAGCGAGAGGACAAGGTGGGTTGAATGTGAAAAAAGTGGAGGTATACAAAAAAAAAAAAGGGATTGGAAATGTGTGTGTCAGAGAGAGAGAGAGAGACCTCATTCAACTGATGGTGGCGGCGCTGCCAGGGATTGGCTGGTGTTGAGCTCCGCTGCACTCCTCCCTGGCTATCTCTCTGGAGTCAGAGAGAGAGAGAGAGAGAGAGAGGCGCGCGTGCCGGCTTCAGGGAAGCGAGAAGCAGATGAGGAAATGGCCTTCCTTGTGGTGGAGCCGAAGAGGAGGACTTGGCAGGAAAAAAACACCACCCTCGGGAGCGGAGTCTCTGTTGGGATTTGGCGGCTTCGCCTGCGAGGATTTCGAAACCCCCTCCCTCACCTCCTTCGTCCGGCCCACGTCACCAGCCACGTGTACTTGGAATCCCCGTGGAAAACGACCAACTCGCCGTCCTCCGGTCGATGCAGGCGGGCGACAGCCAAACTCCTCCCCCCGCCACCACTTCTTTCTTCCTAACTTCTTCTTGTCGCTAGTCTGCTCATCTCGCCTCCCCTCCTCGAGACTTGAGAGGGGTCCACCACCCCACCCGCGTCTTTCATTTCTTTTCGGCCCCCTCCGTCTTTTCATTTTCTCCTCGCTTCTCTTTCTCTCTTTTTTTTTTATTAAAATAAATATATTTTATTAGCTTTTGTTTTTCATCCGGCCAAGTTCTACGACCACATGAATATGTCTTTGCCTGTCTGTTTATGGGGCTGTTTAAACAACATATATATATATATATATATATATATATATATATATATATAAAGCAAGTCTACCTTATTTTCTTAGCAAAAAATTGCTGAGCCTTCCTGATGTTATCCACATCCCCACGGCCTTGTTCATCAAAGCTTGCAACCCTCAGCCCCGCATATGAAACAGCTATAAGTAATGCTACGGATTTCTTGATTAGATCATTTCATTTTCATTTAATCAGTGTCGACTGTAGCATTATTGCTCTTTTTCATTTTCATTAAGTAGCACATACTACTTTGCTTTCCCAAAGATATAAAGAGAATATTGCCTTGCCTTCCGTCTTACTAAAGGCTAAGGGCCAATACAGCTTTGTTTTAGGATTGTCACGTTCCCGAGGCTGTACGCTTTTCTTTGTCTAACAACGTATTTTCACGTGTTCGTTAGGATGTTCATGTTCCCATTCCACAAAACAAATTTGACCCTCTTTGTCTCTCTCGATGGTCCTGTGCTTCTTCCTAAAACCGCCTCGGAATTATTCTTGTGTAGTGTTTTCCTTTTCTGTGGGTTTATTCCATGGGTCATGTACTAGTAGCTGAAGAGCTTGTTCAAGAAGACTTGAATTGCCTCGATGGAGGCTGAACGAAAGCAGTGCTCCTAACTGCACTGCACGCTTTTTTCCTCATAATGGAAACTTTTTTTTTTATCTGTTTTGGAGTGGACACGGAGCTTTCCAAGAGCATCTCCAATTACTTCCCATATTCGGGCCTACCAATGCCAAGCTCAACAAGATGAGCAAAGAAGATATACATATGTTCCGTGGTAGAATCACAATCATAGTTCAGGAACTGTTAACACAATTTAATCACAAGGTGACTTCTGTCCTGCCATCGATTTTTATACGATATGAAGAAAACTCACTCAAAGTTGTGCTTTCAGTGTATCAGGGCATCAAGCTGATGGAAGAATGTCCAAAGCAACTTCCTTGAGAGACGGCATTACTTCTTGCTGATGGATGCAAATATATGATTTGCCGCTCACTTTCCTTAGAACCTTCCACGGGCCCGGATAGCACCTGCGGATTCAGTAGCATGCAGTGTGTATTCAAGTACAAAAGATAGCCATGGAGCGCACCCTTTTTTCTAAAGACACATGAAAGGGCCTTGACTCTATCTTCAACTCTGTATATATTGAACTTAAGAGCTCTACTATGTTCATATAGCAAATTGTCAGATTTAGGAAATTTTTCAGATTTAGGAAATGTTTCATTTTGGTTAACAAACGCATTATCTTACCTGAAAAGAGTTCCTCCCTTGCGCCCTTTGAAGTTGTGAATGTAATACACTGTTTCCAACTTAGGCAGAAAGGTCTTCGTCAGTGCCGCAAGCTTTGGATAGAAGAATGATGGATAATCTTTGATTGTCAAGGCTGTAATGCATTTCATGGTCCTTATTATTTCTAAGACACTGAAGTCGTGTTGCTGAAAATAAGAAAATTGGAATGTGATAACTTTTGTTGTTGTTAGGGTCAAAGATGCAATCAGAGTGATTTGAAGATGGCGGATAATTGGTGAAGGATACAGCCAGATCTTATACGATCAAGTTCTCCATTGAATATAATCAGGTTCCGAGCAGTATTCAGTACTGCTTCTTTGTAAAGCTCTTCCACAACAAGCATTTCTACAGAGACATCAACAGGTTGAAATCCATACTAGGATGTCAGCGGCAGATGCATGTACTTGGACCTACCATTCACGTTGAAGTATGGATAGGCGACCAGGAACATTTCATCATCTGGCTTCACACGGTCTGCCATTTTAACCTTAACACCAAAGCCAAAATCTTCCAACAATGATGGTTTTGTTAGATAATCCAGTTTAAATGGCGCTCCTCCAAAGGCCGAATTTCTTGCAAACTCCACTTCATTGGCTTCAGGAAAGAACTGTATATTTAGGATGAATATTTCAGCTGGTTAAGCTGCAAATGGTAAAATAGAACGACCAATAGCAGACTTTGATGAGCAAATTTCTCACAAGAAAAGGGAAGTGACACCCTTAATCTGCTATGACCTGGAGAAACATAAATTCTGGTGGCCAGAATTAGAAGCAAGAATTTCTGCTTGAAAACGGTTCAGAGAACGCACTATCCTGGTTCTGGTGGCTTTCTCTGGGATTACAAAGAGGTCACAGAATTCCCGAATTAGTTGCATGCTTTCTGTCATTTCGATTCCACCTTCTCCATCACCTGACACCGAAAATTAGTTTGAGTCAGTCAATTCCTAGAACCTTCAATCTTAAAGCGACGCGAATATCTGCATGAATGACCTGGTACAGATTCAAGCCCAGCAGTCGGAAACTCAATTTCCTGTGACAGAGAGTTTTCCGTACATCATCACATGATGAACTTCGCAAGTGGCATATTCAGATCAGGTTGAGTTAACCTTACCAATAGATGCTTTCCATCCCTTAAGGCCAATTCTGCTGCCTCTTTAGCCTAAGAATTGCAACAAAGCAACAATTACTAGTGAGTTCTGTCTCCCTAAAAAATTAGTAAGTTTATAATAGTAAATCAACAATGTGGATGCGGTTACATGCTTTAATGACAATATTCTCTATTTATTCCAAAGTGGGGATATGAACCTAAATATGTGTATTACAATCTAGAGCCAATTTTTGAGATAGCTTAAAACTTTATTCGGTAACGCAAATAAAAAAAGTGAACACATCTTAGAAGAACAAAGATAGAATCGGGATAAGGAAGAATTAAAGCCCCAAATAATAGTATTGTGGAGATGAATGAGCACTTGTTTAAGAAGTACGGAGTAACTGCCGGGAAATTTCACGTCGGACCCAACGGAAGCACCAGCACTTCCAGATTTCGACTTGACAATGAAACTGCCTCGATAGAGAGAAGGAAAAATTTTCCCGCTAAAGCGCCACGAGCCTCTGGTCCAAGGAATCATTTCACGGAGGATCTGCAAAGGGAACAAACAGTAAGCCGGAGAGCATCAAGGAAACGTTTCATCAAGTGCCAACTTACTTCACGGTTAAGTGCATGGCTGGGTCTTGGAAGGCAGCACACACAGTTCTGAAACACAAGACACACATACACGCACTCAATTCGGGAAAATCTCAGTTTGAAACAGAGTTAAGGAACAAGGATGGATAGGCGCTTTTACCTGACTACTGGACAGTGATTGTGGAGCAATGATGGTCGGAAGAAGTAACATAGACATTGGGGAGAGAGAGAGAGAGAACTTGCTGGTTTTGTTTGTGTGCGCCGGAGTGTCTCCGGGAAGACAGAAACGAACTGTTGACCTCTCTTTTCTTATCAACCCACCGTTTAGAACTTTAGACTCCGTTAAACTTGAACGAAGTTAGACTAGAAATCAACTTGAGCTCAAATTAGCTCTACTCGGCTCAATTCATATCAAGTTTAAACTCGATTGGAATAAGGAACAAGAATGACCTCAAATACGTATTTTATAAATTATAATACTCTATAATTTATACTCTATTAATTTAATTAAATTATTATAAAAAAATATATTATAGATTAGATTCGAACCAATATTAAGCTGAACCCGAGTTTCATATAAAAAATTCGAGTTCAAATTAAAGTTGAGCCTTGAGTTTTCCTTTTAAGCCATATTCGATTAAAATGTGAGCACAAGCCCGAGTGCAGTCAATACTTGATTCGGCACTCCTACAATTATTTATTATTTATTTACATTTAATTTAATTATTGCTTATTTACATTTAAATGGGCTCATATTCCCAACCTAATAATGTCTCTCTCTCTACCAAAATTTCTTAATTACCTAATGATCCCCACTCCACTGAGTCTCTCTTCAGCCTCACCAATAAAAAGAACAAAAAACTCTTAGAGCCGTAGGCGCCATTGGTGCAACTTCTCAGCTTGCTCCTCCCTGTGCCACGGCCCCTCTTCTGCAGGTTGGAACGTCGGGAGCCAACTCAACTCTTTCCGCCCCATTTGGCTGAACCAAAAACGAGGACATTTTCTAGGCTCCAGCCAAATTTGGTCACAGGACCTTCCCTGACCCAACATATTTATTTGAAGCTAGGAAAGAGGAAGGGTTGTGCGGTGGGAGGCGCGACCAGGAAGAGTATACTGCAGTTTGTCATAGGGCAACGAAGTATACTATCCTTTAACACACCGATTAGGGCGCACACATATATAAATTTTAGTTAAAAGTCTTACCTAAAGATATTGAAAAGATAAAAGTTTTCTTCAATACAAAGATTTTTTTAAATACAATATAAAATAAAATTAACGGTTTCCTAGTGTAAGCATAACCTTATTTGAAAAAGTCTTACCTTATCCCACCCCAACTCAGAAGGCCCACAACAATTTTTCTCCTATAAATACTAAAGCCACTCACCTTTTATTTCTAAAGTTTTTTAAATTTCTATGTAAAAATTATAAAAGTCATCCTTATTTTATAAGACGTCCTAATTTATTTAAAACTTATAAAATTTTATAATTTTGATATTTCCCTCCTGTTATATATAGATAAGTTACATGTTATAAATTTAAAATATGTACTAAAATATTTTTGTTACAGATTTAATTATTTTTACTTTTGTGGTAAAAAACTAGGGGTGTTAAAGAATCGAGTGTCAGCGAACTTTAAAGTGTTCAAGCTTAAGCTTGAAATAATTATTTTTTAAAAAAAAAAAAATTGGACCGGACCGGAGTGCTGGGTTTGCAGTTGAACCGGCCAGGTCACACTGACCCGGCCGGGTCAACTCAACTTGAAATTTGCATCGAACCGGCCTATTTTTTACATCGGGTCCAATTAAACCTGGTCGGACCGGCTGGTCCAGTCCGGTATTTAAAACACTGACTATGAGAATAGAACTCATCATATAGCCCGAATTTAGTACAACTTGTGAGGAAAAAATCTCTTATTAATTAATATTTATCTTATATATAAAAAAAATATTATATATAATTATTAAATAATATATATATAAATAATAACTAAAAAAAATAAGATCTTAAAGATAATAAAGGCTAGATAAAATCTATAAAGTGACGCTAAGAGCCACGTATCTAACAAGGTGACGCTAAGACCTACATATCTAACATATGTGACAACTCATGCATATGTGCCTTACCGACGGGTTTAGAAGCAGAAGGTGTGGCTAGCCCCCTCTATTGACTTGGAGCCCTGTCCCTTTTTTTTCTTTTAATTATCATTTTTGCTGATAAATTTCGTTCTTCAATTCTTATCAGGAAAACTCAACATTCGTCGGCATTTTACTTTTATGCAATTAAGATGAAATGTGTCACAGATGAAAGGGCGTGAATTGAAATTTTAGGTTCAGCACAAAATATCATGGGGAAGTTTATACCCTCAAGGGTTAACGGGTGTGTTTCTCGTTTGCATAGTCAACAAGAAAGCCTTTTCCATATTTGTTCATACCTCTGCCAATCTCTCAAGTGCCAAATAAGGTGGGAATCCTAGTTTTGACTTGATGCAGCAACAACTGGCAAAAATAACGATGTTTTAGAGACTGCAACTTCCTATCCTTGACCTCCTAGCAATCGAAATAAAAAACTTGTTCAGGAATGATACTACTATTTAGTGGTCGTTACTCGTTCGATTACAGCTAATTGAATAAAACTCTTTTAACATGACCAGATTTTCTGACCACGATTTAGTGATCAACAATAAAAAACTGTTATGGAAGGAAGTGGTGAGAGAGAAATTTGAGAACATGATCTAAGGTTCCGCGTTTAATCTGCTCGAAAACAAATTTCAATTGGATACACTGTTAAATTTTTTAATGATTATTAAGAAGTTTTAAGAAAGCTTATCATGGGCACGGCACACATTAAGCATCTCCTTGTATCTTTCAGCCATGTCTCTCTTGGTAATGGTAATGACACTACTTTGTTATAGAACGATAGCTACACCACACCTATCTAGTTACTCACAATCATTAATTATTATAGGTGGGTGGCGGGGTTTACGTTGATCTACTTAAAATAACAAGTTTTAGTAAATGCAGCGACGAGGAAGCTCCAAGCAAAGGGAAGCACCCCCGTTAATTACGAGAAGTAAGTAATGACCTGATGTGCACAGAGAGAGAGAGAGAGAGTAATTTGCATGTCTATCATTAAATTTTGGAGAACCTGAGCTTGCGGCAATAGGAGTAGCATTGCTGGAACTTGGTCAACCAACGCCAACGTTGTTGTTGCTGACCGGACCGGAGACCCTGTGCAGCAAAGGAGGAAGGCGAGGAAAAACATCTGCAGCAGCAAAGTAGCAGAGCGAGCGTTCACACACAACGTACCAGATATATCCTAAAAAAACGCATTCCTTTACACCGTTCAAAAACTGGGAGATACAAACAGTGAATCAAAAAGGGGTTGAAAAAAACACACAAAAGCAAGTTCCGTTGGAGATATGCAGACCACGCGCTCCCCCCAAAACGCGTTTCTTGTGCCTCCAACAACTGGCTTGGCTCTCTCGATTTGTGTTCATACTACGTGCTAGTATTATTTTGCAACGCAATTTCAATTTGAGCCGTCCCCTAAAGTCTCAACCCAGCATTTTTGGTGATTGGGATGCACTCCGTCTTCCCAAGCATTCGAAAACCGCTATTGAGTGGCAATCTGGTAATTAACTAGAAACTCGGATCTTCCTCCTCACCCCACGGCACGCCTACTAAAGTCCCCAACGACCGACCGACTGCTCAAATGCACTCCGTTTCGGTCCAGCGACTCCATCTACGGACGAGAGAAGGAAAGAAAATAAGCGCAGCTCCAACCAAGCCTAAAAAGACTCCTTCTCCATTAATTTTACAAGACTGTGTTTGAATTGACTGATTATCAAAAATCGAAGACGACGAGACTCCAAGAGAGACGCCGTACCTCCTCCTAACCGTATCACGAAATCTGTCTGTTCCTGCAAACAGAGGTCGTCGCTCGTCACTTAGCTTTCGCCCTGATTCCTGAAAGCCCTAAAAGCTGTCGAAGTTGGGTCCGGGGAGGGGGACGGGAACTAGGGACAGAGCAGGGAAGATGATGCTGGGCGACGGCGGCGACTCTCTGGGCCGGATGACCATCATGTCCGGCGTCGTCCCTCTTCAGCTCAATCCCTCCTCCATCTCCGCCGAGATCCCCGTCTCTTCCTCTTCAGGCTCGCAGCAGCGCAAGGAGGAGCGGGTTCCCCAGTGGGGCCACCAGGAGACCCGGGATTTCATTGCCATCCGGGCGGAGCTGGAGCGGGATTTCACCCTCGCCAAGCGTAACAAGACGCTTTGGGAGATCGTCTCCGCCAAGATGAAGGAGCGGGGCTACCGCCGCAGCCCCGACCAGTGCAAATGCAAGTGGAAGAATCTCGTCAATCGCTACAAGGTGCTCCATTTCTCACTTTTATCGTTTTCACTACTTGTTTCATTGTAAGATCATCACTACTTCCATTTCTCACTTTTATCTCCATCTCTTACTGCCTCAATTGTTTGTTGATTGGCTTTGCTTACCTTTCTTCTTCATTTTGCGGTCAAATTTGTGAACTTGGATTTGATAGTTCTATTAATTTGGTATTGTTATTTTGGCCCTTGTGAGCAAGGATGGAATCAAATTACAGGTACAGCACTCACTTTTTCCTCCAAAGCATCGAATTAACGTGGGGCTAACCTTATATCCGCACTTAAAAAACCTTGCTCCTTTGGCTTTAAACGACATGAATTTTAGCATTTGTTGTACAAATTTTCTGCTGTTTTACCGAGTCTTGTGTTGCTTACTTCATGCCACTTTGTGTCTGTCAAGGGCAGAACACACAGAAAACCCAAGTAGAGATTTCAGTTTGACAATAAGTTTCAGAGAGCTGCGCAAGCAGAGATAGAAAATTGTGGTTTTTCTTGAACGGTGAAACCCGCATATGAGATAAGGGAAAATAAGTTTACGATAATCTTTTTTAAGTAATTAAACTGAACTAATTGGAGCTATTAATGTGGAATAAACTTTTTTGTCAAATGCTGCTATTAATTTGGGAAGGAGGGAGTATGATACAGAACAAAAGCAGTTGGTTCCTGGAAAGTAATTAACTAAAGCTTGCCTTGTAATGGGGTAATGATTTTTATTTTCCTTCACCTTTGTGGTACCTATTTGACAGGGAAAAGAGACATCGGATCCTGAAAATGGTAGACAATGCCCCTTCTTTGATGAACTACATGCTGTCTTCACCGAACGTGCTAACAACATGCAGCGCATGTTAATGGAATCTGAAGCAGGTGGGGCTCAGGCAAAGAAGAAAATGAAGAGGCCGAGTGGGGAAAGATCTTCTGATGACTTCTCTGAGGAGGATGACGAGGACGAAGAAGACAGTGAAGAAGAGCGCCTTGTGAGGATTAGAAAGAGGAAGGTAGAAAGAGATCGGCCACGAACAACGAACACAGATAAGTCTAAGATCCTAAGCATTAAAGAGATCCTCCAAGATTTTCTACTTCAACAGCAGAAAATGGAGATGCAATGGCGGGAAATGATGGATAAACGGGCACAGGAAAGGCGCATGTTTGAACAGGAATGGCAGCAAACAATGGAGAAATTGGAGCGAGAGAGGTTGATGATGGAGCAGTCTTGGAGGGAGAGAGAAGAGCAGAGAAGGATAAGGGAAGAAAGCCGTGCAGAGAAGAGAGATGCCTTGATAACTGCCCTGCTAAATAAACTGATTCACGAAGACTTATGACAGATGTAAGTAGCAATTAAAGTAGAAAGAATAAGAATGAACATATGCTGCTCCCTGTGAGCTGGAACATTATATTAATTTGAGAACGAGGCTTTTAAGCAGGCAAAAGGCAAGATTATGGTGTAAAGCAGTTTTCAGATTATGCATATGCTGCCGTTTAGGTTTTTCCCGCTCTGAAGCTATTTGGCAGATACAAGATTACGGTTGAATTTGTTTCATACTTCTTCCAGGTGATTGCTGATTATTTTTTTTAAATGATAAATCTGCGACTGTTAGTTTGGGGCTAGTATCTTACAGTGGTAACTTACATTTTACAGTGTTTGACCTACATTTTGCTCACCTGATACTGTGGACTCTGGCTATGTAACAGAAGATTTGATTTCATTATACATATGGATTTGTTCTTCAATCTTAGACCGTGTTTCTGAGTATTTGTATCTGTAAAGCTGTGAAGAAAATTAAGGGTAAATAACTGCAAGATTCATTGATATTGGACATGACGAAGCTCCAAGAGAGAAGTAATACCTACCAAATTCCGAAATCTGTACGTTACTTGAAACAGAGGTCGTCAGCCATGTCTGATTCGTCCTGATCCCTAAAAGACTTAAATTTACCCGAATTTGATTGTTCCCTACCTCCCCTTGACCAGTGTTTTAAAATTTGGACCGGCTCAGCCAGTTCGATCAGTTCAACTAGGCCCGATAAAAAATTTGGGCCAAATTGTCCGGGTTGCTGGGCTGAGTTGACCCGGGTGGGTCACTCAAACCCGACCGGTCAAACTAATGACTTGGACAACTAGGAAATCTGGGCTAGAAAAAAAAATTACCAGCGGGGGGAGGTGGTGGCGGGATCATTATCAGGAAGCATTAGCGGTGAGTTTAGAGGCATTAGGAGGTGGCAACATAGGAGTCGAGGAAGTGTTTAAGGGGGATGAGGAGGGTTCCAACATGGGGCTTGGGTGTATTGGAGGGCATCGTAGAGAGGGAGTGGGTCAGAGAGGGAGACGAAGAGCGTCTGTTCCAAATGGGGCAGGTAGAGCCGAAATCATTGGGTTTAGTGGCAAATTTATGATTGGGGTCAAGCCAGAAAAGGAGAGGAGGATGCAGGTGGTTGGACGCTATGATTGTCAGAGATTATTTGTTTGGAAAAAGGAGACATGTGATTAAACACCACAATTGTCCACAGTTAAGATTTTTTGAAAATTCAATAATCCCCAATGAACTTAAATTATTTGCCATAAGAGATTTTTTACTAGCAGGAGAAAGAAACCTTTTTGGACTCCCTCTGCTAGGGTTCTGATGAAGGGGTGAAAAAAATATAGCCCTAGGTCAACTTGGGTTGACCCTTGGTTAAACCCAGTTGAATTGGCCTAGCCACTAATCTAGATCAAGGGTTGGGCTAGGTTTTAAAATATTGTCTTTAACATAAATTTTGTGTATTTTATGTAGGGGTGTTAAAGTAAGTTCAAAAGTTCGATTTAGCTTGATTCAACTCGCGTTTAAGCTCAAACTTAAAGTTGGTGAAGCCAAGTTCAAACTCGAAATTGGTCAAGCTAAGCTAGGTAAAGCTAAGTTTAAACATATATGTATTTAACTCAATTTGGCTTGAAGCTTAATAAAACTTAAACTCACATTAAATATATTATTTTTTTAAATATATACAAACATATATTACACATTATATATAGATTTCATGTATCAAGTTTTACTTTTTTTATAAAATATATTATTTTTATTTTTTTCATATAGTTATACATGAGGTCTTTTGTTAGAGTTATTATACAATATATCTCATGAGATATAAAATTATTTTTTATGAAATTATACTCTCTCCGTTATATGTTAATAGTCTAACTTAAAACCATATTCATTTTAATAATTTTTTTCTAAATACCTTTTGATCATTAATTACAAAACTAAACAATGATCACAAGATATAACTTAATTCGAACTTAATTTGAACTCAAAATTAATATTTCAAGCTCAAACTTGAATACTCTAAAAGTCCATGATATTTGACTCGTTAACACCCCTAACTCATTCCTGGCTAAAAATTCAATTGAAATCCTTAAGTTAAATTGGAACACAAATTTGGGCAAATTTGTGTCCAAAACAAGTTATGGACCCAAGCCCCACAAAATACAGCTTCAAGGAAAAAAATTCAAGATTGATGAAATTGGGTAAACAAACAGGATTCTTGAAAATCTTCCCCGAATATAGGTTTCCAAGCAGCCCCTTCTTGGGTTAGCATCTTCTAGTAGGTAGTTTTATGCGAAAAATTTGGAGGAACACAATTAGGGAAGAAAGATAGGGAGTAAATTAAAGATAGGTTAAAGGGGATACATACAAGTAATGCTACATAGACCTAAATTAACTTATAAAGTCAATAAGAAAAATATACAACTATGCTCTCTTTTGAAACCAAAAAAAAATTCTCTCTTCTAAAAGAGTTGTACAAAACAAGCTAAAATAAAGCATAAAATCCATGTCCCAATCTCTTTGTTAGGGATAGGCATTACTTAATTATGATAGTAAAGGGCAAATATTTATATTACCCTACATTTTTTCCTTTTTTTATGTTATAGAAAGATCCATTTCATCCAGTGTACTTGTATAGGACATTATTCCATTTACAATATTCTTCAAATGTTATCCTTTCTGGCCTACAGAAAAAGAAACCCTTCAAAGGCCTAGGTCTCCGCCCGCATTTTTTTTCACGCCAGTAACCCTTCTCGTTTGGCTACCGCAAACCCTGATGCCATCATGTTGTATAACCTTGGCCATGGTCAATTTGGAGTAGCCCCTCATGGTGGCCAAAAGTTACTACGGCGAATGTGTGAATATTAATATTGATTTGTTACATAAAAAAATATGTATCGATTTAAGGATTGACAACTACATTCATGTATAACATGTATCCATAGCTTCTGTTACATTCGAGCTAGAGTTCGAGTTAAATTTTGAGCTTCGTTGGAGTCGAGGTGAACCAGAGTGAGTTCGAACTCGGTTTGAGCCAATTTGTGTTCGGGTCGAGACAATTCTGGCCAAGCCTAACTAAGCTGAGCTATACGACTCGTTAGCAGAGCTAGCTAGAGGCAAAACCTCAATTGGTACATAAGCAAATCTTCTGATAATTATTTTCATGACTCGTAAGTTGATACATCATAATTCATAAATACATAAGATAAGCAGCTCACAAGTTCAGGTGCCAGAGTCTGTGGGCGCTTTCTCTTTTGGATGTTTGGAAGCATAATGATCACCTAGCTGATTCTGATTTGCAAGTTGGACCTGAAAACTAAAGATATCAATATACGACCAGCTGTTCAGAGATAATGAAGTCCATCTTACCCATGCAAGTTCAACAATAACTGAATTCATGCAAACAGTAAGCCACAAATACAAGAAGCAAAGTGAATGTATGGTGCTTGGCAGCAGGCCTTAATGTCAGCTTGGATGCACAATCTGAACGATAATATTTACTTTCTCCTACAAGTTTGGCAGCATATCTTCAACACCAAACCCTATTTCACCCTGTGACAAAAAGTCAACTAATCCTGGATGGATATTTGGGCCAACCTCTGTTTTTCCTTTCAACAGCAAAGATATACATCGACTATCCATAGTTTATCTTCCAATGGACATTGCTATTTGAACACCAGTAGATGCCTTTATTAACATGTGTTCTGAAATTGAAATTCTAAATGGTAACCTCAATTGTGATATGTAAAAGTTGGTTCGTATTTGCTGTACAACATCCAAGTGAAACTTATGGACCATCAATTGTCCAGTTAGACAAAGACTGGCAATTTCATTTTAATAAAAAGCAAGAGTTTGAGGCAACACGTTCCCTGACAGGCGACAGCAAAAGATATGCACTTAAATGGCCTTCCCTGACAGAAGAAACTTGGTTACAGCATTTTAGTACATAAAAAGTTTCAAGAGAGGATTCCTCACAAGTAAAAAATCCATTTAGCTTGCCCTTATTTATAAAACCCATTTAACTTAGTCATCTACCAAGCAACAAATATCAAACATCATATTCAAGGAAAGACACCAGACATGAGACTGTTCAGCCCATGGATGAGATCACACATCTGCTATATATCTACTGAAAATTCAATGACGAAGTCACTTTTCTAGATATAAGAAGTTTATAAACCATATTTGAGCATAATATCCTTTCAAATATTCTATAATTTGTGCAAGTGTTGCCAGTTGATTTCTTATTTGAAATTTACTTACAATTATTACCCTGAAAATAATTTATTTACAAAAGGTACCCTTCCGTTAGACAATTTGGTCTTTCACAAAGTACGTTGCCAGGTATATTTGGTTAGAATTGAGACAATTTCATTATAGCATATATATAAGGCCTTTGACCCTTCAGTAATGATCTGCAACTTATGTGGCGCTAATCAATAATCCAATACCAACCTGCAGGTCATGCACTGTCTCAGGAAAGAATTTGAACAGATAAAATCATTGCTAAAGAAATTTACATGCAGTAGGAGCGAACAAAGACAGTTGATGACAGTGTTTTTTGAAATAGATTCAAACGATGACATTACAAGTGTGCACCAAATATTTAGATGACGCAGATTTTTGAGTGAGTGCTATTTAGATTTTAATTATTTTTTACGTAAATAATGCAGCCACAATATTAACAGATTAGGCAAGATAGATGGAGACAGACTACTCAGAGAATTGTTCATTTAAAAAGAGTAGGCCGAACGATTTTGAAAACGGCTGACGACAAGAAAACAAAATCGACGTCAATTTCTCTTTATCAGATTGGAGACTAGAACTTCATCATAAAATTTATAAGTATGGAAATATTCTAGCAGAAAAAAGACTAAAAATAAAGCAGAGGATCATCCACTCCTACCAGAATACCAACTTCCATCACAACTGAAAAAAGGAGGATAGGGGACGGCACGGGCCTCGAGTTGGGAACCCTTGGCCTTCTGATTCTTCTCGGCGTTGCGTCGTTGGGCATCGATCTTCTGCTTCCCTCTCGTCATCCTTGTTCAAATCCACGAAACCCAAAAAAGGAATAACTTACCGCTTTTGATCTCGCTCTCTCTCCGAATTGCTCGACTCGAGTCCTCAGCCAGACTTGGTTGGATCCAGGAAGCAATTGGACGGATCGGGTCGGGGTTCCCACTTTCCGATGCCTTCTTCCCCCGCGGCCGCCCACGGAATCAAAAAACAAAAGTCGGGCTTAGGCGTCAGGGCGGTAACGTATAATTGACGATCATCGGCGATGCTTATACCGTTGAAGTGAAGTTTGTGTGCTATTATATTATGTAACAAAATTTCAACATTTATAATAATAAGATAGCATCTTATTAATTATTTTATTTTGTTAAATTTAAGTGATTAAATATTTAAAAAGAATATTATAACCATTCAATAAAAATATTATTATTTTTAAATATAATTATTAATATGAGACTGTACCATGACCTGCTATGGGTTCCTTCTAAGGGATGATGGCTACTCTTTTAAGTCACCAATTGCACATTGATATTTCATGTGATTGTAAGCTCTTTATTCTTCTTCTGATTAAGGGGAAATAAATGATATTTTTTTGTTTCATTATCAATCTACTAAGATGTATACAAGTCGCAGTTAAGCAAATGAGCGTACAACAAACAATCATCTCTTAGAGCCAACTTAGTTATTCTTCTTCTATATATATATATTTACACTTATACACCATACACATATATAAACAAACATAACTTCCATCCTTCAAGGTTTTTGATAAATTAGGGCGTAATCAAAGCGGCTTTCTTCTTAATAAGCACCAGCCTTGATCTCCACTCTAGCTTTGACGGTGGCTCCATTTCGGTTGGGCCTCTGAGAAGCCGGCCACACGCCGGAGCTAATGGCCATGTCTTTTAGGTGTTGCAAACCTTCAAGAGCCAGGACCACCGCTGACATCCGGGGCCGGTCCTTGGCATTTGAACTCACACATTGCTGTGCTAGAGACGCCACTCCTTTTGCTCCTTTGACTGAGTAGTGTCCCCCAAGTTTTGGGTCCATGATGCATCGCAGTTTCCTGCTACTTGTCAAGTATGGTTTCACCCAGTCCACTAGATTCTGCTCACTTTTGGGTCTTGATTTGTCCATCGATCTTCTCCCTGTTAACATTTCTAACAGCACCACCCCAAAGCTGTAGACGTCACTCTTTGTTGTCAGGTGCCCTGTATCAATTGCATTTTAAATTTCCTTCTAGACAGTGGGGGATCTCAACAGTTGAAACATAAAAATAGATGAGCCTTGTTTTAGCTTGCTCCCTCTTATACAGAGTCTGTTAGATATCTGTTGTCTAAATATATACGAACGGTGAATATCGATTTGGCTAAAAGAGAAAGGTCACGGACTTCTCATCCCATAAAAAGTAAATTAAAGCAATTTTTCTTCATCTTCCATTTTAATTGGCAATCATGTGGATTTAGAAAAGTGAAAGCTTTTATCATTCATAATTAAATTACGTTGTCAAAGAGATATGGTAACAGGGGAAAGTGCAAGCTACCCGTCATGACATACTCAGGTGCTGCATATCCATGCGTCCCCATCACTCTTGTTGTAACATGCGTGTCTTCTCCTTCTGGTCCCATCTTCGCCAGCCCGAAGTCTGACAATTTTGCAGTGAAATCCTATGCGGAAAGAAATAATAATAATTTAAAGCATTAGTCTAAAGGCTTATTAATGTCGATTTTGACTATTACTGCTAATTACAGGTGCTGGAAGGCATTCTGGATCATGGAAGGGGACAAACCGAGTCAAGCAAGACATTGGAAGTCTTGAAATCGCGGTATATAACAGGTGTTTCGGAGTCATGCAAGAAGGCGAGGCCCTTGGCCGCTCCTACGGCGATTTTCAGCCTAGTTCCCCATGGCAGCGACAGAGAAACCCCTGCAGTTTGCCAAAGCGTCATGCCCCGGAATCATCATACATAAGAATGAACATTGAGACGAAGGTAAACCAAAGCAAATTCGACCAAATCTACATACTCCTGAAGAGATGATTCTCCAGGCTGCCCCGAGGCATGAACTCGTACACAAGAAGCCTCTCTTCCTCCTCGCAGCAGTAACCAATTAGCTTCACCAAATGTGGGTGCCTGAGCTGCCCCAAAAATATCACCTCCGCCTGCATGTGCATTGGAGATCATGTAGAATTTGCTAATGTTGAAAGGATCAACTCTAATCTAGAAAATAAAAGAGGAAAGGTGGATGAAAACTAGTTGTACTAGAATTTTACCAGCCACTCGCGATGGCCCTGCAGGCCCTCTATGTCAAGCAGCTTGACCGCCACCGCCTGTGCCTTGAGCCCCTGACGCAGCTTGTCATCAATGAAACCTTTGTGGACAGTCCCGAACCCACCTTCCCCGAGCAGGTAGTTGATGGAGAAGTTCTGGGTGATGGCCCGCAGCTCGCTGAGTTGAAATGCATGTAGGCCCGATCCAAGCGAGTGAGTGAACTCCTCGTTGATTCGGGTGGAGGAGGAGCTGCTGAGGTCTGAGAAGGACAGCCTCCGGAAGGAGGAGGCCTGAGAGACCTTTTTGGAGAATTCCGACCGGGAAGGCCGACAACGGATGAAGTTCCCCAACACCGTCTGCTCTTGGACCGAGCAGCAATTCGCCGTGAAGGGCCTCCAAGGCTTCGACATGGCCGGACGTACGGTCAACAGAAGTGGAGGGAAGGATGGAAGAGGAGTAGGGCTGTGGGCTAAGGAGATGGAGAAGGAGGTGAGAAATGGGTGTTCAGTTAAGGCGGACTTGCTCCTCTGCTAATGATATCATATCCTACTCCCATGTCGGGACATCCTTCCCAACTGCTCCAACAACTCTACTAAGCTTTGTGTCCAATGGAATTTATTTGTTTATTCATTTGTGGGTTGGATCAAAATCAAGATTATGCCATGCTAAGGTCGACCTATTGCTACTACTACAGAGGATCCTATGTCTGCTCCATCATGGCCGCTGTCGATTTGAACAAAAAGGTGAAGTTTTTGCAGATAAACTCGGCAAACTTTGTTGCGTCAAGATAAGTAGAGTCATATCATTCGTAGATGTATAACTTAGGCACTCAAACTGACGCATGTGTGGGTGCACATTTATCCAGTTCTCCATGTCGGACATATTTTTTTCTTTATCCCAGCTGATATTTGTGGAGCATGTTTTTGCTGCGGTTCTTGTACTGATGCCGTGTACTTGTACATTTTCTTAGACTAGACCGTTCACGGAATTTGAAAAGAGAGAGCAGATCATGGCCCCTCTCGTTTTCTCTACTTGAGGAAGTAGTTGAAACCCGAATGTAGCCGGGAGTACGATTAGACAGTCGTAGGGCGACGCAACTTTGATGAGAGAAGCTACTTTGTGGCGATTAGAGGGTGGTTGGGCTCCAAGGAGTGGCCTACTCCACTAAGGGATTATTGAAACGATTTATTTGCCTCCATGAAATAAGCTTATGACTCATTTTATGTAGAATTAGGTAGGGTAATGGTTCAAGTGTCTGCATTATTGTTGTTGTTTCTACGTGACTTTGGAGGTGCGTACAAGTATCTAAGGTACGTGTAACCGTGTGTACCTCACAACATTTTACTTCTCTCTATCTATCTATCTATGGATGATATGTATACCCCTGACTAGTGAGATTAGTAATTGACCAAACAAAGTTACTGGCCCGTAGATGGACATCCAAAACTTTGTGTAAACTGATTGATGGTGATACCAAATCATTACGTGTCTTCGTGTGTATGGATTACCTAGCTTAGTTGAATAGGAAGTCTTGTCCTCCCATTCATATCCTCGAGAATATCCCCTCAACTTTACTCAATTTTATAAGAGCCCAAGATCCATGACTAACATATTTAGCACCACTATATCATTCAATATCATCGAAACATGTTTACTATCGAAAAATAATATCCATACTCTATTTATTTTATTTTGTAGGCTTTATACTAATATTAATTGAATAGGAAAGGTAAGTTTCACCCGATAGTATGAGATTTATTTTTTAATTTTTGTCATAAATAGTGTAAGGCTTATAATGTAGAGAAATATATCAACTTTTACTAGTATATGCACGATTGATCTTAATAATCAATGACTCCAGTAACCTAGAAGATGTAAGTAGGAGGACAAAAAATTATTCATGTTGAAAATTTGGGCAAAATTTTTATATATATATTTTTAATATTCATCTAATCAATTTGATGAATTATCAAACATCTCTTAAGAACAAAGTAAAACTTAAAAATTTTAGCTTTTATACATAAAAATTTATTTATTTAGATGAACCAATAAATACTTAAACTCTAAGCGCATTCATAATCAATTCATCAAACTATTAAATCACAAGCATGGAAAATATACAAGGATTTGACATAAAATAACCTAAACTAAAAGGCCGCATACAACCTAACAAGGCCTCAAATCAATACACAAGTAAACAAGACATCTTATAAGACCAAAATAAACCATTATCTTTTATTTAGACTTTAACATATACTCTTTTTACTTAGACTTCTTTATCTTTTGTTGTAAGCCTTCAAGTCTTCTCTTCCAAGTCTTGAAGTTTTTCTCCTCTTTATTTCGATTTTGTCTCCTTCTACTTCCTCAATCAAAACTTCTTTTTTATTGTTAATTTGTCTCAAGACTCTTCAATCACTTGTGTGTATTGTGTTTTTATTGTATCTCTCTCATCAATCACCGTGAAGATTTTTCACTCAAAAAATCAATAGTGCATCAAGAAAAATTAAGATAAAAGACTCTCATTTTTCTTAACTTGAATAATAATTTTTTTCTCTTTAATTTAGTCAATATCTAGCCTTTTTAGAATGTTTTAAGTCGGTTAAGATAAAAAATAGTTTCATTTTGGAATTCTTAAACTAGGTAATTTAGGTTGATATTTTTAGCAAGCAGTTAATCGATCACTATCTCTGCCTAAATGAAATTGTTAATCATTCGATCTACGGAGCGGACGATCGATCGATGTTTGATTCGATTTAAAATATAAAAAAATAATCATTAAAAGATCAATCTATGCAAATCATGTGTTCAAAGGTGATTAATCCCTTATGAACAATTTTCTAGATTTTAACTTAAAATGTCTTAAAATTTTCAAAATCACTTCAATAAATTATTTAAACTTAATTCTAAGTGATTTATTTACATGAGTGTATATATCATACATTTAAATCTTCAACACTCAATGTAGTCTTGGTTATTGAACTTTCAAAATATATATGTTCGTATTTTTTAAGTCTTTCAATTCTAAATCTGACTTGATCAAAACTAAATCTAATCATACTCTAAAGACTAAAACACTATATGAAACTTTAACATAATTTGATCATCGAAATTAACCAATTACATTACATATGACCTTATATGTTCTTACAAGGACCTCTGTTAGCCATGCTACTCTATCTAACAGTGGCCCACAACCCATTGGTAGTAGGCTTTCTTGCCTATGGGCTTGGATACCCAGACCCAACATGACCCGCTCCATCTAGTGTGCTAGTGTAGGTCGTGAGCCAGCTCACACTTATATGACCCCTAGTTACAAAACATGCTTTAAGGATTATAATGATCATAAATATCATACATATAAAATGATATACACTATACCAACCCAAATATATTACTAGCAAGTAAGTACAAGTCTAAATTTCATTGGCTTAATATTAGGTTATAAGTTAAAGAGGATAATTGTGTTAAAAGACTTCATATTGTGAAGCACTTCTAATAAGCATGTTGACACAAAAATTAGACTAGAGGGATTCTTCGTCTTCATACATGTGTTCACAGCCTATACATTATTTTGGCCTATATTTTCTTCTAAAAGATTGGCAAATTCACATTGTAAACTTTTTTTTTTGCGGTAAAGAGAACATATTAACAAACAAAAAAGTACAAAAGGAGGCCACTAGAAATGAACGTGGGAAGTCAAATACAGAACTGACACATAACAAGATAGCCCATCTACTCAAACTATAGCAAACCCAACTAGATGGGGATATTCACAATAAGAACAGTAACAAAGAAGATAAAACTAATAACAAACCATCAACATTGCGTCAAATTATAGTGCAATGCAAGAGGGTTGTCTCCAAGGGTCAGTAAGTTGCACTAGATAGGTAGTCAAAATATTCCTCCCAAGTAGGATAGGAGGACTACGATCACCAAATCTGTATACCAGGGTGGATGGGAGAGAATAACACCGGTGATGGTGCAAGCCCCTTGCAATAGAAATGGGAGACGACACCATCGCCTTGGACGTCTACCCATACTTCCCAAAGGAAGATGGGGCACGCCCAAGATGGTGGTGTGCAGTCGAAGACAGCAAAGGCCTCTACTCGGGGACCATGGGAAGGTAGACCAAGGCACACCCATGCCGGTAAAGGACAACCAATGGAAGAAAGCCGTCAACTTTGCTGCCGAATGTTCAAGGTAGGAAGATTGGTGGGGGCTAGCTGCATCGAACAAACATATGTAAATACACTTAAAGTAGAGGTATTATAGCATATACTTGAGGGGAACAAAGAAGGGGGTTTTAGCTAGGGAGGGGTTAGGTAGTGGAACAGAGGAATGCAAGATTAGAGAAAAGTAGGCAAAGAGGATGTGAAGCCGAGCAAGAAACAACGGAACTGAAGGAAATCGAAGCCATGCAAAAGGCCCAATGGAAGGGAAGGGAAACAGGGCACGAGATCGAGAGAGGGGAGAGGAAAAGCTACAAGAAGACAAGGGAGGAAAGACGGTCCAGCCAATCTGGCTAGCAGGTCGGTGGCTGGCCACACGTACGGCCAAGTCGTTGTCAGCCCAAAGCACAAATGCTCTTTCATGACTATCGCCCGCATCGCCTCGCGTCTTCTAGAACCTCCTCATTGTAAACCTTTGATTGAGCATATAAACTGGATGATACATGGATGGAAGATGCAACTTCTTTCTTATGTTGGGGCGTCTGAAGCTCATGAAGTCAATTTTACATGGCTTTTAAACGTTTTGGGCTTCATTAATACTTTAAATTCCAAAACAGGTTCCAATTCATTTTAAAGATATTCAAATTTTCTTTGAAAAGGTAGTTGTTTCAATCCCCCACATAATTTCTTGGAGGAAAAATTTCCAGCTAATTGAAGAAGGTGGTTTTGCATTACGAGAATCGATGACAGGAACAAAGGCATTCTTTACAAACATATTCGTTATAGAGCAAATGGACACATGATCAGGTTTACGTGCAAAATTCTTCTGTTTTGCATTGTACTCCACATTGCAGTCACGCTTGACAAACTATTCCGATTGAAGAAAGAGCATATTCAAATTGGGAATGGAGAACACACATGTACTACATGATCCTTGGGTTGAAGAGGGTCCTCATACTAAAAAAAGTTGAAGCTGAGACATGGAAAAATGAGCTTGTTTAGCCAGGGATATAGCTTCAGCGTTGGCTAGGAAACAAAATTTGTTTAAGGGACTCGCCAACGCTGGCTAGATTGCTCCTCCAAAAGTTGGGTAGTCACATTGCTTTCACTAGTGAAACTGCTTACCAATAATGTTGGTTGGCAACTTGATCACGCTTATGTACTAAAGATAAAAACAGGCAAAAAGCTTTCCTTATCCAACATGTAACTTCTCTTTCTCTTTCGAAAAACTGAAAACTTATGAATAGTTGGGGGACAGCATGTAAACCAACTGCCTTTTACCTTTTTCTTAGTGTTTTTTTGCCCCCCTCCCCCCTGCCGTTAAATAACAGCCTCAAGCACGCACGCGCGCAAACCGACGCGCCGTTTCCCTAACACGTACGAACGAATCGACAGTTGCCGCCACTCCATTCTACTTTCTACCCGTTAGTTCTCCTCGTATTCTTCAATTATTCCCTTTCTGCATCACCTTTTTCACCTTGATCACACACTCATCCTTTCCATTCAATTCCTTCTCCACCCTCTCTCTCTCTCTCTCTCAACCTTTTCCTAAGCCAGCCTGGGCTTAGGGATCTCGATCCCGCCGAGCTTCCATCCCACCGCCCCGCCCCCACATGGTCTACCTTTTCTCTCATTCCCTCCACTGCTAATTACTGTCCTTCCACTGCTAACTCCCACTACCCTTCCCAGCTTGGCCTTTTGATAATCCTCTCCTCTCTTTTGCTTATTTCTTTTCCATTACCATTTTCGGATGTCTGAAGCTAGTGCGCCAATCTTGCAGTCATGGAGGCCATACGCAAGCAAGCCAGCAAGCTGCGGGAGCAGGTCGCCAAGCAGCAGCAGGTACCCCTCCTATCTGGACTCTTCTACTTTATCCATTCGTTCACGGATATAACTCTCCGCCTACTTGTGTTGCCTTGCCCTTTCCTATTTCAATTGTGGTTGTGAAGGAGGAAGGCGAACACAGTCGTCTCCTAGTCTCGGCATTTCCGAATGTGGAACTGACTCTGGTCTAATCAGTTGTCACCTGCAAATTCTGCCAATTTTTTTACTTGTGAATTTTGGGGAAAACCATCTTTCATTATGATGGCTTCTGGTTTATTCATGATCTGAAGTTTAATTTTCCGTTTTCCCCTGTCTTATCGCTATAGATGTTATTGGTAACTGGTACATATCTGAAACCTATACCTTTCTCTGTATTCTCCTTTCTACCCGCGTTCGGTCATGCTTCAACAAAGTATGGTGGCTGTACTTGGTCGTTTCAATATTCTTTGCGGTTTGGTGTATCTTTTTGTACGCTGTGACGGAATCTCAGTTTCACGTCACTTTCTTCATGATCCTACATTCGTTTGCTGAAGTCTCTTGAAATATTTATCTGACTGTTGTAACAAATGTTTCCTTTGCGTAGAGGTCAGCACTTCGTGCGTTTTTATCTTTAAAATTGGTGAAAGGCTCTAAACTAATTTGGTCATGGCTAATGTTTAAATTTATTCTTTCCTCTTTACCTTTTGCTTCACGGAAAACATCTGCATAATTTCGCAAGAAAAATGACATTTTCAAATGAAGTTTTCGTTTATTTTCTGGTTACACCTTGTGCCGGTTCTGATTTTGTCTCACTTCTCTATAAGGAGTTTTTGATACTAAAGAAATATTTGTTGAGGATAAATACCTGTCAGGAACTAATAACTGTAAAATTCACATTCTGGTAATTTTGCTTACTATTGTTCGGTCACATATATATGCTTCTTTGATCCTCAATTTGGTTCCTCTACTCTACAATGCGACAGGCACTATTGAAGCAACTAAGTGTACATTTTGGTAGCGATTCTCTGATTGGTGATGAAGGTGAGCTTCAGTGCCATCAACAACTTAAAAAGCTCTACACTTCTACAAGAACTGCAAAAGTAATAATTCTCCCTTGACTTGGTTTTTAATAAGTGTAGAAATTGATGCAACCTATCTAAGATCGTTTCTGTTGAAAAATTATCCCTCCCAATGTAGCATTTCCAGAAGAATCTTGTACGAGGAGTTGAATGTCTTATATCTGCCAACACTAAGCAGAAGGAAACAGGTAACTGAGGTTAAGAACCTTTTGTTCTTTTGCATCTTGTAGGCATTGATTATTAATTTGTGGATCTGATGTGTCCTCTCTAGCAATAAAGCTAGCCAATGACTGTTGCAGATATGGAGATGAAAACCAAAGTGCAGGTACTGCCCTTGCAAGAGTCGCTCTTCAGTTCGGTACTTCGCACAACTTGGTGGAAAGAGAGAGGGAGAATTTGAATACTTTTTTAGGCTCTCAGGTTATAATTCCTTCATTTTTATCCACTTTAGCCCACATTAAGACATAAGTCCAATGTATTTTCTTTTTCTCTTTTTTCAAAGTTGGGAGAGTTTCATTTTCCTAGGGTTGGTGAGTGGTTTGAATTTTGGTAAGGGTATCTGGAAACCTTGCCATTAGGACAGGTTACCGCTTGATTTTTCAACATGCTGAATGATAACGGCCAAATTATTGCCTATTGTTGGATTCACCAAACTTTTGTATTTGTCAGATAAAACTCCTTTATTAATTAGTGATAATGTCCTTTGTCGTCATGCTTCTCTTTTGTAAATATCTGTTTGCATAATATGCTAGTGTTTTGTAAATATCTGCATATTCCGTTGTTTGTAAAATGAATGTCATATGTGGGGCCAAGTAGTAATGACGTGTGAAGTGATAAGTATAGTATGTTATAAGGCTTTGTCGGGTGGGATATGCATCTCACGTGTAATTAGTTTGGATAGTTATCTCTCTGGTGTGGTAGTTATGTAATCATGGAATGGGCAACTCTGTATCAAAAAGACCGAGCATGAATGAGAACACTATAGATGCTTTGCAGTTCTAACTATGGTGTTTATCAGCTTTTTTCATCTTAATTCCAGTAAATAATTCTTCTGGATTATGCAACTAGCCAAAATAGGGAACTCTAACAATAAGATTCCTGTCGACTATTCCCATCTCTTCTTTTGGTCATGTAAATATGCCTGTCCCCTATTATAAAAAAAGTTCTAGATTTGTTTGCTATGCTAGGTTTATATTTCTTGTTATACAAAATATTGAACTTGTTGTTTGACTTGGAAATTGTTCTTTATAGCATTCTGGTATTTGCACCTAAAAAAGTGATTACCAATATCATGCTTGAAAATAGCTAACACAACTGAAGCATTATGGGTGCATGAGTCTGGATATGTGATGGGGATGCATACATGGGCCCCAGCTAATATGAATATATAGGATTAGAGATTTGATTTATCATATTTATTTAGGAATTAGCTTATTAAAGATTTTTAATTTAAGTAAGAGTTCAAGTAGAGATTTTATTTGATTGAAAACTTTAGATTTGATTTTATTTTCCTAAGTTTGGAAAGTCTTGTAGGATACTTTATTTCCTGTTGGAGACCTATTGTAAAGCCTATTGAAGAGGCTTAAGACCTTAATGAAAATAGCTTATGATGATTTGAGCAAAAAAGTACTATGTGTTCTCTGCTGAAAGAGATTTTGGTTGCTGTTGATTCCAGCAAGCCCCGGTGGTGATTCCGGCGGTCCGCTTTCCGTTCGGTGTTCTCTGGTGGTGATTCCAGAGAAAAGTTATCTCCCCCCTCTACCACTTATCTCTTTCTCCTCTTATTTCCCTTTTCTGAAATTGTGTTCTCCATCTATATGCATATGTTATACAATGGTAATGATGATGTTTCCATGTTTTGGAATTGATAATTCCACATAAAATAAGGTTTCTGACTAGAAAATATGTGGCAATTTTTGTGGACCTATGAATTTGACAATGTGGAAATGTCATGTGCCTACAATATATCTGTATCTAACTGTTCAATACTTCAATTGCTGAAGACTAGGGTGTAATTTATGTTTTGTTATATGAACTCATTGTCCATTGACTTAACAAGGAAATGATTATTGTATTTATGTATATTGTTTTTTGACCTGGGGTATATACTTGATAGTTCCATTCTTTATATTACAATTTTGTTGTATTGTGGTTTGAACTGACAAAAGATATGTAACATTATCTTTTTAAAATAATTTGATGTATTCTTTGTTGTGGCTGCATTCATTCTTGAAACAGACATTTATGTCTGTAGGTTACCGAGCCTTTACGGTTACTGATAAATGGAGCTCCTTTAGAGGATGCTCGCCACTTGACTCACAGATATGAACGAATCTGGCAAGAAGTTGAAGCTCAGGTATTATTTCTTGTTCATTTGATTGGTATGGACTACCTGAAATTGTGAATGCCTTAACATCCTTTTAAGTGAGAATGCATATATTTAACCAGGTAGCTGAAGTGTTTAAGCGCCAAATGAAGCTCAAAGAAGGTGGTGGTCATGCAGATATGTCAATAAAACTCCAAGCAGCTGAATCAAAACTCTCAGATCTTAGATTATCGTTATCTGCATTAGGAAGAGAAGCTACTGCTGCCATGCTGTCTGTTGAGGCTGAACAGCAAGAAGTTACTTACCAACGACTTCTGGCAATGGTGTGCCTTTTTGCTCTTGAATTATTACTCTTAGATGGAAATTTTATTGATAGCCTCTGTCACATATAGCAAATTCAAATTTCAAGGTCCAGTTCTCATATCTTAATATTTTAAAAACAATTTTGTTTCCTTATTGTTAATGAAGGAAAACAACTAACGGATGATCGCCCTCACATCTGCCTAAATATGACTGCCACAAATACTATTTCTTTATCTGTGCTCAAATTAAACAAGCTCACAATAAAGTGCAGATCAGCATGCTCAAGTGTACCAAGCCACTATGGCTTGTGTCTTTTTGACGTTTCAAGCTTAACTTGAGTACATGTCAACTCAAGCCAAGCCAAGATACTTATTGTCCTGCATAAGCTCAATAATTGCTGTATTACTGATTGATCTTTTTAGTATATAACATCCTTTTATTGTATTTAAGAGCAAGAACATGCCAATATCAATGCTACGAGCAACTCAGGGCAGTCATAGAAATACAAATTTGGATAAATCTAGAGGATCTTCATGTGTTGCTACTGGGAATGTGTGACCATTATTGTCATTGTGTCTTGGTTCTGATGTATAACCATGATTGATGTACATCTTCTGCTTTGCCTTGGTTATAGGTTGATGCTGAGAGATTGTACCATCAAACTGTTGTCGGAATACTTGCTAAGCTTCTTGCGGAGGTAGGAATGTAGAGAATGAAATAGTACCAGACACTTTCTTGCCTTTTCTGTTGGTTGAAAAAGTGCCAATTTTAATGTGTATGCCCAAAATTTTTTTTTTTACTCTTAACATTGTTTGAAATTAGATAATTTTGGAGAAGCAGCAATGTGAACCATCAACATCGTCAATAATGTCCATGACGAATTTGCTTGTATCATCTATGGAGGAAGCTAGTAACTCCAGCACATCTGGTGATCCTGGGGTAGCCGTTGTTAAGGACTTGTACTCCATTGCAAGGGTAAGGACTGTCACAGAAATACTTTTTGGTTGACTACAGACTATGACTTGATTCACCAATCCTCCATTCCCATTTTTGAACTTGGATGATCCATTTGAGGTCATACTTGATGGAGTATATATTTTCTCTTCTCAACATAGGTTGAGTTCTTGTCTTTGTTTGGAACATTTGCTGTGTAGAGTTCTGTTTTTTGTTTGATCATCTGCATAAAATTCGGCATGATATCCTTTTTTCTTTTACGAACTCAAAAATACAAGTAACTAACGTGATAATTCCTTTAACTTCATCCACTTCCATTTGGTTCTCATAAAATTCAGTTTGCATTATTATCTCATTTTTATGTAGCAAAGTCCAAATGTTGCTTTGTTTGCCTTTTGTCATATAGGTTATACATCCATTTGATGCCCAAGCAGACGGAGAGCTAAGTCTATCTGTTGGTGATTACGTTGTTGTCAGACAGGTGATTTTTTTATTTTTCCAAATGAGAGTAACTTTTCCTGTGTTTTTCTTTAGTTACTTCAAATACTTCTCTCAAGACTTGGAAATTAGGACACATAGAAAGGAGCAATTCTTGTCGTGCTTGTATATGTTAGTTTCTGAGTTACATAGAATTCCAAAAGTGCTTTCATATATACGTGTCTAAATTGTACAGATTGCACATAATGGATGGTCTGAAGGAGAATGCAGAGGCAAGGGTGGTTGGTTTCCTTCTGCTTATGTGGAGCGGGAAGCTAGAGATCCAGCGAGCAAGGTTATTGAGGGTGGGTCATGACACTGTTGTGATATTTGGTATTCACTACTTGGATTCCTTGTAAATGACATGGTTTCCTTCTGCTTATGTGGAGCGGGAAGCTAGAGATCCAGCGAGCAAGGTTATTGAGGGTGGGTCATGACACTTAATATATGGTATTCACCACTTGGATTCCTTGTAAATGACATGGTCTATGATTGTATAGTTGCTTTAGTAAAAATCATCTGTAATCTCGCATGTGAAAATGTAGAAATCATTCATGTAGCATGAAACAGAGAAATGCATGCTGCTACCAACATCATTTTTAGCCTTTTAAGCCGGTTTGCAACTTCTTTTGTTTTTTTATACTAGTATGTAATAATTATGAATGAGGGGAATATGCTGGATGGTAATTAATTCATTTTGTTATTTTTTTGTCATCTATGAATATGTAAGTTTTTCCAATTCAAGGGGAAAAAAAGAGACGAAAGCTGGTGCAGGGCAACTTATGAATTAATAACAATAATGCAGTAGAGAATAGTCGACAACAGTGTGGAAATAAGTTTCTGTTATTACGCTGATGCAAACAGCTTTTTTTTAGAGCCCGTATGAATCATGGATGCATTGGCGTGGAGTACATTGTTGCTTTGAATGGATATCTCGGCATTTTCTTCACACTCCAGACTCCTAGAGTGATGAGAATCAAAGGTTTTCAGTAGTTTTTGGGTCCATCCTTATTGCCTCTACGTTCTGATTAAGCTTAAGTTTTACTCGTGGAACTTGATGCTGAGTCCAATTAGTATTCGGACTAAAAGTAAAGAGGGTAATTCAATAACAGGGTGAGTGTGTAGGTTGACATCCTAACCTCACCTCTACAAGGCACACACCAATAATTAGGGCGGTTTTCTTAAGTAATTGCCGATGATTTGTGGGACAACTCGGGGAAGAAGGCCTTGATTCCATTTCCAAAAGTCTTTAGAGTCTTTTTCAATAGACCCACGGGGCAGCGACTGTTCTGAGAAGCGGATTGTATTTCTGTATGTAGCAGTAAACAAAAACTGATTATTTTAAGCATCTCAAAATTTTAAGAATGAAATATCCAGTCTGGTGATATTGATATGTCTTCCAGATGGTTACGAGGGAGTGAAAACAATTGCGCTTTTGCATCCACGCCCCAGGTCCCCATCTCTCAGCATTAGCACCCCCACCATCTATTTCTGTAGCGAACCCTAAGACCCGTCTCCAATGGCCTGTAATGGCCTCACTGATAGAGACATTCTAGTGAATATTAGGTAAAAAAAGGATAGTGATATTTATATAACAAATATACCAAACACAAACTCTCAATAGGGTTTTAGTTTGACAAAATATATGGGCTTCACACAAAGTTTACTTAGGTTCACTTGTTTAAACCAACCAAATTTCACATGGGAGTTTTGTTGTTTAGTATTTTTCTTTTAAAAATAGACCAAGGATGTGCTAACCATTGCAGCCTGAAATTAGGTACTACAAATAAGGAAGAGTTTTTCATGTTCTTGTCTAAGAGTGAGCTGACTGTAAGTTCTGTATACGAATTGTTAATATTTAAGATTGATTGCACGTATGTATATATTAACATCAGTCATTATAAATCTCATAGATAAATGACTCCTGTAATAGACTTACATAGGGCTCATTGTCATAAGGGAAAAAAACTTATTTAATAGGGAAATAATTGGCAAATTTTTTATTTATTTTTCACTAATAATGAACTTAGCATAAGCTATATATTGTAGCCATTCATCTATAGGATCAATAATACATACTAATAGTGTCAATTAACATTAATTTATACTAATATATGCGATACTGATCTTAAATATCAGTAACTCTGCACGTGTAACTTATGCTAGGCGGCTGGTTGTAAGGGAGGAGCATAAACAAACTCTGATTGAAGCGTAGCAATAACAAAAAAAGAAAAGAAAAGAAAAACTATAGATAAGAAAATGAATGCATTGCCATTCAGAAAGATTGCATGGCTGCAAAGTCGGGTGTGGATTTGGGAAGAAAATGAAAAACAGTCGTAGTTGAGAGACAGCGTGGGTGGAAAGGAGGAGCAGGCGCAAGCAAAGAGTCAAGCTTGCGAGGGGTCCACTCATGCGCTAGCACAAACAAAGAATCTTTTCTTTTCTTTGGCAAAAACGGGCCCTTTGTCCTGGTCTCTCCGGTGTTGTTGGTTCTGCTGGACTCTTGGCCAGGTCGGCTGCCTCAGCTTGACTATCCCGTTGTGTCAAGCTAAGCCAAGCCGAGCCGAGCACCGACTGCGTGCAGCACTGCAGGCTGCAGCCATGGCCCAGGACTACCTACGACCACGACTACATCCTTGGAGTTGGGAGGCTTGAAGCTGGACCGACTCTCGGCTCAAGCTCCGAGCTCCGGATGGGCGTCGGTCACACGTGCCGACGTCGCCGTCATACCAGCCATAGCAGTGTTCAGCCATTGGCTGAGACACCCTGGGTCCCGCCTCTCGCCTTTCCATTTCTCACCAGCTCTCCCCTCTTTGCTCTTTGAGTCTTGCTCTGCTCAGTCGGCACTGCCAGTCCTCCGTCTCCTCTCCACACCGCCAGTCCACTCCCCCTTCCCCTTCCCCTCAACAAGGCCCAATCTCCTCTTCTCCCATTTTTCACTTCACTGTCCCTCTCGTTCAAGTTTCAACCTCCTCTCTTCACTGCTCATTTGGCCCCCCTCTCCCCTCTTGGGCTTTCTAGGGTTCTTTCAATCTCTGATTTTTGCCTGGCATTTCCCCCCAGCAGTTTATCTTGTGCAGATCGACTGCAGGTGCCCTTCTCCCCTCCCCCCTTCTTAACATTGCTTCCGCTTAGGCTGAAATCATTGCTAATTTTCTGTGAATTTTATTTGTAATTCACTTTCAGAGTTCCAGGCCGTAGGCCATGTACAGAATTGCTTATATCCTTGGTCCAGTTTGTTTTTTAGCTTCTACTTCTTCTTCACTGCTATTTGCAACCCCGCCACTGCTGTTTCGCTCCTCCTTTCTTTTTTAAGATTGTTTTCTGAGAAGTTCGTGAAAATAATTGTTGATTTCCTCCCAACTTTTTTTTTTTTTGCCTCCGCTCAAATTTTATCACAAACGCTTTAAATTTTCGTTATCCTGTCACTTCGCTGGTTTCTAACATTGTACGAGTAATTGCTTATCTGGGTTTAAGGTGGCTGAATTTTAAAACTTCCGGGCTGTAATTTAATAGTAAAATTAAATCTGCCGTGTAAACTGCGCTTCTAAACAAAAAACGGCTTCTTACTCTATTTAATTTGGAACGTGAACATTTCTGCTTGTAAGGTAAAAAAGGGTTTCTAATTCCTACTGCCCCTACATATGTCAACAGGTGACAAAATGTTGAGGAGGCCATTTATCCAGTTCAGAGCATTGATTGAGTAGCTTTGGTGATATTATGAGTGACAACAATGTTCTTCAGTCTGATCAGATATCGATCGCAATGCTTTTCTTCATCTTGCTTATTTATACTATACTAAATACAAGTGCGGGAATCACTCCTGATGGTACAAACTACAAATATGTGCCCTACTTTGTACAGTGGCTTGTGTATTGTATGCATATAAGGAAACCCCCTACTTCTTTTTTCAGGTGAAGCTCTTCTTAGTTTTAAGAACGCAGTAACGGCGTCTGATGGTATTCTTCTCCAATGGAGACAAGAAGATCCTGACCCATGCGGTTGGAAGGGAGTAAAATGCGATTCCCAAACCAAGCGGGTCATTTACTTGTGAGTCTCCTGTGTGTTAGAATCTCCTGTCCGTTTTTCATTTTTCTTTTACTTTTTCTGTGACACCATGCACATTGTGATGAACTCCTAGCGCCATGCATTGTCTACCATGTATATTATTATGTATATTAGTCGTATTCCGCTTATACTGATTGTACTTTTCATGCACTAAATTTATGTATCGTTACTTATTTTTCAGGAGCCTCCCTTACCACAAATTGGGTGGATCCATATCACCCGAACTTGGGAAGCTTAATCGTCTAAAGCTTCTGTATGCATTTCTTGATGGGAATGGTTAATTATACAGGATGTTCTTGCAAATTTTATGGTATTATTGTTCTCATTTTTATTTAGTTTATCTCCCTGTGATTTGACAGAGCTCTCCATAGCAACAATATTTATGGGGGAATCCCTTCAGAGTTGGCAAATTGCACTGAGCTACGAGCTATGTAAGTGTTAATTTGAGGTACTTGTGATTAAATTCTTTCATTATATCCATAGAGGAAAACTGCTAACATTTTTAAAATTAAGATGGAAAATGGTTTGCAAAAATATTCCTGGAGAATGCTTGCGTGCATCCATAGTCTGATAGATACAGTGCTTGCATCCATAGTCTGATAGATACGTTGCATCTTGATCTGCAGCTATTTACAGGGCAATTATCTAAGTGGCGCAATTCCTGGTGAATTTGGGAACTTAGCGGAGCTTGAGTTCCTGTGAGTTATTTTCTTGAGTACCTTTTGTTTATCTTATGATTTCTTTCTTCCAGTTCTACCATTCCATGACCTATTTGCAGGTTTGAGAACACAGCTCATTTTATTGTTGGATATAATAAGTTATGTTTGTCTTGTTATTGCATACATCTTCACCATTATGGTAACTTCATAGCACCTTGTGAATTGTGCTTTCCATGTGCTTGAGTAACTTTCTTGGAAAGTTTTGTGTGGCTTAGAAAAATTGGTGCAAAAGAATGTGAATTTATCTAAATTTATTTGTTCTTCTTGTGTGCTTCATTTTAGAGCACCTGAAGTCAGCCAGGAAAATGTTTGATTTGTGTCCACACTAGTCCTCAGTGTCTAAGGAAAAATTTGTTTGTTTACATATCTTGCTTGTTCCTCAGGGATGTTTCTAGCAATTCTCTAGGTGGATCTATTCCTCAGTCCTTGGAGAAACTCACCAAACTGTCAACGCTGTAGGTTTCCTAATTCATCCTGATTAAATAGGCCCATCTTAATATTTTTTGTGTGCTAAATTTCAACTAAGAGTTTGCTTGTTTCCACCTCTTTCTTGAAGCAACTTGTCAAGCAATTTTTTGGTGGGAAATATACCCTCAGATGGTGTGTTTGAAAAATTCTCTGGAAATTCGTAAGTGCTCCTTGCTCATTGACTCTATGAGTTCTTTAAAAGAGTGATTGTCATTGTAAATAGTGAGAGTTTGCCCAGGCATGTTAAACATCCTTGAGAGCAAAAATGCATGTAATTTATAAATTAAATAATTAAGGATGGTCCTCACGAATGAGAGGGGTATCCTGGATCTGACTGTAGTAGCTAGCTTGATTTTAATTGTTATATGTTAATTATGTTTCTCTGTTCTTCAGTTTCCTTGGAAACCGTGGTTTATGTGGGAAACAAATTGGTGTTCCATGCAAGGATGACAGTGTTGGTTCTTCTAATTCATCAAATCCACATCCAGGTACCTGTAATTTACTTGTGATGAAAAGCCATAGTCAATGTAAAAAACTGTCTCTTCAGAGAATTATTAAAGAATTGACTCAAAATGGTAGTAAGATAGTAAAGTAGTTTACAACTTGAGTTGATGCAGGAGTACTTTTGCTCTATTTGTTATTATCTTTAGATAACATTTTGGTTATATTTATAATTTATTCTTTGAACAAGAAAGTGCAAAAAATAATGATAAAAATCTTATTTGTTACTGTACCATGCTATTGGAAAAGGAAACCCTTGTATCTTGTTGAAATTGATGGTAGTTTTGAGAGGTTCGCTTTATTGAGGAATATGATCCTCATCTTAACTCATAATCATGAAGTGCCATTTCCCAACAATGTGATCGGCTACACAGATTTTGCACCTGCATTCTAGCTTGTTTTATGCCATTTTTTTTAAGAGATCTTGATCCTTGTCTTTAACTCTTGACAAAAAATTAATTGTCATTCTATAACATTCTAAATCTAGATATTTTATTCAGAAGCAGCACTCTCAAGGCTAAATATTAGAATTAATATCTGTAACACCAACTTCTCGTTCTTTGGACTGCTACTATCTTGACATCTGAACTCATATTAGCAGCAATATTTTAAAAAGGGTTAGGAGTGTGGGAAGGCATTTTGTCTTGAAAAATCTTATGCGCAAGCCTCAAGGTAGATTATATATAAAACTGAAAAAAAACAAAAATAATGTACTTGTCTGTATAAAATTCAATGTCGAAAAGTTGGCACCTAATTGCCTCATGGCACAGTTCAACACTAAAAGGCGTGCCTTATGCTTAAAGGGGAACATTTTTTATGTGCCTCACCTGACATGGGGTATGCTTTTTGGGTCTAACACCTTTTACCAATGCCTTAGTCCTTTGTGGATGCCTTGCCATGAGGTGTGCCTCAAAAACGCTTTTTAGAACACTGATCAACTGTCTTCTCAACTGTTTTGATTGGTTGTGCTTACTCATTCCCGTTCTGATATAATATATATTTCTATTTAGGTAAGCTATCATGTGTCCTATGCTAGTTTTTTTTTTTACATTTATGTGTATGCACATGTCTGTAGATCAGGGACTGAACAAGAAATCTGGAAAAGACTCCGCTAGGCTTCTCATTAGTGCTTTGGCGACTGTTGGAGCTTTGCTTCTAGTCGCTTTGATGTGCTTTTGGGGATGCTTTCTTTATAAAAAACTTGGCAAAAATGACAGCAGGGGGCTTGCAATGGATGTTAGTGGAGGTATTATTCTCTTTCATATATTTAACCTGGCAAAGTGCCTGGCATCTTCAATGAGGTATTAAGTTTAAGCATCTGCCATGTAACACCAATGCCTGACACTACTCTACCCAAACCCCTGATTCAAGGGGCATTCCTCCAATTCTAATCATCAAATAAATTTGTTTGCTTGGTTCCATGAGGTCATCTTGGCGATGGTTCTGGGATAGTTGATTTCTTGTTATCTTATGCATGTATAGAGATTAAAATTTCCATTTCTTGCTTGGTTACTTTCAAACAAGAATGTTGTGTTTGATTTTTTTCGTTTTCTAATTTATTAAAAAAATGATTATTTCGTTTTCTGGCATGAATTAAAGGAACTAGTTGAGATGATTGTAGCTAAACCTTAACCAAATCTTTGCTGTCTAGGCCTCTTGTGGTATTGCAAAAAGTGATTTGTTTGGATAATGAATGAAGTTATTGGAATTTTAAATATTAATTAATAACATACATTATATGGAGAAATCTAGCAAGTGCTGGGCCATGATCTGATGGCCAGAGGACTAGCCAGAGCTGAAGCTGCAGTGCTGCCTTGACAACCTCATATTATAAATGTATTTATTATGTGGAAATTTTTTTTTTAGTCTTAGTGCAACCTCAATCATATTATTTGTTGTGAATCACACTTACCAGCTGAATTTGGTTCAAGTACAATTGGAGAGTAGGAACACACTTATGTCAGGCTTGGACACCCCTATAATCTAAGCCTCCAAATTATGGTTTCCGGTTTAGCTTTTAAATACATGTCTACCTTTATAATAGCTAAAATAATTACCAATACAATTTAAACTA